>CM060373.1:54881841-55509115 GCA_030545235.1 Helianthus tuberosus
TCTAAAATCCCATTTTTCGTAATCATCTTTAAGCACACTCCTGAATGATTGATCAGTGTAAACGGTAATCTCCACAATCAACAAATCTTCATCGGATAACAAATCATCTAGTAACACATTCAGATCTCAGAAACATTCTTACACGATCAGATTCACATTCTTCCTCTTCAGTCACGATAAAGATGTATAGTCTTCTCCGTTAGTCCCGGCAGCAACTTAATCAACAAACATCCTCATTCCCCGGCGATTAGTCCGAAAAACAATTCCTCTGCTCGAAGATTAACCATTCTGACACTTGACTATCACAGAATTATCAGATTCGAGATATCTTTTAAGTATCGACAATACTAATGCATCCTCCTAACACTAATCCTACTAACCGGTTTGTACGAAAACTCAGGACTCAAACCCTAAGACATCAATCTGGTCACAATCTGAAGAATCTAAACTTCCTATGATCATGAACTAACGAATCCAGATTTTATGCATCCCCAGACAATCTGAAGTCGAAACCACGCGAATACTGTTGCACGTCTAAATTTCAAAAATTCTAGAATTTCAATATATTCTAATGAAATTTTTATTTCCCCTCATTTTTGCAAATTCTGACCTCTCTAAACTTTTCATTGAATTTCCCCCTCAAACTTGGCAAATTCAGTCCTCTCTGTTATAGAAAAACTTAACTATGTGGAAAATATGCCATTTTGGTCCACAAAAGTGCGTTTTTCATCATTGCGGATTTTTTCTTGTTGGCCCATTAATTGTCACTAGACAAATGATAAACAGTCTGCATAGGTATCAATGACTACCCCACTATCTTCAACATTCTGTGATCGCATCATCATATATGTTCTCTGAAGCTCCCGACGGTGTCCCAGAACAACCCGTATTTGTCGTTAAAAACTCGAAAAAAAATTTCAATCACCAATTTTTTTCTGGACACTCATCTCGTCACGACGATCAAAAAAAATCCTTTTTAGGCATTTTAGACATTTTCGCGCGAATGAGAACCTTTCATGCGAATGAAAGGTTTTCATGCGAATGAAAGGTTTTCAAACGAATGAAGATTACCTCCGTGCGGACGTAGTACGTTCGTGCGGACGTAGTTCCTCCGTTCGAATAATGTTGATTCAGTTTTTAATTCAAAATCTTTATTTCTGGAAATTTCATGATGATTCTTTCACAGACTAGGTCCAAATTCAATACTAATCAATCTTATGGTCTCAATTTACTTTTTGTCCGTGAATTGACGATTTATTTGATGTTTTATGTCTAAAATCCCCTAAAAGTCCATAATTGATGAGCGTAGGTGATTCAATCAACTGTTAGATCGATTGAATCGGTACCGTAGCTCTCGTACCAATTGTGAGTTCAGGATCCGACGGGGATTTAGACGGAAGTTTGGATAGAATAAAGCTAATTTGGTAGAAGTCTCGTAAGAATAGTCATAAGTAGAAAGCTTCCATTAATACCAAAAGAGCATACATTGTTGACCGGTTGGAGAGAGCATCATCAATCTCTCCAGCCAAACTCCCAATACTTAACAACTAACGAACACTGACACTATATATACATGTGAGATTGGGATGAACGAGTACTTCCGTGTGGATGTGCTTGTCCGTGCGGATGTAGCTACATCCGCACGAATGAGTTACATCCACACGAATGTGTTACATCCGTACAAACCTCTCTCATCCTCTCCAAAGTCACGTGTCCGTATCTCAACTATACAATATTCAACACACGCTCTATCTAGCCTATTCGCACAGTGGCGGACATACATAATATGCACTAACAGAACCATGATAGAACTTGATAATAAACTGCATTTCTTTATAGGAAACTACTAAAAGAACAAAAGAAAGAGTCGAAAAGGTCACACATCCAAAAGCCCATTTGTGTGACGTTGCATCGAAATGAAGAAATGTCTAGTGGTGCACACGATCATATTCTAATTCACCTGCAATTAAATACATTGTAAGTCGTACATTAACTAAAAGAAATGATAAATAAGGTTGCACATAAAATTGAAAGTGACAATATACTTGTAATATAATGCATAATGCAAACGTTTTTGAAGAAAGTGATTAGCTTTTGAACAAAATACTAAGTAGTTGCATAAACAACTAATGCTATCAAATTTTTAGATCATAGAAGTGCTATTAGGGAAAATTTCACACAAGAGAAGTGCTATCAACAAAATTTTCAAATTATTAGGAAAATTTTCACATCCGAGAAGTGCTATCAACAAAATTTTCAAATCAGAGAAGTAATCTAACTGACAGTTTACTCATGCCTGAGGGAAAAGCTCATTGTAGATGGAACTTGCTAGAAACTCAAGATTTGTTCAGAGACTTACATCAGTAAACTTGGAGAAATTGACAAAGTGGATCAATGCCAGAACATGCATGTACAAACCGAGGATTTAGTATAGATAAAAATAAACAAAGAAAATGAGAACCTTTAATGAATTGACTTAGAATAAGAAGTCACCGAGGGAAAAGATACGCATTGTTTCCATGACTATAATGGCCAATGTGTCTATATCCTGTAGTGGAAAATGACATGGGATCCTTCTTCTCATGAAGAGTGGACTTAGATTCAGTGGCCGATGACTTAGCTCGTGTAGAAAACTTTATCCAGTAGTCAAGACGTTTGGAGTTGGGATAATGGTGTAGAGAATGGGTTCGAATTCAAGGCAGTGCGTGAGTAGGACCAGGTTAAAGGCATCGCATAATGACTTCTCCTAAAGTTGCTCTTGGCAACAGAGGCATGATCCATAATGACTTCTCTTGCCCTCTTTGTCAAGCAACAACTAAAGTGTTTCCGTATATTTACAGATGAACACTAAGGGGCTGTTTGGTAGCCTCTTAATGACCATTCAGATGCTACCTCTTAATGGTTTAAAACCTCTGAATGAATAAGAGGTAACCTCAAGTCTGAATGGTTAAGAGATAACCTCTGAATGGTAAATCATCACATGTCACATTCTTCTACCTTCTCATTGGTAAAATTGTTAATGGTTCCATTAAGAGGAAGCCTCTTAATGACTATTCAGAGGCTAACAAACAGCCCCTAACATTTTCTCTCTCATTCACTCACAACCACTCAAAATCATTTCTTATAATATAACTAACTTATTCACATGAATATAAAAAATCTATTGTGAATGCTCTTACAGTTTAAACCGTATACTTTCATCTTTGTTTATATTTTTTTAGCCCAATCACAGTTTGCCACATGGCGCCCACTCATGATTTTTTTTTTGTTTTTTCTTTTTTAACTTTTAAATTATGATGTATTATAAAATTACAAATATACCGTTGCGTTGCATTGTGCTTATTTATATCTAAGTTTTGGTTTAATTTTATTCAGACCATAGTTGTGCGTAATAATAATGTACAAGTCATCGAGCCACAAACGTATAATCGTCAAACCTTCTTCAAAATTCCATTTTTCACTAATTGTTTTTTTGTTTTTCTATTACACGTTTTCCAAATTTATCGTTGCTACATGATTCTTTTAAATTACCATCATTATGTTTTCTTACATACGTTTTGGTTTTTGAAACGGACCTCCCAACAATTTGATACAATTCTCTTTACATACTTCACCACGTCAATATCACTACCTGAACGCAGTGGCGAAACTTGAGATTTCCGAGAGAGGGGTCGAAGACGTGCATACCCAAAAAATTTTATAGAACCGGGGGTCGAAAACATATATACCAAAAAAATTCTATACGAAAGCTACATATATAACACTACTGAGCGAAAAGTTTAGGGGATCAGACGCCCTCGACCCCATCTAACTTTCGCCCCTGCCTCAACGCTCAACGCACAACCTCCACCACCTCGTTTATTATATGTATAGGGGAAAGTTCTTGTACAAATAATCTTAACATACTAAACATACAAATTGAAAGAAAACTCAAAAAGACAAGGTGACATTTTTGTAATTAGCAATAACTATCAAAGTTACTCTACAAATATACCTAAAAAACCTAAAAAAACTAAAAAAACCTAACCCCCCCTCCCCCACCCCCCCAAAAAAAAAACCTAAACCCCCCCCCCCCCCCCACCCAACCTAAAATGCTAAAAACTAAACCCCCAAAAAACCTAAAAAAAAAAAAAAAAACACACAAATTATTATTATTTTTTTAAACATTTTTTATTAAAAAATCGCTACTTTTAGTTAACAAAATGTAGCGATTTTTTATTAAAATTATTATTATTATTTTTTTTTTTGCTAACAAAATGTAGCGATTTTTTTATAAAAAATATTAAAAAAAATTGTGTTTTTTAGGTATTTTTGGTTGAGTTCACATTTGTATAGTAACTTTAATAGTTGATGGTAATTACAAAAATGTCACATTGTCTTTTTGAGTTTTCCTTCAATTTGTATGTTTAGTATGTTAAGATTATTTGTATTTGATTTTTTGCCTATATGTATATACACCTTACAACGTTTTAATTTATTTAACACAAGCTTCGCCTTCAAATCTATATATATTTTACAAGCGTGTAAACTCATATCAACCACGTTTCCAATAAATATCAATAAACATCACGCGCTCTTTCTGTTTCCAAATTTAATATTATCTCATATTCCATATCCACCTATATATTCTACACTCACACTTTCTTCTTCCCAAATTCACATACACAAACTTATGCATCCACCCATGGAGGAGTGGGTCAGATGCCAAGCAATCGGGCAAGGTAGTAGCGCAAATGTTAGTTTAGCGAAACCCGCAAACCATACTTCACGTTTTCCGCCATTAATCGCGGTTAAATCGTGTCATGTGGCTAGGTCAAGCTCTTTAAAGAACGAGTTTACAATCTTGAATGAACTTAAAGGGTGCCCGGAGATTGTCGAGTGTTACGGCGAATGTTTTACGCTTGAAAACAGTGAAAGATTGTATAATGTTGTATTAGAGTATGCTTGTGGAGGATCTTTAGCCGACAAGGTGAAGAGTTCGGAGAACTTAAGGTTGTCGGAGTCTGTTGTTCGGAGGTACACGAAATCGATATTAAAAGGACTTCAGTTTATTCACCGGAGAGGGTTTGTGCATTGTGATATCAAGCTTCAGAATGTTTTAGTGTTTTCCGGCGACAATGTTAAGATTGCTGATTTCGGGTTAGCGAAAAAGGCGGATGCGGCTGCGGCAGTGGAGGGTTTTGAGGTACGAGGTACTCCGTTGTATATGTCGCCGGAAACTGTATCCGGCGGGGAGCAGGGGCCGGCGGCGGATGTATGGGCGGTTGGGTGCGTTGTGTCGGAGATGATTGATGGTAAGCCGGCATGGAGGTGTACGGATATCGGCGCGCTTTTGATGAAAATCGGCTCCGGCGATGACATTCCGGTGATTCCCGGGAAGTTGTCGGATGCCGGAAAAGATTTTCTCGGAATATGTTTTGAGAAAGATGCGAGTAAAAGATGGACGGCTGAGATGCTTTTAAATCATCCGTTTATGGACAGTGATGATGAATTCCCATCGAATTCGCCAAGAAATCCGTTTGATTTTCCGGAATGGGAATCGGAGCAATGGGATATGGTAACGGTAACGACAACCAAGTCGTTTTGCTCGCCGGAATTGGTATCGTGGACTGGAGTAGAGGCGTGCGTGTCGGCGGCGAGTCGGTTACAGCAGTTGGTGGTGGAGGAGAGACCTGATTGGTTTTATACAAGTAGTTGGATAACGGTTAGAGAGCCGCAATTTTCATGATGCGTCTTGTCTAGTGACATCACGTGTTTATTCCTATTAAAGTGTTGCGGGTGGCTTCTAGTCTTACAAAGTGAGCTATAGATTTTAGGGGTGGATTTTTAAGGGATGTTTGCTATTAAAAAAGGGAAGAAAATAGAATTTTAGTTTTGATTTTTGAATTTTGATCTAGATGTAAATATGGTCATGCAAATGTGATTTTGATTAGAGATGAGATTGATACTTTATGGCATTAGATTTGTTGAAAGGGATAAAGATCATAAAGTAATTATTTGTGGAACTAATTTGATTTACTTTAGTTCAGGTTTCGAGTGAAAAGGTAAAGATGTAACTTGGGTTTGAAGCAAAGATAAGATACTCCATAGATGGTCTTTTTTTAAGTTATTATATATCTTTGTATTCTAAACTATTGTTGTTTATGTAAAGATAAAAAAAAATAATAGCGTAACGATACATATTTTTCTTATTGAGTTAATGATATCATTGAACACGTGTGCAGGACGAAAATGGGTCAGACTGTAACGAATTAGTCTGGTACATATTTTTCTTATTGAGTTAACGATATCGTTGAACACGTGTGTGGGACGAAAATAGATCATATCGTACAAGATCAGTTTGGTCTCGGTTAGTTTGGGTAAGGATCGGTAATATTCGGGGGTGCATTAACTAAACTGGTTAAGGTACGTGTTTTTTATATTATAAAAAAAAGCGTGCTCTATATGACTTTTCCATTTTCTCGTGTGGGTTTGAATTATTTATCTTTTGTCTTGGAACACTGAGTTACGCAACTTCAACTATAAGTCTATAACTATTATTGTTGAATCTTTGATTTGTCTTTGATATGAGACTTGAGGTTCTGTTTTTCATTCTTAAAGTATGTTAAGAGACATGCATACAAAAGTGATAATTGAATCGCACTCCACGTGACAAATCTATATTAAACATGTGAAAAATAAAGCAATACTATTTCAACTAACGGAGTTTTAACGGTTTGTTTGTGTGTATAATATTAAAACCTTGGTTATATTTAAAGGTATTTGTACCATCCAAATTACAAAAGTCATAATGTATAAAGAGAACACCACCAAATGAATCGTGATGTAGAAAAAAAATGACGCTAAATCTATTCTTATACCATGTGTAGTGGGGCATTATGATAATACCCCTCCCCTGGAGATTATGTGACATATGGCATCACGCTCTCCTTTCAAGATGAAGCTCCTCACTAGTTGTTTTCACAGTCACGCCAACACCCGTTTTCTGAAGATCACACCCCAGGGAGCAGTGTACGGGGCATTATGGGGCGTTATCTTTGCCATGTGTGTACAACTTCACGCCCAATCACATTACCACTACAAATGGTCCTATGTATGATGTTACATGACAATTACGCCCTTTAAGGATGTGAAATATCTAAATAGTTGGGCTTTCATGGGCCTATATTAACTTCACATGATACCCAATAGATCTGGATGTGGTGTAGAGAACCCAGATTACCTATATGAAACTACAAAACTAGGCTTTATATGGGCCTTTATTAACTTCACAAGTTGCCCGATCGCCACGATGGATGTAGTGAAGAGAACCCAGATAGCCTTATCTTGGATGTCACAAAGACTGTTAGGCCCATTTTAGGGTGTAAACTAGGGTAGAGGTGTACAAATCGGTTTTTTTTTTTCTAATAACCAGTCCGGTTTTTAACCGAACCGGTTTTCTTCATCAAAATCAAAAACCGTTTTTTTTTATAATCGGTTTCGGTTACTAACCGGTTTTTTTACTCAAAACAATAACCGGTCCAACCGGTTAGGGTCGGTGTCGGTTTTAACCGGTTTATGCAAAAAAAAAAAAAAAAAAAAAAAAAAAAAAACCCGGTTTTTTATAACCGATTTCGGTGTTAAAACCGGTTTCGAAGATTAAGATCCCTGACTGGTCTACAACCGCCGGTTCGTTTCGGTTCTAAAACCGGTTTTTTTTGTATACCTCTAGTGTAAACTACATATAGATGTACACAAATCAGATTTTGTTAAGCAACCGAATCAGATTTTGATTCCGATCCGAATAAGTTGATCAAAATCGAAATGTGAAATTCCGATCAGATTTTATCTGGTTCGAAAGTCCATAAAACTCAATCATGTAGCATTTTGATCAACTTAACCAAACCTGATTTTATAAAAATACAGTAAATAGTTGTATTTAAAAAAACAAATAAAATAACATGTAAATAAAGTAAACAATCATATTTTATTTATTTTTATAAGTCATATAAGCCAAATTTGATAAAAACAACGAAAATAAATAAATTAAATTAACTCACTAAAATTAATATTTGTAGATTTTTACAAATAATATTATAGAACTTTATAGAAAAATACCATTTAAATAATAAATATATATGATAAACTCAATAAAGTTCATATAAAATATAAGTAGAGTGATTTTTTAACGGAAATTCTGTTGACACACCGGCCTTGTCTATCCGCATACTTTTTCAATTCTATACAATGCATATTGAATAAAGTAAAAGACATGGCAGACTGGCAGTTGCAGGTGTTGTCTGGCAGCTGGCTTAATACGCATTGTATAGGCCTATACGATGCGTATTAAGGCACCGGATTTTTGAAGTTTATTTTTTGGTGTGTTTGTGTTTGGTTTTTGGTATTTTGGGTTTGTTTTTGGTGTTTTGGGTTTGTTAATGGTGTGTCGTGTCCAATGCAAGGATCTTCGAATGCAAGCCCGAGAAACGAAAGGGATTTCGAGCAGTTGGTCGATGACATGATAGATAAAGATCTTTACACGATCATATCCATTTTCAAGTGTTAGACTAGATAGTCTAAGATGAAATATATTAAAACCATTCAAGCCCACCAGTCTACAATGTGTTATGGTGAGATTCTTCAAGTTTGCACAATGGGAGAAAAGACCAGCACCCTTGTCAGTATTGTCATAATGCAATAAGACATAACTAAGATTTAATATTGCTAAAGCTTGTATCTCCCAAGTAGGTATCGTTATGAAATGTACGCCATTTCATCCTTCATATCTATTACACAATCAAATCAACTCATCCTTCGATTTAAACGGCGTGTTCCGATCAACGTTTATCGACATTGTTACAGGTGATGAAGAAACCCTAAAATGGAACATAATCCCAGATTGTCTAGAGAAGCGTTTTTATCATGTATCATATTTGTAATCCATTTGATCCACCTTTGGGTAAAGTCTATATATTCTCTAACTTTTGAAGGTTCTTTATATGCTTCTTTCCTGATGCATGTGTGCCGGAGAGTAGAAGAGTCGCATTGCCGGTGCCGGAGAGATGTTGCCGCAAGGTGGACTGTTTTTGTTTGAGAGTAGAAGATTCGCATTGCCGTTTTTGTTGGACTTCTTGCTGCTAATTGTACTAGAAGTCTCTTTCCTAGTTGTCGCTATTTCTAAAATATTATGTCAGTGGTAAATGTTTAAAAATCAGATGCAACTTTATGACACGCTTACCTTGATCACATCTTCCATGGAGACACAGATCCGACAATAGGTCCACGGATCATATGCCTACCAAGAGCACGACACATGAAATCGAACAGTTTCTCCGTCGCTAATTTCTCCACTCACCGTGAAATCAAAGATATGAAATAAAAGGAAAATATTGGTTAAAAGGACTCTGCAAACCACGTAGACATAACATTCCATAAACAAAGATATGGGACAAAAACCAATATTTCATATCTACTGGGTTAATGAACACCAAATTTTTCAAGCTAACTGCCGATATCTCATCCTTCTTATCTTGTTCAAAGTTTCTACGACGAAGTTTTCTCCGTCGCTAATTTCTCCACTCACCGTGAAATCGAACAGTTTCTTCATAGATTCTGTTCAGTTTCAAAGCCGATTTAGGATTACGAGTAGTTACCTTAATCACATCTTTCATGGAGTCACATATCCGACAATAGGGCCCACGGATCCTATGCCCACCAGAGACTGACCTCTGGATTACATGTTCTCTTAAATCGATTTGGGTCATGTTACCTTACACGTTCTCCGAAATCGATTGTGCTTATCAAACCAGGTTGCCACACAAGAGTATGTTGTTCCAAGATCAATTCCAATTGCAGTTTTTTCATCTCTCCTGGCCATTTTCAAACAAGTGGTTGTAATGACGGGCCCTTGATTTGAAACGCATAATGTGCGTCGATTGGATTGTAGATATTCGTTGCGTGCATTCATATTGTTTCGACAACAACAGATAATGAACAAATTGTTGGACTTCGTGTTCCAAATGCAGCTGATGAAACCGGAGCTGTCATCTCGGTTGTTCAATACTTTCGTAATAAATACAATGTTCATCTTCGTTATCCTTTGCTTCAAGCAGGTACGAATGCTAAACGTACTGTTATTACATCCGAGACGATTCAAGTGAGTCCTATGAAGCAAGTGCCTGTCTACTCAATTGAGAGGAATCATTGCATTACATTTCCGTTGAAAAACAGAATCGTAGTCCTTTTCCTTCAATTTCCAGAACAGCCACCAGGAATACCAGTTTGTTACCAGTGCGGTTGCCGTGAGCCTGAGGAACTTTTAATAAGCTGTCACAGTTGTCAAATTCGTTGCGTGCATTCATATTGTTGAGACGACAACAGACAATAAATCTTAAAAGATGCAACTTTACAACACGCATACCTTAATCACATCTTTCATGGAGTCACAGATCCGACAATAGGGCCCAGGATCTTATGCCCACCCGAGACCGACCTCTGGTTTACACGTTCTCCGAAATCGATTCGGGTCACCTGTTGAATGATAATATTAAAAACCGACCATCTTTCACCAAGAAGAATAACGGAAACAAGTTCTCCACAGTATGTGCAAATGGCTGTTTCCAGAAGAAATCGCAGGCTGATACATAAAAATACATATAACGAGTTATCGTCTAGAGAAACGCTTTTATCATGTGTCATATGGTAACAACTACTCAGGTAATACTTCCAAGTTCTTGCTTTTTCTTCAAGTGTTCTTCTTTGTTCTTGACTTATCTTTAACTTATCTTCATACTCGTTCTTGCACTTCAACAGAAACTTATCGCGATATTTGATATGATTATACACAACGGTTCTCCAATTCCAGCAACTAAATGAAGGTTGCTATTCAACGAGGTTGTCTATTCAATTCAGAGGAGTCATTGCATTACATCCCCGTTGAAAAACAGAATCGATAAATTTAGGGAAAATGGGGTTGAAAGATGATAACCCAACAGTAGAGGATCTCATTCTACAGCTTCGATAAATTCATGGGTATTTTTGAGCAATTCATAGTTTAATACGCATCGTATAGGCCTATACGATGCGTATTAATCTACGAAATTATGGAGATACCCCTGTTTTTTTGATAAATTCAGGGGTAGTTTTGAGAAAATTCAATGTTTAATACGCATCATATAGATCTATACAATGCGTATTAAGCCGATATATGATACAACATAGGCCTATACGATCATATGTGGCATAATTTGAAAATTTGTTTTATCGTGTTTTCCTCGGTTTGACGCGTATACCTGTCGTTTTTTGACGACCTTTCTCATATTTTGTCATTTTATGACGTATACCTTCAACATGCATCGTTTCGGTGACGTTCGGTTGCGTGCGATTATCGTAATCTATGATTACGTACTGTTTTGTTTCAAAATCCACTTGTATTGTATAGTGACGTGTTATATGTATACGCGTGTGGAAATATCATTAGTTGCGTATCTTGACATATTTTTGCCTATTTTGACGCATTTTTTCCTATTTTGACGTATTTTAACATATTGTTACGTATTTTGTACTATTTTGACGTATTTGAGCGTATTCTGACGTATTTTAGCTTATTTTAACCTATTTTTAAGTTATTTTTACGTATTTCGACGTATTTTAACGTATTTCGGCGTATTTTAGCGTATTTTATCGTAATATGACGTAGTTTAATATATTGCAGCGTATTGTAGCATATTTTCATGTATTTTAACGTATTTCGGAGTATTTTAACATATTTCGGCGTATTTTAGCATATTTTTGCGTCGTTTAGAGTATTTTAGAGTATTTTTGCGTATTTTATAGTATCATAGCATACGCTGACATATTTTAGCGTACTTTAGAGTATTTTAGCGTATTTTCGCATATTTTAGCGTATTCTAAAAATCACTCTAAACCTCTCTCTCTTGAAGATCATCGGATCTACATCAAGAAGGATAACGCAAACAAGTTCTCCACAGTTTGTTATTCAGATCTTTGTTCGGTCATCTTTCAAAACTGCAACACACGAATGTGTGGTTTCAACGAATTGGTGTGACTCGGTAGTTAGATAACGATAAGTTTAAACTTTATAGTGTGTGATTTGACCAGGAAAGGATTGGAGGTGATTTCTGCTTTCTGAACAGTCACATCCCAGTAATTAACATCTACTAACCGTACTGTTATTACATCCGAGACGATTCAAGTGAGTCCTATGAAGCAAGTGTCTGTCTATTCAATTGAGAGGAATCATTGCATTACATCCCCGTTGAAAAACAGAATCGCACTCCTTTTCCCAATGCGGTTGTCGTAAGCCTGAGGATCTTTTAATAAGCTGTCACAGTTGTCAAATTCGTTGCGTGCATTCTTTTTAATAATATTGTACAAGCATGGTTCACATTCAGTACACTTTTTGTTACCAGTGCGGTTGTCGTGAGCCTGGGGAACTTTTGATAAGCTGTCACAGCTGTCCAATTCATTGCGTGCATTCATATTGTTGAGACAACAACAGATAATGAACGAAATGTTGGACTTCTTGTTCCAAATGTAGCTGTAGGATCTGTACTTAAAGGCCTCTCTCTAAAAGATGCAACTTTACGACACGCTAAAAGGGCCCACAGATCTTATACCCACTCGCGGTACAACCGGGAATTGCGAACCGCAACTGTTTTTTACTATGGGAATGGTGGCTATGGGAAAAACAAACCGCAAACGTTTGTGACTAACTGACTATGGGAATGGTGGCTATGGGAAACACAAGTTTTCTTTTGAGCTTAATGGATGTCCGTTATCTCAACGCTTCTCCTTACATTACTGATCTGGAATTGGAGAACCGTTATGTATTTGCTTACTGATTATTGAAAAGATTTGTTGAAATCGTACTGTTACACCCCAGCAATTTACATCCATGAACCGTACTGTTATTACATCCGAGACGATTCAAGTGAGTCCTATGAAGTCACATATCTGTGGGCCCTATTTTCGGATCCGTGACTCAAGGGGATAATGGATATTGGTAACAACTACCAAGGCGGTATTTGAGTGCTTTTCCTCCAATTTCCAGAACAGCCACCAGCAATACCAGTTTGTTACCAGTGCGGTTGCCATGAGCCAGAGGAACTTTTAATAAGTTGTCACAATTGTCAAATTCGTTGCGTGCATTCATATTGTTGAGACAACAACAGATAATGAACGAATTTTTGGACTTCTTGCTCCAAATGCAGCTGATGAAACCGGAGCTGTTATCTCGATTGTTCAGTACTTTCGTGATAAATACAATGTTTATCTTCGTTATCCTTTCCTTCCTATAATTCAAGCAGGCACGGATGCTAAACGTATTGTTATCACATCCGAGACAATTCAGGTGAGTCTTATGAAGTAAGCACCTGTCTATTCAATTAAGAGGAATCATTACATTACATTCCCATTGAAAAACAGAATTGATAAATTTAGGGAAAATGGGGTTGAAAGATGATAACCCAACAGTAGAGGATCTCACTCTACAGCTTCGATAAATTCAGGGGTATTCTCAAATAATGTTTCCTTGATGTTTGAAAACCAACAAATGTCCAAAGTGCTGCTTCTTCGCCCGTGTGACAGAAAGCTACCTTGGAAAATTAAAAAATTAAATCGACACCTTCAATACGCATCATATAGGCCTATACCATGCGTATTACTTTTTATAAGGGGACATTGTCAGCCTTTGACTGACCTAGAAGTTTGAACCAACCTTAATACGCATTGTATAGGCCTATACGATGTGTATTGAAGGTGTTTATTATTTCCCAAGGTGTGCCAATAATACGACCCTTTTTAATCTGGATCCCAAAAATCATTCAAGAAGATCCGAAAAATCCGATGGGTTGAAAATTTTGAAATTTGGATTGGATCAGGAGGATCCTGCTAGATTGTATACGGTTCAAAAAATTCAGTTTCCCCATCAGATCGGTTTCAGTTTTGAATTTTTTGTGCACATCTAACTACAGAGTTATCTCTTTTTATGGGCCTTTCTCAACTCCACAAGTTTCCCAATAGATCGACGTATCGAATATTCGAATTAATCGAATTGAATTATTCAAATTTTAAAAATTTGAAGATGGATTTGTATTCGATTAGTGAATTTGGATCGTAATCAAATGTCATTCGAAACTTTGAAGTTGGATTTGAACTCAATACAAAATTTAATTATTGAATTCGAATCCAACTTTGAAATTCTAATCAGGGCTAAATGCGATTCAAAACTCGGTAAAGTTTAAATGTACCTGAAATCACACAAAGTAACAAATGAAAAGAACAAAAAAATGAGTACATAATAAGTCGGCTTACTATTCTTCAATGATGGTTGTCGACTATAGAAATGTGGAAGCGGCCTACATGTTAGACATTTAGTGATTTTAGGGTAATTGGTTATTGGTTAATCAGTGAATTGGATATTAAATGTTATGAGATCCACATATTTGAACTTTCAGTCTTAGAAACCCACCAAAGGGCCTTTAGCCTAGTGGTATCAAGATGTTGGATAAGACATTGCCTTTCCATGTAGTGATGGTTCAAATCCTATCAGTGACAAAAATAAGTTGTTCAAGAAACCCTTTGATAAACTTGTGTGTGTGTGTGTTTGTGTGTATATAAAAATATAAAAAACATAATTTGAATTCCGATTTCAAATCCAATCAAAAATGGCAAATATGTATATGATTCTAAATTAGCGACATCGAATCTAACTCAAATAATCAAAAACTAAATTCAAATCGAATTTTAAGATTTCCGCGTCCTGTTCAAATGTTGAACACCCCCTACTTATGTGGTTTAAAATTGCCTTTAGCAAAATTATATCTTAGACTTACACCCCCAATTTATGTGGTTTAAAATTACCTCTAGCAAAATTATATCTTAGACTTACACCTCCTAGTCCCTACTTATGTGGTTAAAAATTACCTTGCAAAATTATATCTTAAAAACGTTAAAACCAACTTGATACACTAAATAATAGGGCATAATCTTAGAATTTCATATTTTATAACTTTAAATTTATCATAAATATATAAAAACTTACAGTTGTATTACTAGTTGTATTACTGTACTAGGTTAGAACCCCGTGTGTAACACAGGTTGAATATATATAATTTTATACTAAGTTAAAAAATGTTACATCTTTCAAATCTAGTGTATTGCACTCCTTTGAATAAACACGTGTATTACACGGCTTCAATAAATATCATGATTGTAAAAAATTCCAACTGGGCTCTGATTAATCCTTAGCCCCCACCCTACCGGTCGACTAGCAACTAGAGATTTCCACAACCATGATAAATATAATGTAATTGGTTAACAAACACAATCGTCAATATATGTTTTTGAAAAAAAAAATGAACTTCGATATACTATTTACTTATTATCACATCTTAGTATTTTACTTTGTTTTTTCTGATTTATTATTAGGTTAGAAAGTTGTATATTCCATAAGGTATAACATTTTACTTTGTTTTTTTTATATTTATTAAAATTGGTTAAAAGCTTTGTGTTACATGTAGTTGGACTAATGAAATATTAAATAGTTATTAATAAGCGGAAAATGATAAAAGAAATAGTTAAGAAAAGGAATATTAAATAAATAAGAGGTCAAAGAAAATAAAGATTATGTATCAATAATATTACTATTAGATATAATCTAATATATATTAATCTGATGTATAAATATTAATATATTAGTATGAATTAATAATCTTCTTAAATAAATCAAACCGGTCAATTAGAGTTTAGGCACTAATAGAAAAGTGCATAATTTCCTACGAAAATTTCTTACAAAATTGTTTCATCACAGATTCAGACACATCTGTGACAAATTTCCTATGAAACTTTTTCAAGATTTTGTGTCAAATTTTCGACACAACAATGATAGAAAATAAAAAACCCTAATTAATTGTCAGTTGCTTCACAAATATGCCTGAACTAATCTACAAAAGGTTAGTTATTATTGTTTACCGCATCATTTCCTACACAATTGTGACAAAATATTTATATTTTTCGTTGACATAAACGTTCCATCGGAATTACGTCCCAAATTGCGACACATTTCCAATAAAAATATTTTATATAATTTTATTAAAAGTAAATACAAGAATATACACTATTATATTTATAAATAATATTATAATTTATATTATAATAAAAAATAATTATATTTCCTACAAATCTATGACAAAATATTTATTTTCTAATTGAGTTAATCAATCTGTCATAATTGCACCAACTTACGACACATTTCCGACGAAAAGTTATTTAATATATTTTATTAAAAGTAAATATAAGGATTTACACGATTAGATTTACAAATAATAATAAAATTCGTATAATAATAAAAAATGATTATATTTCCTACACATTTGTGACAAAATGATTGTTTTTCATTAGAATTGTCACAAAGGTGTAGGAAACAATCATGTAGTTTCCTTCGCGTTTATGACAAAATGCTTATTTTTAATAAATTTAATTATCCCATCAGAAATTCTTCGCAAGTTATGAAACATTTTTTTACCATAATGTATTATTTGTCACCAATAAGAAAATAACCTATATAATTATTCTTATTTTAAATGTTAAATGTATGTAACTATGTGTATATTATGTATGTTTGTATATTTGTATATATTTATGTATGCGTCTATAAGTGTTCGTTTGTATAGGTGAATGTGTATATGCACGTGTGCACATTTATAAGTTTATGTGTATTTATATATAGATATATAGATATGGATTGAAGATCCTGTACATTAATTCAAAAGTGTGAGAAGTGTGAGAAATATTATGGAGATAACAATTTATATAGCGTTATATAAATCAAAAGGGTAAACAAGTAATTTTCTTATTGATTTAATTAATTGATAACCTTCCACCACCCTTAATTATAGGAATACGAATTAAGAATTAATCTACGAATTTGTGTCATCTCGTTCATCAATTATTAATTCTGAAGATCGGAGAATGAAAATTTATATAGTGTTATATAGTGTTACATAGTTTTATATGGTGTTATATAGTGTTTTTTTTATGTTATATAGTGTTATATGATGGATGTATAGTGTTATATGGTGTTATATGGTATTATATGGTGTTATATAGTGTTATTTAGAGTTATATAGTTTTATGTAGTGTTATATAGTGTTATAGTGTTATATTTTTCTGATAGCATGTCTACGATAGATGTATAGTGTTATATAGTATTACATAGTGTTATATGGTGTTATATAGTGTTACATAGTGTTATACGGTGTTATATAGTGTTATATGATGGATGTATAGTGTTATATATTTCTTGTAGCAGTTATATATTTCTAGATTTTTTAGAATGTCCGGATTTTAGAATAAGTTTAAAATTGAATGGCTAGAATTTATGAGTGAATCGCTAGAATTTAGGAGAGGTTACCTAATTTGAAACATATACAAATACACTATTACCCCTACAATTTTCAAATCAGTCTAAATAATTAAAACATAATTTATAATTTGGTCCCTATTGATCTCAACCATTAGATCAAAGATCTAATGGTTTAAAACACTTCTTACACTTTAGACACTTTGTACACTATCCCTACCTGATAGATATGAATGTGTGTATATATGTTTTGTGTATTTATCTGTGTGTATATATATATGTATGGGTGTTAGGATTTGAGTTTGATTGTTGTGAAAGTTTAAGATGAAACATTGAATGAAGATAAAATAGAAATGGAAATATGCAGCGGAATAGTAAACTTTTTAATCACAACAATGAGAAGAATGCTTTCATCATCATGCTTTTATAAAGATTGCAATTACAATGTTTACATATGCATGAGAATTACAAACTCCCCTTCAGCCTGATCACTTCTAATTTGTTCATACAAAATGTCAAGTGGAAAGTGATAAATAGAACAGTACATGCACTGTTCTATTTATAGTACAAACCAAACATCTGAAGCATCTAAGCGGGCGTCACCTAGACAGCGACATCTAACAGTCTAACAAGCTCCTAACATTTGCTATAGCCTAAGCACTTTTACATTGATAAACTCTGTTGATCAATCATCTGCTTGAACTTTATCATCTGTTGGACTTTATCATTTGTTGATCCACAACAGACCTTAGCTTCATTAGACTTTGTCTTCATCAGCAGAGGGTCATCAGACCTTTGCTTCAACTGACTTTGTCTTCTTTGGCAGACCTTTGGATCAGCAGACTTTGTCTTCAACAGCAGAGTTTCTCTTAGGTAGACCTTTGGCTTTAGTAGACTTTGGATAGAGCATATGTTGTGTCTTTGTCATTGGGGGAGCAGATTCGTCAAAGCACTGTTATACATGATCAGATGTTGTAGACTATTTTGGCTTTCCAATCATCTGTTCTTTTGTGGGGTCCACTAGATCCAACAATCTCCCCCTAGAACAAATGATGCCAAAACACTTCTTTATTTTTGATCTTTATTCCTCATCAGTATCTCCCTGACTTGGCCTTTGAATTGTAACTCAAAGTTTATGGAGACCATATCTTCAAAATCCCCTTCAAGTTCAAGTTTCAACAGATCTTGGAGGTCACCTGCATCCAGACCATATGCATCCTCCATTTTCATCCTTTGAACACTACCATCTGATCTGAGCAGAGTTAATTCGTGGGGTGTCTGAGGATGACTTCCACTTTAGATTTTTTGGATCAGATGGTTTTCTTGGGTTAAGAGTTATTCTTGATGAGTTGGGTGATTGTGGCCTGCTAACAAGATTCACAACTGTTTCTCTCAATTTGTCACTTGCAGGATATGTATGGTATAAAAGCTGGTTTTTAATTCCCTCTTTCCAGTAGTAATCAAACATCTGTTCATCAGCCTCAGCCATCTGCTTCTGCCTTTTTGCTTGATTCAAGGCAGTTATGGACAAGCCAGATGCTGGTTATAATGTTAACGAATAAAACATTTAACACATGTTGGAAAGTAGAATATCTTACTTGTTAGTGTCATACGTAGCGTCAAATGTGCATACATCACCAAAAGCCTCATAATTGCGTTATGATACAAAATCAGCCTAAAAGAATTATCGTAGCTCGTTATCAACTACAACGTAATCAAAATAAAAGTCTTTGAGGTTGGTAACTTGGGATTTAATGGTGTGTAAGATAATGTTTGCATCGCGTTCATCGATAAATAAACGTATGTCTCAGGAACAATTTTTGAAATCTTCTCTAGTGCCACGAACATTGTGAGGCCAGCCTTTTAATGATACTTGGATGTTATATGCAATATTTGGGCCGATCTTGTTAAGGCTAACTTTGTGGATGAATTGTTGTTCTTCAAATCCGAGTTTTCTATTTTGTTTCAACATGTCAGTGTTATCGCTACCAATCTTGCAATGGTTGTGCGCAGGGATGAAACCGTATATCTTGTATAGTTTAGTGGCGCGGTCATAACTCACTTTGACACGCGCACGGTACCCAGAAACCGTGTGTCAGGTTCGTCGGTGATGTTTCTTGGATGGAGCATTGGGTTCAGGTTCGGTGATTCTTGGTTGTCCTTTTCTTGAGCATAATATATATTAGGGGTGGCAAAATGGGTGAGTTGGGCAGGTTTGGGTAATGGGTTAGGATGGGTTTGGGTTAGGATGGATTTATTAAGAAATGGGTTAGGATGGGTTTAGGTCAAGATGAGTTTTTGTCAAGATGAATTTGAATTTGGGCATGATAGGCTAAAAATATAAAAAAATCAAAAAAATCAAAAAAATCAAAAAAATTAAAAAAAATCAAAAAATTAAAAAAAATTAATTAAAAAAAATAATAATTGCCTATATGCGTAAATGTGTAATTACCATTAGATTATGTCTTTACTGATTCCTACACTATTACACACGTTGAACTACGAAATCACTAATTAACGGTCTTTGATCCGGTCCCTTACTCTTATACTGTTAATTGAATAAAATTGTTTATCTAAATTTGTTAATCACAGATTGTTGATATACTACGTTTTTTGAACACATAAGAATCTTTTTTTTCCGAAAAATAAGATTCATACATAATTTTAAAAGTTGGAAAAAAACAACAGGCTTTATAGATTGTTAACAAGCAAGTGCCTTGAATGAAAAAAAAGGATAACAGTTCGATTAACGACCAGTCAAAATCATCATCCAAAATCCTCTTTTTTCCAAAAATTAAATCCACAAGCTCATCAACAAGTTCGCAATCATTCAAATACATTAACAGTTCGATTAAAGACCAATTGTATATACAAAATCATCACAAATGAAATCAAAACTCAACTACACTCAAAACCAGCATCTAATATCATGTGTTCACAAAATCAAATCCGCAAACTCCTCAACAAGTTCGCAATCATTCAAACACATTAAACACATTAACAGTTCGATTAATGAGCAATAGCGAATCTAAATATGCATTAAGTCGGATTAAAGTAAACCTGACGAATGCGAGAATGAACTTGCGCCATTGTGTCCGGAGCTAAAATCTCGATTGATCGACGTCGTTAACACGACGGCATTGATAGATAATTGCCATTGTTTACGAAGGGGATTCAAAAAGAGACAGAGGACATAGAGAGAGTACGGTGATTTAGGGTTGAATCCATGAAGTCTATGTGTTTTAGGGTTAGGAGTTAAAAACCCATCCTGACTCATGTTAAAATTTAGATGAGTATTTTAAAACCATCCTAACCCATCTTGACTAAATCCCCAACCCATTCTGGCTCGTTTCCTTTTTAAAAGGGGTCCAAAATAACCCAAAATATCATGGTTGGGTTTTTGTTGCCACCCCTAATATATATCGATGTGTAGGTATGTTCATTGTAGGATTGTCGGAATATTTTTTGTTATTTGATGTGCCAATACGAGTAGAAAGTCCGGATTTTGTAGCATACATGTTGTACATCATGACAACATCATCCCAATTGTTAAACATATTGTTTAGAGTAGGAATGTACTCAACATCAACTTCAGGTATCCAATATGGGGTACCATTGGGTGTATAGCAGCCGTGATTGTTCCTGTGTAATTAATAAATAAAAAATATTTAGCGTTGTAAGTATTACGTGATGGGATGCACGTATGCATGATAAGTATATGTAATATATGTACAAAACAACAAGTTAGTTGTATGATGTTTATTAATGTTAACTTTGTGGTAGTAGTTATTTTTTAACATATGTATGGTTATGTACAGTTGGATAAAAGTTTATCTATGATGATTACTTTGTGATGTTTACGGATTGTCAATATATTTATACATAATGTAATTGTAAACAGAATGCACATGTGCATTATCATTTAATATATAATGACATAATGTTATGGTCAACATAATGCACATGTGTATATATGTTAATGAAGTAACATTTACAAACAGAATGTAAATAAAATAATGCACATGTGTATATATTTTATTGCAGTATCATTTATAACATAATGTACCTGTTAACATGGTGCAAATATGCATATCATCTAACGAAGTACATTTTTTTTTTAAAATAGACATGTAATACCTTTAGTCTTAAACCGTATGAACTGCAAATGTTAATGTTAATGTTCTGTATTTGTATGTACTGTCCCAGTCGAAGTGGTATCACAAGATTCAGATACAGGAACATTATCAGATAAGATAACATTGTCTTTATCAGATAAGATAACATTGTCTTTATCAGATAAGATAACATTGTCTGATGTAGACATAGAGTCCAAAATATGGATTTCGAAGTTATAAGGAATATGCCGACTTTCAATTGTTTTATAAATAATCTTGTGACTGTCAATGGTATTATCAGCAGATGGACCAACAATGTCACCTACAAGGTCAGCATCAGATGTATGAGGAGGATTATCAGAGAATGTATCAGGAGGAACATCAGATGTGTGAGGATCGACACGTGATGAATTAGAGGATGCCATATAGTGATGTAGAGTTATTGTTAGGGTATGTTCGGTGTAAATGGTATATATATATATATATATATATATGTATATATTAACATTATACGCATAGTAAAGATTAAAAGTACTTGATTATATTATATGGTATAACTTAATAAAAATCAAAGTATATAAAAATTATTATTTTTATTTCTTTTATGAAACTAGTATTTAATTAAAAAGAAGTTAACACAAAAGGCAAATTCTCTCTTTTTACTATATAAAATAATAAACTTAAGAATATAATTAGTTTAACAATGTTAACTCTTGGTCTCTTGCTATATTAATGATTTCGAAACAGAAATTTACTATATAAAATAATAAACTTAAGAATATAATTAGTTTAACAATGTTAACTCTTGGTCTCTTGCTATATTAATGATTTCGAAACAGAAAAAAAAAAGAAATAACGTTTTTATGTCTCGTTTAATTGATAGAGTATGATATGTATTTTTCAAATTAGGTTGGAATGTGCACTTAAAAAAAACTCGTTTCTAGAACAATCATACATGAAATAACTAGATTATAGACCGGTGTATAACACGGATTTAAAGATATAAATTATTTAATTTTATAACAAAGTGTACACAAATTTACATAACTAAATTATTATTATTAAATACTTTAAACCATAATGATTTAACTTACATATTTAAATCTATAAATATTTTCCTATGCTTATCCTTAAAATTATAAATTATTAATGATTCCAAAACGATCAATATTAATAAGCATAATAATTAAAAGAAAATTCTTATTTCAGTGATTTAGAATTCTAGATAAGTATTACTTTTATAATGTTGTTACATAATTATATAATAATCAATGAAAATAAAATACATAAGATATATATTGGTTTTAATTATGATGATAAATACGATTATATATTTATTTAGGTGAACTTTTTTCTTATATCTTGAGTTTTGAAAGATTATTAATGTAATGATACATATTTGTTATATATGTATTTATTTAAATTTTAATTATTATGATACATAAAGATTATACATTTATTTAGGTATATTAAGAGAAAATCTTACACATCTTTAATTAAAAAAAAAAGATGAACGCAGATTGTGATTGATCTATGAGAAGATGTTACACCTACTCATGAAATTATGTAAAGCTTATTGATATATATAGTTGCAAAAAATAATAATATTTTGCAATAAAATTAAGCATAAAATAAATTAATATGTAATATTATTTTTTAGAGTGAAGGAGAAATTGGCATATAACACTAAGTGGAATGCTTTATTAGAATTAGATTGTTGCATTAACCTACCATAATCGTTGATTATACATTCATATTTTAAACAAGTTAAAACTTTATATAATCAAGGTATGTATAATGTTCCTCACAAAGTGGTTGTGAATTCTAGTCTATGATGAAGAAATGTGTATATTTAGGAATATTTAAAGGTTTTCAGTGTTAATCGTTTAACAAAAAAATATGTTTTTTTAAATAATACACCAAACCAAAGAGAAGTCACATGTCCAAGAAAACAAAAAGTGGTGATGACACCATATTGGAAAAGAAGAAGAATGACACCATGTGTATGTGTTGGAAATTTTAGTGAAAATGAGTTTTTCACTAAATATTTTGGACATTAATAATATTTATATATGTGTTGTATAAATAATTATTTATGGGTTTGTGTTCAAACTATGTCCAAATAAAGCTGAGATGAATGAGATATCGAAGGTTGAAGTTGTATGTTTGGAAAAACAAAGATGAGAAAAATGGATTGAGATTTGTCATCTTGTCCCACATAGGTGGAATGACAAAACTTAAAGTGGTATATAAGGAGGAGCACTCCTTGAAGACAAACACCAGTGGGGACCCTAAAGGGTGCAAAGCACCCTTACTCGTGCACATATGCGCGCGTGCCGTGAGCTATAGGCCCTATGTAGTGCGCTTTGAACTTCGCACACCGCCTTTGTATTTTTGTCCATGAGCGTGTGGTCAGATACATGGCGGGTCCGCTTATGGCGCACCCTTGGGTGGCGTAGGCGGATGCCATGGCGAAGACTGCAAATGGCACATGAGTTTGGATGGCGCATGACCAGGTGGCATCCTGGTATGCGTAGTAGCATCCGTGTGGCGCGCAAGCATAGATGTCGCATGACCAGGTGGCGTCCTGGTATGCGCAATGGCATATGTGTGGCACGCGGGTCCATATGGCGTGGCGTAAGGTCCATGTAGAGTGTTGCATGGATTTGAGGATCAGTTATGGCGCGCGCGCAGGTTACAGTAGTAACTAGGAGCACTGGTCTGCACACCATGCGCATGCGCAGGTTCCATACAATGTGGCGCACGGACTGAAGAGCCACTTCAGGCGCGCGTACATGTCTGCAATGGTAACAGAGCAATTGGAAGGACCTGGTCAAGCTAGCTGTTACAACCCGTTAATTGCGTGTCATGATGAATATGACCGTTTTGTCTAACCACTTAAGTCCATTAAAGTCATATTCATTATCTTGTTTATTACAAGATTAATGTTATAATTATGACAAGATTAATGTCTACTTTATTACTAGTTTTAACGAGTTTAAAACTATAAGTGTATATATATATGAACTGGGTGGTTCATATTAGAAATACCAACAAAAAAATTAGACATTCTCTTGACTCTCGTTTTTCCTTTGAGAGGAGTACTCTCATATTTACATACTTCATCTTTTTCCTAAATTTATAAACACCAATTTATACCCGGTGTAATCTCGGGCGCGAGAGCCATCTCCGGCAGTACAACTACTGCTTCGGTTGTTGTATCCTGGAAACAGACCGTCTGAGAGGAGGCGCGAAATCTGTTTTAAGGGCCCCGTGTCTAACACGATCCTCAACCAAAACCGTCAACGACAGTTTGTTAAACCGTCAACGACAGTTTGTTCATTCTTGTAGCGGAGGTTCATACAAAATGGTGCGGTTGAAGTTCTTCCAAAGATGTTAGCTTGAATCAAGATTGGTACAAATTAAATTGATTTTTATATTGGTTTATTTATTTTTGTAACCGGTATTGTACTAGAAGAATTTCCCACAAATAACGAGAGTCTCGTTATTATTTATTTTATTAATATTTTTAATAAAAAGTGAACCTAGTTCCTACAATCTTAAAACAGACTTTCGTGAAGATTGTTGCTACAATCTTAAATCCCTTCTCTACGAGGATTTAGGTTCACGAAAGTTAAAAAATTTAATGGATTTTTGTTAAAATCTTGTAAATATTTTTGGGAAATATTTATTTAGTACAATGAGTCAGATTAATTTTATGATTGGAGTACAATCTTTAATCCGAATACCGGGTTGCAAAACGACTTTTTGATTCAAGTTTTGGAGTTCATGGTTTTTGTTCGTGTTTAGATAAAACCGAACATATAAAAAATAATATGTATTTCAATAGGTTTTTTGAAATACTAAATTTTCTAATGAGCGTATTAGAAAATTTTATTTTGTAACCTCTTACAAATTAAATGTGTGTTACGTTTAATTTCTTATTTATAAGCTTTTAGTAACCATAATTGATATTAATGTTGGTTTTAAAAGTTTTGAAATATATTTATTTTCTAATAAGCATATTAGAAAGTAATTATTTTTTAAACAAGTTTTAATATTTTCTAACGAGCGTGTTAGAAACATTGTTGGTGGAAGTACAACAAGATTAAACTTTTTATATCTCTAACGAGCGTGTTAGAATTTTATAGAATAATAAGTTTAATATCATCTTCTATATCTAATGAGCGTGTTAGATACGATGAGTGTATAGAACTAACTGGTTATAAAACGATTAGATTTTCTAACGAGCGTGCTAGAAAATATACGTTTAGATTTTCTAACAAGCGTGTTAGAAAATATTATTATTTCAAAAAATTACCGACGAGCGTGTTGGAGACAATTATTTTGGATAATAAACCTTGTAACGGTTTCGTCTAAACTATTAAATTTCTAACGAGCGAGTTAGAAACGGATTTTTTCAACATATGTTTAAACGATTTTTATTTGTTTATTTCTAATGAGCGTATTAGAAATAGTTTATATTTTTTTTATAAACTTCAAAACAAATTTTGTAATCGATTATTTCTAGCGAGCGTGTTAGAAACGATTTAAAGAGTTTGATAGTTGTTTATTTTCTAACGAGCGTGTTAGAAACGATTTAACGACTTTGTCAATTGTTTATTTCTAACAAGCGGGTTAGAAAACGTTTATTTTATATATACCAAAAACGGCTTATGGCAATAAATAATCGTTTAATTTTCTAATGGGCGTATTAGAATTAGTTTATCTTATAACCAACTATTTTAACGATTTCCAATCGTTAATTTCTAACGAGCGGGTTAGAACCGGGTTAACTATGATAAACTATTTCAGATGATTTGTAATCGGTTTATATATTTTCTAACGAGCGTGTTAGAAAAGATTTGTGTTCATTTCTAACGAGCGTGTTAGAAAACGTTCATTTAAACCAAAAGTGAATAATTGTATTCGTTTTATTTATAACGAGCGCGTTAGAACCGGCTTACTTTATAAAAACCGAATATTTTGAATGTTTGTTCAACATTTAAATTCTAAATAGCATATTAGAATTGGTTATCATACAAACCACTCTTTTTAACGATTGATAATCGTTATTATCTAAGAGCGGTTACAAATGCTTGGAATATGATAAACCATTTATTAAAACGATGTGAATTCGTTTTATTTTCAAACGAGCGAGTTTGAAATTGTTTTATTTATTAAACTATTATAAGGTTTATTGTCTTGATTTGTAATCAAAACATAAATATATAGTTTAATATTAAAACACTTGCAAAAACGAGAAACGTTTTGGACGAATAAAACACGTCTTTGCGAAGTATAAGTGATTCGATACTTCCACGAGAAGTATAACGTCTTGAACCATATAATAGTCTTGGAGAGACTATTTTATGAAAAACAACCCGATGTTGTTATAGACATAATAAGTTGCTTAACTACTTGCGAGTAGTTAATTGTAAACAACTTTATACTTTGGACAACTTGTGATTATTCAAGTTTTAGAGTTCCAAGATGAGGGAGTACCTCAAAACATGACACCGAACGAAATAATTGCGTTTATTTCGGTAAAAAAATGTTGAAGATAATAACACTTTGGCTTTTGATGTTTAGATATCATTGGTGTATCCGTTATTTTGGACTACTAATAAATTGTCAAAAGGATACACATTTTGATACAAAGTGTAAAAAGTAATTTACACAAACACAACGAGCGGGTTGTGATCATGACTTATGTAATAAGTCACAAATCAAACATCAAATGCATAACGGCGTCGTGGGAAACGTGGTGTATGGTTTGAGATGGAATACACGAAAACAAGATATGTCATCTAATGTTGAGAGCATCAACATGGAAATGCACATGTAAGTTTTCAAAGAATATAACATATGAAAGAAATATATGTTATTATTGTAAATGATTTTAATAAATTTAGCAAATTTATTAACGGAAATTTACCATAGTGATGGACTTGTAGATGCTTCTACCACCATCAATGTTGTTTAAACTATGTGGAGGCATGGTCCTCAATTTGGGAGAGTATCCCAATACATGGTATTAATGAAACAACAACGTAAATGTATATATCACTACAGACATACGTGAATGCTTTGTTGTTGAGAGTCAATCTAATTGGCTATATATCAAGACTCAAGTGATTTTATACAAAGATCTTTCATCAAAGTGACTTGGATTAAGACTTATGTTTAAGTCTTTAAGAAGTCAATGGTGAAGCCTTGGAGATAAAAAGGCAAACGAGTTATATGGATGAAGTTAACTATGGTTTTGAGGCCTTCCTAAAACCGATGGTTTTGGAATGGTGAAATAAAATTTTATTATTATGTCTAAACTAAGAAACGAATGTTCGGAAGAGATAGTGCGTTATCTCTTAAGACTGTGAAGAATCAGAATGATGCATCTTCTGTTCACATGCTAGATTATTGTGGTCTAAAGCATGCTAGACTAATACTTGTTAATTTATATGCTCGACGGAGATTAAATTAACTTTAAACATTCAAAATATGTGATGACACAAGAATGAATTTTGTGCTAAACAAAACTATAAATATAACTTCATTAAAATGCAAGCAATGTGGGGGGAGGATGCCATTTAAGAAACAAACCCTTTAGGGTATGTGGAAATAGAAGTTGAGAAATTTTCTCAAACTCGAAATGAAAGGGAGAACCTTTCATCACCCCATTTGGATGTTATCCAATTACACTTAAATGTGGGGGTGACTTGCATTTGTATGTGGAAATGGTAGTTAAGAAGTTTTCTCAAACTCAAAATGAAAGGGAGAACCTTTCATCACCCTATTTGGATGCTATCCAATTACACTTAAATGTGGGGGTGACTTGCATTTGAATATGAAAATGGTAGTTGAGAAGTTTTCTCAAACTCAAAATGAAAGGGAGAACCTTTCATCACCCCATTTTGATGCTATCCAATTACACTTAAATGTGGGGGTGACTTGCATAGATTGCAAACGCATGACCAAGTGGAGTACACAATGGTTATATGGAGTCAATCAAGTATATTGGACTCGAATGCCAATTGGTTAGATTCAATCTAGTAAGATGTCAGTCATGACACACCAAAGGCATGCTGAAAACGTGTCTAGCCATGAATTGAGTTTCATGTCATTCTAAAGACAAGGTACATAACTGGATCCAGGTTGAGATCACAAGTTATAAGTCTTATGAATCGACTAAAAGGCAAAAGTGACTAGCGAGTCAAGAACACGTTAGAACAACTGATCTCAATTTAAATTATCGTTGGTGACTTAGCGAAGTCAAAGATAATTTTTGGATCCAACAACCAGTGGGTTGATAAGAGATCAGGTTGTGGAATTGGACTAAAGCTATGGAAAAAGGGACATGAGGGAAACCTAACCTAGTTGACTGGAGATCCCAAGATCTAGGTTCAATAGGTCAACTTAATCATGAACCGAAGGGTAGTCACTGTCAGGGGCATAGCTAATATATATGTTTATGTATAAGCTAGTGTATGTGTTCATATATCCCCCTAAACTATAAAAGGGTGTTTAATTACATCCTAGTCCATTCCTATAATATTCAGTGACATTGTTGTGAGGTTAAGCATAATATGTGGTTTTATGATTTGTGTAAATCATAGTAAACCATCATGTTTTTAATGATTTAAAGGGAAATCACCTATGTTGGAGAGAAGTGTGGTCGCTTCGAATGGAATTAGGGCATAATTCCTAGAGCTCCCGCAGAACCAGGAAAGTGCTCCATGACCATTATTGGAGACATACATGAGGAGATGGCCCGGCAAGGGAAAGTATTGTGTGAATGTATATTGTCGTTTACACAAATGGGGGGTTGTTCAAGGACATCACGTCTACAAAACCCTAGTAGGCTAAGTATGCTTCACAAAGGAAGGTTCAAAGGCTACACCTACCTATCCTGCAATACTCGACTGTCGAGTTTTCATCGGGGAATTTTGTGTGTTTTAATCGATCTCCATTCATGTGGGGGATTGTTGGAAATTTTAGTGAAAATGAGTTTTTCACTAAATATTTTGGACATTAATAATATTTATATATGTGTTGTATAAATAATTATTTATGGGTTTGTGTTCAAACTATGTCCAAACAGAGCTGAGATGAATGAGATATCGAAGGTTGAAGTTGTATGTTTGGAAAAACAAAGATGAGAAAAATGGATTGAGATTTGTCATCTTGTCCCACATAGGTGGAATGACAAAACTTAAAGTGGTATATAAGGAGGAGCACTCCTTGAAGACAAACACCAGTGGGGACCCTAAAGGGTGCAAAGCACTCTTACTCGTGCACATATGCGCGCGTGCCGTGGGCTATAGGCCCTATCTAGTGCGCTTTGAACTTTGCACACCGCCTTTGTATTTTTGTCCATGAGCGCGTGGTCAGATACATGGCGGGTCCGCTTATGGCGCAACCTTGGGTGGCGTAGGCGGATGCCATGGCGAAGACTGCAAATGGCACATGAGTTTGGATGGCGCATGACCAGGTGGCGTCCTGGTATGCGTAGTAGCATCCGTGTGGCGCGCAAGCATAGATGTCGCATGACCAGGTGGCGTCCTGGTATGCGCAATGGCATATGTGTGGCGCGCGGGTCCATATGGCGTGGCGTAAGGTCCATGTAGAGTGTTGCATGGATTTGAGGATCAGTTATGGTGCGCACGCAGGTTACAATAGTAACTAGGAGCACTGGTCTGCACACCTTTGCGCATGCGCGGGTCCATACAATGTGGCGCACGGACTGAAGAGCCACTTCAGGCGCGCGTACATGTCTGCAACAGTAACAGAGCAATTGGCAGGACCTGGTCAAGCTAGCTGTTACAACCCGTTAATTGCGTGTCATGATGAATATGACCGTTTTGTCTAACCACTTAAGTCCATTAAAGTCATATTTGTGACACTTCGGGTTTCCCTGTACGTTTCTTGGATGTTTTAGCTAAGTTTGTGGAAATTCGTACTGAGTGAGATACGTATGACTTTGTGAATCTAATGCTATGTGAATTTACGTGCTACATGACTGTATTTGCTACGTGGCTTGCATGTTCGTTCTGTGGATCTTGTGCTACGTGATTTTTCGTGCTATGTGATGTTATGTGCCATGTGACTTACATGTTTATTTTGTAAACTTTTGTAAACTGCGTGTATGTACGTATGACACTAGGTTATCAGCGAGTCTATAATTAGAGAGGATCATATGACTTTTGCTTTAATTTCGAGGACGAAATTCCTGTAACATGGGGAGAATGTGACAACCCGTACTCTCGTTGTCAAGAGAAGGGCATTTTAGTAACACGCGTATTTATTAACATCACTATTTTTATTAATATTGTTATTACTATTATTATTATTATTATTATTATTATTATTATTATTATTATTGTTATTATTTATGAAACAATAATAATCTGTGACGAGAGGTTCATTCACTTAATTACATAAACAAACCCGGATCAGTCTAATGAGCGAGACGCCTAATCGTTTAACGGGTTCACGTACTTGGGCTAGGCCCAACCCAATTAACTTAAAACCCTACCCTATAAAAATAAGCTTAAACCTCCCACCCCTTCACTTTTGCAAAAGCCCAAAACCCTAAAAGAAATTATCAGCCGCACACCTCACTGCCCCTTTTTATCACCGGCAATCGGAGCAATTCCGGCGACCATCTCCGGCGTCCCTTCTTTCGGTCTGAACAGGCTCCCACGAAACCCCCTCTTCCCCTGTCTCGTTCCTACACGCACACATATGGACTCGAGAGAGAGAGAGAGAGAGAGAGAGAGAGAGAGAGAGAGAATCGGAGCTGCTGAGAGAGAGAGAGAACAGAGACGGAGCGGGTTACGGCAGCGCCGCCGTGATGGCGGCGGTGGTGCTTCTGTTCCGATGGGTTTCACAAGACTAGTCATGCGGGTCAGGTCCAGCTCCGGTGTGGATGGAGGCTCAGAACAGGAAGCAATGGCAACACACACACTTTGGTCTCAAAGGCTTGGTCAGTGTCTATTGTTTTCAATTACCTTGCAAATCCTTTTTGTGGCTGTTAGTTGAAGTAATAAATTAAAGAAAGCTTGTTGTAATAATAACTGTTTGCTTGATCGCTCAGATTTGAAAGCTGTTTGGAATTAGTTGAAACATTGATAAGTGGTTACTGATGAGAAACATATATACTCTATTGTTTTTATAAACCGATTTCATGATAATGATTTGTGGTGCATATCTCAGCTTTCTTTAGTTCTTATTGTGTAAATAAAATATGGAAGTGGGTGTTGAAATGGTGAACATGAGCTGCTTTGATTTTGGATTCAAAATGAGGAATGTTGCTGAAAGGTGTTTGTTTCTCTTCTCATGCTCGATAACAAGCTGTGACTTATTTGATTGATTTATTTGGGCTGTTAGAATTTGCTATAAGTCATAATTTGGTATTTCTTTGGTTAAGTGTTTAGTTGTAACCATGACATAATAAAATAGTGGGTGATCTAATGATAGTGGTTAAATGGCATGATGATGAACTGTTTGAATGACATGAAAATATTTGAAATGTGTGGATTTGATCTGTTTTGGTAAGTGTACGGTAGAATAAACATGTTAAAGGAATGTGATTGGATCGTACAAGTGGATAAGTTTCTAGAAGAGTTTCCATCAATGGTTGCGAGTCGAGATCATGTGGTTTCGACTCGAAACCATTTAGTTGCAACTCGGAACCAGGCAACACAACAGGGGACTCGAGACCGGGTAGGTTGCGACTCGAGACCGTGTGATCTCGACTCAAGGCTTGACCCGAGACCCCAAGGTTTCGACTCAAAGAGGTACACAACTCAGAGCCTCCTGTTGCGACTCGAAACCCTATGGTTGCGACTCGAAACCTCTGTTTTCGAGTCGAGACCATGTGGTTTCGACTGACCTGGTTTATTTAGTCTTTGGGCTGTTGTTTATTTGGGCCGCACTGTTAACTGCTATGTTTTGAACTACGGGTTAACCGTTACTGATACTGAGTACGGTTCATATGCTGGGCTAGGCCCAATACTTTATATGATAGTATGACTTGCGTGCTATGTGTTAGATACGTGTAGTTGTACGTGACATTTACTTGCACACGAACCTAATAAATATTTACAAACCATAATAGGGTATGGTTGACCAACGAAACACAAGTAAATTATCAACCGAGCAAAGCAAAGGTGAGTTCACAACTAATAAAGCATGCGTTCCCAGTGGTTGGGAAACGGAAACTTAAACAACGCTATCCCCTCGTAAGGGATACAAACCTACTTCTCTCCCCTTAAATGAGACTTTTAGTTAATTACTGTTTATACTGGATGCAACAAGCAACACTAAACAAAACTCTATCACTCAAGTCCTCACTTCTTAATACCGATTAGTCGCCGGGGTCAGGCGAACAGGTTATTAGTTGATAGCGCTATTTAGGTCTCACCAACCTCACACCGTGCCCGTGTATGGGATCGGGCGTGAACTAATGTACTCTGGCAACCGTCAATGATGATAGAACATTGACAAACGGGGCACTCTACGGAAACGTACGGATGAATAGTATTCGGTATTGTAAAAACAGTTTAGTCGCTTACTTATGGGGTAGCTCCCCATCGCAAGTATAAACGGATAAATTAACTGGTGAAACAAGTTTTTGGTAATTAAAAACTGGACAACTCGTGAACTCGCCAACATTTTTGTTGATACCCTACTGCATGCTTTGCAGGTCGCTCGATATTGTTAAGACGGACATTGCAATCGGATGGAGTGTGTGGTTTGTAAGTTCATAACTATTAAACTTGTGGTTTCAAATTACGATACGTCCTACTTTCCTTTCCGCTGCAAACTTAGACTATGTTTTTGAGAAATTTAAAATAGTCGCTAATTATACCATTATTTGTATTAATAACTACACGGTTCAAAATAATTAGTGGCTGGTTCTTGGTCAGTCACGCCTCCAAGCGGTGGTACTCCGCATGCGGATTTTGGGGGTGTGACAGATTGGTATCAGAGCCATTGGTTATAGTGAACTAGGTTTAAGATATAAAATATTTTTAAGATGAAAAATGTTTTTATATGGAAACCAGACTATAACCGTTCCTTAATGAAAACCACAACGACACCATACTCCGGATTGCAAGGTTCGTCAGACTCAGGTACTCACATGATAATTATAGTCATCGGCATTTACTTGTGCACACACATATGTGTAAATGTGTATGTATATATGTAGCATACGTGCGTAAATACGTAGCTGTATAGTTGGTATTTAGTACTGTGAATCATACGAAAACTACGCAAACCTGATGTGTGCTAAGCGGGAGTGGAATCTCCTAAACCTGGTTCGAAACCACGATACACTAAGGGCAAGGAACCAGTTATTCCAAGCCCTCGTCCACGTATTTCCTGATATCATCCCTGGACTGCAAATCGACGCGAGGGACGTCCACTCGATAGACCTGCCCAGGAAAGGCCTGCTACGAAGCACATAGAGAAGTTGCGAGAACGAATCGACGAAGGGGAGCCACCCCTATATCATGGGATATCAGAAGGAACAACGACGTCATTCGCATCCTTTTTACTTGCGTATTTCTTTTCCCGACTTAAGCAGTGAGACTTGTTCCCTCACATGACTGATCACCTGGATTCTTGAAGCATTCTGGTAAGTCTACACTTTTCGAGCTTCTGTTTGCACATCTCGAACACGAAAAGCATGCGTGGTGTATGCTTCTCATTGTAATACCAGCAACCGTATCACCTGTATATCGACCACGAAGTTACTACCCCTAATTTCTCGTTACATGGCTAACCCCTATTCAAGTACAACCTTATACCTTAGCATGCCCCAAAACCCAGCAAATTGGTATCTTTCTTACAAACCGGTGTATTTGAAGGCGTGACAAGACGAAGATACGAGCCAGTCAACTCACCAACGAGTACGATGACCTAGATGCTTACCTTATCCTTCATTTTCCAGAACCGTTATTCTTGGATGACTTTTCTGATTTCGTGAATCCTTTCACTAGTTTTCGTGCGAATCCGTATTCATTGCTCAGATGGTATCCTCGCTTCTATCATTCCTTTATCACGACATTCACGTTTCTTCGTATAGAAAACTTGACCAGATCTCTCTTCAGTTTGGTGAAATTCAACAAACTCGACCTTTAGTCAACAAACTTCTTATCCCTCGAAATTCAACAACGTGTTACTTCAATCGTACTTTCCCGAAAACCTATTTTCGCAGTTTCACATCGAAACCCCCTATCAACAAACTTCTTGAATCCTGAAAATTGTGGCGTGTGATCCAAACGTATCCTTTCGGACATGTTTTTATTACCTTACATGGAAGCCTTTCGACGACACAAGCACTACTTCGGACTTATCCTCACGACTTCGGTAGTCTATTCAAATTTGGCTACTTACCGGTTTGGGAGATCACGAACTCGTTTTCCGCATACGGCTCAGCTCAGAACATCTTGATTAGACGTTTTAGTGAACCTAACCCCCCCGACCCATACGACGACCGTCCTTCTCTATCATTGGTTCTTGTTGTGCCATTCATACTGAGGTAACACCCCTTATCAACAAGCGACGTTCTTTGTTCTAAACGCCACAACTTGTGTACGACCAGCTACCTCATCGACGCCAAATAAATCCCTATTGCCGATCCCAAAGCCTTTATGTTCTGCCTCAAGTTGAACGCATCAATTTTAACTACCCTCCTTGCATTGTCTCGCTACTCGTATTATGTTTCACGGATTTCATGATCCTTATCCTACTCTGCTCTGCGCAAATCTCCGTTTGGACGAATTTCTTCCTACGAATATTACCCGTTGGAGCAACGAACCAAGGATACCCTAGGGGTAACGGGTATCGCAAGCACTGTTCTTCGAAACTCGATACGATCAACACCTAGTTACGACACTCGAATTTATTTCATCCTGTCAAGATTCGACACTTGTTTCTTTCGACGACGCCCGAACCTATTTCGAAAACCAGTGGGAATCGGGACGACTCCTACGCTCTACCCTGGTACTTCTACGACGCAAAATCGCCTTGCGCTAAGTTTTCAACGCGCGACTTTTAACGTCGCAACGGCCGCATTTCTCGACCATATACGCGACCCCTCATGATTTAAACTCGAAGGTGCATCACCTAGCATTCGAGAGATCCTCAATGATCCGCAACTCCAGCAACTGGAAGATAATCTACGAGGTGTTTCTATCTTATTCTACCCTGTCCAAGGCATTGATGAAATGTCTGCTAGTAACGACACACGACCAAAGAAACACGGAGTGCCAACTTTTATCACTTTTGATCGAAACCCACGTTTTGCATCCGATTCGCCACCGGCTGTGCCCAAAAACCTTTGGCTCACAGTTAGGCATAAGCACCGCTTATCGCCTGCAAACTGATGGTCAGGCCAAACGCACCATCCAAACACTCAACGGCATGCTGAGAACATTTGTTGTCGACCTTGGATACGAGTGACACTTCCCTTTTTATAAGAATCCTCTTCCAACACTGCTACCGCACTAGCATTCAGGCAGCACCATTTGAGGCAATGCACGAACGCAAATGCCAGTCACCTCTACGTTGGGCGGAAGCCAAATTACCGGCCTAGAACTTGCACTCGACACGACGGGCAGGATTGCCCAGAACTGACAACGTATGGCGGCAGCTCCAGAGCCCGTCAGAAAGACTACGCGGATAAGCGTAGGAAACCTCTAGAATTCCTAGTCGGAGATTGGGTTCTACTTAAAGTTTCACCCTGGATGGGTATAGTACGTTTTGGCTAGCGGGACGAACTTAATCCACGATATGTTGGACCATCCGAATATACCGAAGGGATCGGTAAGGTAGCCTTGCAGACTAAATCTGCCTGAAGAACTGAGTGCGGTACACCATGTCTTTCACCTGCCTAATCCGAAGAAAGTGTCTGTCAGATGAAACACACATCATTCCCTTTAAATAGCTAACTTTTGACGATCAACTACACTTTATTGAGGAACCGCTTGAGATCACTAATCGAGAAGTCAAAACCCTCAAATATAGCCAGATACCTATCATACGAGTTCGTTGAAACTCACGCTGTGGCTCAGAGTTTACCTGGGAAAGGGAAAAACCAGCTGATGAGCACGTATCCCCAGTTGTCTGCAAACATTACTTCCAGCACTGAAGCTACAACTGAAATTTATAGAAGAAATTCCAAGCCGACAAGGGGATGATGTGACACCCCACGAAAACGTTTAAACAAACTAGCTTGTCAGTGGCTGCGCGCTAAATTTCGGGACGAAATTTCTTGAACTTGGGGATAATGTGACACTTCGGGTTTCCCTGTACGTTTCTTGGATGTTTTAGCTAAGTTTGTGGAAATTCGTACTGAGTGAGATACGTATGACTTTGTGAATCTAATGCTATGTGAATTTACGTGCTACATGACTGTATTTGCTACGTGGCTTGCATGTTCGTTCTGTGGATCTTGTGCTACGTGATTTTTCGTGCTATGTGATGTTATGTGCCATGTGACTTACATGTTTATTTTGTAAACTTTTGTAAACTGCGTGTATGTACGTATGACACTAGGTTATCAGCGAGTCTATAATTAGAGAGGATCATATGACTTTTGCTTTAATTTCGAGGACGAAATTCCTGTAACATGGGGAGAATGTGACAACCCGTACTCTCGTTGTCAAGAGAAGGGCATTTTAGTAACACGCGTATTTATTAACATCACTATTTTTATTAATATTGTTATTACTATTATTATTATTATTATTATTGTTATTATTTATGAAACAATAATAATCTGTGACGAGAGGTTCATTCACTTAATTACATAAACAAACCCGGATCAGTCTAATGAGCGAGACGCCTAATCGTTTAACGGGTTCACGTACTTGGGCTAGGCCCAACCCAATTAACTTAAAACCCTACCCTATAAAAATAAGCTTAAACCTCCCACCCCTTCACTTTTGCAAAAGCCCAAAACCCTAAAAGAAATTATCAGCCGCACACCTCACTGCCCCTTTTTATCACCGGCAATCGGAGCAATTCCGGCGACCATCTCCGGCGTCCCTTCTTTCGGTCTGAACAGGCTCCCACAAAACCCCCTCTTCCCCTGTCTCGTTCCTACACGCACACATATGGACTCGAGAGAGAGAGAGAGAGAGAGAGAGAGAGAGAGAATCGGAGCTGCTGAGAGAGAGAGAGAACAGAGACGGAGCGGGTTACGGCAGCGCCGCCGTGATGGCGGCGGTGGTGCTTCTGTTCCGATGGGTTTCACAAGACTAGTCATGCGGGTCAGGTCCAGCTCCGGTGTGGATGGAGGCTCAGAACAGGAAGCAATGGCAACACACACACTTTGGTCTCAAAGGCTTGGTCAGTGTCTATTGTTTTCAATTACCTTGCAAATCCTTTTTGTGGCTGTTAGTTGAAGTAATAAATTAAAGAAAGCTTGTTGTAATAATAACTGTTTGCTTGATCGCTCAGATTTGAAAGCTGTTTGGAATTAGTTGAAACATTGATAAGTGGTTACTGATGAGAAACATATATACTCTATTGTTTTTATAAACCGATTTCATGATAATGATTTGTGGTGCATATCTCAGCTTTCTTTAGTTCTTATTGTGTAAATAAAATATGGAAGTGGGTGTTGAAATGGTGAACATGAGCTGCTTTGATTTTGGATTCAAAATGAGGAATGTTGCTGAAAGGTGTTTGTTTCTCTTCTCATGCTCGATAACAAGCTGTGACTTATTTGATTGATTTATTTGGGCTGTTAGAATTTGCTATAAGTCATAATTTGGTATTTCTTTGGTTAAGTGTTTAGTTGTAACCATGACATAATAAAATAGTGGGTGATCTAATGATAGTGGTTAAATGGCATGATGATGAACTGTTTGAATGACATGAAAATATTTGAAATGTGTGGATTTGATCTGTTTTGGTAAGTGTACGGTAGAATAAACATGTTAAAGGAATGTGATTGGATCGTACAAGTGGATAAGTTTCTAGAAGAGTTTCCATCAATGGTTGCGAGTCGAGATCATGTGGTTTCGACTCGAAACCATTTAGTGGCAACTCGGAACCAGGCAACACAACAGGGGACTCGAGACCGGGTAGGTTGCGACTCGAGACCGTGTGATCTCGACTCAAGGCTTGACCCGAGACCCCAAGGTTTCGACTCAAAGAGGTACACAACTCAGAGCCTCCTGTTGCGACTCGAAACCCTATGGTTGCGACTCGAAACCTCTGTTTTCGAGTCGAGACCATGTGGTTTCGACTGACCTGGTTTATTTAGTCTTTGGGCTGTTGTTTATTTGGGCCGCACTGTTAACTGCTATGTTTTGAACTACGGGTTAACCGTTACTGATACTGAGTACGGTTCATATGCTGGGCTAGGCCCAATACTTTATATGATAGTATGACTTGCGTGCTATGTGTTAGATACGTGTAGTTGTACGTGACATTTACTTGCACACGAACCTAATAAATATTTACAAACCATAATAGGGTATGGTTGACCAACGAAACACAAGTAAATTATCAACCGAGCAAAGCAAAGGTGAGTTCACAACTAATAAAGCATGCGTTCCCAGTGGTTGGGAAACGGAAACTTAAACAACGCTATCCCCTCGTAAGGGATACAAACCTACTTCTCTCCCCTTAAATGAGACTTTTAGTTAATTACTGTTTATACTGGATGCAACAAGCAACACTAAACAAAACTCTATCACTCAAGTCCTCACTTCTTAATACCGATTAGTCGCCGGGGTCAGGCGAACAGGTTATTAGTTGATAGCGCTATTTAGGTCTCACCAACCTCACACCGTGCCCGTGTATGGGATCGGGCGTGAACTAATGTACTCTGGCAACCGTCAATGATGATAGAACATTGACAAACGGGGCACTCTACGGAAACGTACGGATGAATAGTATTCGGTATTGTAAAAACAGTTTAGTCGCTTACTTATGGGGTAGCTCCCCATCGCAAGTATAAACGGATAAATTAACTGGTGAAACAAGTTTTTGGTAATTAAAAACTGGACAACTCGTGAACTCGCCAACATTTTTGTTGATACCCTACTGCATGCTTTGCAGGTCGCTCGATATTGTTAAGACGGACATTGCAATCGGATGGAGTGTGTGGTTTGTAAGTTCATAACTATTAAACTTGTGGTTTCAAATTACGATACGTCCTACTTTCCTTTCCGCTGCAAACTTAGACTATGTTTTTGAGAAATTTAAAATAGTCGCTAATTATACCATTATTTGTATTAATAACTACATGGTTCAAAATAATTAGTGGCTGGTTCTTGGTCAGTCACGCCTCCAAGCGGTGGTACTCCGCATGCGGATTTTGGGGGTGTGACAATATTCATTATCTTGTTTATTACAAGATTAATGTTATAATTATGACAAGATTAATGTCTATTTTATTACTAGTTTTAATGAGTTTAAAACTATAAGTGTATATATATGAACTGGGTGGTTCATATTAGAAATACCAACAAAAAAACTAGACATTCTCTTGACTCTCGTTTTTCCTTTGAGATGAGTACTCTCATATTTACATACTTCATATTTTTCCTAAATTTATAAACACCAATTTATATCCGGTGTAATCTCGGGCGCGAGAGCCATCTCCGGCAGTACAACTACTGCTTCGGTTGTTGTATCCTGGAAACAGACCGTCTGAGAAGAGGCGCGGAATCTGTTTTAAGGGCCCCGTGTCTAACACGATCCTCAACCAAAACCGTCAACGACAGTTTGTTCATTCTTGTAGCGGAGGTTCATACAAAATGGTGCGGTTGAAGTTCTTCCAAAGATGTTAGCTTGAATCAAGATTGGTACAAATTAAATAGTTTTTTATATTGGTTTATTTATTTTTGTAACCGGTATTGTACTAGAAGAATTTCCCACAAATAACGAGAGTCTCGTTATTATTTATTTTATTAATATTTTTAATAAAAAGTGAACCTAGATCCTACAGTATGTTCTACCAGACATATATAATATTTTCTCTATGGGGATATCATGATTGTACATGGTAACTCTACAAGTCAAAAGATTGAAAGTTCGAATCCTGTAGATTGCACGTATGATGTATTATTCTAAAAAAATATAAGAATTTTCATATGTATATATATGTATACATATATATATATATATATATAGGAGGGTTCATTGGAAAACACTAAAAAAGTGGGGAACCGACTCAAACGAACTCTGATTTGACTCATTACAACGACATTGGAACCGGCTCGTCGAACCTTACCTAGGATCTTTTAAACCTAAATCCTAAACCCTAAACACTAAATCTAAGCCCTAAAGCCAAACAACTAGGCTAAAATCTAAGCTAAACCGTAAAACCTAAACTGTAAACCGTACAAGCTAAACCCTAAATACTAACGATTAACACTAAAACTAAACCCTAAAGATAATCCCTAATATAAGACCTTAAAAGCCAAACTAATATAAGACCTTAAAAGCCAAACATATTTAGGGTTTAGGATTTAGGATTAAGAGATCCAAGTTAGCGTTCAACGAGCCGGTTCAAATCCCGCAGGAATGAATCCAATCCGAGTTCGTTTGAGTCAGTTCCCCAATGAACCTAACGATATATATATATATATATATATATATATATATATATATATATATATATATATATATATATATAGGGAGACGCTAAAATGAAAACCACCTCCAGTTGTAAGAACCATGACAACCACTCTCCACCAATCATATTCTGCCAACCAAAAGGGTAGTTTGGTCATTTACCCCAAATGCCAAATCCATCCTCTCTCTCCACATTTAATATAAAATGTCAGATCCCCTTTTTTTGTTTTCTTTCATCTTATGTCTCTATCTCATTTGAAACCCATCATCCTCTCCACTGATGAAGCCTCTCATCCGCCACCATACCCCCACACCGGCGACCCCAACACCACACCCCCTCCGGCTGCCCTCTCGTTTCTACGGCATCCCCCTCGTTTCTCTGGCGCCCCTCCGATCTGCAACCCAACTCTTATATCCTCCAAACCCCTCCGATCTGCATCCTATCTCAGATCTGCGAAAGAGATGGTGGCTGCAACCGTTTCGGAGACGACCGGTGAAGCGCAGTTTTGTGGTGGTGCGGTTTGTGGTGGTGCGGTTTGCGGTGGTGGCGACTGAGCCGACACTTTCTTGCTCCGGTGATAGTGTTTGACACAATAGGGGCGGAAGGATTTGTTTTCTTCAGATTTTCTTGTTGTTTAGCAAAATAGGTACGAGTTCATCAAAATCCTCTTTAGATTTAACTAAAGTTACTTGATTTCATATGGGATTTTCAATCTTGATCTGAGTTTTGTGATTTTTCTTTAATTTTTGACTTAAAGTTTTGATTTTTATATGTTTTCCACAAGTTTTTAGCCTAGGTTTTCATGGTCTGGGTTCTTTTGAGGGGTTAAAGTTAGATCTAGTTTATTGATGTACAGTTTCATGTAAATTGTGTGGTATGTTTTGCTGTATAATAGTCCTATAATTTGCTGTGAAATGATGCTGAAATTTTAAATAGTGTTATAACTTGTTGTCAAGTTTGCTGAAATTGTTGTATTTTGTTGAAAATTAGGGGTATTGTTTTGCTGTAAATTCGGGGTATTGTTTTGATGTAAATTTTGTGTATATTTAGCTGTGAAATGATGCTGAAATCTTCTGTATATAGTGTGATAACTTGCTGTCAAGTGGTTAATTGGGGGTATTGTTTTGCTGTAAATTCGGGTTTGTTTTGATCTTGATAGTTGATTGTGTTTAATTGTTTGTTTACTGCAGTGTTCTAGATTCGAAACCTTCGAGTGGGGTTGAGTTAGCAGTGATAGAACGAAAAACGTTTTTCCGTCAATTGATGATGATGGCGTGGCAAGGATGGCGGAGTGTAGGTTTTTGAACCTGCAACCCCACTTTTTGCAGCCATGATTAGCAGAAACTTTGAGCCAAAACCTGTTTTTTTCTAGACCCACGGATGGTTTTTTGATTCCCGTTGTTTAATTTTTTAGTTTTTTTTTTCAGTCCATGATGATAAGTTTTCAACTTATCAGAGACAGCTTGGTTAAACCCGTAAAAAGTTTTTTGCTTGGCATAAAAAAAAATTTCTAACCTGTAAAATTTTTTTGTCGTAAAACATAAAACGTAGAACGTAAATTTTTTTAACATAAAACGAAAACGTAAAATTTAAAACGTAAAGTTTTTAACGTAAAACGTAAAACGTAAATTTTTTAACGTAAAACGTAATTTTTTAACGTAAAACGTAAACTTTTAAACGTAAAGCGTAAACTTTTTAACGTAAAACGTAAAACGTAAAATGTAAAACGTAAAGTTTTTAACGTAAAACGGAAAACGTAAATTTTTTAACGTAAGACGTAATTTTTTAACGTAAAACGTAGTCTTTTTAACGTAAAACGTAAACTTTTTAACGTAAAACTTAAATTTTTTAACGTAAAACGTAAACTTTTTAACGTAAAAAACGGCGCGTTAAAAAAACGACGTAAAAACGGGGCGTAAAAAAAACGGCTCTTAAAAACGGGGCGTAAAAAAACGGCTCTTAAAAACGTTTTTTTAAACAAATTTAAAAAAATTATCATAAAAATCAGATTTCAAAAAATTCTTTAACAAAAAAATCTGTTTTTTAATAAAAAAATAATTTTTGAATAGGACAAAAAAGGCAATTAAAAATAATATATATAAAAAGAAATTTTTTTTTACTTAAATACCCTTTAACAATAATAAAATATTAAAAACATAATAAGACAAAAAGTATTTAATATTAATTTTAACTACTTTTAATCTATCCATCCATCTTGAAGATCTAATGGCCAGAAAGTGGTTCTCGTGGTTCTTACTACTGTAGGTGGTTTTCATTTTAGCGTTCCCCTATATATATATAATGTCAGGTTCATTTGTGAACAATCCCATTGATAGTGATCTGTGTGACTATCCTATCTCTTGATTATTAAGGGCTAGGATTAGTTCACTAGTGTTTCACAATTAAGGGGGTTGTTCACAAATGAACCTAACTATATATATATAGTATTAGGATCCTGTAAAAAAGCTACTTTTCGTGAGAAGTGTGAGAAGATATAAGAATTGACATGTAGGAATCATGTTTTGGACTTGGGCATAATATTTTGGGTTGTTTTGGCAAGAAAAACACCAAACTTAACAATTTAAGCCACAATGCAATGAATTCTAGGCTTAAAAATTAAAACACTATGCCAAGAACTTTAAGTAGTGTGTTTTAAGTGTTAAGCAGTGTGTTTTTGTTGTTTATTAAATTTAATGCCTTGCCTACATGTCAATTTCTATGCCTTCTCACACTTCTCACGAAAAAGGTCTTTTTTACAAGAACCTTACCCTATATATATATATATATAGAGAGAGAGAGAGAGAGAAAAAGTGTATTGTACAAAATGGCTTATCGTACGCTACGTACGCGATGTGAAATCGCATGTTATAAAATAGCATGGATGAAATCGCATGTGATAATTTTGATGAAATCGCATGTTGGTTTTTTTGTAACAATTTCGCATGTGATAATTTTGATGAACTCGCATGTTGGTTTTTTGTAACAATATCGCATGTGGTAATTGTGATGAAATCGCATGTTAAAAAACCAACATGCGAAATTGTTACAAAAAACCAACATGCGATTTCAATGTAGGATGAAGATCTGACGGCTGAGATGATCGCATGCGTAATGTAGGATAAGGGCTCTTGTACGTTAACCTAGCTATATATATATATATATATATATATATATATATATATATATATAGGCTAGGAGTTGGCTAGAAAGTCCAAATTTCCTAAAAAGTGTAACAAGTCACAAAACACCATAATGTCAACGATAAAACACACAAAAAACCGACAAATAACATAATGAAGATTACTAAAACATCATGTATGTGGGTTTTGTGTTGTGTTTTAGGTGTTAAGGCTCTGATTATGGAATGACAAATATTATTGTGTTTTATGTTGTTTAGCATTTTGTGATTTATATTCATAGTTCTACGATGGTGTGTTTTAAGTGTTTATAGGCTATTAGGGTTTGAATATGGTGTTTTAGTAATCTTCATTCTGTGTGTTTTATGGCTGAAATTATTGTGTTTTATCACTTTTTACACTTTCTAGGAAACTTGGACTTCTACCCGAACCCTACCATATATATATATATATATATATATATATATATATATATATATAGGGTAGAGTTCTAGAGTGAACAAGGGTTAAGTTGTGAACAAAGTGAACAAATCCTAGCCATTGGTTTTGTTAGATCTTGAGATTAGATTGTAATCTAATTTATTAATTAATTATTAAAATAAAATAGGTATAATTAAACAGGAGGGATATTTTTGTCAAATTACAACCTTTTTAACTATGGCAACCAGAAACGTATTGTTATGATTTGATTCTGAGATATATTTTTCTCCCGTTATCATAGCTAACTATCCAGGTCTAACTAAATATCCTAGAAGCTTGCTACTAATCAGAAGATCACTCTTTCAAAAACCCCAATCCGGCGATTATAACAATGTCGATGGAGAATAAATCTGGCGACGGTAGAGAACCTAAGGTTGACGACGGTAAGTTTATACTGCACTACACTGATTATTGATGTACATTAGTGTTAATTTCGTTTTTTTATATAATCGAAAAGTTAGGGTTTGTTCAATCGGTTCGTTTGGAATCAATATGGTGTTGTGTTATATGTTTAATAGAGCAATGGTCTTATAAGAATGTATTTTTGGCTGAGTTTTCATTCGATGACATGAGAACTCCGTCGCTGGAAATCCTGAGTCTAGCCATGGGTTGGGGGATGCATGTGTTCTTCATGTTTTGGTTACATTTTTTTGGTGTACACTTGTGTATATGGTAGTGATTGTGTACAGCAATTTGAAGTATACAAGTGTAGTTTCATTTAGTTATATTGTACAGCAATTTGATTTGTGTGTAAATGTGATTTTTTCCATAGAAAATAGATAAAAAAAGATATATTTGGAATACACAATTAGTAGGATGATGTAATGTTGTTAATGTACACTTGTGTACTGGATGTGAAGAAGGTATATTCAGCAAGTTTTAAACCTAAGTAATTAACTGAAGTATATATGTGGGTTTTAATGTTGTTAAGGTGTACACCAATTGGATGTATGTGTAAATGGGATTTTTCAAGTACATATGGATAGGTACACAGATGGTATTTTTATTTGAAAAGAAGTACATAAATGTATTGTATGTTTCCTTTAGATTAAAATAATAAAAACCAGTCTTTACTGTGAATGTAAAGTTTGTATGTTAGATACTTTTGGTGTATATAGTAACACATTGTAAATACTTTTGGTGTATATAGTAACACAATTTTTGTATGCCCCCTATGTTTAAACAGGTATTAAGATGGCTGATGTAAAAAGAGATGAAGGAGCGAATGTGGGTGCTAGTCTTGATATGGAAAAGAAGACAACCGAAGATGTTATTAATACGACAGGTAGATTGTATGTTGAACCGTCATAACATGTGAAAGTGTTTGTGTAACCGTTGCTTTTTGTGTGAACTAATTGGTTGTGTGTTTAAATGAAACAGTTTTGGGAAAGAGAAGGAAACGACAGGCTTGTAGGCTTCCGAGTGGTCAATCATTTAAAGTTGTTCGTGTGCCATTCGAAAGTATACAGGACAGTATAACATACATGCATTGATATTTATGACCGTAACCAATCGGTGCCTATGCGTCCGAAGTTGTATTTAGCATCCTAATGGTTTGGGAATTTAACTTCAGGAAAGGACGAGGTGTGCAAGACGGAAACAATCAATGAGGAACACACATCCCAAAATGGGAAGGAAAAAGTTGGTAGAGGTAAGTGAAATTATGACATGTACGCTAAATGTATCAAAATTGTCTGTGTATACAACAATGGGAAAATGTGTTTTGATTAGATTTTGATGTAGCAGCCGAAGGTTGTGGGGGACGGGTGATGAAGACGAGTGACGATGAACGCATGGCCAGCGAAGACGAAGACGTGAAAGGAGGTATTGTTTGTATTGATATATGTATACAAAAGCTGTTATAATATGTTGTTAACAGTTTTGTTAATTGTTTAGATTACGAAGAAGATTGTGAGATGAATGCGGTTGACCAGATTTTCAAATTCTAAAAAAGGAAGCAAGTAAGGAACAGCAAAAAAAGAAAAAGTAACAGTAAGAAACGGGCGAGGGCGAAGCGTTGTAAAGGGTTACCGTCGACAAGGACGCGTACCTCTCTGAATAAATTGTTCGAAGCTGTTAGCATCTTGACGAGGTGGCAGAGAAATGTGGTTCGTAAAATGGGTTTTGGAAAGATACTCCATCTAAAAGTATCAGACGTAAATGCGTCGTTGGCGTATTTTGTGGTCGATAGGCTAGATACTGAAAAAATGGAAATCAATCTAGGGGGCAGAAAAATAAAAGTTGATAAAGAAGGCGTTCGTAGAATAATGGGTGTACCTTACGGAGGTATACGGGTTGTGAGGGATGCGGAAGGATGTGATGATGCTGAGAAACTTGTGAGTACTTGGAAAAACCGGTTTGAGAAGACCCCGATTAGTTGTAAGATGATCGTCGACAAGATAAGAGAAAATAGTTATGCCGATGAGGAGACGTTCAAAATGGATTTTGCAATGCTATTTATAGCCACAATGATAGCAAGCACCAAGAACGGGAACGCGATGTATACAATGTTTGGATTAGGCCTGTAAATGAACCGAACGTTCATGAACTGTTCATGAACTTGTTCGGCGGGAAGCTCGTTTATGTTCGTTTATTTAATAAACGAACAAACACGAACAAAAAATATTGTTCGTTTAATTAAATGAACGAACATGAACACACTTTGTGTTCGTTCATTTATGTTCGTGAACATTCTTTTATGTTCGTTCATTTATGTTCGTGAACGTTCGTTTATGTTCGTTTAAATTTTATTAAATACATAAATAGTTATATTTATATAAATATTAGGTTTTCTAACTAGTTATATAAATATAACGAATTAGTATATCTATGAACCCTTATTTAGAATTTAGATGTGTTTTCGTATGAAATGTAATATATTGGACTTGTTTCTTCAATCATGTTAATTTATGTTTATTCAAATATGTTTAGTAATTTCTTTTATGTTCGTTTATGTTCGTGAACTGCTCGTTTAGGCTTTAAACGAACGAACATAAACGAACACGAACATGCCCCATTTCTTAATGAACGAACACGAACAAAAAAATGTGTTCGATTATATGTTCGTGTTCGTTCGGTTCGTTTACAGGCCTAGCTTGGATGGTTCTGTCTTTCAAAGGATTTTAGAGAGCACGATTGGTGCCAGTTGATTGTGGACACTATTAGGGTCTGTAAAAGTGATTGGGACAGAAGTGACCGTGATTCGTTTTTCCGCGGTCCGCTGACTGTTTTGGTGGTATGACGCGTAACCTTGAAATACACCTATGTAATTTGTTCTGTACATTTGTGTACAACATAGTATATAGCTGGTAAATTTGAATAATGGGTTTTTCTTTTTTGTGTAGTTGTTTTACCTGGACAGCACAGCGTGTCCAGGATTGGGAGGAGATCGTGAGCAAGCTCCAATCAGCTTTTGGACAAAAGAAATGATGAATATGCGGAAGGACTTGGAGTTAAGGAACGGGGGGTTTGGACTGGGTGATGTTAGGGAGTTGTATGCTGATGATCAAGAGTACGACTAATTAAGTGAAGACGAAGTGGTAGATCTATCGAAAGGAGACGAAGAAAACGTAAGTGCGGGATTTGATGGGATGTCGCTTGAGGTATGTTTTTGTTGATATCAACTAATTTGAAACATTCATATCTTATATAGAGTAATAATACGTTTTGATTGTTAATGTTAGGATTGCGTTGATGGATTGTTTCGGATGTTGGACGATGCGGAAGGGTTGAAGAGGAAGTTGGAAGGAGCTGTTGCCCAAGTTGCCGCTCGTTTCCCGAATAGCGAGTGCTTGTTGCCGGTACTGGAACGGTACAAGTTGATGTTTAACAAAAGTGTTGTCGATGATAAGGGTGAACCGTTTGGTGTAAAATCAGATGCTGTACGGACGAAAGGTATGGTTTTTTGTGATCCTGTACACATACGTTATATAAACTAATCTATAAGAAGTCATATGTGTTTTGTCCGTTAAATGTGTTTGTAGATGACGTTACAATGAAAGGAAACAATAAGAGTGGGGTTGACGAGGCAGAAGGGTTCTCTACTCCTCATGTTGCGTCAACGTTTACACAGACTGTTATTGTGTACACTGATGTACTCGAGGATGTTATTTCAGGTGCGTATGATACGCAACATATGGATGACAAGCCCTCGTTCGACTTAGGGCTGTCTCAGCCTCTTCCAACTACACAAGAGTTGGTGGCGATGAGAGAAGAAACTGTCAAAAATGTCGATCCGGAAGCTGATGTTGGTGGCAAAGGAAAAAGAAAGAAACAAATGTCGAAATACGGGAGATCTCCATTTATGTTACGAGCTGTGGACATTAAGTCATGGATGCAATCGAAAGATAAAATAATTTGGAGATACCTGTTCGCTTGTGTAGAAGATACTCAGTATGTGTTTTTTTTTTTTTTGCACAATGTTGGTTTGATATGATTGACAATCTCCTAAGACACATGTTTTGTTTTATAAAATCATGTTTACAGAGTGGCGACTCTGAAGAAGAAGGGCATGAAGGTTGCGACAAAAGAGGGCAGGGATTAAAAAGAAGTAGCCGAAGTTGCTGGTTCAAAAGGGTAAGCAAAAGTTTGACTGGATTTTGTTATTTGGTATTTAGTCGATGCTTGATATATATAGTGGAGGTTATAACCTTTAGGTGGGTGTCTGTTTGTGTAAGTGAATATGGATACACAAGTGGCGTATACACTGGTGTTTTAACTATAGAAAACTGTATATGTATGATATTGTTCAGGACATACGTGTTTCTAACGGAGTTTGGCATCGGGCTTATGTACTTTCAATTAAAAGATTTTTACCCGAGCGTGTGGATGGGAGACGCAGTTATCAACTGCTTTGCGACGGTCTTAAATTTCGAAGAAGTTAACGGTAGAAAGACGACCAAGGGGAAAAGCAAAGAGGTGTACAGAAAATTTGGTGAAACTCGCCGTCTTTTCTGCCACACGGCTTGTTTTGTAAGTGATTACTTTAATTATATTTGTAAATCATTTTTAGTTAGTTTTTGGTTCACTTTGTTCAGGTATTGATTGTTTGTTAGTTTAAATATGTAGAACGACGACGTGTTAACTAACACGAAGTACGATGACAAGGGTCGGTTGGAGAAGTTCAGCAGTGTGTTGCTTATGGTGCTGAATCAGGATGCTTCACTTCTAAATCTGATAGGTTATACCGTGATTGTCTTCCCGATACTGGAAAATCATCACTTTTATCTGATTAGTTTTGACATGGAAAAGTTGGCAATAAGTGTAATTGACAACATGCATGCTAGTGAGAGCTTCATCGAGTTGTCGGATGACAATGATTTTTTAAAGAAGACGACACCGTTTAAAGTGGTAAGTATGAATTTAATCTATAAGCGTACGCATGTGTATAACGTTGCTAACCTGGTTTATGTTGGATTTAAACGCAGAAAGATGTTTTCATAAAATACTTGAGATCCGTAAGCCATCCGAAAAGTTTGGAATTTGAGACAGTTATACCGAAAAGGCTGGTGATTGAATGGGCGACGGTAGGAAATAGTGTGGATTGTGGAGTTTTTGCTATGCGTCACATGGAGACCTGGTTTGGTGAAACCGACCTAAAATGGGACAGTGGGTTTCCTCTCGCGCATACACAAAAAAAGGCTAGTCTAACCAGATTACGGAAAAAGTATGCTTGCATGATTGTATGTTCTGATGCAAACAAGCGGCGTAATGAAGTCATGGGTGCAGCCGTTGCATGGAACTTGGCCCAAGGGTTTGAGGTTGAAAAGGACTTGGATGTAATGATAACTGAAGGAACTTAGTAGGGAAACTAATTTTGATTTACGGTTGTTTTGAATTTTTGCTATGGTGTTAGTTGACAATGTTGGTAAACCTTTTGTTTTGTGTATGTACATGGTGTTTTTTTTTTTTTTTTGGTTTAATACATTGTTAGGAGATTGACAATGCATATATAATTTTAAAAAATAAAATATATGAACAAAACTCCAGTGTAAAAACGTTAAGTACAGATATGTAACATAAGTAATAAACACTCGCCTATATACAGTCTTAATCAAACTTCCTTCGAGTTTATCAATACACATATGTAACATTAGTTATGTTTATATTGGGTTTACAAAAGTAATTGAAAGGGGTTAACTGAAATACGCCAGTGTATATAGGTGTGATTCATCGGTTGAGTATCAGTATCAAAGTTTATCAATACAAACTGTTTTAGTTAAAACACATAGTAACAGTGCCACTGATTACAAGGGTATAAGGGATAAGTACATATATGTAACATATGTGAAAACACTAGTGTATATGCATGCGTAAACAAACTGCCATTTGGTTAAGGCTTGGAGAACAGGTTATGTTTAGTGTATTTGCAGGCTTAATGAAACTGCCTTTGGGCATGTTAGTTATTGGAGATAAACATAGACAGTAGAGAATCAGTAAAAACAATGACCAATGTAAGTGTTTAAATAATCAAATTTAACAAAAAAAGCAGTGTAAAAAGGTAGTTTATTTGCAATGTATATACTAATCATTGCTAGTTTGTGCCGTCCCTATCCATTTTGTCTGATTCAATCTCCATGTCTTCCTCATCTTCGTCTTCATCAGCATCCTCATCTATAGACGAGTCATCCTTAGTTGGCTTCCCTTTTTTTAAAGGGCAATTCCTTTTGTCGTGTTTTCGGACTCGTTTTCCGCAATAATTACACTTCCTTCTTCGCTTCTTGACAGCTATTATTGATTTTTCTCGCGGACCAATCGGTCTTTTGTGCTTCCCACAACCCTTGTTACGAATTTTATTTGGTGCTGTACAAGATATCTCGTCCGGTTCAGTGTGGGCAATAACTTCCTGAATTGGTACACCCTTTCTACTAATTTCTGGATCATATGGAACATCAGCGAAAATCTTATCTTTAAGAGCCTGAATATGTGAGTGTATTTCCTCTAGTTTATCAATGTTACCCCGCACCCGATCTCTACAAATGTCCATGTTTTCTAAGATTCTGCGCCATAATACTGCACTCCTAGATTGGTCTATGGATAACATGTTCTCCAAACTACGAACAACATTCGGAAGAGCATTTCGTCTCCATCTCGGATGAATGTATCTTGCTGGGATCTCCTCAATATTATGGCTTCTGAAGACACTAAACACGTGGCGACTTAGATATCCATCTCGGGTGAAACCATTGCAAACACAAGAAACCGACATGTCTTCCTTGTTAAAGGTCACCTAATGCGAAAGTAGTTGAGAAGCTAGTTAGTATGACTGGAGAAAGTAATAAACACTAGTTTACAAAAAATACTCACTGAATAAACAAAGCTGAATACAAAAATAGGTAATCATATTAGAAACTAGTAATAGTTGGCTAACCTTGAACTCGTTAACAACTTCCTTTTCGTGATCTAGATGAGCAACTGTAAAACAATTAACGCCATCAACAAGGGACCGTTCCACAATGTAACTAAATTTTGTACCATTGAAAATTTCCTTTTGAACCTCGTAGAAAATTTTCCTTGTGTACACGGCGTTCGCATGACGTTCAATCCTGTAGCTTGTTTTGAATTTTTCTGGGTTGGTGGTCTCAGTATGATTGCAAAGTTCCCGTTGCTTGTTTCTTAACCCATCGATGGACGTATCGTAACACAACATGAATTGAACCAATGTATTATGTGCGCTCGAGTCTTCTTTAAACATGTGGTTTGCACTTTCGCATCTGGATGTCGTTTTCATTAAAGTGCACATGGGTATCTCGCGAAAGTAACCTGGAATCCATTGCTCCCGAATTGAAAACATCTCTGTCAACCATTTATGAGACTCTAACCCGTATTCGGCGATCAATGAATTCCACCTTTGCTCAAATGTTTCAGGTTTGATATAGACGTTCCAAACTAGCTTGTGAAACTTCTCTTTTATCTCGATATTTGTCAAGTTGTCTCCCTTGATCTATATTTTGTAAAAAGTAATGAAAAAGTAATCAAAGTCGAAATAAGCACATGTATAAGGACAAATAAAAAAGAAGAAACAAATGAACACCATTGTATGATACTACTTGTACACAAGTGTACAAATAGTTTATAACCAGGAAGTTTGTAAATAAATACCTTAAATGGTATCTTTTGAACTATATGCCACATACATAGTCGATGATGCGACTTGTGGAATACGTTGCTAATTGCTTGTTTCATGGCACAATCTTGATCGGTTAGAACCAAACAAGGTTGTATGCCGTTATGAGCTTGGAGAAATTTTTGTAGAAGCCATGTGTATGACTCGATTGTCTCGTTATGAAGGAGGCCAGCACCAAAATATGGTGCATTTTTTGTGATGATCAACGCCAGTAAATGGAACAAAAATCATATCGTACCTGTAAAAAAAAGTAAATTGTAACGGACAAATGTAAATAACGAAAGTGTTAGAATATGAGAATTTATTACTTACATATTCGTGTGGTACGTTGCATCAAAAGCCGAAACATCCCCAAATTCTTCGTAATTCATTTTCGAAACATTATCACACCAAAATAGCAACTGAAGTTCTGTGTCAACAATCCGGGTATCAAAAGTATAATTTTCTTTGTTCTTGCATCTTGCGTTCATTTTGTCAACTAACATTTGGGCGTCTCTTTCGCCGATGAAATCTCGGATATCTCTACCACAATTTTTATAGTCAACAACCGTGCCCTGTACGTTATGATGACCACCTTTTATGAAAACCTGAAGTTTGTGGGATTTCGTGGGACCAATGTTAGCATTACGGCATTTTGCTATAAACTCGGTCGTGGAAAAATCAAGCTTCCTCTTCTTTAGAGATAAATCAAGATTTTCAGGAAACGTAAACCCATGGTTATGTTGTTCTACCCAGTCATATACTTCAACCTCATCTGTATTCTTCAGACGTTTAAATTTTATACAGGCTTTACAGTCTGTAACTTTTATGTTTGAGCGTCTTTTGGGGGAAATAGTATCAACCTCAGATGGTTGACCATCGGTGTCTTTAGGTTTGTTGGCTCTAGAACACAAGACATATCGCCGAGTTATTATTTTGTCACCGATCTTTTCTTTCTTAGAAGTACCCAACCGTGTACAAAAACCTGCAAGTTGTGCATACTCCTCGTACATTGCAATAGCAGCTTCAATCGACCTAAATCTGGCATGTTTAAAGGGGTTGAATCCGGGCGGAACAACTGGCGTCCACTACCTACTGCCGTTAGGTGTTTCGTATACATTGCTAGCAACTGACTCTGATCATTAAGATAGAAAAGCAACTATAATTAATTAAGCTTTAGGAAGTTTGTTTTACGGCATAATATATCGTAAAAAAATGGCAAAAGAATAAATTACATGCTTTCAGTTACCCCAACATAACAAGTCATTCGAAAAACTTCAGTAATGTTCACTACATATGTATAGATGCAATTGTTTTATTATCCTAAAAAATATTCAATTAGTCATATATATCTGTAAACAAGTCATCCAATATCACAGGAGTGGTCAATACATATGTGGACATGCTCTGTTTATCTTAACCTACAAATATTCAGTTACTTCACTAAATCTGTAAACCAGCCATTCTAAAATATTCAGAGATGTTTAGTACATATGTGTACATGCAACTGTTTTTTTATCCTAACTATTCAATTACTGCTATAATATATGTAAACAAGTCATCCAACAATCTCATTCATGAATTCTAAAAAAAGTTAGTACACGTAAACAATCAAAATATAAATCAAGCAAACGGAATGACGATCATTAAATGCCATGAAGGGGAAACTGATGACAAAGAACTGGGCGAAGAATATGAACAAAATTGCAGGAAATAACCTGGACTTCATTACGTCGATTTGGATGCACTATCGAACAAAAAAAGATAAAAAAAATAAACCTGGGCGATTCATGGTAGTGTAAAAAACTGGATTGAAGTCATCTTGTTGTATTGGGTCTTGTCCGTTGAAGCCGCTACTATGATCATCCTCCATGATTCGATGATGTCGTGATTCAAAGAAGTAGCAGGGTTTGAATAGGATTTGAATATAATTAAAAAAGATCACGTAAGATATGCAAGGAAATAGGAATTGTAACTGCAATTGGTTTATGGAAAGGAATTTAAAAAAAATAATTTATTTAACTACAATCTTGCCCTTTTTATCAAAAATTGAAACCAATGGTTGAGAACTTGAGTTTAGTTCACAAGGTTCACAACCAAGGATGTTGTTCACTCTTGAACCTCATCCTATATATATATATATATATATATATATATATATATATATAAAGTGTACTGTACAAAATGGCTGAACGTACGCTATGTACGCGATGGTGAATTCACATTTTATAAAATAGCAGGATGAAATCGCATGTGATAATTTTTGATGAAATCGCATGTTGGTTTTTTGTAACAATTTCGCATGTGGTTATTTTAATGAAATCGCATGTTAAAAAAACCAACATGCGAATTTGTTACAAAAAATCAACATGCAATTTCATTGTGGGATGAAGATCTGACGGCTGAGATGATCGCGTACGTAATGTACGATAAGGGCATTTGTACGTTAACCTAACCATATATATATATATATATATATATATATATATATATATATATATATATATATATATATATATATATATATATAAGGGGCCGCTAAAATGAAAACCACCCACAGCTGCGAGAACCGTGAGAACCACTCTCTACCAATCAGATAATGACAACCAAAAGGGTAACATAGTCATTTAATCAAAACCATCAAATCATCTCTCTCCTATTTAAAGTCTCTTTTTAAAGTGTTTTCAATTTCTCTCTTCACATTTAATCAAAACCATCAAATCATCTCTCTCTCGTCTATAAAGTCTCTTTTTAAGTCTTTTCAATTTCTCTCTCTTCACATTTTTGAAACTCTCATCCTCTCATCTCTCTCTCTACCTGATGAAGAAAATCATCATCTTCATCACCTTTGTAAAAAAAGGGTTAAAACCGTAAAAAAAATTTCGTATAAATTTTTGTGATTTTGTAAAAAAAAATGTAAAAAAGTTTTTTGTAAAAAAAGTTTAAAACCGTAAAAAAAGTTGGTAAAAAATGTAAAAAAGTTTAAAAACATGTGTCTAAAAAATGTTTTTGTAAAAAAAGGTTAAAACCGTAAAAAAAGTTTTCGTATAAATTTTTGTCTTTTGTAAAAAATTTTTGGTAAAAAAATTTTTGTAAAAAAAAGTTTAAAATCGTAAAAAAACGTAAAAAAGTTTAAAAAACGTGTATATAAAAGAAGTTTTTGTAAAAAAAAGGTTAAAACCGTAAAAAAGTTTTCGTTTAAATTTTTATTCTTTGTTAAAAAGTTTTTATAAAAAAAATCGGGTGATAAAACGACGCGTAAATTTGTGGCGTAAATACGAGGCGTAAAAACGGCGCGTAAAAACGGGGCGTAAAAACGGCGCGTAACACCGGGCGTAAAAAAACGACGCGTAAATACGGGGCGTAAAAACGGCGAGTAACACCTGGCGTAATAAAACGATGCGTAAAAAACCGGGCGTATAAACCGCGAGCAAAAAACGGAGTGTAAAAAAACGGCGTGTAAATACGGATCTTAAAAAACGGCGCGTAAAAAACGGGGCGTAAAAAACGGCACATAAAAACGGGGCGTAAAAAACTGGTCGAAAAAACGACACGTAAAAAACGGGGCCTATAAAACGGCTCGTAAAAACGTTTTTTTGTAAAAAAATCCTGAAATAATATTTTTTTTTGTAAAAAAAACCAGATTTCAAAATGTTTTTTAATTAAAAAAATCTTATTTTAATAAAAAAACAATTAATTTAATAAGACAAAAATGTAATAAAAAACAATGAATACATTAAAGACAAAACAAGCAAATTTACTAAACTACCTTTATATATATATAGAAACAGGATCAGGAGAAAAAGCCCAAAAGTGTGAGAACGGTGAGAACACATCCTGACCCAACACGTGGCGCGGGACATGATCAGGGTCCGAGGGTTTTTTTTTTTTTTGTCTTTTTAGTATTCTTCTCCTTTCCCGGTTTTCGCGTTTGACATGCTGTTTCATTTTTGGCGTGCAAGATATTTTTGGCGTTATCTAGAATCATTAATTACTTGGCGTTTTACTGTTTTTCTCAGATTTCTTTGGTTGAATTAATTCTTTTTGTGTCACATAGTTAGTTTTTTGGCGTTATGACTTTTTCCATGTAATTTTTTTGGCGTTTTGTGTCTTTTGTTAATAATTGATTACCATATATTAATATTTTATAAAATTACAATAACATGAAATCAAAATAAACTAATAGTCTTCCGTGGATGGGATTACATCAGAGATGTACCCATCGCTTTGTTCATCACTTTCTTTAGATTAATCATCATCAAATTTTAGATTGGCATATAACGCCATTAGCTCGTCTCTTTTTTGCTGCAGCTTATTCTTGAATATCACTGCATCCTTGGATTTTGGATCGTTCGAAGGTGCTAATTCACAGAGTTGTTTAATGATAGATAGCAACCCTGTCTTCAACATTTCCTCCATTGGCAATGAATATTGCACCCCGTTTTTATAAGTCACTTCAAGCGTTCCTTCTTCCTCATGCATCACCCAACTGCTAAGTGTTGGTAGAGGAGTATCATCAATATCATCTTCATCTTCATCATCATCTTCTGCCGGAAATTTTCTCTTCAGTCTTTTTATTACAGTTCAGGTTCTTTCACAATCGTTGGCCATTGGAACCCCAAAGGCCAGGATATCCCTCTGAACCCCTTCATTCATACCAAACATGGCTTTGATTGTCCTTACCTTCACCCTTCTCCTATCAGAGAACTTTATGATGAATCGTTTCTCTTTCCTTTCAAACCTCCATGCAATAACCTTAGCCATTTTTAAAGTTTTTGGCGTTTTGGACAATATGTGGCATTTTTAGTCAATGTTTTTGGCGTGTTTGAGCTTGTGTTCTCATGGTCTTCTTTTATATTGACTTTTTTCCCGCGCATGACATGTAATTATGGCGTTTTGAAAAAGATAAATAAATTCAATTCCCCAAGTATTTGGCTTTCAATATAATAAATGTTAGTAATTATGTTTTCAGTCATTTCATTTTACAGTTTTTGCAGTTACCGTGTTTTGTTTTTAGACTCAACTGTTTTTATGGTGTAACACGTCTAATCTTGACGGCTGTAATTATGGCGTTTTGTTTTCCAATGGCATTTAAATAACAATGGGACTTTTTGTTTTATTTTCTTTTACACATTGTTTTAAACTTTTTTTTTATAATAGTACTTGTTCAAAGTAATTTTATTATAGTTTGGTAGTTTTTTTGGGGCGTTTTTATGGCATGATGGCGTTTTACAAGCATTTGCTCGTTTTTCGTTTTATTATATTTTTTTCATTATAGGATTAATATACTTTTGTTGTTTCTTAGCTGAAAAATACATATCAAACAACAGATAAAGAAAATTAAAAAAAATAGAAGCAATTTCTGATCTAAATCTTCAGTGTCATCAGTCTCTTTTTTCTTTTGAAACTACAAGAATTGTCACAAATAAATGGTGTTTTGGGTTTAGCGTGGTTTATTTTCTTTGTTCATGTGTTGAAGTGTCTTTGTGGATGTTGGAGACATAGATCGACCCTGTGTGGGTGGATGCTATTTGCCCGTCGTCTTCATTATAATCATCGAGGGCAAAGTAGCATTTACATTGGGATAGGTCTCTTCTAATCATCCAAACCTTTTTCAAGAACAAAGATGACAGAATGACATATGAGTGTCATCAGTCCCTCTTTTTTGAATTTTGTCCATCTCATGCAGCAAAATCTTACTACACTCACGTAACAAATCATTCGGCGAAACTTCATGAAGAACATTACTGAGTATCAAAGAAAAGATGTTTGCCATCGTTGTATTTTTTGGCGTTTTACATTGAGTTGTATTTTTTAGGAACCACTGTGTTTTTTGTGTGTTTTTTTGGTGTGATAAACGGAAGGTGGTGAGACGTTTTTATTTATAAGATTTTTTTGGCGCGTAGTTTAGGCGGGATATTATTTTTATAACAAAAAATGTAATTAACATTTATCCAGATGTAAGGCTTGGCGTTATATATTATGACTTTTCACATTTTGTGGCGTTTTTGAAGCCTGGGAGCTTAAATAAAAACACAAAAAAAGTACGCAGTGATAAAATTGACGTTTTGTATTTATTTGGCGTTTTATATTTCAACGGCGTTTTATGTGATAAATGATGTTTTACCTTTTTTACCCTTAATGAAGCGCGCCATATCAATAAAAATGATATTATTTACGAAAACGCCACCGCGTCAATCTAGTCCATAGATTGTTTTGATCTGACGATCCATAAGCGTTCTCACCGTTCTCACACTTTCTACCGTTTTCTCTAAATCCTGACCCTATATATATATATATATACTATATATAATGCATATTAGAAGGGCAACTTTGGTCATTTGCCACTGTACAAGTCTTGAAAGCACATGGTACAAGCATTTGAAGCCTGAGATGTTGAAATCGTATTTAAATCAAAACATTCCTGAAAATCTTGAGCGGGATTCCCTTGAGCGGGAATTCAAATTTCAAAACACCATTTAGAGGGTGTTTGGGGTTCCTTATTTTGAGGGTAAAAGGACTTTTGAAGGGCAAAAGGACTTTTGAAAAGTGTTTGGCTTTCCTTTTGAAGGGCAAAAGTCCATTGGATTTGCCAAAAGTCAGGATTTCCTGACTTATTTTGGGCAAAAGTCCTTTTGCAAAAGTTGAAAATAAGCTAAGCTAAACATGCCCTTATTTTCAGATCTGGCTCTTTCTACACGAAACAATCCCCCATTCTCTCCCACGAAACCAATCCCTTTCTCTTCCCCTGTTTTATAGAATTTTGCTTTCTAGATTCTTCCTGTAATATGTTCTTTGCATCTATATACACATCTTCCACTCTTACAAAACCCTACATCATCTTCAATTTTGCTTTCACCCACTTCAGATTCGTTCTCAACTAAATACCACAAGGAAAATTGAAGGTCGTCATCACAACCGTTGATACTGAGGTATTTTTTTTAGGAACGCAACTATTTTGTTTGGTAGGTGTTGTTTCATGTTATTATGTTGTTTCTGTTATTTCTGATTTGTTTTAACATTTAATTATATGGAGTTCTTTACATGAAACAAGAGCTAACAAACCCAGAAGCCAGACTTGTTCTTGCGTCTTGCGAGTTAAAGGCTATAATATCGAATTAAGGATTGATTTTGGTGCGTAACATCAATGTAAGTCTCTGAATCCAATTTCTTGGTGTTACGTCACTGACTACTAGAAAGTTCAGTGCAAGAAGTTGTTATAACATGTTGTTTGTTGATTTTTAGGACCTGGGGCTTATTGCAATCAATAATCCATTGTAGATTCAAGGCTATAATTGTTGTTTAAGGTTTGATATGGAGTTTATTGTGATTTTAAGACTGAAATTATTGTTTGGGGCTGATTTAAGAACCAATTGTCAAGGTGAGGTTTAATATTTAAGTTCATTATATTTCTGATTACTATAAGAGTTTAAAGTGCTTAAAAGATATTTTTGTGGTAATTTTACAGGTCTGTCAAAAGCACACAAGAACAAAAAGGGAATTCAGTAAAAAAATTTAGGTAGTTGCTTGTTAAAAGGATGCATAAACTATTTTTTCTTTTTATCCTTTTAGCAAATAGGACATTTAATCACAAAATCATGAATTTTTACCAAGAATTAAGGTGATATTACTATATTAGTGATGTGCAGTTTCTAGGGGGGTGTGTGTGTGTTTCGTTTCTAGGATGGGTGTCGTCCTTGTAGATTTTATTGTTGGGTAGTATTGGATGGTGTCTGTGGGAGGGGCTGTTATGGGTGGTTTAAATGCGTGTGGTCCTTTTCTTGTCAAATTTAATCTCTGCTTATCTTAGTTTGGTTGTTTTTGTTAATTGGTTTGCTAGAATCTAGATTTAGGGATATGATAAGGATACAAGAATGGGTATGCTTTTATGGGTTGGGGGTCTATTTTGGGGTGGGTTCGGTACATAATTTGGTGTGTGTGAGTATTGGTGTATGGTTAGTTCACCGCCTGAGATGAGACTTGCAATATATAGTGTGAGTTTTGGGATCTAGATGTTGGGTGTATTAATTTTGGTGTTTTCGGTTCGGGTGGGGTTGCAGTGTCCTGATTGTTTCTTTTCATGTTTTAATTTTCAAGATTTCTAGGTGTGAGTGTTGTTTCCTTTCCGGGGTGGCTTCAGATTTAAAAACAATCTCTAGCAGTATTTGGTTCGTTTCAAGGGGCTCTTTTGTCAACCTTATGCTGGTATTTTGGTTCCTAGCAATATTTTGGTTCCTTTGCACTTTGGAAATTCTTGCTTCTTGCTAGCTATGCACTGGTTTTCTTGTACAAGAACCTGGTATGTAATTTATATTGTTGTTTTCTCTGTTCCATAGATGTTATTGTTTCTGGTTTAGTGATACTATATACTTATGATGATGTAAGATTAAGCTGTGACTTATTAACTGTTGACTTTTTTTTTATAAAACATACTTACATAGTGATACTATTGCTTGTAGGTTGGTGATCCTCTTGAGAAGGCTGCGATAAAGGGGATAAAGTGGACTTATAATTGTGATGAGAAGGGCATGCCTAAGAAGTAAGACATTCATAGCTAGGTGGGTACAACATGTGCAAAAAATGGGCAGTCTTAAAAAAAACTCCGTTTTTAGAATCCTTTGGTGGTTCATATATGACTAAGATAGGATGTGTAAGTTAGTCCAACTTGGTTACAGTATATTTAATGGGTGATATTTACAGGTTGTATTTAATGAAAATTTAGTTCTTGCTTTGTGTAGGGATGAGGTATTCACCATATACTGTTTTTTTCTGAAAATTAATGAGTGTTTTATAATGTATTATTTATATTGTTATTGCATTTATAAACTTTATGTGGTGTAGGGGATTGTTGCAAAATACTGTTAAATCTGGCCTCAACTAATAGGCTCAAAACAGGTAGGTTTAACCTGACGTTTTAATTAGGCTAATCAAGAAACTCAATGCAAAATCTAACCTGTTAATAATTTAAAATAGTATAGTGTTGACTTGTCAAACAATAACAATTTACGGTTGTGAACTTTCAAAAAAAAATAAGTAACCTAACCAGATTGTCTTTTAGAATGGTTTACAGAGTAACAATTTATGGTTGTGAACTTTCAAAAAAAAAGTAACCTAACCAGATTGTCTTTTAGAATGGTTTACAGTTCAAACTTCAAATCCGTTTTTAAATCCAGTATTTTATGACTTGTTAGCTGTATGCCTCGGTTTTTTTCTCTTCACATATGGTTTGTCAAATTTTGATTCTTGATTAAGATGGCGTAAACAATGCTTATAGTTTATGAGATCAAGAAAATAGAAGTTGAATCTATCTATTCTTGCAGAAAGGCTCAGGATTATTGTAAACAATGCTTTCACTCAAACGCGGGCACGAAGCTTTCGCCGCAACGCGAACAAACCCGATTTAATCGAATTGTAAATTGTTGGAACATGGTGATACCCACCTTGTTGTGTTGGATGATGTTTGGTCGCTGCCGGTTCTCAAATGGCTCATCTTTAAAGTTCCGGGTTGCAAAATTTTTGTGGTTTCGTGTATTATGTTTCCGCCTTCGATTCTAAACTCGACTTATGAATGATTCTAGGTAATGTGTATATACATTAATGACCAAACTATTAATTTGATTTATATTACATTGTTTTGATTTGATTTTTATGTTAAAATATTTTAGGGCTGCAGATAATAAGTATAATAGCTGCTATGATATCTCGGTTTCCCAACATGATGTTGTCAGAGACCTTGCTATTCATAGTAGCTGCGATATATGATGTTGTAAGAGACCTTAACACCCGAGGTGCAGGAACCCAACCTACTAAACATAAAGCTAAGAACCTGGCCTGTGATTCAAAACCCGCTTGGCTTTTAGCTGTTGAGGTTGTGACAGGTGTCACGGTCGGGTCTCTTTTTCTCATTGCCGTTTTCACATTTGTTTAGAGATGCAAAAGCAAACCTTCTGTTTTGAACATATGGAAAAAAAAATCCAGACGTTATAAAGATCATATGGCGGTCTATGTTGATTCTAACATGTTAAAAGGTGTGATAAAATATAGTCGACAAGAACTCGAGGTTGCTTCTGAAGATTTTAGCAACATTATCGGTTCTTCATCAGATAGTTTAATTTACAAAGGAATTATGAAAGACGGGCCCGGAATTGCGGTCATATCTGTTTGCGTTAAAGAAGAGAACTGGACAGGCTATCTTGAGCTCTATTATCAGAAAGAGGTAAGTTCTAACACATAAAATAAAAAAGAGTAAAATGCCATTTTCATCTGTGAGGTTTGGCCAGTTTTGCGACTTTCGTGCAAAGGTTTGTTTTTTCGCATCTGGATCCAAAAGGTTTGAAATCTTGCCATTTTAATCCGGCTCGTTAGCTCCATCCATTTTTCTCCGTTAAGTAAGGGGTATTTTCGTCTTTTTTTAACTTAAAGGGCAATCCGGTCTTTTCAATACTTGTACATTATGTTAAATGCATGTACATAAAGTGAAAAAGACTGAGTTGCCTTCTAAGTTAACAAAAAAGACGAACATACCCCTGATTTAACAGAGAAAAGTGGATAGAGCTAACGAGTCGGATGAAAATGGCAAGCTTTCTAACCTTTTGGATCCAGTTGCGAAAAAACAAACCTTTGGACGAAAGTCACAAAATTGGCTAAACTTCAGGGACGAAAATGGTATTTTACTCAATAAAAAAGCTTGCTTTTTTATGAACCCTGCTGTATCATTCTTTTTGTTTAATTGTTCTGTTATTTCAGGTTGCTGATTTGGCAAGGTTAAATCATGAAAACACAGGGAAATTGCTTGGGTATTGTATAGATACTAGCCCGTTTCAACGAATGTTAGTTTTTGAATATGCGTCGAACGGAACATTGTATGAGCATCTCCATTGTAAGTCTATTTTCATTATGTTTATGTCAAAATACATGCCTTTTGACGCGGTTCGAAAACGGGCCGGGTGGGTGTAAGACCCTAGTTCGTATTTGACAAAAAAGTCGCAGCGGAATATTCGTGTCATAAAATTTCTTTCATTATAAACCTTATGTCTTACTTGAAAGTTCATTTTTAAAACAACTCTTTTTTATTGAATACATCAATCTAACTCATTTATAGAATAAAACATAACTTATGTATAACAAGTTACATTCTCAAACAACCCCGTACAATCCTTCATGTGACTCGGTCCATGATCTCTGTCCCTTGTTAATCCTCTGTGACCCGATCAACCTGCGCTCACCACATACATTCATAACGTTAGCACACATTATAAACATAAATAAGTTTCCTCCTTGACTTTTCACATCTCTTCATCATATTGGAACTCATGTTAGCATATTACATTCACTTTATAATGCATACTTTATACACCATCGTCCTTGACGATCATACCGTATCGTGTAGATCATAATCTTTTATCACAACGATTTACATGCTCATCCTTTCATAAATATACATGCCTTCCCTTATCTTTCTTAATATCAAATTTATCTTAACATTGTTTATAAGGCTTTAGAAATTGATTAGAATGAGTTCCCTATACTTAGAGACCCAAACCACATTTAAAAAACTTTAAATGTTAGTATTATAAGTGTAAAAAGTTGTTAAATATCATAATTTACCTCATACACCATCAAACAACAACATATAACAATTTTATCAATCCTGTCGTAGGCTACAGTCTACAGACCGTAGCTTACAGTTCATTAATAATCAACAAAACAGCCCCTCCAGAACCGTAGCCTACGGCTGGGCCGTAGGTTACGCTGCAGCCCAGCTACAGATTAATCAACAAAACAGCCCTTCCAGTACCGTAGCCTACGGTTGAGCCGTAGGTTACGCTGCAGCCCAGCTACAGATTTACCGATTTAATCCTTTTTACGAGAACGACCGTAACTTTCAAACCGTTTATCCGTTTTACCTCCCGTTTCTTCCTACATGATCGTAAATTAACATTCTATCATGTGAACTTGAAATTTAACATCCGGGTTAAGGAAATTCTTAACTTATACGTTTTTGGCTTATTATTTTTACGAAAACGGCCGTAACTTTCAAACCGTTTATCCGTTTTACTTGATTCTTTTTCCTACGCGACCGTAATTTAATTCTCCATCACATGGAGTGAAAAATCCAATATTTGGACTACCGAATTTTATGACTTTTAAGCCTTCGGCTTATTACTCTTTTACCAAATTTTGACCCGTTCATGAATTTATCAACATAACTTGATTGTTTGACCTAAATTCCTCATGAACCTTATAATTTCAACGTCGTCTATCATATAAGGTCCCAATCACGGGTTTCTTACAACATCCCAACCCATTTCCACTTAAATGTTATTTTGACCCGTTAAGGGTATTTACGCAATTTTAAGGACTTTGACTCGCAAAGATCATACTTTTCGCTTTCATACATGTCCAAAGTAATCATTTAATCTAATGGCTTGTTTCTAAACAACCTTTTAAAGTCGTTTGCCCGATATACCTATCAAGAGCATTTTTGTCAACTTCGCTCCATCCTTTACAACAAAGGACTTCATTGCCCATTCAACCATCCCTATCACTTAACTACAACTTTAAACACACATACCTTGCTCGGATCAAAGCTAAGATCCGTTTAATACTTCGTCCACCAAATTGTTAGATGATAACAACGAGATCCTTTCGCTATTAAATCCGTGAATTCATAATACTTGACAAAACCATTCATTAGTCGATAATGCCAAATGGTGACATCTCCACCATTTGACCCGTTAGTTCCAAATGTCCATTTTACCCTTTTTAAACATCAACTTTAATTTCCTTATCATACCCACATATTCCGACCCGTATCAAATACTTGTCGGAACATCATACTTCAAATGTTTACTTACCATGTTCGTAATCAATACAACGAATAAATATTCTACAAAAAGGGTGTAAGCTTACTTACCTTGCATCCGAGTACGCTTCCCGTGCACATAAGTTCCATTTGACCCGCTTCTTTCCCAAGCTTCCATGTCGCTTATCAAGCATCATCTATCATATATCATTCTCAAGATAGTTAGCTTATTCATCATTCATCACAACCTTTTCATTACACGGATTTTATATGGAATTTATCATTCAACCTTATAACATGCTAATTTATCATTTCTTATCCGATTTCTTTAAACATTCACACCCAAGTATGATTCCAAACATCATTAACATAAGTAAATCATCCATTTACATCACATTATCTAAAACCCACTTCATAACTTCATTATTAATCACTTACTAGTGGTCTAAACTCAATTATCTCTAATTTCATCATACCCTTGGTGTATGTACTACCTTTTAAACATAAAGTACAACTAATTCATGCACAATCTCCTAATCTCATACATAATTCATCAAATTCCTCCTTCTAATCAACATGAATCATTCATGCATAAACATCAAACATACTAGTATCACATATCTTTCAATTCCTCTAACAAGAATCTATCATACACATCAAAATACATCAATATTAAGCAATAATTGGACATGGGTGATCATTCAAGTCATCATCATCACCACAACTAATGGGTTTCACCACTAATCATCAAATTAACACAAACCATACATAACCTATGTTCTATATGATGATTCTAACCCTTATACATGATCAATTTCATACCAATTCGCGATTTACAACATAACCCACTTCGTGCATAATCACCAATCTATCTTTTAAGACATACCTTATGATCCCCTCGTGAAGGTGATCATTAATCCATGCTCGGTTGTGAATTTAAGCTTAGTTTAGCCTTTCAATTTGGTGATTTTCCATGATTAGGGTTTTGGCTCCATAAGAGCTCCTGCTCTTTCTAGAACACACGATTATGTGTGTTTGTGGGTGTATTTTTCATATATTAATTCAAGTTTCATTTTTCCCCATTTTGGTCCCTCAAGTTTGCCACTCATTATAATTGCCACAACTCTCATCCTTTAGTTGTTTCTACCATACTCATAACTAGGTTAAATAACCTAGTCATTTATTTCTTGATGTACCATATCATAATATTTAACGAATATAAATATTCGGGTTTTTGGGGTGTTACAAGTCTACCCCCCTTAAAAGAGGCTTCGTCCCTGAAACCTTTCTCACTTCATCTAACATTAACTATCTTCTCTTTCCCGGCCCATCAACAAGACCACGTGCCCATCTAATGACGACCTTCTATCTTCAAGAACCTGTCCCAGAGTTCTTATTAGTGTCACTTTCACTAAATAGCGCTAGCTTCTAACGTACTTCTTAGCTAATGGTTCATTCATCATTCTATTACTTGTATATCATGTGCAATATATATCGTTTTGTTTTCTTGAAACAATTCCAGCGTCCTATTAATAACATCCCTTTTTGTTCATTTCCAATATTCATATTATTTTTATCGACGTTACGCTCTTACTTCGAAATTTATACATACACCTCTATGTTTAACTTTGATAGGTACGTCATAATGCTAAGTAGCTATCCATTCTCGATTCATATCCATTCATATAATTGACTTTTTGTCACACCCCCAAATTCCCACCTAGGGTATGTCCCTATTAGGAGTGCGACTATTCAACAAAGAGCCACCAATCATATCAAACATGTTCAATAAAATAATAAAGTACTCGTTAATAAAGGAAATACTGTTTGCAAGTGAAATAAAACCAAGTAACCAGCGGAAGCAAAAGTAAATAGTTTAAAACCCAACAGTGTATCATAAAGTATCATAAATAAAACGCCCAGTCATGACCATGCCCACTCCAGCCACTTCAGATAGCAAGTCCAAGTGTACCTCAGCTAACGACCTACAAGCATGTAAACAAGTGTGTCAGACTACACTGGTGAGTTCAAAGTGTTGTTTACCGAGTTAATTATCATTCACGTGTGTAAAACAGTTAACCAGATGATATGTCGTTTAGCTGTTTTGATGTTGTTATTACTCGATTACCGAATAGCTACAAGATATGTCTGCCCAACCTCCAACGTCTCTATCAAAACGTTGGTCATGTTTTAAGGTAATTAGTTCACGCCCGTCTTTCTGGGACGGTGTGAGGGTGCCAAACCTAATAGCGCTATCAACTAAATACCCCGTTGCCTTTCGCAACTGCCGGTAGTGTCAAGGGGTCTTACGAGATAGATACTGAGTACATAACACAACATCCCGTTTTCACGCATTCCTTTATGGAACGTTACCCGTTATCCCTTCCCCGGGATGCATGCTTGAGAAAAGAGCAGTGAACTCACCTTTGCTTTGCTCGGTTAGGTTAATTATCCGTTATCTAGTTGGTCAATCAAGTCCTATTGTAGATTACCAGACTAGATCAGTTACTTGATCACGTATCATAAGTTTACACATTACTCAAGCAATAACAACCGATCTCATATTGTCACATAGATCATAACAACATCTAACAAGCAGGTACACGATCAATAAACGCCTAACATTTATACGAATTTTATACAAGTTTAATAAAAGTAATTAATGGCCCAATGTTGTAACAACATTCTATGTTTGGTCCATTAGTATCAAGCCCAAACCAACCAACACTATAAAAGGATGCTATCCAACCAAAACATGCGGCCCAAATATACCAGCCCAACATGTCAATTAATTACTAGCAACTCATTTAACTTCTCAGCCCACAAACGTGTTTCTGTGACTCGGATAGCATGCTGTTCATTCCCAAATCCCTAGGCATATTATCACATATTACGGGCATCAAGTCATCACACAGAAATCAATACTAGCATGGTTCGATTACCATCAGCACATATCATGAATCATTACCACATACAATTCTTTAGTATTATTTAACCTTCTTTCTAAAGTACCCATGTTATCAAACCTTCTACGATTATCATTCTTAAAACAGATTCGCAAATATATATACGAAAGTTTGCATGCTTTATATTGACCACCATATAATCAAGATACTAACTTATTTATCGATTTTAATTCATTGTTCCACCAGGTTTTGATTCCATCAAGGCAGCATATATATATATATATATAATCAACAGTATTATGGTCACATATATATCCAAACAACGTGGCACTTTCAAATCAATGTAACAGTTAGCACACAACCATCTATTACTTCACAACAACAAACAGTTAGTATATTATTTAATTCGCATGACCTATTCTTAATATGAGACCATCTAACGCACAACCATTTATCAATTCACAATTATACAACATGAGAATTAATCAATGAAAATCACTAACCGGAAGCTTGATTAATAACTCGAACAGGGGGGGGGGTTGCTCTTGAGTTCGTGCAATCAGAGAAGAACTTCAGGGTTTATGACTTGTGACTAGGGTTAACTTAAAGATCACTAATACGTATTCATATAGAATGTTGATATTAGGGCGGTTTATGATATAACCGAGTTATTGGACCAATAATGGCTCAAGCCCAATACGCACACAATGCAGAAACCGATTGGGCTTCATGTGGGCTGCCAAATCCCATGACTTGTTTATTAACATAACTTGATTAAGTCAAAACATACTAGAGATAGGTTGGGTACGGTTTGTGATTACTTCGGGCCAAAGAAACATGTTAACGATTTCTCGTAATTAAACAGTTACACACACAAGCAGGCATAATCAATCACGTTATACTTTCAGCCACTACGTTCCAGTTATAAGTGTGTTTATTAATTTTTATCGTCGTAAGGAATGTGAAAGAAGAATAACGAGAAACATGATCGCGTGGTTAAAAGATTCTGACCTTAAAAGTTCGGATTGTCACATCATTCCCAACTTGAAAGAAATTTCGTCCCGAAATTTGGCAAGTAGGCTCAAAGGAGTGAAGTGACAAATCAAGATTGTTGCGGATTTTGCTCAGGTGTCACACTTTTTTTTTCTAACAAGTCCATACTTTTCATACTTTACCTTTACATACATTCTCATTTCCTTGGCCCGTTTGTAGTGGGGCAATATACATACTTCTTTACACTTATTATCGTACTTACATTCGTATGATCCGTTATAACGGATCTAATACTTTCATCCCACATCTTAGATTATATTTTATACATATACCATATAACATTTAGTTCTCATTTTGTTATCGCAACAAAACTATTATTTCATAGTCACATATACACGCTTTAACTCGAACGTTAACATCATTCTACGTTTCCTATAGTTATTAGTATTGTACATACTCTCACGTTACCTTCAAATCATCCCATTACCTTTTACATTACCATTACTCTCAATTCCTGCATTACTTAATCTACCTAAGTAAACATGTCGTGCAAATTCATCATACGAAAGTTTAATAAATACTCAAAATTTCCCACTCAAACTTTTGAAATTTACTTTTTTTTATGACATACTTTCTTTTTATGTCAATTGTTAAAAATTAAACATTCCATACCATACCATACCATACATATCCTATCAGTCATTTCGTAGGTCTTTCTCAACCTACCAATTCATACCTATCCAACATGAATTACACATTTTACTAACCTCGGTTTCTTTGCATAATTCAACGGTCCGCAAACCAGATCTATCCGCTTCTTCACGAGTACTAGCCATACCAGGCCAGATTTCATTTATCCATGTAAGGTGTCTTCGCTCGTGCACAACCTCCCACCAAATCGATGGGTTTCATCACCTCTAGGTTCTAACATTATCGTCAACAAATTTAACAGTTAGCACTTTTTCATTCAAACATTCATTACATCATTTCGGCATTCTTAACAAAACTTACCCTTCTTGTGCGTACTTAAATCATTGTCCGGGCATTAGCCCGTCATTCATTTTGACTCCTAATAGTCGATTACCAGCACATTTAACACATAACTTATTCAAAACTTCTTTCTTTCGTTTTAAAATTTAAATTTAGGTTTGCGTGCCAATCATGATCATTCTTTCATTCAGTTACTTTACATTTACTCACATGATTCGTTTGACACAACCACGGTCAAACTATTGACACATTGCGATGTGGGCTATTTTCATCATTTCTATATTTTAAACTCGTCCTGCGGACACAATCGTAGCATCCATACCTTTCATTATTTCTATGTTTTGAATCCGTCTAGCGGTTTCGAACATTCCCTTCATGCATTTCATACCTTGAATCCGTCTAGCGGTTTCGAACATTCCCTTCATGCATTTCATACCTTGAATCCGTCTCGCGGATTCAAACATTGCATTCACACCTTTAATTATTTGAATCCGTCTCGCGGATTCAAACATTTCATTCATACCTTTCATTCCTTGAATCCGTCTCGCGGATTCAATCATTTCATTCATATCTTGTTGATCCGTACTCTCTTACGGATTCAACATTCTTCATTCTTATCATTCATGTTTTTCATTCCTACATAGTACTCTCAATTTCGCGAGAGTCTTACTACCCACTTCACCCCCACGCCCACCTGCTACCCAATTCTAACGGACATACCTGCGATAATTACCACGGTGTCACGAACGTCATATGCTACTTGCGTACTGGCCAGGTGCGCAATTCACATACTAATTTCGTGCCTTCAGGTAATCATCGCCTTATGTCCGCATTAGTGGGTCTCAGTTCGTGCTTCATTTTTACAATCTTACCAAGACAATATCGTTGTCTTCCGTTTAGTACTTACCCTCCCAAGGAGACTTCTTCCTTTTTCTTTTAACAACGGTACCCATACATATTTGCATTGTGTACCTGGGGTCCGTCTGTCCATTCGCATCATTGCCTGCCTTAGCGTCCATCTTAGACTGTATTCACGGATCATCCTCTTCAAACTTTTAAGCTTACCTGGCACATACGAAACCGTTAGTTTCTTTATATGAATGTATACATACATGATTTCATTCCATTTCTACCTTTAGATCTTGATCGAGTCAAGGATTGTACGGGTTCCTTATCACAAGAGCACACATGTTTGAGTTCAAGTATTTATCTTCTCGTACTTGATTCTCTCAAACCAGGGCTCTGATACCAACTTGTAAGACCCTAGTTCGTATTTGACAAAAAAGTCGCAGCGGAATATTCGTGTCATAAAATTCCTTTCATTATAAACCTTATGTCTTACTTGAAAGTTCATTTTTAAAACAACTCTTTTATATTGAATACATCAATCTAACTCATTTATAGAATAAAACATAACTTATGTATAACAAGTTACATTCTCAGACAACCCCGTACAATCCTTCATGTGACTCGGTCCATGATCTCTGTCCCTTGTTAATCCTCTGTGACCCGATCAACCTGCGCTCACCACATACATTCATAACGTTAGCACACATTATAAACAAAAATAAGTTTCCTCCTTGACTTTTCACATCTCTTCATCATATTGGAACTCATGTTAGCATATTACATTCACTTTATAATGCATACTTTATACATCATCGTCCTTGACGATCATACCGTATCGTGTAGATCATAATCTTTTATCACAACGATTTACATGCTCATCCTTTCATAAATATACATGTCTTCCCTTATCTTTCTTAATATCAAATTTATCTTAACATTGTTTATAAGGCTTTAGAAATTGATTAGAATGAGTTCCCTATACTTAGAGACCCAAACCACATTTAAAAAACTTTAAATGTTAGTATTATAAGTGTAAAAAGTTGTTAAATATCATAATTTACCTCATACACCATCAAACAACAACATATAACAATTTTATCAATCCTGTCGTAGGCTACAGTCTACAGACCGTAGTTTACAGTCCATTAATAATCAACAAAACAGCCCCTCCAGTACCGTAGCCTACGACTGAGCTGTAGGTTACGCTGCAGCCCAGCTACAGATTTACCGGTTTAATCCTTTTTATGAAAACGGCCATAACTTTCAAACCGTTTATCCGTTTTACCTCCCGTTTCTTCCTACATGATCGTAAATTAACATTCTATCATGTGAACTTGAAATTTAACATCCGGGTTAAGGAAATTCTTAACTTATACGTTTTCGGCTTATTATTTTTACGAAAACGGCCGTAACTTTCAAACCGTTTATCCGTTTTACTTGATTCTTTTTCCTACGCGACCGTAATTTAATTCTCCATCACATGGAGTGAAAAATCCAATATTTGGACTACCGAATTTTATGACTTTTAAGCCTTCGGCTTATTACTCTTTTACCAAATTTTGACCCGTTCATGCATTTATCAACATAACTTGATTGTTTGACCTAAATTCCTCATGAACCTTATAATTTCAACGTCGTCTATCATATAAGGTCCCAATCACGGGTTTCTTACAACATCCCAACCCATTTCCACTTAAATGTTATTTTGACCCGTTAAGGGTATTTACGCAATTTTAAGGACTTTGACTCGCAAAGATCATACTTTTCGCTTTCATACATGTCCAAAGTAATCATTTAATCTAATGGCTTGTTTATAAACAACCTTTTAAAGTCGTTTGCCCGATATACCTATCAAGGGCATTTTTGTCAACTTCGCTCCATCCTTTACAACAAAGGACTTCATTGCACATTCAACCATCCCTATCACTTAACTACAACTTTAAACACACATACCTTGCTCGGATCAAAGCTAAGATCCGTTTAATACTTCGTCCACCAAATTGTTAGATGATAACAACGAGATCCTTTCGCTATTAAATCCGTGAATTCATAATACTTGACAAAACCATTCATTAGTCGATAATGCCAAATGGTGACATCTCCACCATTTGACCCGTTAGTTCCAAATGTCCATTTTACCCTTTTTAAACATCAACTTTAATTTCCTTATCATACCCACATATTCCGACCCGTATCAAATACTTGTCGGAACATCATACTTCAAATGTTTACTTACCATGTTCGTAATCAATACAACGAATAAATATTCTACAAAAAGGGTGTAAGCTTACTTACCTTGCATCCGAGTACGCTTCCCGTGCACATAAGTTCCATTTGACCCGCTTCTTTCCCAAGCTTCCATGTCGCTTATCAAGCATCATCTATCATATATCATTCTCAAGATAGTTAGCTTATTCATCATTAATCACAACCTTTTCATTACACGGATTTTATATGGAATTTATCATTCAACCTTATAACATGCTAATTTATCATTTCTTATCCGATTTTTTTAAACATTCACACCCAAGTATGATTCTAAACATCATTAACATAAGTAAATCATCCATTTACATCACATTATCTAAAACACACTTCATAACTTCATTATTAATCACTTACTAGTGATCTAAACTCAATTATCTCTAATTTCATCATACCCTTGGTGTATGTACTACATTTTAAACATAAAGTACAACTAATTCATGCACAATCTCCTAATCTCATACATAATTCATCAAATTCCTCCTTCTAATCAACATGAATCATTCATGCATAAACATCAAACATACTAGTATCACATATCTTTCAATTCCTCTAACAAGAATCTATCATACACATCAAAATACATCAATATTAAGCAAGAATTGGACATGGGTGATCATTCAAGTCATCATCATCACCATAACTAATGGGTTTCACCACTAATCATCAAATTAACACAAACCATACATAACCTATGTTCTATATGATGATTCTAACCCTTATACATGATCAATTTCATACCAATTCGCGATTTACAACATAACCCACTTCGTGCATAATCACCAATCTATCTTTTAAGACATACCTTATGATCCCCTCGTGAAGGTGATCATTAATCCATGCTCGGTTGTGAATTTAAGCTTAGTTTAGCCTTTCAATTTGGTGATTTTCCATGATTAGGGTTTTGGCTCCATAAGAGCTCCTGCTCTTTCTAGAACACACGATTATGTGTGTTTGTGGGTGTATTTTTCATATATTAATTCAAGTTTCATCTTTCCCCATTTTGGTCCCTCAAGTTTGCCACTCATTATAATTGCCACAACTCTCATCCTTTAGTAGTTTCTACCATACTCATAACTAGGTTAAATAACCTAGTCATTTATTTCTTGATGTACCATATCATAATATTTAACGAATATAAATATTCGGGTTTTTGGGGTGTTACAGTGGGTTTAGCTTTTGAAAGTGGTTTAGTCTCGGGTTCGTTGTGTAGCTTTTGAAAGACTTATGCAACTACTTATTCAGGGTTTGTATACGAAAGCCAATTGTTTATGTTGTGTTTTCCGTTGCATCGCGAATTTGGTTTTGGTTATGGCTCAAAACCGAACCGCCCCGTACATAACCTAAATTCACCAACATAAGTAATATGTTTCCCGCCGCATCGCGCGGGTAAACGGCTAGTGTATATATATATATAGATAGGGGCCGCTAAAATGAAAACTACCCCAGTTAAGAGAACCACGAGAACTACTTTCCAACCATTGATCTTTGAAAATGGTTGGGTAAGATTAAGAGTTATAAAAACAATATTAAATTCTTTTTGTCTTATTATGTTTTTAATATTTTAATGTTAAAAGGGCATTTTAGTAAATTTACTTGTTTTGTCTTATTGTATATATTGTTTTTTATTTCTTTTTTGTCTTTTTAAATTAATTGTTTTTTATTAAAATAAGATTTATAACTAAAAAACATTTTAAAATCTGATTTTTTTACAAAAGACAATTTTTGTTAGAATTTTTTTACAAAAAACGTTTTTACGAGCCGTTTTTTTACGAGCCGTTTTTTTACGCGCCTTTTTTTACGCCCGGTTTTACGCGCCCTTTTTTACATCTCGTTTTTACGTGCCGTTTTACGACCCCTATTCACGACCCATATTTACGCGTCGTTTTATCACCCGGGTTTTTTACGAGCCATTTTTAACGCGCCGTTTTTTACACCCCGTTTTTACGTGCCGTTTTTACGCCTCGTATTTACGCGCCGTTTTTTACACACACGTTTTTAAACTCTTTTACGATTTTAAACTTTTTTTACGAAAACTTTTTTTACGGTTTTAAACTTTCTTTTAAAAAAAACTTTATTACAAAAAAAAAACTTTTTTAGAAACTTTTTTTTTTACAAAAACTTTTTAACAAAGAACAAAAAGTTATACGAATTTTTTTACGGTTTTAACCTTTTTTTTACAAAAACTTTTTTAACACACGTTTTTTAAAATTTTTTACGTTTTTTTTACAAAAACGTTTTTTACGGTTTTAAACTTTTTTTTTTTTTTTGCAAAAACTTTTTTACCAAAAATTTTTACAAATTTTTTTTTTATAAAAACTTTTTTTACAAAAAAACAAAAATTTATACGAAAACTTTTTTATGGTTTTAACCTTTTTTTTACAAAAAAAACTTTTTTTACACACACGTTTTTAAACCTTTTTACATTTTTTACGAAAACTTTTTTTACGGTTTTAAACTTCTTTTTACAAAAACTTTTTTATAATTTTTTTTTACAAAATAACAAAAAGATGAGAGAGAAATGTGAAGACAGAGAAATTGAAGAGAAAGAAATTGAAAAGACTTTAAAAATAGACTTTAACGAGGAGAGAGAGATGATTTGATAGTTTTGATTAAATGACTATATTACCCTTTTGGTTGTCATTATCTAATTGGTGGAGAGTGGTTCTCGCAACTGGGGGTGATTTTTATTTTATCGGCCCCCTATATATATATATATATAGAAAAAGTATATCGTACATTACAGCTTAACGTACTTTACGTACAACAACGTGCGTGATTTGTTATATTACATTCGTGATTAATGTTTTCAATATGCGTGATTATTGTGTTTCAACATGCGTGATTTTGGATTTCTGAGTTATAACGTGCGTGATTTTAAAATGAACGTGCGTAATTATCCGTCGTACGTGATGTACGTTAAGCCGTAATGTACGTTAACCTTCCTCTAGATACTTACACTATATAGGGGAATGATGTATAGAAAACCCACTTTAATTTAGAAAACCCGGGAAACTCAAAGCTCCCGATGTTTTTTTTTTTTTTTGAAAAAATTTATACATGTTATATACATGTTTTTAAGGGTTTTGGGCAAAAAAAATCAAAAAAGCGTCGAGTAGATATTTAAAAAAAAAAAAAACAAGTTTTGGTGTAACACATGTTACATTCATCTGACATATTTGTAACATGTGTTACACCAAAACTTGTTTATTTTTTTAAAAAATATCTACTAGGCTCTTTTTTGATTTTTTTTGCCCAAAACCCTTAAAAACATGTATATAACATGTGTAATTTTTTTTTTTTAAAAGTTCGGGAGGTTAGAGTTTCCCAAGTTTTCTAAATAAAAGTGAGTTTTCTATAGATACTTACACACACACACACACACACACATATATATATATATAGGATTAGGTTCAAGAGTGAACACTAGTGTAGTTTGCGAACTGAGCGAACTAATCCTGGCCATAGATGTGTGTAGATCAATGGCCAGGATTTGATGATGAAATACACTAGTGTATTTTTCGATTTGATGATGAAATCCTAGTCATCCATATATGTAAATCAATGGCCAAGATTTGTTCACTCAGTTCGCAAATACATTAGTGTTCACTCTAGAACCCCACCCTATATATATATATATATATATATATATATAGGGTAAGGTTATTGTAAAAAAAGTTAAAACTGTGAGAAGTGTGAGAAATATTGTGGAGATGACATGTGTCCTCAATCTAAACTAATTCAAAGGGTAAACACGTAATTTTATCATTGATTCAATTAATTCAAAATCTTCCATAACCGCCACCTTATTTATAGGAACATGATTTTTTTAAAAGATCTCTACAAAAACACTACGAATAACACTGCAACCACCATTCAGCACGTATATAACACCATTTAATAATTATATAACACAATTCAATAAGTATATAACACCATTTTAAGATCTCTATAAAAATACTACGAATGACACTGCAAAATCACCATTCAGCACATATATAACACCATTCAAAAATTATATAACACCATTCAATAAGTATATAACACCATTCATTAATTGTATAACACTATTAAAGACACTATCTCCATTTCCAGAATATGTTCTTAGTATAATGTTCATAGTATGGTTATTGTACATGGTGTTTTAAACCTGCATGCATAATGTTCATAGTATGGTTATTTTTTTTTGTTTGGTATCCTCTTTTTTAGTCTTTAAATTTATTTTTTCACATTTTAGTCTTTAAATTTGATTTTTCACATATAAATTTAGGCCTCCATGTATTTGTAAGTTATTTTTTTTTTCTCATTTAACTATTTACATAAAAAAAAACTTTATATTTTCTCGTTTTAATTTGTAAGTTTTTGTTTATTATTTCTTATTTAACCATTTACAATATAAACATAGTAGAACTCAATTTCTAGCTCTATTTATTTTATTTGTATAAAAAAGGTTCGTGTTGCTAAACTAATTTGGATATGCTTACATACATTTAGAGTTCTTTTTACTGAAAGGATTTAAGTGTTAGTTATTTTTGTTTGTTTAGAGGGCGTTGAAACTAATACTAGGTGTATTAATTTTTTGTATCATAAAACTAGGATTTATTGTTTTTAATCGCTACTTAATTGAGTTGTGTAGTCACTCTATATATGAAATAGATAATTGTGATATATTGAAATATAGAGAAGAATCTGTATGGACTATAAATACTTGAACGAGAGCATTACTTCCAAATTTTTTAGTGCGAATAGGGCCCAAGTTTTTTATCTCGCACGGGGCCAAATTTTTTTTTTTTTTTTTTTTGATTTTCGGAGACGGCCCTGCTACTGTGAATTAGCATGAACTTGTTTATAATACGATATAGTTGTTGTCTTTGACTTATACTATGTGATGTCATGATTTAGTGATATAAAAAGGTAAGAGTTAATTACATAGTTAGTCCCTGTGGTTTGCACAAATTAACAAACTTAGGTACTAATAGTTTAAAATCACCTTCTAGGGTATTAACTTTTCATTTTGTAACCTTTGGAGGTATTAACTTCTAAGGTAATAACATAGGTAGTCCCTGTGGTTTGCACAAAATAACATACTTAGGTACTAACAAAATGTGATTTTAAGCCTACAAATAAGCTTAATACCCTCAAACGTTACAAAATGAAAACTTAATACCCTAGAATGTTATCAGAAACTATTAGTACCTAAACTTGTTATTTTGTGCAAACCACAGGGACTAACTATGTAATTAACTCAAAAGGTAAATTACACTCAAATTTACTTGTTCTACCTCAAAAAACACGTCAAAATAGATGGAGTGGTGTACCAAACGCCCGCAGGCGAAGGATATGCTAGTTACCTCATATTTCCCTGCATGCCATATCAAATTTTTCCATAGAATGCATGGCGACACCCCAAATTTCTTCATAATTCCTTAAAACTATGTTATTTAGTTTAATTGAAAATCTAAAATTAACCTAGAGTCCTCGTGAAAAAAGTAACACCATAATTGATGAAAAAAAGTAACCCCTGTGATTTACACTAACCTGCACGTTGAGCCCCTAACTTTTTTTACTCCCCTGAGTCCTCGTGGTTGCACGTTTTGGTCATTTGAATCCCTTGACTTACATTCCGTCCGTTGATCGTAAATAATATGGTGAAATGTCTATAATGCTACCCATGGCATTATAGCCTAGTGGTATCTTGGTGGTGGGATAAGGCTTATGACCATTAGGTCATGGGTTCGATTCTCACAAAGGGGGTTTTTCCCAGAATTATTGGGTTTCCTCCTGAATTGGTGTATAGGCATTATTGCCTAGTGGAGATGGATATGATCGGGTGGTTCTGCTGGTGGCACGATGATACTCCAGTGGTCCGTCAGTGATCCAAATTTGCCGTTCAAAAAAAAAAAATGTCTATAATGCTCTTCAGGGACTAAAAGTGGAAATGACTACTATGACAGGTACATACATAACTATTTCAACAATGGCATATTAAACATTCATAATCATCCACCATTTATCCCCAGTTTCCTCTCATATTTTTCAACAGTTAAAAGCAATCAAAGGTGGCGAAATTGATAGGAGTGCGGGGAATTATTGGCAGGCTCTTCAAATCCTTTAATTCTTCATCTACAACAACAATTGATTCATTTAACATTAGATCTCCCGATTTGACATCGTTGTGGTGCCATTGAAGCAGTTCTGACACATGTTATTCATCGTCGGAGCTCCAACGATACCGCAGTTGTTAAAGCAGAGAATTATGGTTTCCGGTACCGTAAACCACTTGCTACTCACGGCCACTATTTGAAAACCACCCCCACCGCTGCAAACTTCCACCAACATCACCAAACCCGACAACCACTACAAACCACCACACCCACCGCAAACCTTCACATCTGCACCACCACATAGTCACCACTGAACTGGCTCACCACCGCATCACCATACACGCACCGGCCTACCACCACGTAACCACAACCACTTTTGCTGTGTTATATCCATTTTAAAATAGAGAAAGAGAGAGGGGGATAGAAAGAGAGAGAGATATAGAAGAAGGGGCGGCGGCTGAACATGTTTTACGAAGCTAGGGTTTTTGAATGTTGTTGACTGTTGAAATCGTAGTAAAATGTGTGTGGGGCTAAGGCAATGTGTAGTCAATCATAAAGCCCTATTGTTGGCGTTATGCGACACGTGTCGTGCCATGTCACACAGGGGCTTTATGAGATGTGGTTATATTACTAGAGCTCGTAGGCATAAAGCCCCTACACATCATTACCTAATTATTAATTTTTATTTTTATTAATTAATTAAAAAAAACACTAACTATTTTTTGATTGGTCAAGGTTTTGAAAATCCCCTCCATCACGCCGCTATCACCATATCGCCCCACCATTTTCTTCCCACATAGCGTCGCCCGACGTGATGTTCGGGGCGTTATGGGGCGCGACCAGCCAAAAATTCTCATACATAACGCCCCACTACAAGTGGACTAAAGGATTTGAATATTCTATTCATCTCACTTAAATTTCATGTTTTTCGAATCAATTTTTGTTTTGTAACACTTGTGATTTGCGTTTGGGCCTAATTGTGAATCTTGCCCTACAACACTTGTGATTCACGTATAAAAGTCGTTGGTTCATGCAGTGGCGAAACTTGAGATTTCCGACGGGGGGTCGAAAACGTACACACCCAAAAATTTCTATAAAACGGGGGGTCAAAAACGTATATATCCAAAAATTTCTATACGAAAACTGCATACCCTCCACTACTGAGCGTAAAGTTCGGGGGGTCAGCCGCCCACTCCCGCCCCAACTATCCTACGCCCTTGGGTTCACGACAGCATGGAATCGCCGATAGTGGAGAAAGACTTTAGGAGAGAGGATTAGACATATAGCCAAATTAGATTTTTTTTAGGCAGAAAGAGTTTGGGGAAAACAAGTGGGTGGGTTTTTGTTTTAGGGGTTAATGTTTTTATTTAGTTTGTAAAAAGACTGTAATGCCCTTTACAATTAACATAAAATGACTAATATACCCTAGTTGACTAACGGTCAATAGACGTAATGTTAGTCAAGGGACTTAAATGACCAAAATGTGCAACCACAGAGACTAGGAGAAGTAAAAAAATAAGGTTAATGGCATAATATGCTAGATAGTGTAAATCACATGGACGAAAAGTGTAATTTACTCTTCCGTGAAACTAGTCTATATAGTTTAATTGAAAATCTAAAATGTAAGATTAAATATATTATGGTATAATATTTAATCTAGTAGCCATTATAATTATTTACATAATATAGATTAAAATATATTACAACCTATTAAATAATTAGTTGGTAATAGTTGATGGACCATATTACCCTTATTAACTAATTAGATTTTCTCTTGAGTGCATATATAAGGGGACTTATGTGGAGATTAAAAGGTTACACAACCTAATTATTCATATAACATCAAATCGACCTCTCTCTCTCAACCGAACTCCCTATTCGGTTTTCATGATGATCATCATTAGATTGCACCCTAAGGAGGAACCAGATCACTTTGACAAAGATGTCGACTTATATGGCTGCATCACTTACTGGATTCTCTGCTGGCCTGTCTGCAATCACGGGTAGGTTTTCATGTTTCCCATTATATATACCTCTAATTTACAACATACTTGTGCAATAGGTACTTGTAACTCTTGCTTTATTTGTTTTGTATGCATAGGTAAGGTGTACATTTGCTTATATTGATTGTACACTAAAGCTTCTTTTGGAAGTTTGCTTCTTTTGGAAGCTTTATATTTATAGAAGAGAGAGAATCAGAGAGATATGCAGATTCGTTGAGAGAGAGAAACAGTGGAAGGACCACCGTTTACGGTGGTTCACCAGTCGCGCACGGAGGCGCTTTTCAACTACCACGCTACATGAGCGACACACAAAGAATCATCGATGGGGAGTGTATTCCGGTGAAGTATGACGAGTCTCCGGCAAAGATCCGGTAAGTCTTCTATCATGTTACAATTTCAGTTAAATCGGCTCTTGATGTGTCCTTTCAGACTTTTTCCTATAATAAATAATTCCGGCATGAATCCGATCAACTTCCGGCCAAGCTCCGGTGAACGAAAGTCGCAGCGACCGCCGCCGGAACGCAACCACGACTGCCATAGCGTCCGCCGCCGGAACCACTTCGCCAACAAGGAAATGTAGACTGCACCGCTATTGCCACCGTCCTCTTTACCTTAGTTGTCATCGTCTCCATGGTAAACACACCCACACATATTGACTTGAATACTTCATATCATATGCTTACACAATCACAGCACTATGTTGCTTGCTTGATATATTCTATTATTTATTAATTCTAATGAAACATTTGCTCGGTTATGGAACTCTTAGGGTTTGTTTTAGTGCTGCCAGTGTTTGTTTGTATTTGAAAATTCATCCTAGATATTTTGTGTTAAATTGATTCCTAATTGTTTCAATTTAGGGACATAGTTCTTTGTATGTTATCTCTATCTTTGGGAGGCAATGTGTAATGTTCAGTTTTGAAAGTCATAATGGAGATTCTAGGGTTTGAAACACGAAGCATCGGATCCGTTGGGCAGTTTAGTCTGATCATTTCGTGCTGTTCTGAGCCAGGATTGTGCAAGGAAGTAGGAATTTGTGTCTTCTTTCGGATGAATTCTTATTCAGAAATGTTGAGAGTTATATTACCTTTGTGTCGATATAGGAGTATTTCGGATGGTTTGAAAGGTACTTCGTCCTGGCAGCATTGAATCGGAACACATATTGATGTCGTTTCGGTATGCAGTCTCTTGGTCTGGTCTGATTAGTGTGTCCTGTTGTATGAGTCGTCGTATACTGTCCAACGTTGTCCCTTTGAATGTGTTGTCATTTTTCAACTCTGGCTTTGTATTCTATGTTGACTATGTGACTCGTAATCCTTAAAAGGGACAAGTGACCATAACGCTTTTAAGGGGTGGTGATCATGTTAGCTGAAGCATTTCTTTGAGCAGAGTTTACTGGATTTCTACATCTCCTGTAACTGAAGTAGTTTTATATCCGTTCATTTGGGATGAATAATTGAAGATAATTCATGTTTTTCAGTACATAATTCATATTTTCCATTTTAGATAAGTTAGTTTCTTCTTTAGGGAAAACACATTAATGCTTATTTAAGTTTGTAGGGTCTTGGACAAATCCAGTCTTAACTCCAAGGGGCATCTATCTGGAAATAATAACAACAATAATAATATTATTATTATTATTATTATTATTATCATTTTTAATATTATTATTATTATTATCAGTTGTGAGAACTAAGTATGAGTCCTTATGATAGTATGACCCACTCTTCGTTTATCTCATATCTATAGGTTTGGATTCCATCTTAATCACCAACCTTCAAGAACAGCTTAACAATCTTGCATCAAGTTCCCGAAGGTCACGTTGGGGTTTACTGGCTAGGCGGTGCCCTCCAGGAGACAACTACTGTGACAACCTAAACTTTCGAGGTCAGTGTCGTGTAATCTTGTGATCCAAATCCCTCGTTATGCATTCCTCTTCTTGTGCTGAACGTTTTGTGCTAGTATAAAACTTGTTAATATTAGATTCGTACACTTTGTATTTGGGCCGAATATAATTGGACTGTTTACTTTGTATTTGGGGCGAATATGTTTTTACAGGTTTTTAATTTACCACTTAAAGTTAATAAATATGAATTATAATTAGGGTTTCTAAATTGTATATTGAGTTTCAGTTGGCTTTTAACTAATAAAAACACAAGTGTTTTTAGCTCTAATACACGCATAAAACACACTCTCGTTATACATTGGGTTGATACACACATAGGTTATGATAACAATTAATTGAGTGGGCTTGAGCCCACTTCGGCCTAATAGGATAACCGACCCCAACACTATTATTATTATTAATATTATGTATACGTAACATGATCAATGATTAACACAAAACTCAAACAAAAACCCTACCCTATTTCATCTCCTGCGTACGGCTGTGGACACCCCCCCTCGTAATAGCATCTTGATCAGTCAGACTTCTGGTTAGTGAGTTCATGTTTGTTTAATCCTCAAGTGCTTGATCGTGTTACGTGCGGATTATGCTTAATAAGATTGCATGCATATGTGAACGATTTGATTAACAATTATGTTTGTTTGTGATTACTTGTGATCTTATACAAATTAATTGAATTAGTGTATTATAATTACCTGTTACTTTGAGTTGATCTTTTGACACATCTGGCCGAGGACATGCTTGTTGATTAGTGTTATATATTAGCCTGTTTATAAGTTGCAATGTTGTTAACTTATGTGTATATTTTGATTATGTGTTTAGAAGTTTCATAGAATCATCACTAGTCGATAGGAACTATCTTGATAATTAAACTGTTGCGTGTACAATTCTGATCTTGGAGTTTTAAAAGAGATTTGTGTGATGTAATTAATTAACACGATATGGTATTAGTGGCATAGGTTAGGTTCGATGGATGATATGTTAATTGATTTGGTTTGGAATATAAATCTTGAATAAAAGGGTAGATGTTGCACATATGGTTGTGATTCGGTAAGGGTTATCAGGAATGGGGATTGGGCCGCACACAATGGTTGAACACACACATGTCGATTAGCCTATTAAATTTGGGCCACACATCATTGAATTTAACTTGGGCTGCTTCACATGACAAACAAATGACTTAGCTGGTGGGCTTAGGGAATTAAATAACTGGGCCAGAAACTGAAACAGTGACCACACCTGGGTTACGGGCCGAGACGTGTTGGGCCTGGGTCTCGCACGTTGGGTCTACGGGCCACGAGTGGTACACGAACTTGCACGTTTTGTATGTTTGAAATGTGATGTTATTTGAATACTTGAAATGTGGTAGGCGAAGTATAACTTATTATGTGTAGCACCTAGTATACGAACATACTTTAAATGATGGAATTCGTGCACGATTAAGTGTTATACTATGTCTGTTGATGAAAGCATACTACGTGAGTAAATGTGAACAACGTATAAGTAAACTTAAAACTGATTGATACGGGTACTCATGCTAGGACGTGTTTGATCCACTGGTAAACGGGTAACTAGTCCTACCGAGCAAATTAAAGGTGAGTTCACTACTCTTGCGCATGCGTCCCGGTGGTTGGGACAGTCAGTGGGTATCCCGGGGAGGGATAAGTCTTTTGGGTAAAACTGGAATATTGGATAATAATCTCACTCTATCACTCTTAAGTCCCATCTTTTGTTACCGGGGAGATAACGGGGTATTGGTTAGTAGCGCTACTTAGGTTTGGCACCCTCACCCCGTACCGGAGAGGACGGGTGTGAACTAATGACCCAGTCATGCCCAGTGTTGTGATAGGAGCACTGGGGAACGGGCAAAACATACATCAGGAGCCGTCTTGTTCAGTATCGAGATATTATAAATATTGCTTTTGCATTTGTTAATGAACTAGAATAAACACTTGGTAACTAACGTTTTCGAAAAGCTGTGAACTCACCAGCGTTGTCTGGTACACTTGTTGCATGCTCGCAGGTCCTTAGATGTCTTGGATTTGGAACTTGCTGTTTGTAGTAGCTGGAGTGGTCATGGGTCGACTGGAGGGATTCATGTGATTGATTATTGATAGTATACATTGGTTTTGAACAATTTAACTTTGGTTTACTATTTGCTTCCGCTGGACATGTTGATTTTCATTTTAACTCGTTAATGGTATTTTTCATTAATAATTGAGGATTTTATTTTGAAACTTGAACGCGTTCAATGTAATTAGTGGCTCGTTTTTGGTACATCACACGCCTAACAGGGACATTCCCTAGGTGGTATTTTGGGGGTGTGACAACTACAACCCGAGGTTTGTTAATACCACTTCATACATGATGTCTTTCACCTTATGAAACAACCCGACACTTCTTATTGTTTCAGCATTTGGTATGTCTTGGATTTAAAGCATTTGGTATGTCCAGGTCACCCTTCAGACAGATCTCGTAAGTATTTTTTTGATGTTTTTTCATGATGGTGACTTTACGTCTTATTTCACATGAAAATTAATTTGGTTTGTAATGATAATATACAGGTGAGGGATATCCCTTGTGGGACAAAAGGTGGTGTTATAATCAACTTTGACCGGATAGAGGTAAACATTTGGATACAATAAATAACACCAACTCGAGTGGCGGTGTCATCGAAAATTTTTGTTCCATTTATATAATGATTATATTTGTCTACAGGTTGTTAACCTCCTAAAAAAGGAAGCTGTTTATGAGACCCTTCTCAATTACGGTGTACAGTATGACCATACTTGGATATACGACAAAATCCATCACTAGATCAATCAATTCTGCAGTGTTCACTCCCTTCAAGAAGTTTATATCGACATGTTTGATCAGATATTGACATAAATGCATTTATAATGTTAGCTTTATAGGCTTGCCCTTTTTGGAATTGTGATTGTTGCAACGTTTGCATTTATAAAGCACAAAATGTAAAATTTCATATTGATGAAACAATGAAAGATGCCCTTCAAGCTGATTGTACACGTTATGCACCAAGCATTGAAATTATTAGTGTCCGTGTCACAAAGCCTAGAATCCCTGAGAGGGTAAGGCGGAATTTTGAACAGATGGAAGAAGAATGCACCAAGGTAGATCAATTGTCTACCTTTCAATATACAAAATAAGGAAACCTGGTGAACTTTAACCAATACCAAAATATATTTTTTGTAATGATCATGATGTGTGTGTGTATAGGTGTTGGTAGCAGTAGAAAGGCAGAGGGTTGCTGAGAAGGTAGCAGAAACACAAAAGAAGATAGCTATTACATAAACCGAGAAGAATGCTTATGTCAGCAAGATTGTAATGGAACAATAGTTGATGGAAAAAGACAGTTTGAGAATGCAAGAAGAAATTGAGAATGCGATGTACATTGCTCGAGAAAAGAGCTTAGCTGATGCCAAATGTTACCAGTGAATTACTCTATTAATTTCTTGTACATATCAGAATCTTGATTTTGCCGAAAAGTGTTTTAAGTTAGAATGATACTCCTTTTGAGTGTAGGACTATGAAAGAGGCTGAAGCAAATAAGTTGAAACTCACACCCCAATTTCTGGAGCTGAAATTTATCGAGGCGATTTCCAACATCACCAAAATGTTCTTTTGAAATAAGGTCATTTATCTCACTATCGTAAATAGCGAATACACCCATTGTGTTGTGCTATCAGTTGAATATGATACATGTAACCAAACAACATGATGACAAAACGGGCGGGTAGGTAACACGTAAAACTCAACATTTTTCTTGTCTTTTTTGTTTAAAACCACTAAAACTCTATTGTTACAGTTTTTATCCTATTGATTTTCACATAAAGCGATTTATGAGGTCGAGTTTATTAAAAATACACTTTGGTTGACTTTTGACCTAATTGACTGTTTTGGTTTAACTACCTTTTTTAATAATTGGACGTTAGAGGTTAAACATAACCTAGATGTACCCCAAGTGGGTTCAAATTGTCACTTTAACACATATATATAGGGTGAGGCTTGTAATATTCTCATGGTAATAGTATGAGGTTTTGCATTGTAATTTGCAAATGTGAACTCTGCAGATACCGAATATGTTGATGGATCAAAGGCTACTTGGGAACTTTTTGCGAGATTTGGAAGGGTGAAATGTTAGTTACATAAGTTGTGCAAAGGATTGTGGCAAAAATGTATCTAACTTAATGGAAATATAAATCTAGCCCCGCCGCATCGCGGCGGGTTACTTTTCTTGTTACATCTAAAATAGAACTGATCAACATGTGGTTTCAGAGCATATGTTGATAAATCAGTTCTGTTTTCGTATCCATTAATTCTGGGATTGAAATCTGGAAAACAAAAATTTTGAAAGCCTAATAAAATTCACTTACTGGTTTCGAGTCCTTTAAAGTCATCGAAATCACTGTTTTGAAAACTTAATTGGTCTATTATGTGACTCGAAATCATATGGTTGATATTAATGTTTGAAATCTGTTTACAAAACATTAAAAATTCAGGTTTCGGGTTCCAGAATTTTATGTTTTATTTTTTTAGGGTTCATCATGTGTTCTTAGAAAATTCAAAATTCCTTTATGTTTTGGAATATAATTTGAATTGTTGAACGTTTTTCCTATTTTGATCTGTTTTGTCTACTAGGGATTTTCGAAATCTGTTAAAAGGATAAACAGATTATTATTTTTGAAATATTTTGATAAAATTAGACCAATGTTAAAACAGGAAACTCTATCACAATTCCTAAGAATTCGAATTTTCAGTTAATTTTCACTAACAGCTGTTAATGAGCAAATTTTGAGACTTGGAGAATAAGTGTCGAGATCAGGTGGTTTCGACTAATGGTTCCGACTGATATTTCGACTCGCAATCTAGTGGTTGCGACTCGAAACCACATAATAAACGCGGAATCTCATTAAGGCATCTGAGATTGCGACTGAGATTTCGACTCGCAATCAGGTGGTTGCGACTCGAAACCTCATAAACAAGTCGAAATCTCATCAACGCATAAATCTTCACTACTCAAAACCGAGGTTTCGACTGAGGTTGCGACTGCCATTAATGATTCGCAATCAGCTTGTTGCGACTCATGGCATTAGTGACTCGCAATCAGGTTGTTGCGACTCGAAACCTCATAATGAGTCGAAATCTTACTCGAAATCTCATGTTAAGTCGAGATCTCATAACTGAGTCGAGATCTCATAATTGAGTCTAGATCTCACTCGAAATCTAACGCTGAACTCGAAATCTCACTCGAAATTTCATTACTTTATTGAGTTTGATCCGCGCTAACAAGTGGTTTGCTATTAAATAATTGGTTTTTGTAAATACTTAGTTAATTAATCAGAATCAGATAATGTTTTACAAAACCAAAAATGGCTTAACTTGATGAGCTTCTGATGTATCATTTCTGGCCAAAGCTGATCGTTGGTGGAAAGAAGAACATTTGGGTATTGATTGTGACAACCCGAACCCTTGAGGTTAGTAACGTCTAACTTTCTAATCTAATTCCTTACTATTTCGCCTCGATGTGTTATACGTTCCGCGCTTGTTATTCGTTCATTTAGTGTGCATGACAACTTTTGGGCCTTAAGTCATTGGGCCACGTTAGCGTCCTTCGTGATACACTTCACTCCGGCCCGAACAAACATGAACCGAGCCCAAACTATCCTGAGTGGACTGTGAGTAAACTTGGCCCAGTGGTGATCTAATCAAATAGGTAAGGGGTCGGCCCACTTGTTGAAATATTGGCTTTATAATTATTGTGTACGTAACGTTCCCATATTCTCATTATCTTAACATAACAAACCAAATCCTAAACCCTACTCTCCTCCATCCTCTACGCACATCAACAGATACCCCCCTCACTTTGGCGAAACCTCTTCTCTTAAGGATCATCTCGTGTGCTTGGTTTATTCATCGTTTGGTTAGTAAATAATATCTCGGTTCCTTCTTTGTGTGTATGTTGATGTGGTGTTCTTGTGTATATGAAATCCTATAGACCTTAATCTGTTATGTGAATCATATGGAATAGGATCTTGTGATTTAGTTGTTTGCCTGTTGTTACTCGACGATATGTAAATACTTATGTGTGAGTCTTAGAATTATAACAATATGCATGGATTCGAGGGTTTAGATTAGTAAAGTCGATGGTAATCTAATAATGTTAATAGGGTATCTTGTAGTTGATCCTGATATAATTATGTTCGGACTTCATATATGTTAGGATTAGCTATGGTGCATAGACAATTATTGGTTATAATCTGTTAAGGAGCTTGGGAATTATTAACATAAACATGAACTGGGTTGTGACCATATATGAAATAAAAGAGAAACAAAGGAATTCGGGCTGCACATGTGGGTATGTAAACTGGATCAGCCGCACACCTTATATCAGAGTTGGGCCAAACCTGTTTGGGCTGAGTCTTGTCCTTTTCTTAAAACACCATGTTGGATAAGTAAATATTGTGTTGAGGTTATTTGGGTCGGTACTTAGCTGGGCCGTGTGACAACCGGTAATTTACGCCCTTAATTACGTGATTAACAGGTGATTACGCGATAATAAATAGTGTTTACAGCGCAAAATTTACTTAATCAGGCCCTTGGAGTGCCCAGGAACGTTTATACGACTTACAGTGCGCGAACGGTGGTTTACAGAGAAACCTGCTGAATATTACGCGACAACGAACTGAAACCGTTCGAAATACTGACGACGCCGACAAATATGGATGTTACGCGAATATTTTATGCTTATGGAGTTTGGGTTGCGATATCGGGTCTCGTAGGAATTACGGGTCACAAGCCCAAAACCCACAAGCCTAAACCTGCACATAATATAATAGATCTCTACAAATCCTAAAAGATCCTACTAAATCTCTATAAATCTAGACCAAATCTCCACAAAATATTCATAAAATCTACAAAAGATTTATACAATCTTTATAAATCTCAGCTCAACCTCTCTATAAATATGTGAGACCTTAGGGCCTCTTTATTCTCATTCCATAAAAAAAAGAGCATACAATCTTTATAAATCTCAGCTCAACCTCTCTATAAATATGCGTTTTGAGGAATGATACGAGAAATCGTGTCACGAATAGGGTACCATAAGCACCATTAATCGTGTACATACTTAGACCGCAGAACAAAAGGTTAGATCTAACGGGTGTCAGGGCAGCCCCACTCTTGGTGACAACTAGTACCGAGTAGTGTTTTTGTGTCTCAGTCGTGAATCGACTACTAGAAAAATGCCTATGGTTTGGTGACTTCCTATGTCGTGTCACATGTTAATGGCCTTGCAACCCATTAACAACAAGATACATACATAAAGACTTGATTTATACAAGAAAACATGATATATACAAGAATACATGATACATATAAGAATACATGATACATACAAGAATACATGATACATACAAGAATACTTGATTTACACAAGAATACTTGATTTATACAAGATACATATCATGTTTTCATACAAAGTTCCATATAACTTGACAAGAAAATGATTTTAAATTCGTTTTCTCAACAATACATCAAAAACCGGTTATTCAAAAGATTCATTTCAAATCTTTTACAAACAAACTATGAACTCGCTCAACTTTATGTTGACTTTTTCGCATGTTTCTTTCTCAGGTTGCATTTCAGAGATTATGGCACGGTTGTAATATGAGAACCATGTGGAGTCGAGTACTTAGTGGGCGTTCAATTTCTAAAAGACTTAGCTTATTTGCTTCCGCTGTGCAATGAAGATGCCAGTCCAGTCACGCCAATGCTCTGATATTCGGGGTGTGACAGATTGGTATCAGAGCTATAGGTTACAGCGAATAGGGTTTCCTGTAGGAATACCTTGGCTCTAACCTCACTTTCCTCTGGGAACTTAGAATACTAAAACCTGAATACATACAGAACGCATAGTACTCGAATATGGTCTCCAACCGTTGCCGAAAAACAAACAGTCAAAAATTTTGTTTCCAAACATACGCTAAAATGGTGTTTTACCCACGATACACAAAACAGTCGCATACAGTACACAAAACTCTGAGAGTTTAGGAAACATGCAATTAAGACCTTCGAAAACTTATGTTGAAGTTCATTAAAGGTCATCACGTAGGAACTGCAAATATTAATTCGGGCACACACAATTATACATATTGTCTATGATGTTTTAACTTCCCGAGCAGGCAGCCTACGCATAACGAAACGCTAGTGCACGAGAATACATAGAACTCAAATTTTACGTCAACAGATGCCGGAGTGCATCACATTCTACGCGAAACGAAACGCTAGCGCACAGGCATACGTGAGACTTAAGCTATACATCAACGGAGGTTGAAGTACGTCACACGCGACTATCGATCAGGAAGCGGCAGTTGGCACGCGGTCCTGCAAACGAAACGAGACATGCTAAGGAAAAGACACAAGTCACCGCATTCCCCCTATTTCAGCTAACGACGAGTACGCTATATTCGACATTCTATGGTAATGTCACCTAACAACTGGTCGTCACATGCAACCCCAGGTAAAGTCCTTAAATTTCTTTTATTGAAATTTCGACTTTCACATTTACTGAGTAGATTTTCGTATCTCTACTCCTCTTGATGGTCATTGCATCACGAACATTTCTTTCAGCATAGCGAATACTCATATGTTTCGTGTCTTGAAAATTTATATGGTACGCATGCATCGTTTGTTACGCATGTGGATTTGTTTCGAATAAGCGTTTCATCAAAGCTCAAATATTATTTCGCTAAATCTAATTAGGGATTCGAATGACCCGCATTATTGAAATTTTTGGCTTCTTTGTTATCAAGTCAACACATTTTCTTGAAATTTCCTTTCTTTTCAAGATACATACATGGTTTTTCGTTGTGACCATGCAACTTTCTTGTCGATACATGTATTTATTGTCGGCTTGCGCCGAAGTCAAATTCAATTGTTTGAACTTGTTCATTACACATATTCAATTCAAGACATCATATGATGTATTGGAAACATCATATTCGAATTCGTTTAAACAAGCGTTTCATTGTTCTGAGTCGTAGTAGATTTGTTTGGTCTACGACTCCATTAAGTCGTTTGTTGATTTCGACACCTCGTGGTGTCAGTACAGACTTGTAGCTTGGGCTAATCATGATTGAGCGTTTTATGCAAAACACAGGTGATACTTGTTCGATCACCGCTATATTTGAATTGTTTCATTCACTACGACACCTTGTGGCGTCGGTAGAACTTGCAGCTTAGGCTGATCATGATCGAGCGTTTCATGCAAACTATTACATTTGAGCTTGTTGAAATCTAAATTCATTTATTGGATGCAATCATTTCTAGAATTCATTTGTATATTGTGATACATCCTTGAATTCACATCATTCGAATAAGTCTTGATTCGATATCATGATCGTTCACTTTGGTACTATTCGTATTTTCTACGCATAATGTAACTCTAAGGAGTTAACGTAAACTAAATTTCGAGGACGAAATTTTATTAACAGGGGGAGAATGTGACAACCGGTAATTTACGCCCTTAATTACGTGATTAACAGGTGATTACGCGATAATAAATAGTGTTTACAGCGCAAAATTTACTTAATCAGGCCCTTGGAGTGCCCAGGAACGTTTATACGACTTACAGTGCGCGAACGGTGGTTTACAGAGAAACCTGCTGAATATTACGCGACAACGAACTGAAACCGTACGAAATACTGATGACGCCGACAAATATGGATGTTACGCGAATATTTTATGCTTATGGAGTTTGGGTTGCGATATCGGGTCTCGTAGGAATTACGGGCCATTTACACATGAGATGGGCTTGTGGGCCCTGGGCCCAAGCCCAAAACCCACAAGCCTAAACCTGCACATAATATAATAGATCTCTACAAATCCTACAAGATCCTACTAAATCTCTATAAATCTAGACCAAATCTCCCCAAAATATTCATAAAATCTACAAAAGATTTATACAATCTTTAAAAATCTCAGCTCAACCTCTCTATAAATATGTGAGACCTTAGGGCCTCTTTATTCTCATTCCATAAAAAAAAAAAAGCATACACAGACTTTAAGGTGGTGTTTGTTTATTGGCCAGAAGTACTTCTGGCCAATAAACGCGCGCAGATGTTTGAACTCTGCAGCTTGTTTGTTTTCCGAAAGATCTGCAGACCAAAAACGTCTGCCTCACCTCTTCCCCACGCAGACATGGCCTTAAGTCTGTGGACCTCTTCTCACCTCTTCTCCTACCCACAGACCTGCATCACCTCCATCTCCGCCACCATCTCCGCCACCACCTCCACCACCACGTCTCCGCCACCACCTCCACCACCACGTCTCCGCCACCACTTCCACCACCACCAAATCGAAACCACCTTCTTCCCTGCCACCACCTCCACCACCCCCAAATCGAAACCACCTTCTTCCCTGCCACCACCTCCACCACCCCCAAATCGAAACCACTTTCTTCCCTGCCACCGCCTCCACCTTCTTCCCTGCCACCAAATCGAAACCCAAATCAAACCCCCAAATCGAAACCACCTTCTTCCCTGCCACCGCCTCCACCTTCTTCCCTGCCATCAAATCGAAACCCAAATCGAACCCAGAGAGAGAGAGAGAGAGAGTGAGAGAGATACCGTAGAGAGAGAGAGAGATTGGAGACCGATCGGTGGTGGTTGAAACCAGATCGGAGATGATGGCGGAGATCGGAGATGATGGCGGAGATCGGTGGTGGTTGAACCCAGATCGGAGATGATGGCGGTGGTGTGAAGGCGGAGGTGGTGCGGTGGTGGTGGTGCGGCGGTGGTGGTCCGCATATTGTAGAGAGAGAGTAGAGAGAGAGTTGAGGCAGAGATTGTAGAGAGAGAGTGGGAAAAGTTATTTTGTAGAAGGAAAAAAAACAAACCTTCTTCTCCTTGCAGACTGCAGACATTTGGTCCACCTCTTCTCCTGCAGATGCCTGCAGATGTGGTCCGCAGACTGCAGACCTTTTCCCGCAGAAAAAACAAACAGCACCCAAGTCTGCCACTCCCCTCTCTCTTGATTTCAATATAAACAGAGCACACACACACAAACATAAAATGCTCCTTCTTCTTCTTAAATCCAACAACCCACATCTCTCGGTTCCCTCTCCGGTGCTTATTCCGGCGACGAACCGGCTCCGATCGGAGCTCCGGAGAGCCACACCCACACCGGTAAACTCTCACACCCACCCCCTTTTTATTGCGATTCTGAAACAAGACCACCACCACCACTAACCGGTGGTGGTGCGGCGGCACTACAGAGAAAGACGAGAGAGAGAGAGACCGAGAGAGAGAGACCGAAAGAGAGAGACCGAAAGAGAGAGACCGAGAGAGATAGAGAACTGGCGGTCAGAGTCTCGGACCGCCGGTCGGTCTATTTATCCGGTGGTCGATGTCTTTATCCGGCTGGTCTTTTTTTCGAAGATGATGACGATGATGTTTTGGTCTGAGTTTGGTTCGGGTCACAGCTGTGGTTCGGGTTTCGGGTGGTCGCCGGCAAGACACGGCGGTTCTTGTTTCGGTCCGTCGGATTTTACGGTAAGACCCCCCCTCCCTGCTTATTTCTTGTATTTTCCTTGAAGACCAATGATGATGATGATGATGTTATGTTGAAGTTTATGTTTCGTTTCGGGTCAGACGGTTCGGTGAGCAGGTTCGGGTCGGACAGTTCGGGTCACGTCGGACGGTTCGAGTCAAATCAGGCAAACGGGTCAACCGAGTTAACTCGGTCAACTCGGGTCAACAACAGTTAGCAGCGCGGTTCAGATTTCGGTTCGGGTCTCGGGTTAAGGGACAGATTCTGAAGTGGTGCGGCCGACTCGGTCAAACCGAGTCAACTCAGTTGACTCGGTCAACTCAGCGAGTCGACTCGGTCAACATCCCGACGCGAAGACTTGGTAAAAATTAGCGGCGTATTTATTTCGTTATGCTATCTTTATAATTTTAATTCTTACGTGACAAGCGAGCTCGACCCGATTCATTAACATATATACATTAGTTATTATCTACATTTTGGCACTTGACGAAAATTTCACATATATTGTTTGTTGACAATTGTTGAATCTTGAAAAATAACGACAACTTGTGTTGTCGGGGCGTCAAAAAACAGAGGAAACTCTGCCCGTTTTTCGAGAAATCCGTAAAATAAAGCGAGTTTTATTATAAAACAAAACGTGCTTTTGATATAAAGCGACTTTTGAAAAACAACGATACGGAAATTATTTCGACAGCAAATAAATATAGTTTATATATTTATTTCGAACGTCAAACAAAAGCGACAATTCTTTTATAAAATAGATATAACTTATCTATTTATTTCAAACATCGTACAACATGAATTCGTTTTACAAAATAAATATAGTTTACATATTTATTTCGAATACCATACAATGCGAATTCTTTTATAAAATAAATATATTTTATATATTTATTTCAAGCGCCAAACAACTCATATTCTTTTATGAAATAAATATAACTATCGTATTTATTTCAAACGACATCAACACGAAAACGCTATTAAATAAATATAAGTTGTTATATTTATTTCAAACGCCTAAACGGCATATACATTCGACATATAGTATACGAGACTTAACAAGTATAACTTCTTCGCTTCTTTTAAGTTGACAATTTACCGTCAAATCGTTCGTCAACGATTCGGTAGAGCTCGGTAACACGTAGATTTGTTACCACATTAATTAGAAACTTATGAGATATTCCATGTTAGGAATATTGTAGAATGCACGCTAGCAAGTCAAATCTGGGAAACGACATCACGAAGTCGTATTTAGCTTTGCACAGGAATATTCAGGTGAGTTCATAACCCCACCTTTTTACGGTTTTACATTTTTTTCTAAATGTTTTCGGGGTGGAAAGACATACACTTTTTGCAAAGCATACAAGAATTACATATTTCTAAACCATTTTACAAGCAAGTTTTAACTGACACAAATGGTTTACGAAAAGCTTATGTTTTATACCGGTTTTTTTTCAAACAAGCGTATTTTTCGAAATATGCATACACACGAATTCTAGTTTTCTAAACTACGAGAAAATACAAATACAAGAGTATACCAACGCATGAGAATTGATACTTGATATAATGATTACAAGAACTGAAAAACTGATACTTGATATGAATACATAAACAAGAAGCACTCTTGGTGATCACTAGTACCAAGTATGATGCGTTTTGAGGAATGATACGAGAAATCGTGTCACGAATAGGGTACCATAAGCACCATTAATCGTGTACATACTTAGATCGCAGAACAAAAGGTTAGATCTAACGGGTGTCAGGGCAGCCCCACTCTTGGTGACAACTAGTACCGAGTAGTGTTTTTGTGTCTCAGTCGTGAATCGACTACTAGAAAAATGCCTACGGTTTGGTGACTTCCTATGTCGTGTCACATGTTAATGGCCTTGCAACCCATTAACAACAAGATACATACAGAAATACTTGATTTATACTAGAAAACATGATATATACAAGAATACATGATACATACAAGAATACATGATACATACAAGAATACTTGATTTACACAAGAATACTTGATTTATACAAGATACATATCATGTTTTCATACAAAGTTCCATATAACTTGACAAGAAAATGATTTTAAATTCGTTTTCTCAACAATACGTCAAAAACCGGTTATTCAAAAGATTCATTTCAAATCTTTTACAAACAAACTATGAACTCGCTCAACTTTATGTTGACTTTTTCGCATGTTTCTTTCTCAGGTTGCATTTCAGAGATTATGGCACGGTTGTAATATGAGAACCATGTGGAGTCGAGTACTTAGTGGGCGTTCAATTTCTAAAAGACTTAGCTTATTTGCTTCCGCTGTGCAATGAAGATGCCAGTCCAGTCACGCCAATGCTCTGATATTCGGGGTGTGACAGGCCGCACTAGCTCTGACAAAACAGAATATGTATGCTTGATTGATATGTGAACATGAGTGTAGTGAAGTGGGCCAAAGCCTAGTGGGCGGTGACATTTCAAAGTGTCTGGCTAGTTCAACAATGAGTCATGTTAATAAGTTAAATTTAGGCTTTGATGGGTTACCCACACGCACACACATGCACTTGTTAGCTGACATGTTAGTTGGGGCCGAATGCCTTGACAGATCCATACATGTTAGTTGGATTGTCATATTTAAAATGGACTGCTACATTTAATTGGACTAAATTAATTGCGATTGGGCCACATATTCAGTCGGACTGCAAAACAGTGTAACGGGCCTGCTTGGTCGTTGGGCCGCGCGTATTACGGGTTGTTGGGCTGGGCCTGTAACGTGTGGAATCAAGATATTAACTACTTGTATAACAATATGGTATTTGCACATAAGAACTTGTGAGTTAATATGATATGTAATGTTACGGATAACTGTGTGGTATGTTATAAGTGTATATTCTCGGAAATGACAACTAAAATCACTTGACATGGTTTATGGTGTAAACGTGACTATATTTGCGGGCATATGTGCAAAGACGTGTAAATAACTGTGCAAACCAAACTGATTATTCTGTGATAACTACATTAGGGACGGTTGATTGAATTGGATTATATAACTAAACTTACCGAGCAAACCTAAGGTGAGTTCACTGCTCTTTTTCCAAGCATGCATCCCGGGGAGGGATATCGGGTAATGTTCCGGGGAGGAATATCAGGTTAATGGGATGTTTGTTATTATACTCAGTATCTATCATATTAGACCCCTTACATCTACCGATAGTTGCCGGGGAGGCAACGAGGTTATTAGTTGATAGCGCTATTAGATTTGGCACCCTCACACCGTACCGGGGAGGACGGGCGTGAACTAATTTCCTTAAAGCATGACCAATGTTTTGATAGAGACATTGGGGTTGGGCAAATACATCTTGTAGCCATTGCGATAATCGAGTTAATAACAACATCAAGTCAAATCGTTGAACTGTCTTATACACATATTCGGTAACTAAACTGGTTAACAAAACTTTGAACTCACCAGCGTCGTCTGACACACTTGTCTGCATGCTTGCAGGTCGTTAGGTGTCTTGGAATTGGAACTTGCTGTCTGGAGTAGCTGGAGTGGTGATGGGTCGACTGGAAGGATTCATGTGATTGATTATTGACAGTATACATTGGTTTTGAACAATTTAACTTTGGTTTACTATTTGCTTCCGCTGAACATGTTGGTTTTCATTTAAAACTCGTTGATGGTGTTTTTATTAATAATTGAGAACTTTATTTTGAAACTGGTATGGGTTCAATGTAATTAGTGGCTCGTTGTTGGTAAGTCACACTCCTAACAGGGACATTTCCTAGGTGGTATTTTGGGGGTGTGACAGTTTGGTATCAGAGCCACTGGTTATAGTGAACTTGGTTTTAAAACGTTTTTATAAAACCAGACTATAACCGAACAGTTCTGAAAACGGGAATACGACCATGACACTCAGCTCCAGATTGCAAGGTTCGTCTTTCTCACTTGATGCATACATTACATGACTAGTGTACACCTGTTTATGATGTAGCATACGGACACACACTCGTCACTATAGCATAATTACATGAACTGCTTCTTTACATTATGATGTGTTGTTAGTGTGTCGTAGCCCTGGGATTCTTGTAACCTTGATGTTTTGACAGCCCCTGTTTGATACCTGAGTTTGAAGGACCACTTGACATGAGTTGGGAGGAACTGAGATGAGCATGCAAATCACAATATTATTGTGGGTGCACACATAATAATAATGTGGGGTGCATGTGAGTCCTAGTGAGGCTTAACAAGTGAAAAAGGGGTTCCGTTCTGTTAGTTGATCAATGTGAAACACAACAGTCTATAAGAGTCATAGTAGTGATTGTCTCCTACTCGAATGTGATCTTTTCATTTCCCTCTGAAACCTTTCGAATCTCGATGCTATCGAGTATTACCTGAACACCCATCTGAACGCCTAGCGAACCGTGTAGAATGATTGGTCTGTACCTCTCACACACTCCTCTTTGTTTGCTAGAACTCATGAACTGACGTTTTAGAACTCGAAGTGTGATCACTTCTGCAACACTCTAGCAGCTTACCGTGTATTACTCAATCAACTTGCTGGATCGATGGACAAAAGGATGAGCTTGGTACTTTACCGACTTCAGTATTTGGACAACCCTGATTACCGGCAACAAACACCAGCGAATTGACTTCAACCGAATCTTTAACCCTAGTCGGCGACTCATGGGAGTCAACTCTTACAAATCAATCGGGACATAAGCGATGACAATTGACTTTAGTGTGGAATATGTAACTGCCAGCACAATGAGTAGCACCCTAGGATGTGGCACGAGATGTGAAAGGATGGACCCTGTTGGTGAAAGATGGTAGGGCTCCGTTTCAAGCAACGACATTAGAGGAAACGGTCATGGTAACATCAAGGTACTTGTAATCGTAGCCTACAGTATGGAAATGAAGGTGCCTACGTCATGGATAGGTCGTTGATAATTCAAGACGACAACAACCAAGGGAACGATGACAGTATTGGGAATCCACATGGCCGTAACAACACGGTAGTGGTGCTTGTGAAAGGGCAGTTAGGATTGGCGTGAGCGACGCCAGGCATGTAGCAACATGGTAGCTAGTATAAGCAGCTAATCGCTTCGTCTCTGTTCCGTTTAACCCTGATACTTCTGGAAACCAAACCTGTTGTGGAACCGACTGATGACAAGTCAATGGAAACCTCCTATGCTCGTGGGATGCAAACTCGACCTTGTGGGACAAGTGTTCGACACCTACCCTTAATAGTTTTGTTGTAATAGTTAGTGTGGAGTGGTTATCCGGATAACGCGCAGACATACCTTGTGAGGAGAAAATTCTGAGTATCCCACTCTCGAGTGAAGAATCGTCGTCTATCTTGAGGCATCGGTGAGGTGTGAAGGTTTGTATCATTTCAGCAGTGAAAGTCAGGAGCTACCATGAAGGGAGTAAGGGACTACCCAGCTATGTTGGCAACCGTTACCAATGTTTGGGCTAAGGAAGTGGGGATCAAGGATCCACCAGTTGCTCGTGATTCCTCTCGGTGTGCAACCCGAGGGACTTTCAGGCTTACTTCCACGACTGTTAGGCAGAATCTCAGTTTGATCTCACGCTAGTGACAGCCCTGATTACTCATACTGCATATAACGTCTTGCACCTGGAGGGTTGCAAAAACTATCTAAGAAACTACAGGAATTATTGGACAGGAGTCTTGGTTAGACATAGTTTTTCGCTTCGGGGAGCCCCAGTTATATCTGTGAAGATAAGCCTTTTCGTATGTATTTCGAGAACTCAACAAGGTGACAATCAAGAATCGTTTGCCTCGACCATGTATTGACAACCTGTTGACCAGTTGCAAGGTGGTCAAGCTCCTATTCGAAGATTTATTAACGAACGGACTAACATCAGATGGAAGTCCAAGGGGAGAATGTTCCTAAAACGGCATATCGAACGCGATGCGGCCATTGCAACTTTGTATTCTACGACCTTTGGGTTAATCAGCACACCAGCAGCTTTATGGATCGCATGAATCTACCGTGTTTATTGAGGACGTTTTGAATCATTTCCAGGAGAAAGGAACACCCTGGGCGACATTGCATCTTATCTTAGAGCTCCCGAGTGAGGAGCCACTACACGCGAAGTCTCGTTCAGTGTAACTTCTGGATTCGAGAGCTACATTTTTGGCCACGTAATCAATGAAGTGGAATACACGTGGATCTTGCTAAGATCCATTTTGTTAGAAACATATCGACATCAAAGATTCCTTCAGGGATGCAGCAACTCCTTGGTTTCGCTAGATACTATTGCAGATTCATCGAGTGATTTTCTAAGGTCGCGCAACTTTAATCTCTTAAGCACAGCAGGGTGCTGTGCATTCGTGGGAGACAAAACGGGAGGGCGTCTCTTCAGCTTTTGAGACCCAATACCTACAACGAACTGAGCATCGTCTTCACCTGAGAGTACAGGAAAGCTAGTAGCATACCATGATGGTTCGAATCAGAGTCCCAGTTACACGCCGATACAACACAAGAAAGTGATGGCTTACGTAGTGGAGTTACAAGAAGAGTTGCACGAATCACAACCTGCGATGGAACCCATGGTCTTTGGATTTAAGTTGGAGGCATTACTTGGACGGTACCAGATGCGCTACTTAGACCGATCACAAGGGCCTCCCGTGTACCGTTGTTTCGAAAGAGCTAAAGCATGTAATGGCATCGCTGGATGGAACCCTTGAACGATTTCAACTGTGACACCAAGACGTGTACGAGCCTCGCAGCACACCAACGACTCTAGCCTACCCGATCAGATTCGCCCTGTTCACATCAAAGCACTGAGGAAGAGAATTTTCAAGTTGAGTCCATGCAGGGCATGGATGAGCAACATTTGGCAGGACGGATGATATTCGCTACTTCATGGAACGAATGTGGATCCCACTATACGGCAACCGTACGGAACTTGTATTGAGCAGAGCAAACCAGCCTCGATAATCTAGTCATCTAGGTTTTGATGAGAGATATTAGGACCTATAAATCTTGCACTAGTGATCGGGTATGAAGGCCCGCCTAGCTATGTATGTGAATGATGCTTGACTTGTGGGAAAGTCAAGGTGAAGCATCAGCAACCAGAAACACCCATATGGAAATGAGAACAGACTGCCATGGATTCTGTCTACTTACAGCTCAAAACGGAAACAATACCACCTGGGCGATCATTGATCGTCTCACGAAATCAGCACATTTTCTAGCAATCAAGGAAACGGATAAGTTCTCTCAATTGGCTGCTGTTTACCTAAAAGAAGTGGTTTCTAGGCATGGAGCGCCAACTTCTATTATCTCTGATTGTGATCCGCGATTCATATCTGATTTATGGTAGTCGATGCATAAATCGTTCGGCTCACGTCTTGACATGAGTACTGCATATCACCCACAGACGGATGGTCAGAGCGAGCGAACCATACAGACACTTGAAGACATGCTGCGAGCATGTGTGATTGATTTTGGTAAGGGCTGGGAGAAATATCTGCCGTTGATTGAGTTCTCCTACAACAACAGTTACCACATTAGCATCCAGGCAACTCCGTTTGAAGCATTGTACGGTCGGAAATGTCGTTCTCCTCTTTGTTGGGCTGAGGTGGGTGACAGCCAGATTACAGGTCCGGAACTTGTTCTTGAAACTTCAGAAAAGATTGTTCAGATCAGGAATCGTATGGCAGCATCGCGGGATCGTCAGAAAAGCTACGCCGACAAGCGAAGAAAACCTTTGGAATTCGAAGTTAACGATCGTGTCATGTTGAAGGTCTCACCCTGGAAGGGTGTGGTGCATTTTGGGAAATGTGGCAAGCTTAATCCACGTTACGTTGGGCCATTCAAAATCCTAGAGCGGATCGGTAAAGTGGCTTACAAGCTTGAACTACCTGCTGAGTTGGGTAATGTTCACGATGTCTTTCACGTTTCGCAGTTGAAGAAGTGTTTGTCTGATGAAACACTTATAGTGCCGTTTCAAGAGCTGAAAATCGATGACAAGTTGCAATTTGTCGAAGAACCTATCGAGATCATGGATCGAGAGGTCAAGGTGCGTAAACATAGTCGTATCCCGATTGTGAGAGTTCGTTGGAACTCAAGGCGTGGACCGGAGTTCACATGGGAGCGCGAGGATCAGATGAAGCTTAAGTACCCTCAACTTTTTCCTATTGACAAGTCTAAATCTGGTAAGGCTGGTGAATTTCGGGACGAAATTCCTCTTCAAGTTGGGGATGATGTGGCACCTGAGCAAAATCCGCAGCAATCTTGATTTCTCACTTCATTCCTTGTGCTTACTTACCAAATTTCGAGACGAAATTTCTTTCAAGTTGGGGATGATGTGACAACCCAAACCCTTGAGGTTAGTAATGTCTAACTTTCTAATCTAATTCCTTACTATTTCGCCTCGATGTGATACGTTCCGCGCTTGTTATTAGTTCGTTTAGTGTGCATGACAACTTTTGGGCCGTAAGTCATTGGGCCACGTTAGCGACCTTCGTGATACACTTCACTCCGGCCCGAACAAACATGAAGCGAGCCCAAACTATCCTGAGTGGACTGTGAGTAAAGTTGGCCCAGTGGTGATCTAATCAAATAGGTAAGGGGCGGACCACTTGGTGAAATATTGGCTTTATAATTATTGTGTACGTAACCTTCCCATATTCTCATTATCTTAACATAACAAACCAAATCCTAAACCCTACTCTCCTCCATCCTCTACGCACATCAGCAGATACCCCCCTCACTTTGGCGAAACCTCTTCTCTTAAGGATCATCTCGTGTGCTTGGTTTATTCATCGTTTGATTATAAAATAATATCTCGGTTCCTTCTTTATGTGTATGTTGATGTGGTGTTCTTGTGTATATGAAATCCTATAGACCTTAATCTGTTATGTGAATCATATGGAATAGGATCTTGTGAATTAGTTGTTTGCCTGTTGTTACTCAACGATATGTAAATACTTATGTGTGAGTCTTAGAATTATAACAATATGCATGGATTTGAGGGTTTAGATTAGTAAAGTCGATGGTAATCTAATAATGTTAATAGGGTATCTTGTAGTTGATCCTGATATAATTATGTTCGGACTTCATATATGTTTGGATTAGCTATGGTGCGTAGACAATTCTTGGTTATAATATGTTAAGGAGCTTGGTAATTATTAACATAAACATGAACTGGGTTGTGACCATATATGAAATAAAAGAGAAACAAAGGAATTCGGGCTTCACATGTGGGTATGTAAACTGGATCAGTCGCACACCTTATATCAGAGTTGGGCCAAACCTGTTTGGGCTGAGTCTTGTCCTTTTCTTAAAACACCATGTTGGATAAGTAAATATTGTGTTGAGGTTATTTGGGTCGGTACTTAGCTGGGCCGCACTAGCTCTGACAAAACAGAATATGTATGCTTGTTTGATATGTGAACATGAGTGTAGTGAAGTGGGCCGAAGCCTAGTGGGCGGTGACATTTCAAAGTGTCAGGCTAGTTCAACAATGAGTCATGTTAATAAGTTAAATTTAGGCTTTGATGGGTTACCCACACACACACACATGCACTTGTTAGCTGACATGTTAGTTGGGGCCAAATGCCTTGACATATCCATACATGTTAGTTGGATTGTCATATTTAAAATGGACTGCTACATTTAATTGGACTAAATTAATTGCGATTGGGCCGCATATTCAGTCGGACCGCAAAACAGTGTAACGGGCCTGCTTGGTCGTTGGGCCACACGTCTTACGGGTTGTTGGGCTGGGCCTGTAACGTGTGGAATCAAGATATTAACTACTTGTATAACAATATGGTATTTGCACATAAGAACTTGTGAGTTAATATGATATGTAATGTTACGGATAACTATGTGGTATGTTATAAGTGTATATTCTCGGAAATGACAACTAAAATCACTTGACATGGTTTATGGTGTAAACGTGACTATATTTGCGGGCATATGTGCAAAGACGTGTAAATAACTATGCAAACCAAACTGATTATTCTGTGATAACTACATTAGGGACGGTTGATTGAATTGGATTATATAACTAAACTTACCGAGCAAACCTAAGGTGAGTTCACTGCTCTTTTTCCAAGCGTGCATCCCGGGGAGGGATATCGGGTAACGTTCCGGGGAGGAATGTCAGGTTAATGGGATGTTTGTTATTATACTCAGTATCTATCATATAAGACCCCTTACATCTACCGATAGTTGCCGGGGAGGCAACGAGGTTATTAGTTGATAGCGCTATTAGGTTTGGCACCCTCACACCATACCGGGGAGGACGGGTGTGAACTAATTTCCTTAAAGCATGACCAATGTTTTGATAGAGACATTGGGGTTGGGCAAATACATCTTGTAGCCATTGCGGTAATCGAGTTAATAACAACATCAAGTCAAATCGTTGAACTGTCTTATACACATATTCGGTAACTAAACTGGTTAACAAAACTTTGAACTCACCAGCGTCGTCTGACACACTTGTCTGCATGCTTGCAGGTCGTTAGGTGTCTTGGAATTGGAACTTGCTGTCTGGAGTAGCTGGAGTGGTCATGGGTCGACAGGAAGGATTCATGTGATTGATTATTGACAGTATACATTGGTTTTGAACAATTTAACTTTGGTTTACTATTTGCTTCCGCTGAACATGTTGGTTTTCATTTAAAACTCGTTGATGGTGTTTTTATTAATAATTGAGAACTTTATTTTGAAACTGGTATGGGTTCAATGTAATTAGTGGCTCGTTGTTGGTAAGTCACACGCCTAACAGGGACATTTCCTAGGTGGTATTTTGGGGGTGTGACATTGATAGTCTGCATTAGGGATCTCAAGGCTTAGCCGCCGCCGCTCGGCGATTGCGGCTAGGGTTCCGGTGAGATTCTGGCTACTCTTTTTGCAATACACATACCATAACAATGAAGACCAACGACATTAAGGTATGTGTTAACCATCTGATCCATTTTCCCATTAAGGTTTTGCAATTTCTGGCGATTCATTTGATTTCGGGTATGAGACCCTCTGTTTCATTTTTCCATTAAACTATTGTATTATGGTTTTTATTAGTTGAATATATTTTCAGATGTTAAGAAGGAGCTAGAGATGCTATAAAAACCATTTGCCTTTGGTGCAACTCTGGATTTGGATTTACTGGGGATAGAAATCGATGACAATACGCTGATTCCTGGATTAGTTCTTGCATCTTCACAGGAAAGTCCGTTGGCAGGTTGGTACTTTAATTTCAACCATTCTAACTTTTATGCCTATACATGTAAAATATACATAGTGTATTTGAAATGTTAATGTTATTATATTTCAATTTTAGGTTATTATAAATATATCATATACTGATATACACAAGATTGGATTTTTAAGTTTTCCGTGTAAACTTAATTTCCAAATCTAACACATTATCTGATTCGGATTTACAAAAACCATTAACACTGAATGTGGATAATAACCGAGTGGTGCCAAGAAGAAAGTTGTGGTCAAGCTAAAAGCACCAACGGTACCATATAATGCAATTGTAATCGAAACCAGTCCCGACACAAAAGAGAGACAGAAATCTAAATCATTTTTGTCTAAACGAAACAAGAAACTGCAATCTTCGCTCACTTCCACATTCACTAAACCGAGCAAGGCTGCGTGTGGTTTGAACTATGAGCCGAAAACGAAACCGAAGAGTATTATTGATATCGACGTTGCTGATGTTGATAATGAACTTGCAGAGGTCGAGTATGTCAAAGACAACTACAAATCTACAGATTACAATAAAACAACATAATTTTGTCCACATGACAAGCTTCTAAGGCCTCTTCCTATGCCAATTGCCCCTCAAATGTTGTTTTACCTGAAATCAGCATTACATAGATTTGTTCGAACCAACTCCATGTTGATAACCCATTTCTTTCCCTTTTACTTTTACTGTTTTTAGAGTTTTACGTACTACTTTCGCAAATCAATATACACAAATCCTAAAACAACTCCTCTTCCATCGCATTCGTTTTTTTTTTCTTATCTATAGTTTGTATGATGTGTTTCTGTTTCATGATGATTACTTTTTATTTGGGTACATTAATCGATGATATGTTTAATCTAATTTGCAGTTGATTTATAATGAGGCCATTGGTTTTCCAGGTCTTGCGTTACTCATATGCTAAAGAACATGATTTAGAAACTCTCTTCAAATCCGCCATTGGTGACCAGATTGCAGAAGTTGAATTGATTTTCAGGAAAGCATGAACAAAGGTTTGATCTTTCTTGATTGGTCATATGTTTTTTTTAATTTTTTGTCATCTTTTTCATATGGGGTTTGTCTGTTTTTGTTTATTTTGCTTTTAATATCTGTAAATTTTGTTAAATTTAGAAACTTTATAGTTTACCCCTTTAGTTATTTAGATAAAGACATGAAATTTCCATCTGGGTATCTATCTTTGGGTGTTTTTTTTTAACTTTTTATGAGATTATACCATGAAAATTTTGTAGAATTTTGTTGGATTTTTAATGATTTAATAATTGATTGTTTCTTTTTATGGGTTTTGTGATTAGGGTTTTTTAGGATTTGGAATATTTATGGACTTATGGTTTAGATATATTGTATTGTTTGTTGACAAGTCCATAAGAAGGTCTAGGGTTCATGTGAGGTCTTAGAGTGGGTAGATCTTTAAGTGATATTAATTTTGCATATATGTGACATGCAAAAGGAGTTATTAATTCACAGATTCTTCATTAAGTTATATACTGTATTATAACTTCCAAAATGGGATCGGAAGTTCCAAAAACTCAAATCGGGGTCTCATTCGAAATCACATGTGCTAGGTATTGATATAAAAAAGTTCGAATCTGTAGATCTTTTTGGTACATTCAAATTACATGTTTGTTATTGTATCGCTGGTTTTATTAAGAATACTAATACTAAAAAAATCTATTTTGAATATTAGTCAAAGACTTTGCTTGGCTGCATACTTGCTTCATGGAATATTGTTTTAATTTTCGGACTACTTTCAAGATTTATAAAACTCAATATTAATATAATGACTGTTGAAATTTTGGCTCTGATCTACTCCTCTGACTTCGATTTATTAGGGTAGCAGTATGATACACACATTGACTTCAATTGCACAATCTTAATAACATGTGAAAAGTAAACACTTTCAAGTAAGTGAGTTATTATATGAGTTTTCAAACAATAACTCCAGAAGGTCATGTATGCAGTCCAAGGGCTAAATTTGCTCTAAAGGTTGTCTAAAATGGTAAATGCATGGTAATAGTATAGTGGACTTTGTAGCCTAGGTCGAATCTGACTATGTAACTAACATTAGAAAAATACATCTTTAAAAATATTATGCCCAAATCATGATAAGATCCACTTATGAAACCATGACCATCAGGAACCTGTTGCAATGGCATTTTAGCCTTTATATGTATTTTAGTTAGATGATTGTTAGTAACTTTTTATTTTTTTAGCTAGATGATATCAATCAACTAATATTGGTTTTTGTGCGTATGTAACTATATGCATATGTTTCTTGAATTTGTTTAGCGTTTACATGTTGAAAAAGCTACAAAAATTTTAAATCAAGTTTTATAGTATGCAGATAATTAATTCTCTTCGTGATAGAACTTCTACCGTTGGTGGGATATTGTTTATTATATTTATTTATTTGGCCAGTTTTGCGACTTTCGTCCATGAAGTTTTTTTTCCACATTTGGATCCAAAAGGTTTCAAATCTTGCCATTTTCATACGGCTCATTAACTCCATCCTTTTTCTCCGTTAAGTTAGGGTTAATTCCGTCTTTTTTGTTAACTTAAAGGGCAATTCGGTCTTTTTCAGGGGTATTCGGTCTTTTAACATATAGTGAAAAAGACTGAATTGCTCTTTAAGTTAACAAAAAAGGGAAGTACCCTTAACTTAACGGAGAAAAGTGGATGAAGTTAATGAGCCAGATGAAAATGGCAAGATATGAAACCTTTTGGATCCAGATGCGGAAAAATAAACATTTGGATGAAAGTCGCAAAACTAGCCAAACCTCAGGGACGAAATTAGCATTTTACTCATTGTTATTTTATATGTTTTTGTCAAAGTCAGATATTTAATTGTTTCCTGTGCTGACAGATCCAATGAAGTTCGTGCTATGTATGAGATGCTGCAGTCTCACCCAAATGTGGGCGTTAGCAAGAAAGCACGACAGTTTGTGTTCAGCTTCCAGGTGAATGAATGTCTTCAAAGTTTTTTTATTATTATAAGTGAATTAGAAATTCGGCTAAATGTCTCCTTAAATTGGAATATGATGGCAACTTACTGCATATTAGGCATCTTATATGTATATTTTAGCGTATATAAATCTAATTTTAAGTTGATACACCATGAGTTTTCATATATTCAAGCGCAAAATATAGTGGTATGTTGTGATTTAGTTCCGAAATGCTTCATCAATGTTTTTTGTTACTTTTTCATTCTAAAGTTTTGTTTGGTGCTTTGATATTTGATCCAGAAGACATCTATCTGGCGACCCTTAGACGTGAAGCCTAAGTTTGGAAAGGCCTAGAACAAAAATGATGATCTACATGGGCTTCAACGCCAGCAGATAGTATATGTTTGTGTTAAGTCACCCGCGAAACTCGCGGGATCTTAGACTAGTAACTATATATAACAGAGCTAAAAGTCGTATGAGTTAGTTGTTTAAAAAAAAAGTTAAGTATATTTCCCAACAACACATACATATATGTGTGCTTAGGTTTTAATAAATTCTTTATCCTAGAAAATGTAGGAGACAATCCTAAAATGTCATACGTGTAACAAAACAAAAAAAATGTTGATGACACTATGTGTTAAAAAACCGATGGACACCATACAAATATTCTATGACACATACACACACATATAAAATTCCAAGTAATCAATAACAACCTTCTTCCCATCTTCCCCTTTGTCTACTCTCACTCTAAACACTCTCAAATATACTTTCAGTAGCCAAAGATCCACACCCTTTTCCACTTTTTCAACCACCAAACCTCCCGACACCAAATCAAAACCGTTAAAAAAATGTCTACACACACAAAGACAGATTCCGAGGTAACAAGCTTAACAGCCTCATCACCAACAAGATCACACGGCCGGCCGGTTTACTACGTACAAAGCCCGTCACGCGACTCGCATGATGGCGAAAAAACCACCAACTCGTTCCACTCAACCCCTGTCCTAAGCCCCAACGGTTCACCCGGTCGTCAGTCCCGGAACTCGTCTTCCACCCGATATTCCGGATCGTTCAGACCCGGATCCAGAAAAGACAGACAGCACCAACGGAAAGGCGAGAAAGGATTCGATGCGATCGAGGAAGAAGGACTCTATGATGAATCCGGTCGGACCGGCATTCCTCGTAGATGTTATTTTCTGGCGTTTGTTGTTGGCTTTTTTTTTCTCTTCACGTTTTTTAGTCTCGTGTTGTGGGGTGCTGCTAGACCGCAAAAGCCCGTGATCACCATGCGGGTATTGTGTTTTTTTTTTCTTTTTTCTTTTTTTTTTTTGTTGATAAAATTTACCATGGTAATTAACCCCGGGTGGACTTTTTGTAGAGTATTGCATTTGATCAATTTGTGGTCAATGCTGGGGCGGATGCGTCTGGGGTAGCCACGGAGATGGTGACATTAAACGCTACCGTGAAATTTAATTTTCGCAATCGGGGTACGTTTTTTGGCGTCCATGTATCGTCCACCGTGCTAGATCTTGCGTATACTGAGCTAACTCTGGCCACCGGAACGGTAAGCAACAGTTTGATTTCGGTTTTGTTGAGGTTTTATGTTACTCAAATCATGTTTACCGTAACTTAGTGATTTACTGGTATGATGTGGCACAAATAAAAGTAATGAGAGTACAAATCCTTGTATGTGTAACGTTATAAGATATTTAGGTGTTAAAACACATGACCTAGTGGTCTAGAGATAGTGTTCAGTGGCGAAGCTTGAAAATTTCCACCAGGGGGTCGGAAGTCACCGGACCAAAAAGTTCTGTATATGTAAAAAAAAAATTATAAAACCGAGGGTCGAAAACATATATACCTAAAAAATTCTATACGAAACGTACATACATAACACTAATGAGCGAAAAGTTCGGGGGGTCCCCCGTCCCTCCCGACCCCTTGAAAGCTACGCCCCTGATAGTGTTTGTGGTGTGGTATTTAGGCGGTGTAAAAATTGTTTGTTGACCTAGTGGTCCCTAGTGTTTGTGGTGTGGTATTTAGGTGGTGTAAAAAATTCAGGTGTAATGTTATGTGGTAAATTTTTACAAGTACAACATTATGTGGTATTTATGCGTAAAAAGTTATTTAAAAATAAATTCTAAACTATTTAATCTGTGCAGATTAAGAAGTTTTATCAATCAAGAAAGGGTCACAGACTCGTGAGTGTAAATGTGCACGGTGTAGGTGTGCCATTGTACGGCGGTGGTGTTGACTGGAGCAGCGAGAACGGTAAACTAACTGCACCAGTGCCGCTGAACCTAAATTTCACGGTTAAAGCCAAGGCTTACGTGCTAGGGAAACTGGTGAAGCCAAAGTTCTACAAAAAGGTGTCGTGCGCCATTGTTTATAAGCCCAAAAAGGCTGTTAACTCGCCGGTTTCTCTCAAGAACTCTTGTTCTGTTGAGTAGGTTTAGCGGGTGAGTGAATACCGTTATAAAAAAAAAGTTTTAAAAATTACACTCGAAAGAATTTTAAATAGAAAGAGGATGCAGAGTGCCATTGATCTGATTGGCCTTTGAAACATCGTCGGTGACCTTTGGGAATATTAAATTTTAGTTTGATGTTTTTATGGGACTAGTGAGTTTTATATTTATTATCTTATTTTTATTTTTGGATTTTGTTTGATTGTTTGGAGTTCGATGAATGTCAACAACCGGATGCAATAACGCCGAAACAAAGAAACAAACTAGTCTGTGTTTGTAATTAAATTTTTATATTGTTTATTGAAGTCAGAGAAACAATGCTCACTTTAACAAATCCTAATTTGTCCACTATTTTCTGATTATAATATTTTATTATGGTAGATAATCCAAAATGTAAGTACAACATGTCATTTGTAAACTACGTGTTGTAGTTTTCGATCGGACATTAAAAGTGTAAATTATAAATGGTTTGGTGGTTCTTTATTAAAAAAAAAAAAAAACTAGTATTAATATCAAACAAAATAAAATTTTAATCGGATTCATATTAAAAACAGGTTTATTGAACAAGGACAACCATTTTTATCTTGTTTTGGATATAACGTAATACTAGATTAATCGGGGTTCATTATGTAAAATAAATGTAATTATGAAAGTTTTATTTTATTCTAAAAAACTATGAAATCCTGCTTTTCAACCTTTTTATTCCATCAAAGAATGATGAAATTGCAAACAAAGTCGACGAAGTCAACATTATAAACACGTAATTCTTCTGCTCCATATATTACACATTAATCGAAAGATTTCAACGTTTATGTTCGATCGTAAAAATATGAAATCACAAACAAAGTCCATGACGATTTCAATCTTTATGTTCGAGTGCTATGGTGCATGCCCCCACAAAAATGTTACAGGCTTAAATATTTAGGGGTAAAAAGTTGATGTTAAATATATACATATATATGATGTAATGAAACATAGTAATATATTATATAATATAATATAATATGGTATAATTTAAATGGTTGTGTATAACGTCTGGAGCCGTATGTAAGTATGGACTATGATCGCTAAAAGCTTGGATCTAGTCAAACTTAAATTTTAAGAGTTCATTTGTGTTTATCTACTTATTTTATTGTTTAATCAACCAATAACAATTATTTTTTAATACTTTTTATTTAAAATTTCAATTGTTTGTATCAATCTATTATTTTTAATCAATAAAAACATAAATTTTTCATAACTTGTATTTTTACTACTTTTTATATAAAATTTCAATTGTTTGTATCAATCTATTATTTTTAATCATTAAAAACAAAAAAACTTTAATAACTTGTATATTCTTTCTCTTCCCTCTAAAAAGTTTCATTTTCACTTTATATTCTTCAACATATAACTCTGAATCAATAATTATGAGACAAGAATTATATTAGATCATTTAAATATCTTCTAGTCATCTACACTGATAGTTGGGCTTTAGATATCAAAGTTTTAAATCAAATGGGTAATGATTCATCCATCAAAATTGTTCAAGAAGAATAACACTACCATAGTTTCTTATAAATCATATGAAATATAAAAAGTTATAAATGGTTAATATTAGAATGAAAAATATGCATTATTGATTGTTGAATAAGCATGTGAGAACGTTGATATCACAACAAGGAAAGCTTGTGACAAACTAAAATAAGTGCAACATGTTGGCGAATACTTGAATTTGAATTGATGAAAGGAAAAAGTTTTCCTGGTGAAAGAAAGTTTGAATGTGACACAATGGATCAAGTCAAGTGAAAAATTGATAAGAAACAAACATTATTATGTTTCAATGCTTTTCATAAGTAATCAATCATATACTAATCACTCCATCGATGCATAAGTTGCCAGTTGTCGTCTGCTTGAAACCAGAACGTTTTATTGCGTTTAGAAAAAAAGGCGCCCTGCTGAGAAATATGCCAATAACATCTATTCATCTTAAACAAATTCCGGCCACACATCTTGTATATATCTTTGTCAAAAACATTGAATGACATACTCTTCAATTTAAGTTTGTCTTTTTGAAGCCATCCGAACCAACAATCATACTTATTTTCCCCGAACAAACTCTTACGGAATTTCCATGTGAACATATCTCCGGGTCGAAGTACAGGTGGTGCATTAGGGGCATTACACTGATAAATTATAGTATCAACATCTACATCTATAATGTAGATTCTATATGGTTCAAGCCATTTGCTCGAAGGTGGAGTTTTGACTTCAGTAGTTTTGACTTCCGAAGAAGTATCAAAACTGTTAACCAATGAAGAAAAATGTAATGTAAGATAAAGAAGAAAAAAATACGTCGTTAAGAATTTCATGGTTTTAGAAAAATGATGCTTGAATACTTTCATGTCCAAACTTACACAAGTATATATAGGGGGTTGTGGGATTCATTACACCCCAAATTAATGAGTTTGTTAGGAAATTACGAAGCACAAATTTAATCTTTGTAAAACTAAACAATGTATTAATGAATAGGCATTTAATCTATTATATATAATAAATGAAAGTGATTTGGACCACGTGTCACTTGATTAGGGCATCCTCAATTCCATTTTCCCGCCCAACAGTGCTTCGTCCCCTTTTTTTCCTTTATCATCTCTTCAAATTAGATTTTGGCCTACATCCTTCAATTATTGAGATCATTCTCTCCATCCAAACCCTAATCTTCTTCCAGACGCCACCATAAAATCTTCTTTTGTTCATCAATTATCTTTATTCAAAAGGTTTCTTCTTCTTTTTTTATTGAAATACTTCCATGATTTCCTCTTATTTATACTAATCCTTTGTGTTTTGGGTCTTTTCATGTAACCATTGCTAGGGTTTCGTTCGAGAGATAGATCGAGAGATGGGGCGCCGGCTAAGGGTTCTGCGGTGTTTCTCTTACAAGATTCTTTCATCTTGAGGTTTGATTTGTATGTTTATAGATCTGTGTTGATTTTTCTTAACGGTGATGATATGAGTACAACATCTATTGATTATTGATCTGTGAATATGTTCACCGATTATTCTTTTTGAAATTAGGGTTTCATTTGCTTGAGATTTGAATCTTCCGATTGTTGAGGCCTTTGAAGCCGATCCTTTTAAATTTCCAGTTCCCGAGGTATGATCTGTTTGTAACAGCAGTGGTTCAGCATCTACAGTGGATTCAACATCTATAGTGGATTCAACATCAGGTGTTTGGTTAATTTTTGGTCAGGTTTTCTGTTCAGTTTTGATGTTCACTTATCTAATTTTCATTTTATTTTTAGGCTTCTATATGATTATGAGGTTGATTGATTGGTCACTTGCTATTGTTGTTTGATGTTGTTTGCTATTATTGTTTGATGTTGTTTGCTATTGTTTTTATATAATATAATGATTTGTATGCTTTTAGGGTTTGATGAGGCCTATCCACTGTTGAAGACAAATCCCCGTTAAAGTTGCATGTGCTAAGGACTGTTATAACTAACCACTGCTCCTTATATAATCATCGTTCTAGTATCATTGTTCCAACATCGTCGTTTCAATGAAGCTTCCCATCACACATCAACCTTTCAATATCGATGTTGCAGTATAATTGTTGCAACATCGTGACAAGTTGCATGTGCTACCTTCTTTGATGGGAGAGTTGCAACTTGAACGGACGATATGTATCTCTCCCTCAAATCTCTTCTTCTCAATACTCGGCATTTGTTCATAAAGGATAAGAGAAAAATGAAGCTCTCTCTAACCCACTTTCAGAAAAAATTTTGGTGATATGTGGTTTGCCTTGATCATGGTATGTGTTTTTGTTTTTGATTTTTACTACAGTTTTGTTATCTGAGTTGTGACTAAATGATGATTGTGAATGATCTGCTGCAGATGATGATGATGATTGTTCTACGGTTGTTTCCAGTATCATTGTTCCAACATCGTTTAAAGTATGTGTTTTTTGCTACTCCAATTTTGAAATTTTGAGTTTTGAATTGTCACACCCCAACCGATGGCGGAAACATCGGGGCGTGGCACTGAGCAAAACAGATTGTCCAGAAGTTTTCATAACAACTATAATTACCAATTATTTAAAGCAACATGTCCCATACCATGTCATAAAAGATAACATAATTATTACAGGCAAGATCTAGTCAAATTGTTCTGTTCCGACAACTCAGATTTTTATTACAGACAATTGTTTATTGTTCTAGGTCTTTCCTAGCCTCGATTTCACAGCAAGCTAAGCAAATAAGCATCCTAAGCACCTGTCACATACGTTAAAGTAAAGTTCAATACAAATACTGTAAAGGTGAGCATACAAGTTTAATAGATATAATAGAGTTCGAAATTGTTACGCATAACTAGCACATACACAGTGTAAAATGAGGCATGTTAGTTATCGACATGAACCTATCGATACCAATGACTGCGAGTTGACTGCCCAAGGCAGTTCGTAATACACACACCACTGTGAGTCATGTAACAAATTGTCCTTAATAACCCCTGAGTGAACAGGTGCTGAGTCCAAACAAATAGTACTACCGTTGCTAAGGCAGGTAGACAGCATTCCATGTGTAAACATAACAAACAAGCATTCATTAAGTCACGTATAACATGCAGTAATGGTTAGCTTTAAAGTATTGCGTAGTGTGTTCGATGTGATTTAGAATAAGTAACGTATGTAACACCCAAAAGTGCGTAAATCAAAAAGGGATCGAGTATACTCACAGCGATTGGTGGATTGAAGGGAGCGCTAGAGAGTAGGGTTAGCCTGATCAGAACGATAGCATAACGATAAGCGACGCGTAAAATGATACAGAGTGTAAGTGGGTCGGACATCAGTTCGATCGGATGGTAGTCCGATCGGATAGCCGGTCGTTCGGGTGACAGTCCGCTCGGATGGTCATCCGATCGGGTGACCTTTCGAGTGGATTGTTACTTCCTTTGGGGAGGATGTGTTTGTGTATAATGGCTTGTCTTTTGAAGTTTTTGTTTTAGCATTTTGAAAACAGAGGAGTACATCTACCTTTCAAGTCGGTCGATCGGGCGGTAGTCCGATCGGACAGCAATCCGATTGGCGAGTCTCCTCAATTGAGAACAAATTCACAACAGGACGGTCACTCGATCGGATGGCAATCCGATCGGGTGGCAACCCTTGTGCTTTGAACCTGTGGAAATTGTTTAAGCATGGAGGTCTGATCATTACATGGCCGAGTGGTAGTCCGATCGGGTGGTAATCCGACCACTTCGTTCAATGTTTATCCCTCAAATTTTGGAAATAGAAGTTGAGTGTGGGGCCAGGGTGCAAGTCGATCGGGTGACTATCTGATCGGACAGCAGTCCGATCGGGCGGCACTCCATTCTGGTGTCCCGGTCGTCTTCTTCCTTGGTCATTTTGGTAGTTGGTCGATTTATCGAGATGTTTTGATAACGTGTTAAGCAACTGAAACCTCGTCAATACTTGGTACTCCTGATCGGACAGGAATCACCCAAATCCGACCAGTTAACTGTTCGAGACAGTGTTCCATGTTTAACCCGAAATCGGTAGTCTCGTGGATAGAATCCAGATCTTGAACCAACACAACCACAAGAATGAGTAGAAAGTTGGTACAAGCTCCGATTCTATCGGTTTTGAGTGCATTGAGTTTAAAAGAGTTGAAAGGAAGTTAGAAAACCATCTTTCAATCCTTTTTACCTTGATTATGTTCAGATCTATGAAAGATCTTTGTCAATTTATGTGGAAACCGTTCAGATCCAAGTTGTTCTTGGTGGATTGAAGTCAAAACATGAGGTTCTCAAGAACACCATGATGACATCATCCTAGAACACCTCAAATCTAGTGATTTCACAATTAAAAGTTAAGATTCAAAAGACAGAGAGGTATAGGAGTGCGTGTAGATCAAGAAAGTACAAAGATTAGGTTGAAAACTTACAAGATTTGAGAAAAATCGGAGAAAAAAAGCTTGAGTACGGCTGGTTCGAACAGAGAGATGTCACCACTCCAAAAATGGTAACAAGTGAGGTATTTATAGGGTTTCCCAAAGTGGAAAGAGCTGGTCGATCGAGCGGCAGCTCGATCGAACGGCTGGTCGATCGACTGGTCACTTGGTCGATTAGCCACTTGGTTCGAGTGTGCGGTGTGACGAGTTTTGCCGTTTCGATTGCGAATGCGAGTGTTGCGATGCGATAGAGTTTCCTATTCAAATTACTTTTAATCCCAACTACTATATCAACATACAATCATCCTTATTTTGTATTCATTTAGCGTTTGCGATTCGATTGCGATTGAGTTTCGATTGCATTTCGATTAATCACCACACATAACATAATTAAACATGCACAAGTAACACATAAGGCACACACACACACACATTAAAACCATATCCAAAACGCGTAATTCGAATTGCGAGTGTGATTGCGATAGCGATAGAGCGATAGAACATGCGATAAATATCAAATAAACCTCGATTATTAATAAGTACTCCACATAATACAACTAACGTAAGTCATTAAACAGACTATCTACAAGTCAAAGAAGTTAAAACAGGAATTGAGCAAGGAGCGACAGATCACAATTAGCAATCTTGTCTTCCTTTGACTTCAATCTTGACTTTGACTTTCGAAACACAGGGTGTTACATTAATTTTGAAGTGATATACTCTAATTCTTGCTTTATATTTTAGTCTAATCACAGTTGTTTGAAATTGATACAATCTGCTGCGGGTTATTATAGGTTTGTATTAAAAGAAGCATAAAGTTAAATTAAACACAAAGAAATATTTTTAAATGTACATTTAAAATAATTTTTGCTGGTGACTAAATGATGATTATATATGACTCTGGGCAGATGATGATGATGTAGAAGCAGATGATGATGATGTAGAAGCCGCAGTAGTTCCTACTAAACACAAGAAAGGATCTGCTACTGTTGTAAGATAAGATTTTATCTTACTAGAGTAATGGTCTTTCCTGCCTTTTTTGTATTAAAAGAAGCATCAAGTTTGGTTTAAAACAGCTCTTTATGAACAAAGATAAGGATTAAGTATATGAGGACAGGGCTACTCTTCAACAACTGAAGAAGTGTTTTCATGTACTGCATCTTGGTCTGTTCACGAGAGATCAGGTTTCTATGAATCCTGATGTTGATGCATTGAGTACTTCCGTGGAGTTCATGGCGATTGTCGAAGATATACATTGATGTAGTTTAAAGCTAAAAGCACTAAATTTTAAGCTAAAAGCACTAAATTTTAAGCTATGATGTTGTGTTTCATGTTGTAAAAACCAGGGAATTATCAGATAATAGATTGCTTTGCCCGATTAGATTATGTGTTAAATTAAAGTTCTTTAAGTCATTGTTTCATTTTCTTGAATTCTATGTAATTTTGTAAAGAAATACAATAACAAATAGTGGTTTGAACATCTGTTTGCATTTTGGTCAATAGTTAATGGAAACCCATGTTAGGTTGAACAATGTTTTTAAGAGAAAAACAGTGTGAGAAGACAGTAGATCTTATTAAGTTAAACATCTGTTCAGGGTTAAACAGATGTTTGGCCTTTAACAGATGTTTGGCCTTTTATATAAGAGGTTTGGACTTAAACAGTTGTTTCACCTTAAACAGATGTTTGGCCATAAACAGATGTTTGAACTTAAACATATGTTTTGCCTTAAACAGATGTTTCGCCTTCTATATCAGATATTTTGACTTAAACAGATGTTTGACCTTAAACAGATATTTGGCCATAAACAGATGTTTGGCCTTAAACCAAACATCTGTTTAAGGTCAACATCTATTTGACTATTGGTCAACATTTGATTGACTTTTGGTCAACATCTGTTTGAATTTTGGTCAACATTTTATTTTGTAAAGAAGTACAAAAACAAACATTTTTACAAAATCCCAAATCACCCTATCATTTAAGTGCATTGCAGTAAAAGTGGAAATGATATTATTCATGTGGTCCTGTTGTGCTTTTGATTGACCTCTAATATGGGTTCATGATCTAATCCGGTGATTTGAAGACATTGTTTTTTCATCTTTATACTAATAAATAAAAATCAAGTACACTTGGATGATTATTAAGCTCCTCATTTTGTTTGTTTGGGTATAGTATTCTTGAAATTGGTCTTTTTTTGCAAACAGATGTTTATGGGCAAACATTTGTTTAAGCTCAAACATTTGTTTAAGGCCAAACATCTGTTTATAGCCAAACTTCTGTTTATGGGCAAACATCTGTTTAAGGTCAAACTTCTGTTTAAGTCCAGACAACTGATGTATAAGGCCAAACATCTGTTTAAGCCCCAACATCTGTTTAAAAGCCTGTTACAACCACTGTGTTGGTTCAAACATTTGATTGTTAAAAGTTATCCAGTGTTGAAATACAACCTCTGTTTCTTCAATCTTCGTATTGGACACTGACTGACCATACATCAGTGTTTAAAAAACTGTTGGGTATCCACTGATAGGAAAAAATAGCCACTGCTCATTTTTTTATTGTTGACATCCACTGATTTTGACCATCAGCGGTTTTCCTAAAAAACAGCCACTGCTCACATTTTTATTATTGATGGTGTTAATTAGTGAATTGAAATTATCAAATAAAAACTAGAATTACAATGAAATTACCATTTTACCTAATCGTTACATTCCAATGAGATAAGAGTTCCTCCAACATTGTTTTCATGATAAAATTTAAAGTTAAATTCAAAAATAAAAAAAATTTTTGATGACTATTTGTTGCAAATCAAATTAGTAATTAATGCTAATTTCTTGAGCTTTGGACATTTAAAATATGCAAAATGTGAATTTCAAACTGACGGTTATTATCTCTTAATTAAAGTTAAAATAAAAATTAGAAAAGTCATCATGACAATTGCTTTCAAATCAGATCAGTAATTACTGATAATATCAGTAAGAGTTAATTGCCAAAATCCTCCCTGAGGTTTGGGCATGTTTGCCATTTTCGTCCAAATTGACACTTTTGTACCAAATTGCCCCCAACGTTTGTAACTTTTTGCCATTTTCATCCAAACCATTAACTTAGTTTATTTTTTCTGTTAAATTGAGGATATTTGGATGAAACTAGCAAATATAAAACCACAGGGATGAATTTGGAAATTTACTCAAACTCTTTTAAATTTCTTTTATTTAATTAATTTTGTTACATGTATAATAAAAAAGAAGAGTTAAATGCTTGGTTGGTCCCTGTGGTTTGCGAAAATTGCAGACTTGGTCCCAGGGGTTCACTAATTACACACTTGGTCCTAGTGGTTGTAATATTTGAACACGGGTGGTCCTTGTCACTAACCCATGTTAATATTCTCAGTTAAATTTGTGTAAAATTACAAGATCGCCCCTTAACAGTTAAAAAAATAAAAAATAGACCAACCCTCATCTTCTTCATCTTCTATTCTTTCTCTCTCTCTCTCTCTCTCTCTCTAAAAACAAACGGTCCACCCCTCCTACCTCTCAATTACCATCGCCACACTCAGATTAATCCTGGATTCCTGGTCTTCTTCTTAGAACCACCGCCGGAAACCTGCATCAACCCTAACCCTAACCACCCCAAATCCTCCTGCTCCGCAACCTATTGCCGCAACCCACTGCCGCACCGCCAACCTTGATTCAACCCACCGGAGGACCTTGATTCAACCCAACACGCTGCCGTCACAGGAAACTCGCTGGCGTTTTCCAGCCGCAGCGATGTACATGCTCGGCAGCAACGACCGGTCAGAGGCGGTGATGTCGGAGCTGTTAATTGAATCCGGATTCGATCGATTACTCGATCAGTTATCGTAGATTGAAGGTGGTAGTGGTGGGTTTACGGTGGAGGTGGAGGAGATGGGGTATACGGTGGAGGTAGAGGCGGTGGATCGAAGGTGACGGCGGTGAGGGTGCTTGTGACAGTGGTTGTGGTGGGTTTAAGGTGGTGGTTTTACGGTGAAGGTGGAGGCGATGGGTTGAAGGTGACGGCGGAGGTGGTGGTTTGAAGGTGACGGCGGTGGTGGTGGGTTTATGGTGGAGATGGAGGCGGTGGGTTGAAGGTGTCGATGGAGGTGGAGATGGCGGTGGTGCTGGGTTGAAGGGAAGGTGGGTATGTGCAGGATGGGTGGATGAAGATGCATCCGGCAATGAGGAAGCTCTGGTCGTCATGGTTTGAATCTCGGTTTTCACTTGCAGGTTTAGGGAAGATGAAACCCTAAATTCCTTCGACAACCACTCACACACGCACATTCAATTGCAGGTTTGGGGAAGATGATGTGGTCAAAGGGATTATTTAAATTATAAAGAGAGTTAATAAGCAAGGGTATTTTGGTCATTTAACATGGACTTAACTGAGAAATTTAACTGATGTTAGGGCTAGGGACCAACCGAGTGCATTTTTGACAAGTTTTGGGACCACGCGTGTAATTAGTAAACCATTGGGACCAAGTCTGCAATTTTTTAAAACCACAGGGACCAACCAAGCATTTAACTCAAAAAAGAATATACATGCAATTTTTATATGAAAAAAATAATAGATTTGTCACATAATTTTTATAAATTTTCATCCAACCACGTATCGTTACCAAACCGTAAAATTACCCACCAAATTGTAATTATAATGGTATGAACCAAAAGTTTCTTTACTCAAGCCACTCAGAATAAGTATTAGTTAGTTACCCTCAAAATCTTAATTAAATAAATATTTTATTTCTACCAACATATTTCTTTGGTGCTCAACACATTTAAAAAATATGTAACGTTTTACAATTTTTTTCTATCTCTACAACTGATAAATACTAAAAGTTGTAATCGATTGCTATGTGTTGCACACCAATGATATTTTGTCTTTATAAAAATAATTTATATAAAGAAGCTGTAAATCAATTTCTGTCTTAATTTAAAAAGTTTAAAACATCCTTCACCTTAACAGAAAAAACGAACTGAGTTAGTGTTTTAGATGAAAATTTATAAAAATTATGTGACAAAACTATTATTTTTTTTTTCTAAAAACTCCATGTATATTCTTTTTTATTATATATGTAACAAAAATAATTAAATAAAAGAAATTAAAAAGGGTTTGAATAAATTGCCAAAATCGTCCCTGTGGTTTTATAAATATCTGTAGGATCGTTTTACCGACCAAACGAGTCGTTCAGAAGAGTTTTTGCTCAATACGAGAGGCAGAAACAAACGTATCGAGGTAATTCAGCTTGCAATACACTTTAAACTGTCTTTTGATTGATTTGACAAAGAATTACAGCGAGTAGACACTTCGGCAGCAGTTCGGTACTGAAACCGGATAAGTAATTTCGTACCAAATGACGAGGACAAGGCAACTATTTATAGGCAAGATAATTTCGCATGAACAGATTCAAGCGAAATTACATTCACACGAAATTACTATTTCGTGCGAAATTACCAAGTAATTTCGTGCGAAATAGCACTCTGTAATTTCGTGCGAAATTACCTTCTAACCTATTTTTGACAGATTCTTCGTATAACGTGCCCTGATCTATCTAATACAATACAAGACTCGATACAAGACGAAGTCGACAGACGTATGCACCAACAGACTCCCCCTCGGATGTTGACGAAGTCTTCGGTGTCGAGTCTTCGGTTGTCAAACCTTCAGTCTTTATCAGTATGCTCTTCTCCAAAGATTCTCCATTGTAAGCATCCTCAATCAATGTCTTTCTATTTCTCTCAGAATCGCAACCTGGCTCTATACTCCTCTTGATCAGGTCTTTTGATTCCTTAAGATCATCAGCATCAGTAGCTTACAACTTCAGACTCCCTCTTGATGTCATCAAACTCCCCCTTTCATTAAGCTGAGATCGCAGTCTGGAATTCACTTTTCACAGGTTCTAAGATCGTGACCTGGCTCACATCCTGCTCAGGATCGAAACCTGGCTAACCTGCACAATCTCTACCTCACAATAAATTTCTCAAATTTAAAATTTTACAAATTTAAGTTCTTTGCTTACCTCTTGTAGAAATTAATCTAAAAAAAATGATTTAAAAACTCTTGTAAGAAACAATCAATCAATAAATGATTTTACAATATTAATCTCTGATGAACCACTTGTATGAATAGAATGATTTATCATTTAAAATTTTTTTATGACCACTTGTAAGTATAACTATTTCAAACATACTCTCCCAAACCTGTTCATCATGTTTAGCATTCGAATCTTTGAAAATTAGCTCTCCAACATCAGTTATCGAAAATCTTTTTGTAATTTTTCAAAATTTTATGCTAAAACACACTAAAACCTTTTTAGATTTTTGAATATAACGAAATGCAGTAAAGAAATATATACAAACAATATTTTTGAGAGTTTGTGTAAGAGGATCATATCAGTTTTTGAGACAAATCACCAACACCGTTAAGCTTTAAACATTTTAAGTTCTAAACGATTCACATAGAATGTCAGTATACTGATCCACTTTAAATTTTCACACAAATTTGAATTGTTTCGAGATACGAGATTAATGTTTTAAGCACTTAAACTTATTCGCGTGTCCCACCTCAGAATATACTCCCGTATCCAGATCTCAATATTCAGTCTTACAGGTGAGCATACCTAGATGATATCTGTAAAGGGTTAAATGCGAGGGCCATGAGAGCTCAGGCTATTGCTTCCGCAAAATCAGAGAGATGATGGCTTCGACTTTAGGTGTGTTCCCTTTAGAGAACCTTTTCTTCAACAGCACATGATTAGCATTTTGCAATGTTTCATCATTTTTTATGCTGGGGGGGGGGGGGTGCTATATTTCAAGCAAGCAGAAAGTATTATACGGGGACTAGGCCATTGCTTCCGCAAAATCAGAAGTCCCGGGATAATACCCCAGATATCACTAAGCATAAAGACCTAGTATCTCAGAAAGAGGGACCTTTCAAACAAGATTTCGGGGGTTACCCATATATCCGAGAGATGTTCCCCACGAGATAAGTAAGTTTGAAATTTAAGTTTATATCTCGACACAATCTACTAAATGTGTAAAAACCTACTGGCACATCATCAGTGAGACCGTTTATCACATTTTGACTTTCCAATTCTTTAGCATGCTGTGAATGTCCACTGATGTACTATCATTTCCTCTTTTTACAACAAGACTCATTTTTTATTTTTCATTGTTTTTGGCCTTTTAGACTTTATCATGTTTTTGTATTTTTCAAATTTTCGAAATTTCCTAAATTTTTACTCCCCCTAAAATCAAAATATGTTTCAATTTTTTTTTCTGGGAAAATTTGAAAACAAACTGTACAATAAAATGACAACTGTTGTGAATAGTACATCAAATCGCCATCCACTTTGGCATAAACAATCAGAATTCCCCCTTACAACAAACTATTTTCCCATTTGATTTCAAAACACTTAAGTTTGTTTTAATCAAAATGGTTTTTCCGGAAAATAAATTTTGTTGATTTTAAACAATCAGAATTCCCCCTTACAACAAACTATTGGTGATTTGTCTCAAAAACTGATATGATCCTCTTACACAAACTCTCAAAAATATTGTTTGTATATATTTCTTTACTGCATTTCGTTATATTTAAAAATCTAAAAAGGTTTTAGTGTGTTTTAGCATAAAATTTTGAAAAAATACAAAAAGATTTTCGATAACTGATGTTGGAGAGCTGATTTTCAAAGATTCGAGTGCTAAACATGATGAACAGGTTTGGGAGAGTATGTTTGAAATAGTTATACTTACAAGTGGTCATCAAAAAATTTTAAATGATAAATCATTCTATTCATACAAGTGGTTCATCAGAGATTAATATTGTAAAATCATTTATTGATTGATTGTTTCTTACAAGAGTTTTTAAATCATTTTTTTTGAGATTAGTTTCTACAAGTGGTAAGCAAAGAACTTAAATTTGTAAAATTTTAAATTTGAGAAATTTATTGTGAGGTAGAGATTGTGCAGGTTAGCCAGGTTTCGATCCTGAGCAGGATGTGAGCCAGGTCACGATCTTAGAACCTGTGAAAAGTGAATTCCAGACTGCGATCCAAGCTTAATGAAAGGGGGAGTTTGATGACATCAAGAGGGAGTCTGAAGTTGTAAGCTGCTGATGCTGATGATCTTAAGGAATCAAAAGACCTGATCAAGAGGAGTATAGAGCCAGGTTGCGATTCTGAGAGAAATAGAAAGAGATTGATTGAGGATGCTTACAATGGAGAATCTTTGGAGAAGAGCATACTGATAAAGACTGAAGGTTTGACAACCGAAGACTCGACACCGAAGACTTCGTCAACATCCGAGGGGGAGTCTGTTGGTGCATACGTCTGTCGACTTCGTCTTGTATCGAGTCTTGTATTGTATTAGATAGATCAGGGCACGTTATACGAAGAATCTGTCAAAAATAGGTTAGAAGGTAATTTCGCACGAAATAGTAATTTCGTGTGGATGTAATTTCGCTTAAATCTGTTCATGCGAAATTATCTTGCCTATAAATAGTTGCCTTGTCCTCGTCATTTGGTACGAAATTACTTTTCCGGTTTCAGTACCGAACTGCTGCCGAAGTGTCTATTCGCTGTAATTCTTTGTCAAATCAATCAAAAGACAGTTTAAAGTGTATTGCAAGCTGAATTACCTCGATACGTTTGTTTCTGCCTCTCGTATTGAAGAAAAAATCATAATTGATGAATGTTTTTATAAAGCTTCTACTCATGAAATAGGAGAAACATCTTATAAAATTCCTTCTCCTATTACTAGTCCTACTAAGAGTTATGATAAGAATTTTCCCCCTTTAATTATTCAAAATAAAGGAGAAGTGTTTCTTAATAAAATAGAAAAATTTATTTCTAAAAAATGGTTAGTAAAAGTAACTCTTTTAATACAAAATACTTTTAAAAAGAATTTTGTTGCTCTTATAGATTCAGGAGCAGACTTAAATTGTTTAAGAGAAGGATTAATTCCTACAAAATATTTTGAAAAAACTACTCATATTCTTAAAGCAGCTAATAGGCAAGATATAGGAGTAGAATACAAAATCCCTAATGCAAAAATTTGCAATAATGGAGAATGTATTCCTTTATCATTTGTTCTTGTTAAAAATATAACAAATGAAGTTATATTAGGAACTCCATTTCTTTCAAAAATATTTCTTTTAAAAGAAGTTAATAAAAAAGGATTTAAAGCTTTTTATAATAACAAAGAATTATATTTTGAGTTTATAACCCAACCTTTTGAAAAATATTTGAATGATTTTCTTATACAAGCGAAAACCAATCAAATAAACTTTCTTAAAGAAGAAATTAATATTTATACGATTGAGGAAAAATTAAAAAAAATCCTAAATTAATATTAAAAATTGAAAATTAAAAAATCAATTTAATATAGAAATTTGTAATGACCATCCAAATGCTTTTTGGAATAGAAAACAACATATTGTTTCTTTGCCTTATGAAGATGATTTCATAGAAAGTAATATTCCTACCAAGGCAAGACCTTGTCAGATGAACTCTGAATATTTAGAGTTATGTAAAAAGGAGATAGAATCTTTACCACAAAAGGGATTAATATGTCCTTCAAAATCTCCTTGGTCATGTACTGCGTTTTATGTTAATAAACATTCTGAGATTGAAAGAGGTGTTCCCAGATTAGTTATAAACTATAAACCTCTGAATAAAGTTTTGAAATGGATTAGATATCCAATTCCTAATAAAAAGGATTTGTTAGATAGATTATACGATGCTTTAATATTTTCCAAATTTGATTTAAAATCGGGATATTGGCAAATTCAAATTGATAAAAAAGACAGATATAAAACTGCTTTTAATGTTCCTTTTGGGCAATATGAATGGAATGTTATGCCTTTTGGTCTGAAGAATGCCTGAAAGTTTGAAAGTTTCGGACTGAAAGTTTGAAGAGTGCCTGAAAGTTTGAACATGGCTGCTAGTTTGAAGATGTCAAGTTTGAAGATGTCTAGTTTGAAGGGGTTTAGTTTGAAGGTGGCCTGTCACTTTCAAACTAGAGGGTTTACTCATGACTGTTTGAAACTGGTCATGTCAGTTTCAAACTAGAGGGTGTCAGTTTCAAACAGGAGGGTCCTAGTCTATAAATAGGCTTCAAACTTTCACCATTTGTAACTTTTCGGCTAGAGCAACGAAGTGCTGCCGAAGTGTTGTCAGGTTGTAAAACGTTATAGAATCAATCATACAACAGTTTTAAGCGTGAATCTTGCTGAATTGAACTCTACACGTCTGTTTCCGCCTTTCGTTTAGAGATAAACTCTTCTGATTGACTCGTTCGGGCCAATAAGTGACGATGTCACAAACTTTGATAAAGTCAAAGTTGAAGATTGTGATGAGAAATCTGATGATGAAAAAGATAAAATTGAAAAACAAAAATTGTTTTTGAAATTAAAAGATCAATTTCAGAAAACTGTTCTGCAATCGACTGAAAAGGGAGAATGCTCTAAGAAAAAACCTTTGAAGAAGAAAGTGGAACAGAAACAAAAAATTAAAAATGAGAAAAATGTTCAAAAAGAAAATAACAGATCATCAGATCGATCATCCAATCGCAATCAAAAACCACAAAAAGTAAAAAATGAAAACTCAAAAATTGTTGGTAATAAGTGGTGCAGGTCAGACCACAGTGCTCAAAAGTCAAATCCAGCAAACAAAAGGAGCAAGGATTATCACCAAGCCAAACAGTGCTATGATCTGAATATTTGGGCTGGAAATGGTGATTGGTATGATAACAGAGTGTGTTACCGATGCGGTTATCAAGGACACATTGCTGTTAACTGCCAGAGTTGGAGTTATGAGACGAGGAGATGCTATAATTGCCATATCAAAGGTCACATTGCCAGAGATTGCTCAAGGAGATCAAATGAAAGATTGAGGGTTAATTCTCAGAAGATGGCAAAGAAATCAGTCAATGTCAAGCCCAAAGAACAGAAGGTTCAAGAACCTAAAGTTCAAGAAACGAAAGTGAAGCTTTCTCAGGGGCAGAAAGACAGACTGCGAAAGAAGAGGAAGAAGGCGAGAAAGTATCTCGAAAGGATTTTGTCCTCGGGTTCACCGGATAGATCGAATAAGAGTTCTGATGAATCAACTCACTCGATTGCAAAGTCAAGCAAGATGAATTCATCAGATACAAATCTGAGGACAAAAGAGGAAAAGAAGAAGAAGAAGAAGAAAATGGTCAGCGATGAATCTGACATGTCGAAGTCAGACAAGCAACCTTCAGGCAATGAATCTGGCTCATCAAAGTCAGACAAGCCACATTCAGGCAATGATTCTGGTATGGTAAAACCAGAAGAGCCTTTGGTTGAGGTAAAAAATGAGAATTCTGGTCTAACAATGGATGATGCAAATTTTCCACCATTGTTGAACAAGAATTCAAAATCACTCAAGGACTATCAGGCTTGGGTGAATCTGTTTAAATAGAAAAACCTGACTTGCCGGAGTTCCCAGGTTGGTAAGTGTGGAACAGGAATCGGCACATTTCTTGAGAAATTCACAAAAGTGATATTTCGACTTCAAGTGGTAAATCAGGGACATTAAATTGTACTTGATTTTCTACAAGTGATATTTGTGGATTGATCTTAAAAATGTTAGTTTTTACAAGTGATTGAAGAAAACAAAGTGATGAAAGATCCCCGTATTTGTGAAAAGACACACAAAACTTATTTTCCGGAAAAACCATTTTGATTAAAACAAACTTAAGTGTTTTGAAATCACTATGGGAAAATGTTTTGTTGTGAGGGGGAGTTCTGATTGTTTATGCCAGGTGGATGGAGAATTGAAGTGATTCTCATCATGTTGTCAAGTTTGTACAGTTTGTTTCAAATTTTCCCAGAAAATCAAAATTGAGACATATTTTGATTTTAGGGGGAGTAAAATTTTTAAAAAAATTAGAAAATTTGAAAATGTCAAAAACATTGAAAAATTCAAAATGAGTTTTGTTGTTAAAAAGAGGAAATGATTGTAGATCAGTTGGACTGTCACAGCATGCTAAAGAAATGGAGAGATAAAATGTGATAAACGGTCTCACTAAAGATGTGACGATAGGCTCAGCTAGACTAGTAGATTTGCGATAACGATACAAACTTAAATGAAAAAGCCTAGTTCTAGTGGGAAACATGATCGAAAGCATAGTACTTAGTTTTGTCCTTCTTGATTGTGTGCCTACTCAGTAATCGCTGATTGTCGAAAGACATAAAACTGGTTAAGTTTGTGAACTTTCACAACTTTGCTAAAAAGTCGCTGTGGTTGTGCATTTCATTTTTCAAAGATTTAAACTTGTTTTATTTCTTTATTTTGTTTAAGCATCGGATATCCTCTGCGTATACGTGAGTATCGACCTGGATGTTGTTGCCTAAACGTTCTGTTTTATTTTCTTTGGTGTTTCGTTTAAGCTTTGGACCTCCTCTGCGTATACGGAAGTATCGACCTGGTGGTTAAAGCCAAAACAACTTCAACTTGTTTTATTTTTCTTATTTTGTTTAAACATTGGACTTTCTCTGCGTATACGGAAGTATCGACCTGATTGTTAATGTTTAAACATTCTGCTTTGTTTTCGCACAAATCACAGTTGATAAAGTTTAAAGGCATTACTTGAGTCAGTGTATTGCATGATGAGGGGATATGCTGAGATCGTGGGGTCCATAAGAATTCTAGTGCTATCTTAATATACCTTAAAGTATCGGTAAGCAGATTGAAAGTTTTTAGATTGAGTTTAAGTGGACAAATATATCGTCAATCTATGTGAATTGTTTAGAGCTTAAAATGTTAAAGCTTAACGGTGCTAGTGATTGGTCACAAAAACTGATATGATCCTCTTACACAAACTCACAAAAATAATGTCTGTAAATATTTCTTTACTGCATTTCATTCTATTCAAAAATTCCAAAAAGATTTTAGTGTGTTTTAGCATAAATTTTTGAAAAATCCAAAAAGATTTTCGACAACTGATGTTGGAGAGCTGATTTTCAAAATTCCGAGTGCTAAACATGTCGAACAGGTTTAGGAAAGTTTTTGTTTTAAGATGTTTAACATGAAAATGATATTTCTGCAAGTGGTTCATCAGAGGTTTTAAATGTTAAATCATTTTAAAATATGCTTTACAAGTGGTTATCAGAAAATTTATTTCTGGGTTAAGAATGTGCAGGTGTAGCCAGGTTTCGATTTTGAACCTGAAGATAGAGTGCCAGGTTCCAATACCTGATGACTCTGTGTTTTCAACATGCCAGACTGCGATCCCAGCATATTGAAAGGGGGAGTCTGAAGACATCCGAGTAGAGATTGATCGTGGAGAGTTTGCTGATGTTGAAAAGAGAAGAGAGAAGATTTGAGGATTCTTACAGCGTCAGACACTTCAAAGAGTTCGAGAGGACTGATAAAGACTGAAGATGCGAAGACTCGACACTTAAGACTCGTCAACATCTGAGGGGGAGTCTGTTAGTGCATACATCTGTCGTCTTCGTCTTATGTCGAGTTTCGGACTGAAAGTTTGAAGAGTGCCTGAAAGTTTGAACATGGCTGCTAGTTTGAAGATGTCAAGTTTGAAGATGTCTAGTTTGAAGGGGTTTAGTTTGAAGGTGGCCTGTCACTTTCAAACTAGAGGGTTTAGTCATGACTGTTTGAAACTGGTCATGTCAGTTTCAAACTAGAGGGTGTCAGTTTCAAACAGGAGGGTCCTAGTCTATAAATAGGCTTCAAACTTTCACCATTTGTAACTTTCCGGCTAGAGCAACGAAGTGCTGCCGAAGTGTTGTCAGGTTGTAAAACGTTATAGAATCAATCATACAACAGTTTTAAGCGTGAATCTTGCTGAATTGAACTCTACACGTCTGTTTCCGCCTTTCGTTTAGAGATAAACTCTTCTGATTGACTCGTTCGGGTCAGAAAACGATCCTACAGGAATGTTATGCCTTTTGGTCTGAAGAATGCCGCTTTAGAATTTCAGAAAATTATGAATGAAATATTCATTCCTTTTTCAAGTTTTATAATTGTTTATATAGATGATATATTGGTGTTTTCAAAAGATATTGAAACCCATTTTAAACACCTTGACATATTTAAAACCATTATAATAAAAAAATGGATTAGTTATATCTAGTCCTAAAATGATGCTTTTCCAAACAAGTATCAGATTTTTAGGTCATATAATAGAAAAAGGAAAAATAGTTCCTATTAATAGAAGTATAGAATTTGCTTCTAAGTTTCCTGATAAAATAACTGATAAAACTCAATTACAAAGGTTCTTAGGAAGTTTAAATTATATAGCTCCTTACTACCATGATTTAGCAAAGGATTCTTCTATATTATATGATAGGTTAAAAAAGAATCCTAAGCCTTGGGATGAGAATCATACCCAAGCTGTTATAAAAATAAAGAAAAAAGTTTTAGGTCTTCCATGTATGACTATTGCTAATCCTAATTGGCCTAAGATTATAGAAACAGATGCCTCAGAATTAGGATATGGGTGAATATTAAAACAAATTTCTCCTCAGACAAAACAAGAATATCTTGTTAGATTCCATTCAGGAAAATGGCTTGAAAGCCAGAAAAAATATGCTACTATTGCAAAAGAAATTTTAGCAATTTTGAAATGTGTTTTAAAGTTTCAAGATGATTTATATAATAAAAAATTTATAATAAAAACTGATTGTCAAGCAGCTAAATTTATGTTTCAAAAGGATTTTAAACATGATGTTTCTAAACAAATGTTTGCTAGATGGCAATCTCAATTAGCTCCATTTGATTTTGAAATTCAATATAAAAAAGGAGAAGAAAATAGTCTTCCAGATTTTCTAACTAGGGAATATTTGAAGATAATATCTTCTGTTTAAATTGCAGGTGTCAAAATGACAAAGGCCAAAGGTCCATTGAAAAGAGTTTTTGATAATATCCAAATGGAGAAAAATAATTGTTATATCATGAAAAGAATGACAGTTTTTAGAATTCATGATTTAAGTAATGATTATAGTAATCCTAATATGTGGAAGGATTTAACTGATGAATATGTTGTTCTAAATAATATTAGGAATCGAATAAAGGTCCTTGAAGAAAATGAGAAAATAATCTCATCCGCCTGATTTTATACTTTCAGGTATGATTCCTCATAATAGAGGAAAACAACCTTTTCCCAATTATAGGGGAAGAGGAAGGGGAAGAGGAAGAGGCCAAGATTTAGTTTTGGTCCAGCAAGGAAGCAGAAGGCTCATAGCCTCGGATATTGCTTCTAGTAGTTCAAATAATAACACGGGAATCCAGATAAGTCCCAATGATCCATCATATGAAAAGATCATGGCTATCATAAAAGCCCAAGAAGAAGAACATGCTATTATAAAAGCCCAAGAAGAGGCCTCAAAGGCTCCCTCTTATGCTCATATAGCACAAGATGATGATGAAGAGTCATGGGTTATATCCGATAGACAAAAGAAAATAATTCTTTTGAACCAAGAAGATAAAAAGTTTTTTGATGATCCTTGGTTTTTGATGCAAAAATATTTAGAACCAGCACCATATGATGCTACTTCTTATAAACCAAGACAATACTATGAGAGCATTATACAAGTTTCTGAGTCTGCTGAGTTAAGACATTTTTATCCATCAGATAAAATAAAGAGTTCGTTTAATTTCAGTAAGATTTTTATAAAACGTCTTCTATCTCCTCAAAAATGAGGATTAAATACTTTAAATGAAAAGGAATTGATAAATCCTAACAATCAAACTTATAAATACAACTACTGGGATTATATTCAAAGTTTTGAAAAATGTCTGTTTTATGAAAATCCCAGCAAAAAACACTCATGGTTCATAAAAGTGAGTGACAAGATTTATAAAGATGGGATTCCAAGTTGGTTCCAAAAATGATTCATTTTATATGGTCCATCGGTCCAGATTCTGCCTGAACCATTCAAAGGCCTTTACCAAGAATGGGTAGCTGGTGCGGTGCGTTCGTATGTTATTTATACAGTTGATTTTACGCACTATTTTAAGTTTTAAATTTATAAAAATGGTTTATACCTTAACATTAAAACACACACAACAAAGGACAAGTGTATCCCGTCATATATGTAGCAAAGTATTGGTAAGAGCTAGATATCGATCCATGGAACACGGGTGTTATAATGTACTAAATCTTTGTCATTATTTGACCAGATAAAAAGGATAAGTGAATGATTGTTTAATTAAATTATTTAAATTACAACTAAAACATAAATATACTATTATCTTGTTTCACAAACAACCTAAACATGTTATCTATCAGATATGTCACAAAAGCACTTAATCAATTTTCCAATTTCGAGACAGCTAGTTACCGGGTCTGGATTTCTAGCATTATGATTCTTCGGAAAGTTAACGCGATGGTCACACGTTAACAACCTAAAATCATTCATTAGCGAACTATTAATATTTATTCATGCGAACCTTTAAAGATAGGTTATTTACCGGGTCTGGATTCCTAACCTCACTTATCAAAGAAAGCAATATCGATGGTCACAATACAGCCACGAGGATAAGCAATTATGTAGATCATACAACAAACAGTTTCACTTTTACAAGTCTTGAACACAAATCTACCATGTTAGCAATTTCAGACAAAAACTACTAAACAAGGATCATAAACCGCATACAAGCACATGTAATCAACACCATATAATTTGTTAGAACCCTTACGTGCAAGAAAGTATTCCTAATTAAAATAAGATATATCTTGTGTAAAACCAATATCCTGGTCCGGTTTCATGGTGTAAACAAAGTCTACAAATAAGTGATTAATCAAGAAATAGATACCATCCCACTAACCACAGATTTATTACTCAAGATAATAAAACATAATCAAGAACACAACATCAATGAAACATTTATCATATAATCATGAAGATTCAAACATGAAAAAGTACTTAAGTTTCACACAAACAAGATTACAACATAAAGATTATTCAAGAAACAAGTTTTAACTACTTATTACGTGAACTATATTAAACATAAACTAACATCAGCTCAATACTTGCAAAATGATTAGAATACATGTTCAAGAACAAGGAATCGAACCATAAACATGCACTGAATTGACGGGGTGGATTAACTAGGCTTTCACACGATCTCGAGGCATCGAAGTGGCTTGATCAGAACTGGTTCGGACCTGGAAAATCGCCAGAAAACTTGGAGAAAAACCCCCCCATTTGCTTGAACACGAATGGGCTATTTATAGGTGGAATTTGAGTATCGCACGGTCGTGCAACCCTATCGCACGGTCGTGCGTCGTCATGATTACATCATTGATTACGTGGCGGCACACTGCTTTTGACTAGAGATTTAGTGGAGTAGTTGAGTGTCGGCAACAGGTGGCACGACCGTTCCTCGGATGGAACGACCGTTCGGTTCCGGTAATTAGTTGAAACGGCTAGTCGCACGGATGTGCTTCTCCGGGTGAGTCGTTGGTTATCGGTCTCACACGATCGTTCGGCGGATGGCATGATCGTGCGGTTGCGAAGTCTCGTTTGATGCCGTGATTGCACCGGCCGTTCGGTTCATGGCACGGTCGTGCATTTCCGGTCCGATTCTTGGTTTTGGCCCGTTTGATCAGAAATGCTTCGGAAATGTCCGTTTTTCATCAGATTTTCATTTTATGCTCCGTTTAAGACCTGAAATTGTATAATTACTGAATTTAGTCCTTAACATTGCGATTTCGGTCAAAAACTCTTAAAACGGAAGTGTTTTGGGGTGTAAAAATATGTATAATTTATCGTATATCAAACATCCCCACACTTGAACTTTTGCTTGTCCCTAAGCAAAACAACTGTACAAACGATTAATTTTAAGCAGATAAATTAAACACACAATAATGTACATAAGCGTTTTAAAATTAACTAATAATGATAGAAATGAGAAAATTTAATGCAATTTTTCAAAAATAAATAGCGTTTTTAACATTAATTATTCACTTACTTGCATCTTTGATGTACTTCCCTCGGCTCACTGGTGTAAACTAGTGAATTGTGCACTAGTAATTTTTCTGTGATCACTCAAAAGCCGGGCCATATAGTATCATTATCATAAGCTTGTAATGAAATCTTATCTCTACTAACAAATAAAAATCATATAAATCAAGAGGACTTTTATTTCGGGTTGTAACTTGGCTAAGGTTTAAAGGTAGGAATTTGTGGATATTTACTGGGTGAAGTGTTTCAATCCGGTCTAGCAAATTATCCTAACAAACCTCACACAAAAGTAAATTCACTCTATTTTTTTTTTCACACGTATTCACAAACCAAGTGACTCTTTTAAGGTCAGATTGTCAAGACCTGTTTTATCTTTGATGTATCGTATGTCTTCCTTTATCCTGTAGTGAACATTACTTCCTTTTCTAATGGACCGTTCGGCATTGAGCCTAATAGCCCCCATTCTCATTAGAAGTGTATATTCATGTTGGGATTCAGTTTGACTTTTTCTACATCTTCCTTCGTGAGACCAATTTCCACATCCAATGCATTTGTCGTATCGTTTCGCTCTTCTTTTCATTGCACTTTTGGATGTCCCACAAAATGGTGGCGTTTGTTCTTGTTTTCGCCACGTTTTTCTAACTTCTTCACTTAGGTGAAATATTTTCTCTCTAAGTTCCGAAGGTAAGCTTGGTTTCGCGAATTGTAAGCAGCAAAGCAAATTTAAATCAAACGAATGCATGTCCAGTTCTTTATAGGTCTGCCGGTAAAAGACCAAACTAAATACCTATAATAGGAAAATTATACTAAACCGGAAATTCACACATGGGTTAAAAAGGTAAGATAAAAAGGCTTAACTGGTTAAAATGGTGGGTTTATAACAAACGAAAAAGGAAAAGGTTCACAAGGTTTACTATTGGATAATTTTTTTGGTTTTTTTCAAGGTTTTTTTAACTAGAAAGGTAAACACATGGTTGTATCCTATTGCCTCTATCATTTTCATATAATTTTTACAGTTAGTGATTTAAACAAGTATATTCAAGACAAGTTCTGAAATGTATACTATTATGCGGCACACTCAACAAAATGAAGTTTAAAGCATAAAATTATTGTTTTTGGAATGGCTCAAAACTCACTAATTGGGTGTGTATTTTAGATGCAAATTTATGAATAATTTGTAAAAAAAAAATTTATTTCTAAAAATTACTTTATCATTTTCTCATTTGTAAGATTATTAGATAAGAATAAATCAAATATGTACAAAAATTAATTAAAAACACTCTAAATTTGTACAATTTTTTTTTTTTTTTTAGATTTGTACAAAATTTAAAGCAATTAAGGACAAACAAAGTTTAAGGATTCTTAAACCCCTCCCCACACTTGAACTTCACATTGTCCCCAATGTGAAATACATATTAGTTAAGTAATTATGAGGAACTAAACTAATAATGTGAAAAGGGAAAGATGTACTCCCTTTGAGTTGACTCATTTGAGTAGACTTTGATTTGTAGTCATCTCAATTCTGTGTGCATTTCTTGAATCTGCCAATGTACTCACTTTCTAAATAGCCAATCATAAATCAAACAGTTATTCACACGTAATAAATATCAAAACAAACATAAATATATAAAAAAAAATTAAACTAAGTACCGAATGTAAACAAACAAAATGTAAATTGTTCCCAAACAAACATAGTACTAAAAATAAAAATAAAACAAACCAAATCATCCAAACATAATGTTTAACAAACAAACAAATAATTCACTCCTCATCATCGTCTCCACCACCACCATGACTACCATCCATACCTGAGGGACCTGCACCACTATGACCAATATATTCCCACGGTGGGAATTGCGGGGGCTGTCCAAAATGATCTGGGTAGGCACTCTGAAGCCCCCCAAACATGTAAGTAAAACCATCCTGTACTCCTTGGTACAGGTTCTGCTGAGTAGCCCGCAGCTGGTCCTGGTGATGTCGGATAGCAGTCTGATCCGCCCTGATAAGATCCTGTGATGCTCGCAGAGCTTCCTGCTCGGCTCTGATGGCGTGCTGATCTGCTCTCATCTCGTCCTGAGATACCCGCATTTGCTGAAACTGCTGGTAGAACTCAGGGTATGTCGGTATGCCCTCAGGCCACCCCTGAAACTGGAATGCCTGGTGCTGTGGAGACTGTGGTGGTGTCGGGTCATGATGCACATGCTCCTGCTCTGGATCGCCCTGGTCATGCATCTCTTCATCTTCATCAGCTGCTGCTGGAGGCAATGGATCCCAAATCTCATTGTGTAGACCTTTAAGTCTATCCCCCGCATCTGTTTCTACTATCAACCGCATAGCTTTTAGTGACGGGATATCTATGTAATCCCCCTCAGTCACTAAATGAAGACTGTTTACCACCTCATCAGTCAGAACGTTATCATTAATAGCAATTTCAGTGACATACTCACCACCAAAAATGAGACTGTTGTGTACTCTGCCTGAACAGTTGACAAAGTAATCTGCCATACGGGCTGCCAAATTGAGACCTGGTTGGTTAACCAGCTCCCACAGATATAACAAGTCGGGTGTAGGACAGTTACCTTGACTGTCCTTTCGGCCGCAGATGGTGTGGCTGAAAATGTGATGCATTGCTCTGACAAGTGGATCTCGAATCCTCGAGGCTTTAGTCATCCTCGGGTCGTAAGGAGCACCTTCTGAAATTTCTGCCCAAAAAGCATTTCGAGCAGCTGTGTTTGGAAAATCATAGATGTCGGTGAAGATCGAGTCATCTTCCATATCTGTTCGAGTGTAAATACCAAGTCTTCTACCCAATCGCCCAATAGACCAAGTATTCCACTTTCTCGCCATCCTGAATGTCACTCTCTTTTTATACCTGAAATCGGTATTCTCAGCACTAACGAGTTTTTCATACTGATAAGTAGCAAAAAACTCGATAGCAAGTTCAAGATAGATTGGCTGCTCGATGTTAACAAGGCGCGCCAAAGGGACTGAATTCATCTCGTATAAACGATCCCTTTGGTTTAATGTGTTCATCATCTCCCAACTTAACCGGCGTGGAATCCCAAATTTACGTCGCCTCGCCCACAAGGCGTCTCTTTTTGCAATGCATGCAGCCTCTCGTGGGTTGTTCGGATTGAACTGGAGAAATGGGTGATTCATCTGCATGAAAAATAATGTTAGAAACACGAATTTACCAAAAATCTGACTCGAAAACTGCTGGAAATGGAGTTTTAAGTATTCTGTTCAGGCTGATCTGCAGGTTCGGCACGAGCGTGCCCGGGTATCGCACGAGCGTGCGATCCCGAGATCAGGCTTGGTTTCCGGCAAAATTTCTGATTTCCGAGAACAACCCGGCATCGCATGAGTGTGCGATAGTGGAACGACCGTGCGTCGCCGGTCTGCAGAAATTTCAGACCCAGATTTTGATTTTTCCGAAATTTTTCAAAATAATCAAGTTTTCTATGTTCCCAGGGGTCTTAAATTCCTACGGTTGTTCAAGTTTCATATGATTCTAACAATAAATAGGGTTTTGATTGACATTTATGAAGAAACCCTAAGAACACTATGAATCTATGGATGAATCTGATTAAAACGAAGATAGAACATGAAATGGACAAGTATTAACATACCGTGTGACGTGTGGAAGCAAACCGTGCGAATTGATCGTGCGAAAAATGGGCAAAATTGATCTGGAACGAGTGCAGCTGCCGTTCTTTACGATTTAGGGTTTTGAAGGTGCAGATGGGTATTTATAGTGGCAAAATGACCATTCTGCCCTTTTCGAGTCGCACGAGCGTGCGTCGGCTCGCACGGTCGTGTTTCGCCGATGATTTCCAAACCCTGAACACATTCTCGGTATCGCACCGAACGTGCATCTGATCGTTCCGGCTCTCCGAAAATGCACGAGCGTGCGATGGGTCGCATGATCGTGCGATTTCTGATTTTTCAGATTTTTACTCAGAATTTCGTTTCAGCAATCGTTTTCGTCAGTTTTCGCTAATTTTTCGATACGCAAACAGTTTACACATTTTAAAAACATAAAATTTTCATTCGGTATGTCTAAGACTTGTACAAATTAACGTGATCTATCAAACACACCTAAATTACACTAAAACTATAAAAACGTAAAAACTACGAAATTACCCCTATAGTGTCAAAGACACTCTTGCTACATTTTTAATCGTCGAGTCAGTAGCGTAGACTCTCCTTCCCACACTTATGACGTGTGCGGGGTGTGGAGTTCGAGAATTTCCTCCATCGGGTCAACCGGTCCGCTGATGTAGAGTTTTAGACGATGACCGTTGACTTTGAAACTTACCCCCATTTTGATCCTCGATAGTGACGGCTCCGTATGGAAATACTTCTTTAACCTTGTATGGTCCCGTCCATCGTGATTTTAGCTTCCCAGGAAATAAACGCAGTCTTGAGTTATATAACAAGACAAGATCCCCTACACGGAGATCCTTATGGTCTCTCAACCTCTTGTCATGAAATCTCTTGACTCGTTCCTTATATCTGCTTGAACTTTCGTAGGCATGGTTTCTTAGCTCCTCGAGCTCGTGAATTTGCAGAAAACGGGCTTCACCTCCGCTTTTTAAATCCAAATTTGCTGTCTTTAAGGCCCACAATGCCTTGTGTTCTAGCTCGACAGGTAGATGACAGGCTTTTCCATAAACCAACCTGAAGGGAGTGGTCCCGATAGGTGTCTTGAATGCCGTTCTGAAAGCCCATAGAGCGTCATCTAACTTATCTGACCAATCCTTGCGGTTGTTGTTAATGGACCGTTCAAGGATTCTTTTCAAACCCCGATTCGTAACCTCTACTTGCCCGCTCGTTTGAGGATGATATGGTGTAGTAAATCTATGATGAACTCCATAACGGGACAAGGCTCGTTCTAACTGCGCATTACAAAAATGCGTTCCTCGGTCACTAATTAGTGTTTTTGGAGCACCAAATCGGGCAAACAAACTTTTCAGGAACCTCACAACTACCCTGGCGTCGTTTGTGGGCAAAGCTTGAGCTTCTGCCCATTTTGAGACATAGTCTACAGCAACCAGTATGTATTTGTTACCTCGTGAGGCTGGAAATGGTCCCATGAAGTCTATACCCCATATATCAAAGATTTCACAAACTTGTATTAGATGTTGAGGCATTTCATTCCGTGCTGAGATATTTGTTGCCCTTTGGCAAGCATCACATGATCTAACCCATTCATGCGCATCACAAAAAATCGTGGGCCAGTAAAATCCGGAATCCAACACCTTCTTTGCAGTGTAGTTTGCTCCATGATGACCTCCGGTTGGCCCCTCGTGACAGTGGCGCAGAATGCTAGCTGCCTCTTCTCCAAATACACATCTTCGGATCACCTGATCGGCTCCGATTCTAAACAAGTATGGTTCGTCCCAAATGTAATACTTCAAATCTGCAAAGAACTTCCTCTTTTGTTGATATGACAATCCTTTGATAAGGATTCCACATGCGAGGTAGTTTGCAAAGTCGGCGAACCAAGGCGACTCATCATTCATCTCGACTCTCAAAAGAGATTCGTGGGGGAAATTGTCGTTTATTGGCTCCTCCACGGAATTATCTGAATTGCCATGCTCAAGTCTCGAGAGATGATCGGCTGCAACATTTAAAGCTCCCTTTTTGTCTTGGATCTCAATGTCAAATTCTTGTAATAACAAGATCCATCGAATAAGACGCGGTTTTGCGTCCTGTTTGCTAAAAAGGTATTTAATTGCTGCATGATCCGTGTACACAATCGTTTTGGACAACACAAGGTACGATCTGAATTTGTCAAAAGCATATACTACCGCCAAAAGCTCTTTCTCTGTAGTCGTATAATTTTCCTGAGCATCTTGTAGAGTCTTGCTGGCATAGTAGATGGGGTGAAAATGCTTCTCCTTTCGCTGTCCTAAGACTGCTCCTATTGCATAATCACTGGCGTCGCACATTATCTCAAATGGCAATGCCCAATCTGGTGCAACTAGAATGGGGGCTTCGATAAGCCTTTGTTTCAGCTGCTTGAAAGCATTCATGCATTCGTCTGAAAATACAAATGGAGCATCTTTTTCTAACAAACGGGTCAAGGTCTTGCAATTTTTGAAAAGTCTTTTATGAATCGCCTATAGAACCCTGCATGACCCAGGAAACTTCTGATTGCTCTTACCGAGGTTGGAGGAGGAAGTTTAGAAATGGTATCCACTTTTGCTGGATCGACTTCCAACCCGGCTTCAGAGATTTTGTGCCCAAGAACTACCCCTTCTTTCACCATGAAGTGGCATTTCTCCCAGTTAAGCACAAGATTAGTTTCCTCACATCTCATCAACATTCTTTTCAAATTTCCAAGACACTGATCAAAAGAACTCCCGAATACAGAAAAATCATCCATGAATACTTCCATGGAGTCCTCAATCATGTCATGGAAAATGGCAATCATGCAACGCTGGAATGTAGCTGGTGCATTACACAGTCCAAAAGGCATACGCCTGTAAGCAAATGTGCCAAAGGGACATGTGAAAGTAGTCTTCTCCTGTTCTTCAGGAGCGATTGGAATTTGAAAGTATCCTGAAAACCCATCCAAAAAACAGAAAAATGACTTCCCCGACAGACGTTCCAACATCTGGTCGATGAATGGAAGCGGGAAGTGGTCCTTACGGGTGGCATCGTTGAGTTTGCGGTAATCGATGCAAACTCGCCATCCTGTGACGGTCCGGGTAGGAATAAGTTCATCTCTATCATTTGAAACTACAGTAATACCACCTTTCTTTGGTACTACTTGCACTGGACTTACCCAAACAGAATCAGATATGGGGTAAATCAGACCTGCGTCTAACAACTTGATTACTTCCTTCTTCACCACGTCTTGCATGTTTGGATTCAGGCGCCTTTGATGCTGCGCACTAGGCTTGTAATTGTCTTCCATGAGAATCTTATGAGTACAAAAAGATGGATTAATACCTTTTATATCCATAATTTTCCAGGCCATAGCTTTCTTGTGTAGCGTCAGAACTTCGAGGAGCTGTTTCTTTTCTTCTTTTGCTAAAGATGCTGAAATGATGACTGGCAAGCGACACTCCTTGTCTAGAAATGCGTACTCGAGATGCGGTGGGAGTTCTTTTAACTCCAATGACGGTGGTTCTTCAACTGATGGTTTTGATTTTTCTTCAACTTCACGGTCAATTTCTACAAATTGATCTGGACTTTGAGAATTATTTTCATCAAATGGTTGCTCAATTTCGAAATGTGTGTCCATATCAATATTTTCAACAGTGCCTTGGAAATGAGAGCTCACACAAGTGTCGACAATGTCAACACAGTAAAGTATGTCATCGTGACTTTGCGGATGTTGCATTGATCGTTTAATATCAAAAGTCACTTGCTCGTCATCTACTCGGAGCGTGATTTGGCCAGCTGCCACATCAACAATTGTCCTCGCAGTGTTGAGGAATGGGCGTCCGAGTATCAATGGCACTTTTGAATCTTCGTCCATATCAAGAATTACAAAATCCACGGGAAAAACAAATTTATCAATTTTAACAAGCATGTTTTCTACGAATCCGCGAGGATATTTGATTGATCGATCAGCAAGTCGAATGCTCATTCTAGTGGGTGTAGGTTCCCCCAGATCTAACTTAGCAAAAACTTTATAAGGCATAAGGTTTATGCTTGCTCCTAGATCTGCTAATGCATTACTGACTGACATGTTTCCAATGAGACATGGAAGTGTGAAACTGCCAGGATCTCCCATCTTTTCAGGTAGACGGTTTTGGAGAACGGCTGAACAGTTTTCATTCATCAACACACAAGACAAACTTTCGAGTTTCTGTTTGTTTGTGAGGATGTCTTTCAAGAACTTTGCATATTTAGGCATTTGAGCCAATGCTTCAACAAATGGTATGTTTATATGCAATTGTTTAAACATTTCTAAAAACTTACCATGTTGTTCATCGTTCTTTTGCTTCTTCAATTTGCTCGGATATGGAATAGGAGGGATGAATTCTTTAACTGGCTCCTGAAACTGTGCTGTACTTGCTGGGTCTCGCCTAGCGTGCACCTCGTCTGAAGCGTCAGTTAGGACAGGTTCATTAATCGGCGGTGAGTCCGATTTTTCAGGTCCTGTTGTTCTACCACTCCTTGTCATAACTGCATTACATGTTCCTCTCGGGTTTGGTTCTGTGTTGCTTGGAAGACTACCTTGTGGTCTTTCTGATAACATCTTGGCTAACTGGCCAACTTGATTCTCAATGGTTTGCAATGAAGCCTTCTGACTCCGCAATTCTCCTTCTTGTGCCATAAACCGCTCCTCATGCTGCTGATATCGCTTTTCAGCCAATTGATTAGCATTGTTGGAGTTGTTTAATAGCTGCGCCATCATCTCCTCTAGTTTTGAGTTGGTTTGAGAGGTTTGAGGCTGTTGAGACTGGGAAGTGCTTCCTAAACCTGAATTGTTAAAACGTGGCTGAAAGGTTTGCCCTGATGGCTGAAAAGATTGATTTTGGGACTGATAGAATTGATTTTGGGGCTGAAAGGATTGCCCTTGAGACTGTTGTGGTGCGGGAGCGCGTTGAGCGTATCCGAGTGGATTTTGGTTAGTGGAATTGGCTTTCCAACCAAAGTTTGGATGATTTCTCCAACCCGGATTGTACGTGTTACTATAGGGGTTATTTTGGGGCCTGATTGGATTGCCCAAATAGTCCACCTCTTCGTGGCCTGTAAACATAACACCCTGCTCACATGTACCTGGCTCGTGTGACACTCCACATAGTTCACATGAAGATTGTACTGATTGTACTTTTGAAGCGTTTTGAGCTTGGTCAAACTTTGCTGCCAAAGCTCCGATTTGTGCTGAAAGAGCTGTATACGTATCTACTTGATGAACTCCAGGATTTGAAACAACATTTCCTCGTGCTCCAACATGACGTGAACTTGACTTCAACGCAGCTTTCTCAATGATTGCATAAGCTTCATTAGGCGTTTTTGTTCCCAAATCTCCTCCTGCATAAACATCTAAACGTTCTTGTGAGTTGTAGCTAAGTCCTTGGTAAAAGTTCAACACAAGTTGTCTTTTTGAAAACCCGTGATGTGGAACATCAATCAAAAGATCTTTGAACCTTTCCCAAGCTGCATGTAGAGATTCTCCTTCATCCTGTTTGAATGTCATAATACGGTTCTTCAGCTTAGCTGTCTTCTCCGGCGGGAAATATTTTTGCATAAAAAGATTGGCTAATTCGTTCCAAGTCGTGATGGATCCTGCTGGAAGTGACAAAAGCCAAGATCGGGCTTTGTCTCGCAAAGAAAATGGAAAGAGTCGCAAACGAATTGCGTCTTCAGAAACGTCTCTAATCTTAAATGTCGAGCACACCTCGAGAAACGAAGCGATGTGTCGACCAGGATCTTCGTGATCCTTTCCATCAAACTGCACAGAATTTTGCAACATGTTAATTATACTAGATTTGATTTCAAAACTTTGTGCTTCTATCTGCGGTCGGGCAATGCTCGGTAGCAAGCCTTCCCTTCCTGGACGGCCGGTCTCATTCAAAGGCTGGTCGTCGTCTGCTATAATTTCTGCCATAATGCTTCCCTTTTCGTCCTCTGAACTCTCGCTGTCCGACAGTGTTACTGGTTCGTCGATTGCGTCTGCAATCCTTTGTGCAACAACACGTGCTCTTTCGCGCAGCCTCCTACTTCTTCTAAGATTATTTTCTGGTTCATTAGCGGGCGCAAGGGGCGTGGACATTAGCCTGCATGTGAAAAGGAAAGTATTATACAGATAAAAGGAAAATAATAATATTATACAAAATATAAATGCTAAGACTATTATATAATATACATATATATATACAAGTTATTATACAATTCTAATTATTTACTCTATATATATACAATTATTTAAGTCCACAGTCCTTTTTTTTTTAATTGTTAATTGTTGCTAAAAAGTCGTACACGGTGTCAACCTATGTAGAGCGGTTCGCAATGCCATGGTTTTGTGCATGGTAGTGTAATCGGTTCCCATAGTATTGCGTGCCCGACAACTACCTTATGCAGTTTGTTATTAATAAATAAATAAATACAAGAATAAATAAATAAATAATTGAAATAAATAAATAAAATACGTGTGTAAGCGGTTCGATTCCGAACACAGCTATCAACGTACTGTACAGAAATGAAATAAATAAATAAAATGACAGAAATAAAATAACTGAATTGAAGTAATGTAATAACTGTACAAAAATAAATAAATAACTGAAATGAAAAATAACTGAATTAAAAGTGCTGAAATAAAATTGCAGAAATTAAATGTTAGTCGACAGTAAATAAAAAGTTAGATTGTTAGTAAGTTAGAGGTTAGTAAAGTTAGTAGTTAGTAGTCCATAAAGTTAGTAGTCAATAGAGTTAGTAGTCCGTAAAGTTAGTAAAGTTAATTTAACCAAAACACAAATCTTATCACAAGAATTATGGTAGACTCGGCTCGTTTAACCAAACACTTGCCAACACAAAGAAAAATATGAGAGATTTGGATGGTAAAAATGTTAGTAGGTTAGAATAATCAGAATAAATAAATAAATAAGACAATAAATAAATAGTTAGCGGTTAGAATAATAAATAAACAAATAAATAAAAGGTTAGTCGTTAGTGGTTAATAATAAAAAGAAAATAAATAAAAAAATGTACAAATATTAACAGTTATTTACAATTTATACATTGGTAAAATAATAACTCGGATTGTTCCATTAATTTCACCGTAGATCCCCGGCAACGGCGCCAAAAACTTGGTGCGGTGCGTTCGTATGTTATTTATACAGTTGATTTTACGCACTATTTTAAGTTTTAAATTTATAAAAATGGTTTATACCTTAACATTAAAACACACACAACAAAGGACAAGTGTATCCCGTCATATATGTAGCAAAGTATTGGTAAGAGCCAGATATCGATCCATGGAACACGGGTGTTATAATGTACTAAATCTTTGTCATTATTTGACCAGATAAAAAGGATAAGTGAATGATTGTTTAATTAAATTATTTAAATTACAACTAAAACATAAATATACTATTATCTTGTTTCACAAACAACCTAAACATGTTATCTATCAGATATGTCACAAAAGCACTTAATCAATTTTCCAATTTCGAGACAGCTAGTTACCGGGTCTGGATTTCTAGCATTATGATTCTTCGGAAAGTTAACGCGATGGTCACACGTTAACCACCTAAAATCATTCATTAGCGAACTATTAATATTTATTCATGCGAACCTTTAAAGATAGGTTATTTACCGGGTCTGGATTCCTAACCTCACTTATCAAAGAAAGCAATATCGATGGTCACAATACAGCCACGAGGATAAGCAATTATGTAGATCATACAACAAACAGTTTCACTTTTACAAGTCTTGAACACAAATCTACCATGTTAGCAATTTCAGACAAAAACTACTAAACAAGGATCATAAACCGCATGCAAGCACATGTAATCAACACCATATAATTCGTTAGAACCCTTACGTGCAAGAAAGTATTCCTAATTAAAATAAGATATATCTTGTGTAAAACCAATATCCTGGTCCGGTTTCATGGTGTAAACAAAGTCTACAAATAAGTGATTAATCAAGAAATAGATACCATCCCACTAACCACAGATTTATTACTCAAGATAATCAAACATAATCAAGAACACAACATCAATGAAACATTTATCATATAATCATGAAGATTCAAACATGAAAAAGTACTTAAGTTTCACACAAACAAGATTACAACATAAAGATTATTCAAGAAACAAGTTTTAACTACTTATTACATGAACTATATTAAACATAAACTAACATCAGCTCAATACTTGCAAAATGATTAGAATACATGTTCAAGAACAAGGTATCGAACCATAAACATGCACTGAATTGACGGGGTGGATTAACTAGGCTTTCACACGATCTCGAGGCATCGAAGTGGCTTGATCAGAACTGGTTCGGACCTGGAAAATCGCCAGAAAACTTGGAGAAAACCCCCCCCCATTTGCTTGAACACGAATGGGCTATTTATAGGTGGAATTTGAGTATCGCACGGTCGTGCAACCCTATCGCACGGTCGTGCGTCGTCATGATTACATCATTGATTACGTGGCGGCACACTGCTTTTGACTAGCGATTTAGTGGAGTAGTTGAGTGTCGGCAACAGGTGGCATGACCGTTCCTCGGATGGAACGACCGTTCGGTTCCGGTAATTAGTTGAAACGGCTAGTCGCACGGATGTGCTTCTCCGGGTGAGTCGTTGGTTATCGGTCTCACACGATCGTTCGGCGGATGGCATAATCGTGCGGTTGCGAAGTCTCGTTTGATGCCGTGATTGCACCGGCCGTTCGGTTCATGGCACGGTCGTGCATTTCCGGTCCGATTCTTGGTTTTGGCCCGTTTGATCAGAAATGCTTCGGAAATGTCCGTTTTTCATCAGATTTTCATTTTATGCTCCGTTTAAGACCTGAAATTGTATAATTACTGAATTTAGTCCTTAACATTGCGATTTCGGTCAAAAACTCTTAAAACGGAAGTGTTTTGGGGTGTAAAAATATGTATAATTTATCGTATATCAGTAGCAGTTTCTCCGGATCTCATAGAAGCCGAGTATAATAAAACTTGGTTTGAGGGAATAGCCTCAATGTATTTTTTCATAGAATTCTCCATACCCTGGATTTGGAGATGGAAACCAACAACAGGTCATACCCTGAGGGATAATATTCCCTGTCTCAAGAGAACTTCTTATACAAAGTTCTGGTCTAAAATGATAAGAGTTAATAACTCTACCAAAGAATTGGAAGGTCAAGACACAATAAATTTGATCACCAATAAAACTGAGTATTATAAAACTCAAATTGTTAAAAGACAACAAAGACAGTTGCCAAGTCCTTTTGAACAAATGACAAGAAGGATTCAGGATAAGCAGGCAGTTTCAGGAATCTCAAAGGCTGAAATGCTGGAGTTATACAAAGAAGAAATGAAGAAGGAGTTAAAAAAGTTTTTTCCGACTACTGAAGGCTCCTCCAAAGCTATGTCAATCTCATCTACCAGTCAAGAAGATGAGAACAACCGTTTCTCATGTTTAGCAGGAGAATCTCAACCAATAGAAGAAATTCCAGAAATACGTCTGGATGATGATCTTGAAGCATACCTTCAAACGGTGGTAGAAGAATTTACCCCAAAGAAAGAATCCGAGGAAGAAAAGAAAAAAGACAAATAATTGAGTCAACACGAAGGCCCCACTCATAATGGGCATCTTTGAAAATTGAGGAAAAAGCAAGGCCATTATACACGGCACCAAGGACAATAATAGAGTCACGCGGTATTGAGGACAATCATAGAGTCCTCCTTTTACTGTTTTCTTTTTCTTTTTTGTCCGTTTTCCTTTTTTGTATTTTGTTGGTTTGCTTCCTAGTTTTCCTATATATAGGGTTAGTTTTGTTTGTAAGGGGCACGCAATCTTTTGCCCCTCTCTTCTCTCTCTCTAATTTCTGCACTTGTAAAAATATTCTAAGTTTTGAATAAAATCTTCCGACTTGAAGATCCTCTTGGTGTTCTTAAGTAAGTATTTAAATTTTGTTTTCTTATTATAAATCATGATGGGCTAAAGCCCTTAAAGTATTAACTAAAGTAGATCAAGATCTTAAGTAGATTTCCATAATTTGTTTCTATTAAGTAGGAGCTCATAGACCCTACTTAAAAATACATCTTTATACCATCTAAATGAGGTTAAAGTATGACATTTAAGTCCATTTAATAGGGTTTAATGTTTTGTAAAATTACCATATACGATCCTCCTCGTTATGGTATCAGAGCCATGAAATCAAAGGAAGTTATTGTATGTCTTGTTTCAATACTTTAATTTTAATTATGTTAAATTTGTTTAGAAAAAATAGTACTATTAAAAGTAGTACTAATGAGGAATATGATATACCTCAAGATCTTGATCTACTTAATATGTGGACTATTCCTCATATAAATCCTAGAGTTATATACCAAATTGGGAGTTTTGATAACTTAATAAACAAACATGTGGTTAAAACCACTGAAGAATCAGTTTCTATAAAAGATGAAGAAATGATAATAAAATTGTTAAATATGTCTGACATAAACAGACATAAAAAAGATTATAATTTTATGCATATTGGTTTAGTTCAAGTTGCTTTTAAACCATTAACATTAAAAGGTTTACCAGAAAGTTTTATAGCTGTATTATAGAAACCAGTTTGGCACATGGTCCAGTTTATTTTAATGTTTATCCTGATGTTCATTTATCTTTAACAGATAAAAATATTGATGATGCTTTAACTTTATATGTTAAAACGCATGGTTATAATTATGCTGAAGGATCTGAAGTTATATGTATTTGTTATAGAATATACTACAGATTACTTACTACAATGAATGCTAGATGTAAAAGAGTTGATAAATCTAGTGATGAAACTATATTAATAGAAACAAATTATGGAAAATCTAATATTTCTATAAGAAGACCAGTTAAATGGGAAGAAATAACTTTTCCAGAAAATTGGGTCATTAACAGGGCTGTTAAAATACAACCACAAATAAATCATAAATTAAGGAGATTAATAGAAACTCCTGAAGGAAATGTAGAAATAGAATTTGAAGAAGAAAGAAAGGATAAAAAACTATTAAAATCTATTTTTTCTAGGTCTTATATTTCACCTCTTGATTATAAAGTTGATTTACCAGAATCTTCTAGAGCCTCTACTTCTCAATTAAGAAATAGTACAGTAGAAAATCTTAATGTTAATAATGATAATTTAGTTTCAGGATTATATCAACCTGTTAGTGAGGATGATACGGTCTCACAGATGAGTTTTAATTTATAATGAATAAAGAAAAACTTGATTTAAGTCATGGATCGATCATAAGACAAAAAATTTGTGAAAAATTTAGACATCCTATTTGGCAACCATTTAAAGATTGGTTTTTTGAGTCATACTCTAGAGAAAAAAGATTTGAAATAGGAACAGAGTTTTATAAAGATTTGGATGATATCCAGGAAATTATAGAATTTCCTGTTTGGTTTATAAACAAATATTCTTTGAAATGTATTTCAGTTATTGAGAAAAATTATAAATTAATTACAGGAGAAATAACAAAATCTATTTTTCCTCCTCAAAATGATTTTGAAATGACAAAAGAAAATGATATAATTCATTTTGCTGCTTTTAAAAAGGCTTTAGGAAGTGGATTAATGACTGCTACTATTGCTCATGTTAATCATATTATACAACAGAATAATTATACATCTTTAAGAGTTAATAACTCTACCAAAGAATTGGAAGGTCAAGACACAATAAATCCTCAGTTTTTTGAATACAATGAACTGCTACTATTGCTCATGTTAATCATATTCTAATCATATTCTTATCAAAATTTTACAATAACTTCCTTTGTTTACATCTTTTGAAAACACCAATATATCATCTATATAAACAATTATAAAACTTGAAAAAGGAATGAATATTTCATTCATAATTTTCTGAAATTCTGAAGGGGCATTCTTCAGACCAAAAGGCATAACATTCCATTCATATTGCCCAAAAGGAACATTAAAAGCAGTTTTATATCTGTCTTTTTTATCAATTTGAATTTGCCAATATCCCGATTTTAAATCAAATTTGGAAAATATTAAAGCATCGTATAATCTATCTAACAAATCCTTTTTATTAGGAATTGGATATCTAATCCATTTCAAAACTTTATTCAGAGGTTTATAGTTTATAACTAATCTGGGAACACCTCTTTCAATCTCAGAATGTTTATTAACATAAAACGCAGTACATGAACAAGGAGATTTTGAAGGACATATTAATCCCTTTTGTTGTAAAGATTCTATCTCCTTTTTACATAACTCTAAATATTCAGAGTTCATCTGACAAGGTCTTGCCTTGGTAGGAATATTACTTTCTATGAAATCATCTTCATAAGGCAAAGAAACAATATGTTGTTTTCTATTCCAAAAAGCATTTGGATGGTCATTACAAATTTCTATATTAAATTGATTTTTTAAATTTTAAAATTTTAATATTAATTTAGGATTTTTTAAGTTTTCCTCAATCGTATAAATATTAATTTCTTCTTTAAGAAAGTTTATTTGATTGGTTTTCGCTTGTATAAGAAACTCATTCAAATATTTTTCAAAAGGTTGGGTTATAAACTCAAAATATAATTCTTTGTTATTATAAAAAGCTTTAAATCCTTTTTTATTAACTTCTTTTAAAGGAAATATTTTTGAAAGAAATGGAGTTCATAATATAACTTCATTTGTTATATTTTTAACAAGAACAAATGATAAAGGAATACATTCTCCATTATTGCAAATTTTTGCATTAGGGATTTTGTATTCTACTCCCATATCTTGCCTATTAGCTGCTTTAAGAATATAAGTAGTTTTTTTCAAAATATTTTGTAGGAATTAATCCTTCTCTTAAACAATTTAAGTCTGCTCCTGAATCTATAAGAGTAACAAAATTCTTTTTAAAAGTATTTTGTATTAAAAGAGTTACTTTTACTAACCATTTTTGAGAAATAAATTTTTCTATTTTATTAAGAAACTCTTCTCCTTTATTTTGAATAATTAAAGGGGGAAAATTCTTATCATAACTCTTAGTAGGACTAGTAATAGGAGAAGGAATTTTATAAGATGTTTCTCCTATTTCATGAGTAGAAGGTTTATAAAAAGATTCATCAATTATGATTTTTTCTTCAAGATTTATAATTCTTTTTTCAAAACTAGAATTTTTATTTTTTAAATAAACAATTTCCTGTTTTAAATTACTAATTTCAATATTTAAATCCTCCGTTGTAAAAGAATTATTTTTCCTATTATTTAATATGCTATGAACATGTTTCATGGAATAAGGACCTTCAGGTTCCTCTATTCCTTTTTGAATTTCTTTATTATGAAGTTCTTCATTTTGATATAACATCTGAAGAATTTTTAATTTTTCTTCCGGACTTCTAATTTTGTTTAAAATATTTCCCAGAATATCACTATTTATAACATTTATTTCATTATCATTAATGTTATTATCCTGGAATTGAGACATTACTTTATATAACATTTCATTATCAGTATTAATTTTATTACAACAATTTTCTTGACAATTATCAGAACAAGAACTTTCCTCAGTACTATAATCTGAGGATTCTTCAGAATCAAAAATCTTATATAATTCATTTTTGACCTCTTCTTCTATATCCAAACTGTTTATTTTCTTTTTAAAAATTTTTCTTTGGCTACATTCGTTAGCCTTATGACCTTTCTTCTTGCATATATAGCAAGTAGGAACCCATTTTTCTTTTCTTTGGGGTTTTATCCTTTCTCTTTTTTCCCTACGTTTCTGGAAATATTTTTCCCTTTTTTCCCTTCTATATTTTTTATAATATTTTTCATTATCAAAACTTTTTTCTTTGGTACAATCCATACCAAATTGTTCACAAAATTCTCCTAACTGTCTTTTTTCTGTTAGGCTTTGTTTTTTAATTTGCTGATTTAATTTTAACTCATTACATAGAGCTAAACCTTCTTGAACACAGACTCCTATAAGCCTGCCATAAGTAAAACCATCATAAGGGATTTGAATATTATTTCCCCTAAGAACTTTTCTTACTCTTTCAGCAAATAAGGACGGAAGACCATCAATGAATTTGGACTTCCAATGAGAACTATTATTCTCTGGGAGCTCATAGACCCTACTTAAAAATACATCTTTATACCATCTAAATGAGGTTAAAGTATGACATTTAAGTCCATTTAATAAGGTTCTAATGGTTTCAGAATTATCAGACCATCTACCTGTAAAGTGTTCTATAATAGTTATAATTAAAGTGTAAACAACATCAGAAAGTCTTCCGTCCTTTTTTGCTGAAAGAGTAAGAAAAGTTCTTAGGGGAAATAATATTCAAATCCCTTATGATGGTTTTACTTATGGCAGGCTTATAGGAGTCTGTGTTCAAGAAGGTTTAGCTCTATGTAATGAGTTAAAATTAAATCAGCAAATTAAAAAAGAAAGCCTAATAGAAAAAAGACAGTTAAGAGAATTTTGTGAACAATTTGGTATAGATTGTACCAAAGAAAAAAGTTTTGATAATGAAAAATATTATAAAAAATATAGAAGGGAAAAAAGGGAAAAATATTTCCAGAAACGTAGGGAAAAAAGAGAAAGGAGAAAAACCCAAAGAAAAGAAAAATGGGTTCCTACTTGCTATATATGCAAGAAGAAAGGTCATAAGGCTAACGAATGTAGCCAAAGAAATTTTTTTAAAAAGAAAATAAACAGTTTGGATATAGAAGAAGAGGTCAAAAATGAATTATATAAGATTTTTGATTCTGAAGAATCCTCAGATTATAGTACTGAGGAAAGTTCTTGTTCTGATAATTGTCAAGAAAATTGTTGTAATAAAATTAATACTGATAATGAAATGTTATATAAAGTAATGTCTCAATTCCAGGATAATAACATTAATGATAATGAAATAAATGTTATAAATAGTGATATTCTGGGAAATATTTTAAACAAAATTAGAAGTCCGGAAGAAAAATTAAAAATTCTTCAGATGTTATATCAAAATGAAGAACTTCATAATAAAGAAATTCAAAAAGGAATAGAGGAAACTGAAGGTCCTTATTCCATGAAACATGTTCATAGCATATTAAATAATAGGAAAAATAATTCTTTTACAACGGAGGATTTAAATATTGAAATTAGTAATTTAAAACAGGAAATTGTTTATTTAAAAAATAAAAATTCTAGTTTTGAAAAAAGAATTATAAATCTTGAAGAAAAAAATCATAATTGATGAATCTTTTTATAAACCTTCTACTCATGAAATAGGAGAAACATCTTATAAAATTCCTTCTCCTATTACTAGTCCTAGTAAGAGTTATGATAAGAATTTTCCCCCTTTAATTATTCAAAATAAAGGAGAAGAGTTTCTTAATAAAATAGAAAAATTTATTTCTCAAAAATGGTTAGTAAAAGTAACTCTTTTAATACAAAATACTTTTAAAAAGAATTTTGTTGCTCTTATAGATTCAGGAGCAGACTTAAATTGTTTAAGAGAAGGATTAATTCCTACAAAATATTTTGAAAAAACTACTCATATTCTTAAAGCAGCTAATAGGCAAGATATGGGAGTAGAATACAAAATCCCTAATGCAAAAATTTGCAATAATGGAGAATGTATTCCTTTATCATTTGTTCTTGTTAAAAATATAACAAATGAAGTTATATTAGGAACTCCATTTCTTTCAAAAATATTTCCTTTAAAAGAAGTTAATAAAAAAGGATTTAAAGCTTTTTATAATAACAAAGAATTATATTTTGAGTTTATAACCCAACCTTTTGAAAAATATTTGAATGAGTTTCTTATACAAGCGAAAACCAATCAAATAAACTTTCTTAAAGAAGAAATTAATATTTATACGATTGAGGAAAAATTAAAAAATCCTAAATTAATATTAAAAATTGAAAATTAAAAAATCAATTTAATATAGAAATTTGTAATGACCATCCAAATGCTTTTTGGAATAGAAAACAACATATTGTTTCTTTGCCTTATGAAGATGATTTCATAGAAAGTAATATTCCTACCAAGGCAAGACCTTGTCAGATGAACTCTGAATATTTAGAGTTATGTAAAAAGGAGATAGAATCTTTACAACAAAAGGGATTAATATGGTCCAGCAAGGAAGCAGAAGGCTCATAGCCTCGGATATTGCTTCTAGTAGTTCAAATAATAACACGGGAATCCAGATAAGTCCCAATGATCCATCATATGAAAAGATCATGGCTATCATAAAAGCCCAAGAAGAAGAACAGGCTATTATAAAAGCCATGATCTTTTCATATGATGGATCATTGGGACTTATCTGGATTCCCGTGTTATTATTTGAACTACTAGAAGCAATATCCGAGGCTATGAGCCTTCTGCTTCCTTGCTGGACCAAAACTAAATCTTGGCTTCTTCCCCTTCCCCTTCCTCTTCCCCTATAATTGGGAAAAGGTTGTTTTCCTCTATATTTAAAACTGAAGTCCCAATGATCCATCATATGAAAAGATCATGGCTATCATAAAAGCCCAAGAAGAGGCCTCAAAGGCTCCCTCTTATGCTCATATAGCACAAGATGATGATGAAGAGTCATGGGTTATATCCGATAGACAAAAGAAAATAATTCTTTTGAACCAAGAAGATAAAAAGTTTTTTGATGATCCTTGGTTTTTGATGCAAAAATATTTAGAACCAGCATCATATGATGCTACTTCTTATAAACCAAGACAATACTATGAGAGCATTATACAAGTTTCTGAGTCTGCTGAGTTAAGACATTTTTATCCATCAGATAAAATAAAGAGTTCGTTTAATTTCAGTAAGATTTTTATAAAACGTCTTCTATCTCCTCAAAAATGAGGATTAAATACTTTAAATGAAAAGGAATTGATAAATCCTAATAATCAAACTTATAAATACAACTACTGGGATTATATTCAAAGTTTTGAAAAATGTCTGTTTTATGAAAATCCCAGCAAAAAACACTCATGGTTCATAAAAGTGAGTGACAAGATTTATAAAGATGGGATTCCAAGTTGGTTCCAAAAATGGTTCATTTTATATGGTCCATCGGTCCAGATTCTGCCTGAACCATTCAAAGGCCTTTACCAAGAATGGGTAGCAGTTTCTCCGGATCTCATAGAAGCCGAGTATAATAAAACTTGGTTTGAGGGAATAGCCTCAATGTATTTTTTCATAGAATTCTCCATACCCTGGATTTGGAGATGGAAACCAACAACAGGTCATACCCTGAGGGATAATATTCCCTGTCTCAAGAGAACTTCTTATACAAAGTTCTGGTCTAAAATGATAAGAGTTAATAACTCTACCAAAGAATTGGAAGGTCAAGACACAATAAATTTGATCACCAATAAAACTGAGTATTATAAAACTCAAATTGTTAAAAGACAACAAAGACAGTTGCCAAGTCCTTTTGAACAAATGACAAGAAGGATTCAGGATAAGCAGGCAGTTTCAGGAATCTCAAAGGCTGAAATGCTGGAGTTATACAAAGAAGAAATGAAGAAGGAGTTAAAAAAGTTTTTTCCGACTACTGAAGGCTCCTCCAAAGCTATGTCAATCTCATCTACCAGTCAAGAAGATGAGAACAACCGTTTCTCATGTTTAGCAGGAGAATCTCAACCAATAGAAGAAATTCCAGAAATACGTCTGGATGATGATCTTGAAGCATACCTTCAAACGGTGGTAGAAGAATTTACCCCAAAGAAAGAATCCGAGGAAGAAAAGAAAAAAGACAAATAATTGAGTCGACACGAAGGCCCCACTCATAATGGGCATCTTTGAAAATTGAGGAAAAAGCAAGGCCATTATACACGGCACCAAGGACAATAATAGAGTCACGCGGTATTGAGGACAATCATAGAGTCCTCCTTTTACTGTTTTCTTTTTCTTTTTTGTCCGTTTTCCTTTTTTGTATTTTGTTGGTTTGCTTCCTAGTTTTCCTATATATAGGGTTAGTTTTGTTTGTAAGGGGCACGCAATCTTTTGCCCCTCTCTTCTCTCTCTCTAATTTCTGCACTTGTAAAAATATTCTAAGTTTTGAATAAAATCTTCCGACTTGAAGATCCTCTTGGTGTTCTTAAGTAAGTATTTAAATTTTGTTTTCTTAATATAAATCATGATGGGCTAAAGCCCTTAATGTATTGAAGCATGGCTCAGTAACATCCTTTGGTAATATGGTACTTTTATTATAAAAAGGTTTTTCTAAAATGGTTAAAACATAAACTGGCAGGGTTGGAATTTTAAACTGGCAATTTATGGTCTTATGGCCTAAGGGAACCTTAGTCCGGGTTATCCCGTTTTGATGAATTGATAGGGAGTTTGTAGGACTGGTTGTAATCCACCTTAAGTAAATTTGACAGTTTGAATTTTGTAAAATTTACCACCTTATTTTGACGGTTTAATGTTTTGTAAAATTACCATATACGATCCTCCTCGTTATGGTATCAGAGCCATGAAATCAAAGGAAGTTATTGTATGTCTTGTATTTTTTCAAAATTTTATGCTAAAACACACTAAAACCTTTTTAGATTTTTGAATATAACGAAATGCAGTAAAGAAATATATACAAACAATATTTTTGAGAGTTTGTGTAAGAGGATCATATCAGTTTTTGAGACAAATCACCAACACCGTTAAGCTTTAAACATTTTAAGTTCTAAACGATTCACATAGATTGTCAGTATACTGATCCACTTTAAATTTTCACACAAATTTGAATTGTTTCGAGATACGAGATTAATGTTTTAAGCACTTAAACTTATTCGCGTGTCCCACCTCAGAATATACTCCCGTATCCAGATCTCAATATTCAGTCTTACAGGTGAGCATACCTAGATGATATCTGTAAAGGGTTAAATGCGAGGGCCATGAGAGCTCAGGCTATTGCTTCCGCAAAATCAGAGAGATGATGGCTTCGACTTTAGGTGTGTTCCCTTTAGAGAACCTTTTCTTCAACAGCACATGATTAGCATTTTGCAATGTTTCATCATTTTTTATGCTGAGGGGGGTGCTATATTTCAAGCAAGCAGAAAGTATTATACGAGGACTAGGCCATTGCTTCCGCAAAATCAGAAGTCCCGGGATAATACCCCAGATATCACTAAGCATAAAGACCTAGTATCTCAGAAAGAGGGACCTTTCAAACAAGATTTCGGGGGTTACCCATATATCCGAGAGATGTTCCCCACGAGATAAGTAAGTTTGAAATTTAAGTTTATATCTCGACACAATCTACTAAATGTGTAAAAACCTACTGGCACATCATCAGTGAGACCGTTTATCACATTTTGACTTTCCAATTCTTTAGCATGCTGTGAATGTCCACTGATGTACTATCATTTCCTCTTTTTACAACAGGACTCATTTTTTATTTTTCATTGTTTTTGGCCTTTAAGACTTTATCATGTTTTTGTATTTTTCAAATTTTCGAAATTTCCTAAATTTTTACTCCCCCTAAAATCAAAATATGTTTCAATTTTTTTTTCTGGGAAAATTTGAAAACAAACTGTACAATAAAATGACAACTGTTGTGAACAGTACATCAAATCGCCATCCACTTTGGCATAAACAATCAGAATTCCCCCTTACAACAAACTATTTTCCCATTTGATTTCAAAACACTTAAGTTTGCTTTAATCAAAATGGTTTTTCCGGAAAATAAGTTTTGTTCATTTTATCACTTGTAAAAATGGGGATTCATTCATCACTTTGTTTTGTTTTTTTTTAACTTTTGAATAAGAGATAAATCAAGTTCAAATGAATGATCTTGATTAACCACTTGATAGATCACATCCCCTTTTTCAACCACATGTAGGTTTCCTTTTTCAACCAAAAACCACTTGTAGGTTGAATTCTCAAAATGCCGATTCCTACTCCACACTTACCAACCTGGGAGTTCCGGCAAGTCATACTTGTAAAAACTTTTCAATTTTCAAAAACAATTTTTTTAAGAAAGATGCCGATTCATGCTCCACGATTACCAACTTGGGAGCTCCGGCAAGTCAGGTTTTTTAGTTAGAGAGATTCTCCCAAGCCTGACGGTCCTTGGGAGATTCCGAGTTGTCAACACTCGGTTTCTTTGTTTTCTTCTCATAAAATTCTTTAACCCCCTTGACCTTCCCATCAATCATTTTACCAAAAATGTTTTGCACTGTGGGGTTAAAAGCCTTTTTAACATCAAATTCTTTCTTTTCAGGAAAAAAATTGATTTGAAATTTCAACTTTTCCAATTTTAGATTTCAAATTTTCAGCCCGTATTGGTGAAAAATTTGCATCATCCAAAGGCTGAACTGATTTCTCTTCTTTCATCACAACTTGTGGCTCATCTAATTTTGTTGAATCAGATTCATCGCCAGAAGATAGCTCCTCTGATTTTGATAAATCAGAATCATTGCTAGAATTATCATCAGATTTCTTAACAACCCACTTGTGATTGTCAAGATTCACTTTTCTTCTGTAAAAACTCTTTGAACATTCACCAACCTCAAACTTTGAATTTTTGAAAACTTTAAATTATTTGGTTGATGGTTCATTCTCAACAATCTTTTCTTTCAGTTTAAGAGAAACTCCCTGTTTTGGTTGGATTGCCTTTGGACAATTCCTGGCAATGTGACCAACCTTTTTACATTGAAAACAGGTTCTCGTCTCTATCTTCTTCTGAGCAACACTTTTCTTCATTTCTTCTTGCTTCTTGGCAAGGAATTCTTTGTTGGATTGCTTTCTGAACACTTGCTCTTTTTCTTCTTCAGATGATTTTCCTGTAACAAAAACAGTTTTTGGTTTATAACTTTTCTCATTTTTATGATTTTTCGATGGAATAAAACCAAGTCCTTTCTTTTTGAAATTACTGTTATGGTTTGGTTTCTTTTGATAACCTGAACCAGAACTGTAACCCTTTTTCTTGTTTAAACGTTGTTGAACTCTTGAGGTGTAAGGTTTAGGTTTTTCAGAAAGATTTACATCTTTTATTTCAGAAATATTAATTTCTGTTAGTTTAAAAACCTTTTTGATCATTTCAGTTTTAACACCTCTTATTGGAAATACCTCATCAGGATATAATTTGTCAGAATCTTTCAAAGTATATGCTACTTTGATCGGTTCGTCATTCAAATTAGATTTTGATAACAAAAATTCTTTATTATAAACCCGTTTGTCCTTTTTGACTGTTGAATTTGACGAGTTGGACTCAGACTTTGACTCTGATTTGGACTCCTCCGTTTCATCCTTATCCAACACCAGATCGACCACTTTCTTTATTAACTCGGACTCATGATCAGTGTCAGACGATGTGAACGTGACATCAATGTTTTCTGGCAAATTATCTGAAGACTCAGATTCCCACTGTAAGTTTGTTGCCTTTTTGACTCTTTCTGAATTTGGATTTCGAGGAGAATATCCATTTTCGACCGGGGGTGGACATTTCTTATAGACAACACTTGGTTTCTTACTAGAAATCTTCACTTCATCATCTTCTTTTGTTTCAGACTTTTTCTCTTCAGATTTTTCTTCTTCAAACGTCTTCAAACCTTCCACTATCGGATAAATCCTGTCAACCACAAAAGTAGAACATGAGTAACTTTTTAACAATCTATTAACTCTCTCGGTTTCAATTCTCTGTGTTTCTAACTTTAATTCAAGTTCAGCACACTTCTCAGTGTAATAATTGACATTATCAAGCTGTCTCATGTATGCTCCTTTAAGTGTCTTCATTGCTATAGCTTGTTCAATGCTCGACTTGTTGTATTGATTCATGGCTTTGTTCAGGACATCATATAACTCTTTCATCCTGTTCAAGTTGTGAATCAATTCACTGTTTTGCTTCTTCATAGTCTCACAGTTTTCACAGCTCTCGGTTACTTTTTTTGCAACAGCTTCCTTTTTTACCTCAAACACTGGAATTTCTTTGTCTTGCTTCTTTATCACACAAACATCTTCTTCAACTTTTTTACTTTGCCTGGCTAAATATTTTCTCATTTTTTCTGCCCAATAATCATCAACCATGTAATTATCACCATCATCTTTAACAATTTGAGCAACACAAGCTTTAGCTTTTAAGATCTCTTTGTATGGACAATAATTATCCCAGCTAAAGTTTTCCCAGCTAAATCCTTCTGGTAATCTTTCATCATCTTGATTTATCAGACATGCTTTATTATCAGCTGGAATATATTTATCCCAACTAAAATCTTTTGATGAACTTCCATCATTTTGATTGACCAGACACGCTTTCTTTGAATCTTCAATATCTTTCCTAGCATGAGCAGTTTGTGGCTGCTGTTGATGATACGGCTGTTGAGCAACTTGATGATAAATCGCCTTTCGATAGTAGTCATTGTTTCCAAAAGGGTTTTGAGCTCCACTTGCTTCGCGGTTTGTACACTCTCGCTTAAAATGCCCTTTTTCCCTGCAACGAAAACAAGTAACTTTAGATTTATCAAATCCTAAAGTAGAAACATTAGCATCACGAAAATCATCTCTTCCCGTAATTTGTTTAAACTTTTCAGCTCTTCTCAACACGCTTGCCAAACACCACTTTATATCCATCAATTCCATCTCCTTAGCATCAACCTGATCGTAATCCTCCTTAGTCAGCATTGGATTTCCAATCCTACCTGCAACCAAACTTCCATACAACTCTAGCACAGTCACCAACAGAGACATATGACTTTTTGCAACTTCTTCCGAGTAATTCTGATGATTCTCAAGATTTAAAGCAATATTGCATTGAAGAACTTTCCCACTCTTTGTTGTTGAGAAATTTGGATCAAACGATGGATATGAAGAAAATCCCATTTTGCTACTTGATCCTTGAGATGAACTTTCAGAAGAACTTTTTGTATTGAAGGCCGTTTCAATCTTTGGTGAAATATTGGTCTTCTCACTAACACCACTTTTGTAATACAACCCAATGTCTTATTCTCCATCATAGTTCTTCATTCTTGCTATCTTTCTTTGTTCCATCTCTTGAGCTTCCAGTTGTTTAATAAACTCACTCAATGTTAGTTTGTCAAAATCTGTTTTATTTTTCAATATCATAAGATACGTGCCCCAAGTATCGTGTGGCAACGCATCAGCCAACTTTTCAATCAGTTCATCATTATCTTTTCTGATGTTTAATCTGTTCATATTCTTCAACAAATTGCAATATCTTTCAATGATCTGTTTTGTATTTTCAGTTCTCAATCCACGGAAAAGATCAAATTCTTTCTTCATAAGCGACTTTTTGTTCTTGAGCATTTCATCACTACCAAGAAACTTTGATTCTAATTCTGTCCATATTGAATGTGCACTTCCATTGTGTTGAAGTAGAATCAGAATATCTTCTTTAATGGCTTGCTGCAAAAGACTAACCATCATTTTTTCATCTTTGTATTTCCTTTTTTCATCAGCTCCTAAATCTCTAATATCAATTTTCACTCCACCATTTCCGACTGGTCTAGTATATTGAGATTCAGTGTGTTCCCACGCATCTAAGTGATATGCTTGAACCCAAGTTTCAAAACGTTCAGCCCATCCATTGTATTCCTCGATACTCATGAGCTTAGGTGGTTTTTGAGTTGTCCCTGTTTCATTTTCAAGCATCGTACTTTGAACTATAGTCATTGGACTAGCAAAGGCATTATAAAACTCGTTCTCCATGATTCGGTTTTAAAATTTTCTAAACTTGATCTTTTAAACGAAATAACTTCAAACGAAATACCCTTTCAAGCGAAATGAACTTTGGTGCGAAATCACCCTTTCAAACGAAATAATCACTTTGGTGCGAAATACACTAATTTCGTGCGAAATAAGTGATTTCGTATGAAATAACTGGACTTTCAAGCGAAATAACATGGTTTCAAACGAAATAGGTAATTTCGTACGAAATTAAGTACTCTTTTCAAACGAAATGACAATCTGGTGCGAAATAAGGCTATTTCGTGCGAAATTAGAACCTTATTTCGTGCGAAATACTGCTGATGTCATCATCTCGAGCTGTTTTTGCCAAAATTGATAAGGTTTTAAGCCATTTTAAGATCTGAAACTTTCAGGGGTTTGTTAAAACACTATAGCGCGTATAATGTGTGAAATTCAAGTCATTTTAACCGTAAAAACTTGTTAATTTTGAAAAAGAAGGTGTAAAATCAGAAATTGCAGCTGAATTGGTATGAACTCTTCCTCCTGAGCTCTGATACCACTTGTAGGATCGTTTTACCGACCAAACGAGTCGTTCTGAAGAGTTTTTGCTTAATACGAGAGGCGGAAACAAACGTATCGAGGTAATTCAACTTGCAATACAATTTAAACTGTCTTTTGATTTATTTGACAAAGAATTACAGCGAGTAGACACTTCGGCAGCAGTTCGGTACTGAAACCGGAAAAGTAATTTCGTACCAAATGACGAGGACAAGGCAACTATTTATAGGCAAGATAATTTCGCATGAACATATTCAAGCGAAATTACATTCACACGAAATTACTATTTCGTGCGAAATTACCAAGTAATTTCGTGCGAAATAGCACTCTGTAATTTCGTGCGAAATTACCTTCTAACCTATTTTTGACAGATTCTTCGTATAACGTGCCCTGATCTATCTAATACAATACAAGACTCGATACAAGACGAAGTCGACAGACGTATGCACCAACAATATCCTCAACTTAACAGAAAAAATAAACTAAGTTAGTGGTTTGGATGAAAATGGCAAAAAGTTACAAACCTCGGGGGCAATTTGGTACAAAAGTGTCATTTTGGACGAAAATGGCAAACGTGCCCAAACCTCAGGGATGATTTTGGAAATTAACTCTATCAGTAATTTTGAAATTCAAAATATGCAAAATGGTAATTTAAAATTGATGTTCTCTCTCATTTTTTTCCTACTTTGCATATCATTTCTAATATTTAATTAGTTTAATAAAGCAGGATATAAGGATATACACTACTGTCGATTCCCAATAAACATCAGTTCCCAATAAACTTCTGCCCTTAACATTTTATAACCATATATTCTAATCCTATAAATAAGATATAATTATCTGGTTTCACATTCAAATCTCGCTCGCTCATATATGTGAGCGTATCTCTCTCTCTCTCAAATGCATCTTTCTCGTGATTCAGCCGCTAATCTCCGATTACACTTCTTTGTTCGAATGTTTGTTGATTATGTTTACATGTTATCATTCCAGTATCATTGTTCCAACATCGTCGTTTCAATGAAGCTTCCCATCACACATCAACCTTTCAATATCGATGTTGCAGTATCATTGTTGCAACATCGTGAAAAGTTGCATGTGCTACCTTCTTTGATGGGAGAGTTGCAGCTTGAAAGGACGATATGTATCTTCTATCGTGAAAAGTTGCATGTGCTATCTTCTTTGATGGGAGAGTTGCATTGTTCGATTTTCGTTAAATCGAAAGTCAGGTTTTGTTGCGCCAGGAAGATTTTCTCCTTTTATAGAAAGTATAGATTCGTGCAATATCGTGAAAAGTCAGTTGTGCTACAACTTTTGAGAAGAGACCTTTGCATTTTAGGTTTGTTTCTTATTTTGATTAACTGTTGATGATGTTGAGAGTTTTTATTTACACTGACATTTTAGAAAATGTTAAGATGCATGTTTATATTATTAAAATGAACTACTACATAGAAAAATAGAAATTTAATGAAATATTTATAAAGTATTACACTCTAGAGTTAACACTTGCTAGGATTTCGTAGACTCTGGCCTTTCTCCATGTGATTTCATGCTCTCTTTTGAATTTCAGGTCAGTTAGCATGTTGCAGATTTTCTGATCCTGTTTTAGAAGTTGTGTCAGAAACTCTTTGGTATTCTTCTGTAACTCTGATGGAGGAGAGTGGAGGACTTCATCGAGCAATGCTATGCTGTTCCAGGTTTTGTTGTAATTAGTGTCATTGATGTTGTCGACTTTCCTGTTTAGTTCTTCATCTGTTCTTTGTTCTTTGAGTGACCACATCGAGAATTGTGTTTTAACATCACTGGTGTCTGACCAGTGGTAGAAGCTGAAGTTTTCCATGTATATTTTTTGTTGGTTTTGTGATTTGGAACAATTTTTGACAGAAAGTGATTTGTAGGACAATTTGTTGATGTTTTGAATCAAAAGTAATCATCGGTCTTTTATAGAGTTTAAAAACGCATCTACTTGGTAAATGAAGAGGTTAATTGTAATTGTGATAATCTGCTTATGTTCTTTGAACTTCGAAATTTTGTGTCTTGGGTTTCTTGGTATTTAATTTTACAGTTTTCTAATAAAAGTTGGGGTTTGAAAAGGTTTGAAAAGTTGGGTTTCTTGGTATTTAATTTTACAGTTTTCCCATAAAATTTATGGATTCTGTTTTTCAACAGGGATGTAATGCAATGAGTCCTCTCAAATGAATAGACGGACATTTGCTTCCTCTCAAAGGGTTATGGTGTGGTTATAACAACTGATCATGCTAAGGACTGTTATAATTAACCACTACTCCTTATAAAGACTGATGGACTTAAAGACTGATGAGGCCTATCCACTGTTGAGGACAAAGCCCTGTTAAAGACAAGCACTTATGTACCTAAAGCCTGATCAACGAAAGGAAAACCACTGCTCAGTAGCAGCAGTGCTTCAGCATCTACAGCGGATTCAACTTTAGTATTTATGTATCAGTGTTTCTTATGTAACAGTGTTTAGTGTAGCAGTGGTTCGCTATTGTTTATCTCTCGAGACAAACCCTATACAAACTCAAAGACGAACCACTGCCCAACAACAACAACAGTGGTTCAACATTAATAGCAGATATTCTACCTTTGTTTATGTTAACAGTGTTTATATGTAACAGTATTTATCACATCAGTGTTTTATACTCTGTTAGATTGTTAGATTTCATATCACTGAGATGTTTATATGTAACAATATTTATCACATCACCCCAGCATGCTAACTGATTATTAAGCTCCTCATTTTGATTGTTTGGGTATAGTATTTTTTAAATTGGTCTTTTTTTGCAAACAGTTGTTTATGGGCCAACTTCTTTTTAAGGTCAAACATTTGTTTAAAGGCAAACATCTGTTTATGTCCAAACAGATGTTTAAGGTCAAATATCTGTTTAATGTCAAACATCCTCAAAATAGTAAAAAATGACAGTTTTCATTAATCCTTAAAAGTCTGTTACAACTACTGTTTTGGTTCAAACATCTGATTGTTAAATGTTATCCACTATTGAAAGACAACCTCTGTTTCTTCATTTTTCATGTTGACCACTGAGTGACCAAACATCTGTGTTTCAATCACTGTTGGCTATCCACTGATAGTTAAAAAATAGAATTACAATGAAATTATAATTTTACTTAATCGTTACAATTTTACCTACGAAATCCTAACAAGTGTTAACTCTAGCGTGTAATAGTTTATAAATATTTCATTAAATTTCTATTTTTCTATGTAATAGTTTATTTTAATAATCTCAACATGCATCTTAAAAATAGTTAAAATGAAATTTTTTCATGAATTATAAGCATCAAAATGTTTTCAGGAAATCAAAAATCCATTGTAATAGTTTATGTTAATAATCTCAACATTGCACCATCAGGACTGATAGGCTATCCACTGATAGCTTAAAGTCTCCCACTGTTTTCATTGTAACCATTGCAACCACTAATATTATTTCATCAGTGGCTTCATAAAACAACTGTCTTCCATTACTCATCAGGGGTTGGCACGTGGACAGTACATAGCGGTCAGATATTTTGTAACCGCTGCCACGTCAGCATTCACTTTTCCCCTATAAAACCCTGATCAAAACCCCCAAATAGGGTTTTTACTGTCGAATCGAATTCAAAATTCCTTTCTCAAAGCAGTTATCCTCCGTTTCTCTCAAAATTCCTCATCATCCTTCTTCCTCAAATGGCAAAATCACCGCCTTCATCATCTGAGAAATCCACTCAAAAGGCCATAGAAATTCCGTACAAAGCTCCCCATAACTACTTGGGTCTCTTGACAAAACCAAGTCACACTGAAACCTTCAATTCCGTCATAGATGCTCTTTCGTCTTCAAAGTACAAAACTTTGTTGACTTCTGATGCTCCGATTTACTTGGCAACCCAGATGGAATTTTGGAAAAATGCAAAACTTGAATCTCAAGATGAAACACCCATAGCCATCAATTCCTCGATAAAGGGTGTTAAAGTTAAAATCACACCACAAACCATCTCTGAAGTGTTTGAACTCAATGATCTTCAAGGTAAACATTCTTTCCCTAAAATAGAGTATCAAACAGATTTTTTAGAAAGAGGGTATGCAAAGGAAATGAAAAAATACACTTTGCAAAAAGGCAGTTTTCCCCCTTCCACAAGGTTTTTGTTTCATACCCTCTTAATGTGTGTTTCTAATATGACCACTGCTTTCAATGAAATTCCATTAAAGATCCAATACCTGGGTTATGCTATCTTGCATGGGGAAAACTTTAACTATTCCCAGGAGATCTTTGATGACTTAGTCAAAAATGTTACTAGCAAATCATTTTTACTATTTCCAACGTTCCTAAGCTTTTATTTTCAAAAGAAATTTGGAAAGGATGATGCTCATGTACTCATCCAGGGTGAACCTTTTCAAATAAATGGCCTTACACCTGAAACATTTAAAAGGCTATCAAAAGTGTCCGAAACACAAGCAGAGGCTCCTGAGCATACTTTAGCAGCTACCACTGCTCCTCAGGCACCTGCTGCTGAGCCCACTGCTCAAGGTGATCACAGCAGCAAAACAACTGCTGTGAAACCCACACCTAAATCCACCAAAAGACCAAGATAAAAGAAAACACAAAAGCCCCCCAAACGTAAAACAAAGGCAACTCTGGAAGATGAGATCCTAGAGCAACTGCCAGTGACAACACAAAAGTCACCAGAAACCACTTCTACTACTTCCTCACAGCAGATGGTAGTAAGATCTCAACCCGAGCCTCAAACTCCTCCTGCTTCTTCTAAAAAAGAACAGGTTGTAAGAACCGGGACATCAAATTATGATGCTCTAGAATCACTTGATTCTATCATCCACAGCCCACTGCCCGGGGCAAATTCTCTTTCCACACCCATACTCACCTCTCAAATTCCCCCATAAACAAAACTTTTGTTGGATGCACTTGATATAGCTCAGACAGAAATCAGTTCCTCTCAACCACCTATCACTGAGTGCATGCCACCACAAGTGACTGAGTCTGAACTCCCTATCATTGCTAACCCACAAACAACACCAGAGGAGGTTACACTGCAGGATGTACAAGTACTTCATGTCAGTAATTCAAGCGAAGTAGCAACTACAGGTGTTGGATCCACTGGTCTACACCTGGCCAGTTGTTTCATAAATCAGACTTCCTTGAAGGCAATTTCTTCTCCAGCAACTTTGATAACCACTGGTGTGTTTGTTCCAACCACTGGTACATTTAAAAGGTTATCAATTGCTGAGGAAAGAAGTCCCCAGTACCGAGAACAAGGGGCATCATTGGATGACTTTTGGGAAAATTTTCCTAAGGCAACCATTGATACAACCACTATTAGTAGGAAATCAGATGATCCCATTATGTTGGGTGATGGTTTAATGTACCGAGAATTGACGGATAGAGTTGACAAGCTTAATACATCTGTTGCAGAAATCAAAGACATGCTGCAACAGTTGTTGAAAGCACAAAAGGTACCATCCCCTGCTTCACCAACTCCAACAGCTGCTCCATCATCTGCTCTCACTCCAAATGAGCTGTGGAGTTTGTTTCAACCTTTGCTACACCACGAAAGAGAATTAGCTAATCAGCAACATGAGATACAAGTTCAAAAGATTAGAAATCTCATGGAAGCAAGGTTTAAAGACACACAGGCAGATATCAAGGCAATCATGGCCCATTTGCTAAATACCATTGGCACTGCTCCTCCCTCTATCATCTTTGTGGATGAACCACCACCAGCTGATGCCAAAAAGGGGGAGAAATTGAAGAAGTTTAAAAAGAAGGGACATGAAGATGGTCTGTACATTGAAGCAGACACGTCAAGTATGCTTGCAGACATCCCCTTGCCAGATGGTACTAAAAAGATTGATGTAACCACAAATGCCATTACTGTAACACCCCAAAAATGGGTTTGGTAATCAAACCCCGTTAATAGTAAAGATGAGTAAAATACCGTTAGTGGTAAAATTAACCCGGTGAATATTAGGATTTAAATAATTAATCCTATATTAATCAAAAAGAAGAATAAACGCTTTGAGAAAACACGGTTTATTAGAAGCCCGAGTTAACGGGACTTAAAAAATAAAACGGGTTATAATTCCCCAAACCCACCAAGTTAACTAGGAATAGTAACTTAGTTAGTAATGGGTAACTAAATGAAAAGCTATGAGATATAGCTTCTTTTATAATAAATGAAACAAGAGGGACTAATATGGCCAAGAAGGGAAACTTGTTTTATTAAAATTAAAAATAAAACACAACACACAGACTCAGTGTGTGTGTGTGTGTGTGTGTGTGCGTGGATCGACCAGAGGACAAGGGAAAAAGAAGCAAACTCTAACTCTCACAAATCTCTCAAATTGAAGGTCCAAATCAAGTTTAAATCAAAATCCGAGTACGAATTAGTGATCTCCACTGAAAAAGGAGTCACGAAGTATGTAAATTTCATGAGAAATCTCTAGTTGAATTTCTGAGCAAACCTAGAGAATTTGAATTAAATGATTGCATGCTTGTTATATGATGAGATAGGAACATTGTAGTGTCTAGGAGTAAATCCTAGACAAGTATATGATGAAGTTAGGCCTAATTCTCGTGAATTCATGATCACCATTGAAGGTGATAAGTGGGTTTAGTATGAACATGTTAAACACTAGAAATTGATAGTTGTTCTAGTGTAATTTGAATTTTTTGTAAGTAAATTCTGATGTTGTAGATGCGAAAAACTGATATGAACATGTTAATTGATGTTAAAACATGGTTAAAACAATAACCATGAACTAGATAAAAGAAGAATACAAATTATGCACATTAGGTGTTTGTTAAAATGCCTAAATGAGAACTAAAGTGTTGAAATTTAGAGTGAAAACGCATATTTGAATGATATGGCAATTACGCATAATATGAAGTGATGAGGGTTCTACATATTATGTTGATTTAGACTTAATGTTGTAAACCAAGTGATTGAAAGTAGTTAACTTTGATAAATTAAGTTAAATAATCATGAAGTCGAATAGTAGATTCGACATAGAAAATAAGTGAGACGGAATAGTCGTGATTGTTAATGACTAATTTAACCGCCTTGTAAATCATTGACAATAGTTTCACGCTTAAACGAGCTAGGTGGAGGCTTGGGAAAGAAGCGGTCAAATAATCGAGTACGAGAAGGGAAGTGTAAACCGGATGCGAGGTAAGTTAAGCTTACGCCTTTTTATTCTTACTACCAAATACTTATAATGCAAGTCAGAATAAGTGAGAATGCCAAGAAACCATACATTATGGTAAAAAGGGTAAAAACGGTAAAATGGTAACCCGGACATGGGTTAACGAATAAATAAAAAGGATTTGAAAGGACAACAGTTGGCATAAGTCAAAATGGGTCAAACAAAGCAAGAAACAACCTTTAAGCAAGATGAATTCAAAGAGTAAATCAGAATAGGTTAAAGGGATGAAATGGTAATTAAATACCATCTCATTATTGTATTTGGTCATTTTGACTAAACGGGTCAAATGGTGTTGTTAACACCATTTGACAATAATATCTTATGATCGCGTGTTGAGTTTTGTAATCGCAGAAATTTAACACATGGTTCGCGTTGCTATTTGATTAGTAATTAATAGCGAAAGGTATTTTCATGGGTCAATCTTATGACCCGAGCCAGGTACGCATGTTTAGAATTATAGCTAAAGGCGATATTTTGGTCAATTAATATCGGAAGTCCTTCGTCGCACAAATGAAGGGCTAAATTTTGACCAAAAAGCCCTTGAGGGGTACATAGGACAAACAACTTTTAAAGAGTTGTTTGAACTAAACGTCTTGTTTAAATTGAGTCTTTGGAATTCTTATAAAAACTAGGATAAGATGTAAACCAATAGAAGCATGATTTAAGTCTAAAGATGTAAAATACTTGTAACGGGTCAAAACGAGTATATATGCAAAACGGGTTAAAATTTCTTAAGGAACCCGTAAAGTTGAATCTTGATGATTAGTAAACGGATAGAATATGATGACCATGGTATTTTGAAGGAAAATACCAAGTTAGTTTGGTAAAAGCATGAACGGGTCAAAAGTGTCCTAAATGAATTTCAAGCCGAGAGCTTGAAATCTAAAATTTTGTAAATTCAGATGTCGGATTTTTACTCCATGAGATGGAGGATTAAATTACGAATGCGTAGGAAAAAGAATCGCGTAAAACGGAGGTCTAGATCAAAAGTTATGCCATGTTGAAGTTTGGTTTTGATTAAAACTTAGCTGGGCGAATATGCAGCACCAACATCAACACATTCTGTCAAAATGGGACCGTGGCGTCGCGCCACGGCAAAGCCATTTGCCGTCGCGCGCGGCGACGGGCTAAAATGTTGAAAATTTTGCTTATTTTGATTATTTGACGCAATTACCTTGTTGTAATTGTTATTTTACTATCAAAACTGACTTCTAAGTTGGTTTTGATCATAGGTTAATGTCTAGAGTCCCGGATGAAGATCAAGCATCGAGCGAGAACCGAACACACGTTAAATGAAGCTTCCGCGTCAAATCTGGATTTGTATTTGTTATAAGTGAATTATGTAAACACTTACAAATATGTTTTGAAATATTGTAATCATATGGGAATGGAAGTAAGTCAAGTTTTTGTAAAGTCACATTTTAGCATTAAAATGTGTATCTTAATTATTAAAATCTTGATTTATTAAGACGTGTGTTACAAATTGGTAATCAGAGCTCAAGGTTAAAATAATAAAGTGTTCGGTAAGAGGCTTGATCGCAAATCCGATAAGTACAAGTATGTTAATGGTTTAGCATGCTAAAGTGTTGTAAACAACTGTAACACCCCGAAAACGGGTTTGGTAATTAAACCCCGTTAATACTAAAGACGGGGAAAGTACCGTTAGTGGTAAAAGTAAACCGACGAGTATTAGGAATTAATTGAATAATCCTAATATTTATTTAAAGAGAATAAGAGCTTTCAAGAAAATAGGATGGATAAAAGGCTCGATTTAACGGGACTTAAAATAAAAGGAGTTGTAAACAAGATAAAATAACTAGGAAATAAATAACCTAGTGCAAGTCTTGTAATTAAATGAAATAAGTCAGTTTGATGTGCATTAGTCTAAAAAGATAAACTAAAGGGGCTGATTTGGTATAAATGTCCAAACTTGATTTTTATAAAAATAAAATAAATAAAACACACACACACACATCAGTGTGTGCGTGCGTGGGAGCGACCAGGAGAGGGGAAGAAACCCCAAACCCTTATTTCAGCTAATCTGATCAATTGAAGGGTGAATTGGGCATGTAATCACTGCATGAATCAAAAATCTTGATCACGTACACTTGTCTAACACTAGGGAAGTTGCAATTTCAGATTTGGTGATGTTTGATTTTTGGGTAAAGTTTAATTAGTAGAAATTCTTGAATGATTGAGTAATGTTATGATTCAAGGAAGTGTGATTCGAGTGTAGGATCATAAACCTAACTGAAATCATGTGAAAAGATTAATAAATTGTGTGTTAATGTAGCTATGTGCTATATCATGAAGTGGGTTTCTATCTATAATGGGAAACCCCAACATATTGTATGAGCTATGTAAGTAATAATCTAGGTTGGTTGAACTAGTATGATGGTATGGGTTGTGATGAGCAATGAAGCTTGAATAAAAATGAAATTCTTGGATTTACCAAGGTTTAATTGAATAAGAATGGCTAATTAAGTAGTATGCACATAAGGTGCTCGATAAAATGCCTAAATGAGAACTAAAGTGTTGAAGTTTAGAGTGAAAACGCGTATTTGAATGATATTGCAATTACGTGTGATATGAAGTGATAAGGGTCCTAAATACTATGTTGATTTAGACCAATGTTTTAAACCATGTGATTGAAAGTAGTTAGCTTTGATAAACTAAGTTAACTAAGCATGAAGTTGAACAATAGTTTCGACATAGAAAATAAGTGAGGTGGAATAGTCGTGATTGTTAATGACTAATTTAACCGCCTTGTAAATGATTGACAATAGTTTGACGCGTGACAAGCTAGATGAAAGCTTGGAGGAGGGAGCGGGTCAAACGAAGCAAGTACGGAATGAAAAGCGTGGCGTGGATGCGAGGTAAGTGTAATTTACACACTTATGTAGAATACCCGTTTATTCTATACGTTGTAAACGTGATAACGATAATATTGGAAATATGGAAATTTGTCAAATGTCGACTAATGTAAATCAAGGTCAAAAGGATACCCATGGCGTAAACCGAAATGGGTTGAAATGGTAAGAAAAGAGTGTAAAAGAAAAAGGGTATGGTTGTAAAATCCGGGATGGGATGGATGTATGAATTGGAAATCAAAAACGATGTTTTTGATTAAATAGATAATGTTGGGCATATAGTCCAAACGGGTCGAATGGTGATGATAACACCATTTGACAATATTGACTAATGTGGTTGTCAAGTATTATGTTAACAGGACCGATTAGCAAATCGGATAATTGCGTCATCATTGATGGTGTGATAATGAAAACGAGGTATAAATCGGGTCTACTTGTTGATCCGGGCCAGGTACGCATAATTATGTTGTAGTTAAAAGTGTTATTTTGGTCGAATAATTCTAGAGAGAGTCCTTCGTCATAAAAGGACTAAAATCGACCAAAACGCCCTTGTAGGCTAAATGGAACAAACGACCCTTAAAGGTTGTTTGGAAACGAGTTTTATGACTAGATAAATACTTAGAATAAGTATAGAAGTTGAAAGAGGTATTATATTAGCCAAATGACAATATTTGAGTTTTTGCCGTAAAATAATGATTCGAGAGATAAAATTTGGTTTATATTGATCACCACATTAAACCTACCTTAAATACAGTTGTGGTGGGAGATTATAGGAAAAAAAAATGTGGTAATGGAATGCTAGAAGCAATCGAAAGCTATTTTAGGCTAGAAAGTGCTTAAATACCCTTAACGGGTCAAAATAAGCATACGAGCGAAAACGGGTTTAAATTGTGTAATAAACCTGTGATTAGAACCTAAAATGGTAGATAACAATAATTTGAAGAAGTGTATATGATATAGGAATCAAACAAACATGTTGGTGTGGTAAAATCATGAATGGGTCAATATTTGGTAAAAAGGGTAGTAAGCCGAAGACTTAAAAGTCTGAGATTTTTGTTAATCCGGATGTCGGATTTTAACTCCATAAGATTGAGAATTAAATTACGGACGCGTAGGAAAAAGAATCGGGTAAAACGGATCAATAACGAAGAAGTTATGGCCGTTTCCGTGAAATCGGGTTGAGCTGGGTATGTGCAACAACTGATTAAGCATCAGGCTGTGAAAAAGGGGGCCTAGCGTCACGCGACGCCCCTTGGCGTCACGCGACGCCCCCTGGCGTCACGCGACGCCCCCTGTTCCGGGAAAAAAAAATTTGTTGTTGTTTGACCCATGTAACTTGTTTATACTTATTATTTAACTATCAAAACTAACTTTTAAGTTGGTTTTTATTATAGGTGATAGCCAAGAGTGCCCGGATGAAGATCAAGCTCGATGAGGAACCGAACACGATAAAATACAAGCTTCCGCAAGGCGTTTCGTTGTATCTTTTAAGCGACGAATTCAATTACATTAAGTTGTTCAAACTTTTAATTTGTAAAAGTTTTAGATTACTCGTATTTTCTAAGGATACTTAATTGTAATTACATGTTTATTTTCGTTATTTATACGAAAACCTTTAAAATAATAACAAGGGTGTTACAAGTTGGTATCAGAGCCAGGTTGTTGACAAATGTGTTCGGTTCGAGGCTTGATCGCAAATCCGGTAAGTACATGTATATCATAGGTTTAGTATGATTAAAGTGTTGAGAACAACACATATGGTTATCGTGTAATACACGTTACACCAATAAAAACGATATAGAATAGATATAGTCAACGAAATTACACGCGTTGATGCGTATAGTAGAAAAGCCTTGTATTATAATACGGGCATCCTTTAATGTTGAAATTACTAACTGTTGTATATGTTTTTGATTGAAGGACACTCGCATATGAAGATAGCGAGAGTTTAACAAATCATGGATTTGACTGAGGAACGGTCCAAAGTATGACAAATAGAGCACGATCACCAAGGACCTAAATCGCGCAACGATTGCGAATAAGTTAATGGCAAGGGGAGCCTGTTAGAGCAAGTATTATCAGGTGCACGTTTTAAATTATTGCATAAATAGTACTATGCAACAAATATGTAGAGATTGAAAGTTGCATATGTAGATTGAAAACTTGGAAAAACTGGAATAGAAAACCTATCCGGGATATTGTTTCCAAGAAAAAAAACAAATAGAGGCATTACTTACATGGGGTGTAATGTGAAAATTATAAAAAAGGTCATGTATACCAGGTGTTGATCGCTTACTCTGGCCAAGTAAGTAGTGAACACGTGGTACCATGAACTTCTTATGATGGACACATTTATGTCCGATGTAGTAAGGGTGGGGTGAATGGGACTAACTTAAAAAATACCCAAATGAATCAAATGAGCAAAATATTTGATAATAATGTAAACGCACAGCCGGGTGACGGAAGCGTATTACATTAGGATGACGAGCTCGAGTGAAGGGACAAAGATTAATGTAAAACGATTAAGGTTTGCAATTGGGAGGGGTGTGCTTACACTCGAACCCGAAGAATGCAAATATGACTCTTAACGGGCCGATTTTGTAAAACACCAAATTTGAGAACAAAGTAGGAATATAAAAGCGAAACGAAGTCATAATGCATACCGTAAGGGTTGCAATAATAATGACTTCGGTAAAACACCCGGTTGGTGGGTAAGGATTTAAACGCATGCGTAGACTGAGAAACAGGAACGCGAAATAGAAAGTCAAAAGACTCGGAGTATGAGTCATGACTAAAAGATGACAAGAATTTTCGCAAACATAAATTTTGGTAATTACGCTCAACCATTTCAAAGTTGGACGGGTCAAATAAAGAATGAAGTTTGACATTCATAAGTGATGAAAATTCACCCAAATTGAGTCAAACGAGTCAATTAAGGAATAACGCTTAATGTAATAGGAAAACGCAAACCGGTGAAACCGGAAAGCTAAAAACAATAAGATAGAAGGACCCGAGTAATGGGTTGTAAAGGAATATAAGTATGAACCGGGAAATGGTAAACGTAAGACAAACCGAAGTGTAAATGACGCTAGAAGTCGTAAAGTTGGAAAGATAGTCAGAAAGTAAACAAATGAAACCTTAGACTACGGTCAAGGTCAACTAAAGTTCAAAAGTAAAATTAAATGATTCCAAACATAACAAAGGATGCTTTAAAGCTATATATGTATAAATAGACAATTGAATAAAGACTAGAATAAAAGATGATCTACGGGATCATCATAACCTACGGGATATTAATTAGTGTGAAGGTCTACGGGGCCAAAATGACCTACGGGTCATGAACAGTAGCAAAGGGATCATAAGGGCCTCGTCTTAAAGAGATGAAAGCCTAAGGAAATAGCCTACGAGGTTAAGTGAAGGAACCTACGAGTCAATTGTGTAAGGTGAGGGAACTTGTTACGATTCCCCGCATAGAACGAGAACGGAAAACAATAAATTATGGGTTGTCAATTTCCTTAATATGAGTAATTGACATTGTTAAAGAGAAAAACGTTAGACTAAAATTCAGTTTTTGTAAGAAATAACATTTTTACAAATATAAATTCGGATAGGAAATTGAATAGTAAGCATGAAAGATTCAAGTCTTGAAACTAATAGGCGCAAGACGATATATTCGAAAAAGTGATGTTTTCGAAAATGAAAGGTTGATATGAATTAAACATGATGTGACACGATCACGGTCAAGAAATGCAATGTGAGGTAGAATTACATTATAACCAAGCGAGCGGTAAAAGTAACTGGACTAATAAATCTAGTTAGTGATACCGGTTAAGGTCAGCAATTCAAATCAAGAAATTTGGTTTGCTTGTAAGCGGTAGATTCGGTATAACTGAACCGAATAAATAAAATAGAAAATAAAAGAATTTGTTTCTAAAAGTGAAAGATTTCACTAAGGACCTTTAAACGGGACAAAGTAACGGATTCATAAAGAATTCGATAGTATATGAAAGCGATGGATATCGCTAAGTTAATTAAACTAGTGGAAATAACGAGATTACGTTATTTCAAGTCGCATTATGTCATGTAAGATACGTAGATGATTAATAACCAAAAGGATATTACCATACTTTTCTGGTAATACTAACAATCGGTTAAAGTATGAGAAATGCTTAATTGATTATCGAGAGCAAATGCATGGAGGTAAACTCGATAAATTAGGTAAGAAAAGGTTTCGAGGACGAAACCTCTTTAAGGGGGGTAGACTTGTAACACCCCGAAAACGGGTTTGATAATTAAACCCCGTTAATACTAAAGACGGGGAAAGTACCGTTAGTGGTAAAAGTAAACCGGCAAGTATTAGGAATTAATTGAATAATCCTAATATTTATTTAAAGAGAATAAGAGCTTTCAAGAAAATAGGATGGATAAAAGGCCCGATTTAACGGGACTTAAAATAAAAGGAGTTGTAAACAAGATAAAATAACTAGGAAATAAATAACCTAGTGCAAGTCTTGTAATTAAATGAAATAAGTCAGTTTGATGTGCATTAGTCTAAAAAGATAAACTAAAGGGGCTGATTTTGTATAAATGACCAAACTTGATTTTTATAAAAATAAAATAAATAAAACACACACACACACACATCAGTGTGTGCGTGCGTGGGAGCGACCAGGAGAGGGGAAGAAACCCAAACCCTTATTTCAGCTAATCTGAACAATTGAAGGGTGAATTGGGCATGTAATCACTGCATGAATCAAAAATCTTGATCACCTACACTTGTCTAACACTAGGTAAGTTGCAATTTCAGATTTGGTGATGTTTGATTTTTGGGTAAAGTTTAATTAGTAGAAATTCTTGAATGATTGAGTAATGTTATGATTCAAGGAAGTGTGATTCGAGTGTAGGATCATAAACCTAACTGAAATCATGTGAAAAGATTAATAAATTGTGTGTTAATGTAGCTATGTGCTATATCATGAAGTGGGTTTCTATCTAGAATGAGAAACCCCAACATATTGTATGAGCTATGTAAGTAATAATCTAGGTTGGTTGAACTAGTATGATGGTATGGGTTGTGATGAGCAATGAAGCTTGAATAAAAATGAAATTCTTGGATTTACCAAGGTTTAATTGAATAAGAATGGCTAATTAAGTAGTATGCACATAAGGTGCTCGATAAAATGCCTAAATGAGAACTAAAGTGTTGAAGTTTAGAGTGAAAACGCGTATTTGAATGATATGGCAATTACGTGTGATATGAAGTGATAAGGGTCCTAAATACTATGTTGATTTAGACCAATGTTTTAAACCATGTGATTGAAAGTAGTTAGCTTTGATAAACTAAGTTAACTAAGCATGAAGTTGAACAATAGTTTCGACATAGAAAATAAGTGAGGTGGAATAGTCGTGATTGTTAATGACTAATTTAACCGCCTTGTAAATGATTGACAATAGTTTGACGCGTGACAAGCTAGATGAAAGCTTGGAGGAGGGAGCGGGTCAAACGAAGCAAGTACGGAAAGAAAAGCGTGGCGTGGATGCGAGGTAAGTGTAATTTACACACTTATGTAGAATACCCGTTTATTCGATACGTTGTAAACGTGATAACGATAATATTGGAAATATGGAAATTTGTCAAATGTCGACTAATGTAAATCAAGGTCAAAAGGATACCCATGGCGTAAACCGAAATGTGTTGAAATGGTAAGAAAAGAGTGTAAAAGAAAAAGGGTATGGTTGTAAAATCCGGGATGGGATGGATGTATGAATTGGAAATCAAAAACGATGTTTTTGATTAAATAGATAATGTTGGGCATATAGTCCAAACGGGTCGAATGGTGATGATAACACCATTTGACAATATTGACTAATGTGGTTGTCAAGTATTATGTTAACAGGACCGATTAGCAAATCGGATAATTGCGTCATCATTGATGGTGTGATAATGAAAACGAGGTATAAATCGGGTCTACTTGTTGATCCGGGCCAGGTACGCATAATTATGTTGTAGTTAAAAGTGTTATTTTGGTCGAATAATTCTAGAGAGAGTCCTTCGTCATAAAAGGACTAAAATCGACCAAAACGCCCTTGTAGGCTAAATGGATCAAACGACCCTTAAAGGTTGTTTGGAAACGAGTTTTATGACTAGATAAATACTTAGAATAAGTATAGAAGTTGAAAGAGGTATTATATTAGCCAAATGGCACTATTTGAGTTTTTGCCGTAAAATAATGATTCGAGAGATAAAATTTGCTTTATATTGATCACCACATTAAACCTACCTTAAATACAGTTGTGGTGGGAGATTATAGGATAAGAAATGTGGTAATGGAATGCTAGAAGCAATCGAAAGCTATTTTAGGCTAGAAAGTGCTTAAATACCCTTAACGGGTCAAAATAAGCATACGAGGGAAAACGGGTTTAAATTGTGTAATAAACCTGTGATTAGAACCTAAAATGGTAGATAACAATAATTTGAAGAAGTGTATGTGATATAGGAATCAAACAAACATGTTGGTGTGGTAAAATCATGAATGGGTCAATATTTGGTAAAAAGGGTAGTAAGCCGAAGACTTAAAAGTCTGAGATTTTTGTTAATCCGGATGTCGGATTTTAACTCCATAAGATGGAGAATTAAATTACGGACGCGTAGGAAAAAGAATCGGGTAAAACGGATCAATAACGAAGAAGTTATGGCCGTTTCCGCGAAATCGGGTTGAGCTGGGTATGTACAGCAACTGATTAAGCATCAGGCTGTGAAAAAGGGGGCCTAGCGTCCCGCGACGTCCCTTGGCGTCACGCGACGCCCCCTGTTCCGGGAAAAAAAAATTATTTTGTTGTTGTTTGACCCATGTAACTTGTTTATACTTATTATTTAACTATCAAAACTAACTTTTAAGTTGGTTTTGATTATAGGTGATAGCCAAGAGTGCCCGGATGACGATCAAGCTCGATGAGGAACCGAACACGATAAAATACAAGCTTCCGCAAGGCGTTTCGTTGTATCTTTTAAGCGACGAATTCAATTACATTAAGTTGTTCAAACTTTTAATTTGTAAAAGTTTTAGATTACTCGTATTTTCTAAGGATACTTAATTGTAATTACATGTTTATTTTCGTTATTTATACGAAAACCTTTAAAATAATAACAAGGGTGTTACAACAACACATAGGGTTATCATGTAATACATGTTACCCCAATTAAAATGATTGCTATAGTTGACGAAATTTCGCGCGTTGACGCGTATAGTAGAAAAGCCTTGTATTATAATACGGGCATGCATTAATGTCGAAATTACTAACTGTTGTAAATGTTTTAGTTGAAGGACACTCGCATATGAAGATAGCGAGAGTTTAACAAATCGCGGATTTGATAGAGGAACGGTCCAAAGAATATGCTCATCAAGGACCTAAATCGCGTAGCGATCGCGAACAAGGCTAATGGCAAGAGAAGCCCGTTAGGGAAAGCATTACCAGGTGCACATTTTAAATTTAATTGCACAAATAGTAATATGCAACAAATACGTAGAGATTGAAAGTTGCATATATAGATTAAAAACATGGAAAAACCCGAATAGAAAATCTATCCGGGATATTGTTTCCAAGAGAAACAAATAGAGGCATTACTTACATGGGGTGTAATGTGAAAATTATAAAAAGGTCATGTATACCAGGTATTGATCGCTTACTCTGGCCAAGTAAGTGGTGAGCACGTGGTACCATGAACTTTTTATGATGGACATATTTACATCTGATGTAGTAAGGACAGGGTGAGTGGGACAAATTAAAAAGTACCCAAATGAATCAAATGAGCAAAATATTTGATAATAATGTAAACGCACAGCCGGGTGACGGAAGCGTATTACATTAGGATAATGAGCCCGAGTGAAGGGACAAGATTAATGTAAAATGATTAAGATATGCATTGGGAGGGGGTGTACTTACACTCGAACCCGGAGAATATAAACATGAATACAAACATGTAAAATGATTAAGATATGCATTGGGAGGGGGTGTACTTACACTCGAACCCGGAGAATGCAAACATGTAAAATGATTAAGATATGCATTGGGAGGGGGTGTACTTACACTCGAACCCGGAGAATACAAACATGTAAAATGATTAAGATATGCATTGGGAGGGGGTGTACATACACTCGAACCCGGAGAATACAAACATATAAAATGATTAAGATATGCATTGGGAGGGGGTGTACTTACACTCGAACCCGGAGAATACAAACAAGTAAAATGATTAAGATATGCATTGGGAGGGGGTGTACTTACACTCGAACCCGAAGAATGCAAACATGTAAAATGATTAAGATATGCATTGGGAGGGGGTGTACTTACACTCGAACCCGGAGAATGCAAATATGTCTCTTAACGGGCCGTTTTTGTAAAACGTCAAACTTGAGGACAAAGTCGGAATATAAAAGTGAAGTGAAGTCTTAATGCATACCGGAAGGGTTGCAATAACAACGACTTTGGTAAAACACCCGGTTGATGGGTAAGGATTTAAGCACATGCGTAGACCGAGAAACGGGAACTCGGATGGAAAGTTAAAAGACTCGGGTTTTGAGTCAAGACTAAAAGACGACAAGATGATGTAAATAGAAATTTTGATAAATTATGTTCAACTATTTTAAAGTTGAACGGGTCGAACAAAGAATGAAGTTTGACATCCATAAAAGATAAAATTTCACATGAATAAGTCAAACGGGTTGAATATAATATAATGCCGGATGGCATGAGTAAGCGCAAACGGGATAACGGTAGCGTCAAAAGAAAAAGAATAATGAGCCCGGTAATGGGACATAATCAAATACGAATATATGTAAACTGGATAATAGTGAGCATAAGATGAACCGATGCATAAATGACGTGAGAAGTCATAAAGTCAGAAAATTAGTTCGAAAGAAAAAAAATAGCCTTAGACTACGGTCAAGGTCAAAGGAAATACAAAAGAAAAAATAAATGGTTTTGAACATAAAAAGGGTGCCTTAACGCCATATACATATATAAATGTATATACCTTTGAATAAAGACTTGAATAAAAGATGATCTACAGGATTATCGTAACCTACGAGATTATAAATGAGGCTAAGGTCTACGGGACCAAAAAGACCTTCGGGTCCCAAATAGAAAGAAACGAATTGTTAGGGTCTCACCTTAATAAGGTAAAAAGGTGAAAATATAAAGAAATAGCCTACGCGGCTAAGCAAAAGAACCTACGGGTCAATAGTATAAAACAAGGAAACTGGCTGTAACTTCTCGCGTAAAATAATAACGGGAGATAAAGTTAGTATAAAAGCGACAGGTTTCGCTAAGTTAATTAAATGGGTTAAAAGCAAAGAGATTGTAAAAGGTCTGGTTGACAAAAGTGAAAAATTTCACTAAAACATTAAACGGACAAAAATGACAAAAGAGTTCACAATTATTTAAATTGTACTACGTCACAAAAGTGAGTGAAGTCATTATCGAAATGACAATGGAAGGGGATAAGTCCTTGGACGTAAATTCCTTGGAATTGACATGAGCTAAAATGAAAATGTTAAACTAAAGAATTCAATTTTTGGTAAGAATCAACGTTTTAATACGTATGAATACTATGAGACGAATTCGGAAATGAGTAAATCAAAGAACGTGGGTCTTTACACCGATGGGTGCGAGACAATACGTCCGAAAAGGAGAAGCATGATAAAGAAAAGTCGAATTAGACTTAAACATGACGTGACACGCTCACAGACAAGAAAACAAATATAGAGAATGATATAGAATACCGTCAAGTCGTAACGTGAGTTACGAGATATGAAAATCAGAAAACAAGAAAAAGGCCAGGTTGGCAATAAGATATACCCGAATGACGGGGAATAAAGTGACGGCGACTAATCAGTCTATCCGATAAAATATTTCAAAGTCAGATTAGTGTTACGACTTATACAAAGCACTTGTCGATATGAGATTAGCTTGAAGTAAGCATGTTGAAAATAAATATAACTGAGTGATCAGATGACAACTCGATCGAATAAGTGACCAGATTAAGAAATACAAGATGAAAGTATCGGCCTATGAGGCCATACACGTAAAAGATGCATATGCTATGAAACCAAAAAGACATTACCATACTTCCCTGGTAAGAGTATTATGTGTGAGCAATGCTCAAGTGATCACTAAGACTAAGGTCCGAATGATCTAAGCTGATAAAGTACGTGAGAAAGGTTTCGGGGACGAAACCTCTTTAAGGGGGTAGACTTGTAACACCCCAAAAATGGGTTTGGTAATCAAACCCCGTTAATAGTAAAGACGAGTAAAATACCGTTAGTGGTAAAATTAACCTGGTGAATATTAGGATTTAAATAATTAATCCTATATTAATCAAAAAGAAGAATAAACGCTTTGAGAAAACACGATTTATTAGAAGCCCGAGTTAACGTGACTTAAAAAAATAAAACGGGTTATAATTCACCACACCCACCAAGTTAACTAGGAATAGTAACCTAGTTAGTAATGGGTAACTAAATGAAAAGCTATGAGATATAGCTTCTTTTATAATAAATGAAACAAGAGGGACTAATATGGCCAAGAAGGGAAACTTGTTTTATTAAAATTAAAAATAAAACACAACACACACACTCAGTGTGTGTGTGTGTGTGCGTGGATCGACTAGAGGACAAGGGAAAAAGAAGCAAACCCTAACTCTCACAAATCTCTCAAATTGAAGGTCCAAATCAAGTTTAAATCAAAATCCGAGTACGAATTAGTGATCTCCACTGAAAAAGGAGTCACGAGGTATGTAAATTTCATGAGAAATCTCTAGTTGAATTTCTGAGCAAACCTAGAGAATTCGAATTAGATGATTGCATGCTTGTTTTATGATGAGATAGGAACATTGTAGTGTCTATGAGTAAATCCTAGACAAGTATATGATGAAGTTAGGCCTAATTCTTGTGAATTCATGATCACCATTGAAGGTGATAAGTGGGTTTAGTATGAACATGTTAAACACTAGAAATTGATAGTTGTTCTAGTGTAATTTGAATTTTTTGTAAGTAAATTCTGATGTTGTAGATGCGAAAAATTGATATGAACATGTTAATTGATGTTAAAACATGGTTAAAACAATAACCATGAACTAGATAAAAGAAGAATACAAATTATGCACATTAGGTGTTTGTTAAAATGCCTAAATGAGAACTAAAGTGTTGAAATTTAGAGTGAAAACGCATATTTGAATGATATGGCAATTACGCGTAATATGAAGTGATGAGGGTTCTACATATTATGTTGATTTAGACTTAATGTTGTAAACCAAGTGATTGAAAGTAGTTAACTTTGATAAATTAAGTTAACTAATCATGAAGTCGAATAGTAGTTTCGACATAGAAAATAAGTGAGGTGGAATAGTCGTGATTGTTAATGACTAATTTAACCTCCTTGTAAATGATTGACAATAGTTTGACGCTTAAACGAGCTAGGTGAAGGCTTGGGAAAGAAGCGGTCAAATAATCGAGTACGAGAAGGGAAGTGTAAACCGGATGCGAGGTAAGTTAAGCTTACGCCTTTTTATTCTTACTACCAAATACTTATAATGCAAGTCAGAATAAGTGAGAATGCCAAGAAACCATACATTATGGTAAAAAGGGTAAAAACGGTAAAATGGTAACCCGGACATGGGTTAACGAATAAATAAAAAGGATTTGAAAGGACAACAGTTGGCATAAGTCAAAATGGGTCAAACAAAGTAAGAAACGACCTTTAAGCAAGATGAATTCAAAGAGTAAATCGGAATAGGTTAAAGGGGTGAAATGGTAATTAAATACCATCTCATAATTATAATTGGTCATTTTGACTAAACGGGTCAAATAATATCTTATGATCGCGTATTGAGTTTTGTAATCGCAGAAATTTAGCACATGGTTCGCGTTGCTATTTGACTAGTAATTAATAGCGAAAGGTATTTTAATGGGTCAATCTTATGACCCGAGCCAGGTACGCATGTTTAGAATTATAGCTAAAGGCGATATTTTGGTCAATTAATAGAGGAAGTCCTTCGTCGCACAAATGAAGGGCTAAATTTTGACCAAAAAGCCCTTGAGGGGTAGATAGGACAAACAACTTTTAGAGAGTTGTTTTGAAGTAAACGTCTTGTTTAAATTGAGTCTTTGGAATTCGTATAAAAATGGGGATAAGATGTAAACCAATAGAAGCATGATTTAACTCTAAAGATGTAAAATACTCGTAACGGGTCAAAACGAGTATATATGCAAAACGGGTTAAAATTTCTTAAGGAACCCGTAAAGTTGAATCTTGATGATTTGTAAATGGATAGAATATGATGACCATGGTATTTTGAAGTAAAATAACAAGTTAGCTTGTTAAAAGCATGAACGGGTCAAAAGTGTCTTAAATGAATTTCAAGCCGAGAGCTTGAAATCTAAAATTTTGTAAATTCAGATGTCGGATTTTTACTCCTTGAGATGGAAGATTAAATTACAAATGCGTAGGAAAAAGAATCGATTAAAACGGAGGTCTAGATCAAAAGTTATGCCATGTTGAAGTTCGGTTTTGATTAAAACTTAGCTGGGCGAATATGCAGCACCAGCATCAACACATTCTGTAAAAATGGGACCATGGCGTCGCGCCACAGCCAATGCCATTTGCCGTCGCGCGCGCCGAAGGGCTAAAATGTTGAAAATTTTGTTTATTTTGATTATTTGACCCAATTACCTTGTTGTAATTGTTATTTTACTATCGAAACTGACTTCTAAGTTGGTTTTGATCATAGGTGAATGTCGAGAGTCCCGGATGAGGATCAAGCGTCGAGCGAGAACCGAACACACGTTAAATGAAGCTTTCGCGTCAAATCTGGATTTGTATTTGTTATAAGTGAATTATGTAAACACTTACAAATATGTTTTGAAATATTGTAATCATATGGGAATGGAAGTAAGTCAAGTTTTTGTAAAGTCACATTTTAGCATTAAAATGTGTATCTTAATTATTAAAATCTTTATTTATTAAGACGTGTGTTACAATTGCTGATGCAAAAGCAAGGGTAAAAAGGGATATGGAGGCAAAGGATAAAGCAAGGTTTGAACAGGAGAAGAGAGTTTTTATGGAAATGAATGAGTAGGGTACTTCAGAACCAAAGGATGAAGAAAATCCTAAGGTCAAAAGAAAGCAGCCCACTAAAAACTCCACACATCAATCTCCCAAACCAACAGATGTTAAAACTCTTGTTGTATCAACAACTGTTGGTACTTCAGTGGTTTCAACAGCTGTTACCCAAATAACTGCCACCACTTCAACACACACTACAACTACTGCTCCCACTTCAACCACTGCCTCACCAAAAACATCATCACCACCAAAAATCACCTCACCACCAAAAACAACTTCATTACCACCATCATCTCCTGCTAAAAAGCAGAAGACTTCAAATGACACATCATCTGTTGTAATGACAACAGTGGTTGAAACACCAGTTGTTCCAACAACTGTTAGTCAGCAACCTTCCACTCAAATCACTACCACTCAATCCATCAAAACTCCACCAACCTCTCCTAAACCTAAAAGGAAAAGGGTAACCAATGTTGTCCTAGATGATGACACTTCACCACCATAAACAACCACACAATCACTGCCACTTGTACCTTTCCAAACCCTGTTCCTCTTTCTTCTGCTCAAGTTCAAAAACCAATCACTGCCATCACTCCTGGAGGTGCTCAGTACCCTTTAGAGCTTATAACAGTTAGAGAGGAGATCAAATCCTTCTACACTGAAGATGACCCTGCTAAAAGGAGTTTGCCATCTCTTGAAGGATATCCTAGGCCAAACAACATTGAAGAATATACGAGGTTAAAAGTTCAACAAGCAGAGGATATCTCTAAAAGGAATTCACATGGTAAATCTGATAAGGAAATACAAAGATACTATCAATACCTGCTAACTCAGGTCAGAACATTGGAGCAGTTTGCAAAAAATCTTTGTCAGTAACTATCAGAAAGAGCAGATGAAACCTTGTTGCGATTAAACCCTATCAGAGGAACAGATAATTAAAGCCAAAACTGGATAAGGAGAGTGGATCCAGAATAAGCAGATGTTGTATACAAGTCTCTCCCCTTGAAAGTGGTTTCAACATCTGCTGACCTCCTATCTACTGATCGTTACAACTGCTGGCCTACAACCGTTGATCAAGTCAAAGACTAAAGACCTGCTGTTTAATCTACTACTTTGGGTCAAGCACTGCTGGTAGTTATCAAGTACTGCTGAAGTCACAACAGTGGAAGGACCAGCAGTAGTTTAGTTTAATTATGTAATGTATTGTATAGTAGTTGTTAGCTTAAGCAGTGTTTGTATAGATCAGTTGTTAGAAGTTGTTAGGAGGTTAGATGTCACTTTCATGGTGACATCAGCATTGACGCCTCAGTGGTTTGTCCGTGCCTATAAATAGAACAATACCATACACTGTTATATTAGCTCTTCACAAAATCTTCTTCCTGCACGAACAAACATTGTGAGCTCAGGCTGAGGGGGAGTTTGTATTCATACATGCATTGTAATCGTTATTGAAATAAATTCAATCTTTCGGTTCTTTGTTAAAAATGTTTGATTAAAGCAATTCTCCTGTTTGATTGTGTGCAAAGTTTATTTCCATCTTAAATTCCGCTGCACTACTCATTCATCTTCATCTTATTTCAAACGTAAAACACAATCAAAACCAAACTCAGATCCTAACAATTGGTATCAGAGCTCGGACAGTCAAATTTGATCTAACAATCATTTTGACGTAAATAGTTCAGCTCATAATCGTTGATACTGATATTTGTTCGTTTTGTTGAAAACAGAGTAAGGTTTAATCACCATCAAAGTTGATTAATCAGTGCCTGTAAAACAACCAGGATGACGTCACAATCACAAGATGATAAGAATAACAGTGGTTACTGCAGTTGCTGGTGAACTACTGCTGGGAGAAAATTCAGAAACCCTGTTTGAACCACTGTTTGATCCTTGGTCCAAAGAAGACAAGGAAGAAAAAGAAGAGGAGAAAGAGGGTGAGAAAGAAGAAAGAGCTGATGAAGAAAATAATCATCAATGTGATTGTGCTATGATGGCAGCTGCCAAGGTATCACCTCAGGTTCTTAAAAATCTGTGTTCAGACAAATGCATTATTGCATTTGCTAGCATAAAAGAGGTGAATGAAAACCTTCGGAATAGGGTCTTAACTGATGAAGTCAAATTTGAAAAATCATTAAAAGAACTTAAAATCAAGTTGGCTGAAAAGGACAAAGAAATTAGCTGTCTAAAAGAAGAGCAAAGCATTACCAAAACCCAACTCCAAACAATGATAGAAAAATATCATGTTTGTAAAAAGGAGTTGGAATCCACCCAAATCACATGTGAAAAGTGGGTGGAATCCTGCAAAGGGTATGAAGTAATGCTTGAAAAATAGATTAAAAGCAATGTGAAATTTGGTGTTGGTTATAGAAAACATGATAATGAAAACACTGCTTTTGAAAAGTCTGTTCAAACCACTGATGTAACCACTGAATTCATTCCCACAAACAAGAATGGCCAAGAAGTGAAAATCACTGATAAACTTGGTAACAAAATCACACTTGAAAGACCAGTGGGATCCTCTACTTTTGAGGAAATTGAGAAATACCAATTTAAACCCTCATGGTCTGACGAGTGTGACATTCTTGAAAATTTTAAACCCATGGATTTCACAACCACTGATGGTGTTAAAGCTCCAAAAGCAAAAGTCATCCCTCTCAAGGACATCCCAACAGAGGTTAAAAACTCTGTTGCAAAGGAGTCTAAAAAGAGAAAGAAGAGAGAAAAGATCAAAAACATGTTTTGTGAATTTTGTGAAAAAAGGAATCATCTAACAAAAGACTGTTTCCATTTAAAAGTATATGATTTAAACAAAACAAGTATCATTGTACCTGCTGAAAAGCTGCACCATCTGTGGTAAAACAAACCACAAAACTCAAGCATGTGTGTATCTCAAAAACTTTGATGTTAAAAAGAATGAGTACACTGCTAAAACATCCTTGAGTCCATCAACATCATCTGTCAAATTCACCAAGAATCAACCACTATTTGTGCCAGTCCAAACAGCTGTTACAAAACAGCTGAATCAAACATCTGTCCAAAGAGATGTTCAAGTGACTGATGCACCCCCTGCCAACCAATTCAGAAGAGGCAAGGGACAATCATCTTACCAAAAGATTCCACACGTTTATGAGACCTACAAAAGGCCCTTTAAACCAAGAGTGAACAGGCATCCTTTTGGTTATCAGCAGATGATTGGTCAAAACCCACAACAGTGGTTAGAGAGAAACAGTCCTAAAACTGTCCAAACCCCTGACCTAACCACTGCCCATGCATCTGAACTCATCCCAGACACTGTTGATACCCCATCCAAAGCCTTATTGGCTTTGGAGACCCTAATGAACTAATCCTTTTACTTCATGTGCAGGGAGCTTCTGCATGCTTAGATAGTCTTTGGTATGTAGATAGTGGAGGCTCCAGGCACATGACAGGATGTAAAGCCCTTCTTAAAGATTTCAAAATCCATGGAGGGGGTGATATATCCTTTGGTAATAATAGTAAAGGGAAAGTTCTGGGGTCTGGTACAGTACAAACTGGAAATGTAAAATTTGAAATGTCAATCTGATAGACAATCTAAAATTCAACCTCCTAAGTGTTTCACAAATGAGTGATAAGGGGTATGGATCAGTCTTCACAAAGGAATGTTGTAGGATTGTTGGACCAGAAATGGTTGAAAAGATTGAAGCAATAATAAAAACTGGAAAAACAAAACTTGTTGCTCAAAGAAGTGGCAATGTTTATGTTGTTGATATGTCAAAAGAGTGTCCCAGAACTGATGCCTTTCTGTTCTCAGCTGCCTCTAACAAAGAGACAGAACTTTGGCACAGAAGATTGGGGCACACAAATCTCAAGACAATCACTGAAATTTCAAAAAATGGCCTAGTAAGAGGCTTACCACAAAAATTGTTTTCATGTCCTGAGCATTGTGTTTCCTGTTTAAAAGGAAAATAGCATAAAAGCTCCTTTAAGTCCATTGAAGAGTCCAAAACAACCCAGTGTTTGTAAATGCTGCACATGGATTTGTTTGGCCCAGTTCAAGTCATGAGTCTCAAGAAGAAGAGATATTGTTTGGTTATTATTGATGACTTCTCTAGGTTTACATGGACTTTCTTTTTACACTCAAAAGATGAGACTGCAGGCATTTTGCAAGACTTTGTGACACAGGTTGAAAAGCAATTTAACCTTCCAGTAAAAGTCTTCAGGAGTGACAATGGCACAGAATTCAAAAATAAGGAGTTGGATGCCTTCTGCGTGAAGAAAGGGATTGTAAGGCAGTACAACATCCCTAGAACACCAGAGCAAAATGGGGTAGTTGAAAGAAAGAATAGGACACTGATTGAAGCTGCTAGGACCATGCTTGCTGACTCAGGTTTGCCTTTGACTTTCTGGACAAAGGCAGTAAACACTGCTTGCTATGTCCAAAACAGAGTTTTAATAAACCCCAGGCACAAAAAGACTACTTATGAAATTCTGTATAAAATCAAACCACTGATCTCATACTTTAAAGTATTTGGCTTCCCATGCTTTATTTTGAATTTAAAAGATTCCATCTCAAAATTTGCAGCCAAAGTAGACAGTGGTTATCTTTTGGGATACTCTACCACTGCTAAGGCCTACAAAGTGTTTAACACATGGACTAAAACAGTGGAAGAGACTTTGAATGTGAAGTTCAATGAGCTTTCATCAATGAAAATCCCAGCAAATCCTGCTGATTTATTTGATCTTGATAAATTCACATTTGAAAGTGTTGCTGTCAAGACTAACAGTGCAGGTCCATCAGAGGATTCATCACCAGACTATGGGTATGAGATCATCATTCCTCAACAAAAGTCTGTTTCAATGGGAAAAGCAGCAGTTGTACAAAACACCTGTCAAAGCTCAACCACTGCTACCTCAACAGTTGTTGACCAAAGTAGCCCATCAACCTCTGTTTCCACATCATCAAACACTGCTGACAAAAGTCCCCAAATAGTGGATAAAAGTCAGCATGTGTCCACACCATTACCTCCTATTCCACCACCTTTTGAAGCCACTGCTGGATCATCAAAGTCACCAGCAGTGGTTAGCTCAGATGATACACATATGCAACCTTCACCAACAAATGCCATCATACCATACCAAGGAGATTTAATCTTCTTGAGATCTCATCCACCTGACCAAATCATTGGCAACATCAATGAAGGGGTGCTCACAAGAAGCCAAACCCAAAACATTTATCTTTTTGCTGGTTTTCTATCACTCCATCAGCCAGTCAAGTACCAGGAGGCACTGAAAGACAACAGCTGGGTAGAAGCCATGCAAGAGGAGCTCCAACAGTTTAAAAGACAACAAGTATGGGAGCTTGTACCACTGCCAAAAGATGTAAGCCCCATCGGCACAAAGTGGGTCTTCAGAAACAAAACTGATGAAAGGGCATTGTTGTCAAGAATAAAACCAGGCTTGTGGTTCAAGGTTACAGACAGGAAGAGGGGATTGATTATGATGAAACATTCGCCCCTGTAGCAAGATTGGAAGCTATAAGATTGTTCCTGGACTTTGCTGTCAACCACAACATGAAGGTGTTCCAAATGGATATCAAAAGTGCTTTCCTCTATGGTACAATTCAAGAAGAGGTGTATGTTTGTCAACCTCCAGGTTTTGAGGATCCATTTTATCCAGATCATGTCTACAGGCTAAACAAAGCCTTGTATGGCCTGAAACAAGCACCTAGAGCCTGGTATGAAACTCTTTCAACCTTTCTACTCTCAAGTGGTTTCAAAAGAGGTACCATTGATAAAACACTGTTTCTAAAATGGAGAGGAAAGGATTTAATGATTGTCCAAATTTATGTGGATGACATTATTTTTGGAAGCACATGTAATAAAATGTGTGAAGAGTTTAGGCAACTCATGACAGCTGAGTTTGAAATGAGTGCAATGGGTGAGCTGCAATGCTTCTTGGTCTCCAAGTTCAGCAAATACAAAATGGAACTTTCATTCATCAAAGCAAATATGCTAAAGAACTTTTAAATAAATTTGATATCAATGATTGTAAACCATGCAGCACACCCACCCATGGCAACCAATAAGATAGTCATGTCTGATGAAAAGGATGAGCTGATCGACCAAACACTTTATAGAAGCATGATTGGGTCTTTATTGTACCTAACTGCATCTAGACCAAACATCATGTTTGCAACATGTGTCTGTGCAAGAAGTCAATCAGCTCCCAGAAAATCTAACCGCATTGCTGTAAAAGGATCTTCATACATAAAAGGTGCTCCCACACTTGGTATCTGGTATCCAGCTAATGGGAATATCCAGCTTTCAGGCTTTTCAGACAGTGGACTTTGCCGGATGTAACACCACAAGGAAGTCCACTTCAGGAGGGTGCCAGTTTCTAGGAAATTGCTTGGTCTCATGGCAAAGCAAAAAGCAAGCAGCTGTTTCAACATCCACTGCTGAAGCTGAATACATTGTTGCTGCAGGCTGTACAGCCCAACTCCTGTGGCTTCAAAATCAGTTGCTGGATTTTGGTATCACTGCCTTAAAGACACCACTCATGTTGGATAGCCAGGCAGTAGAAAATATCATCAAAAATCCAGTTTCCCATTCAACCACCAAGCACATCGACATCAGACATCACTTTGTGAGAGATTGCTATGAAAAAGGTTTGATTTCTCTGCATCATGTTCCAACTAAAGACCAGCTGGCAGATGTGCTCACAAAAGCTTTAGATACATCTACCTTTGAAAGCTTGGTCTCTAGGATTGGCATGCTAAACATGGAATAACAAGCAAAATCTTGTTTTTCTATGAATAAAAGCATTAAAATGTTTTCAGAAAATCAAAAATCCATCCTTAAAAATAGCTAAAAATGAAATTTTCATTAAATCCTTAAAAGTCTGCCATAACCACTGATTGGTACAAACATCTGTTTGTTATTTGCTATCCACTGCTGAAAGTCAACCTCTGTTTCTTCATTTTCCTTGGTAAACACTGATGTCACACTTCAGTGTTTTAAAACCACTGACACAACTGATAGTAAAAGTCACCCACTGTTTTCGTTTTCCTTTGTGAACCACTGGTATTGCTTCATCAGTGGTTTCTCAAACAACTGTCCTCCATTATTTCATCCTTTCATCAGGGGTTGACACGTGGTCAATATTTATCAGTCAGATCTTTGTAACCGCTGCCACATCAACATACACTTTTTCCTCTTATAAAACCCTGCCCTAAACCCCAAAACAGGGTTTTCACTGTCGAATCGAATTCAAAATTCTATTCTCAAAACAGTTTTTCCCCAAAATTCTCTCCCTACCTTCATCGTCTTCACTTCATTTCTCCCATTCTCTGTTTCAATCATGGTGAAAAAGGCAAGCAAATCCAAAACAAAGGAGCCTACCGAGGTTGAAATTCCATACAAATGGTCTCACAATTACTTGGATATTCTTGAAAAACCCAGTGACACAAAGACCTTCGATTCCATCATAGACACATTATCCTCCAAAAAGTACAAAACTTTGCTCACTTACAATGCAACCGTCTATCTTGCTACTCAACGAGAATTTTGGAAAAATGCTACTCTTGAGAAGATGGACAAAAAGGTTGTTGCCATCAATTCCACAATAAAAGGTGTAAAACTCTCAATCACACCTCAAACCATATCTGAAGTATTTGAGCTCAATGATCTGGAAGGTAAAAATTCTTTTCCGAAAACAGAGTACCAAGGAGATTTCATTAAAAGAGGGTATGGAGAAGAAATGAAAATAGATACTTTACAAAAGGGCAGTTTTCCATCTGCTACAAGGTTTTTATTTCATACCCTCCTTATGTGTGTTTCTAACAAAACCACTGCCTTTAATGAAATCCCATTAAAGATACAATATCTGGGCTATGTTATACTTCAAGGTGAAAATTTTAATTACTCCCAGGTAATCTTTGATAATTTGGTCAAAAATGTTGAGAAAAAGGCTTTTCTATTATTTCCAAGATTTTTGAGTTACTATTTTGATAAAAAGTTTTCAAAAGAGAATGCCCATGTACTTGTACAGGGTCCTCCTTTTCAAATAAACAGCTTAACTGCTGAAACATTCACAAGAATGTTAAAACCAACAAAAACACAAGCAGAGGTGCCTGAGCAGAATTTAGTAGCTACCACTGCTCCTCAGGTATCTGCTGCTGAGCCCACTGCTCCAGGTGATCAAGGTAGCATAACCACTGTTTTGAAACCCACACCTGCCCTTACCAAAAAGACCAAAAAGAAATCATCCAGAAAACCCCCCAAACCCATCAAAAAGGCAACTCTGGAAGATGAGATCCCAGAGCAACTGCCAGTGACAACACAAAAGTCACCAATACCCACTGCTGCTACTTCCTCACAGCAGTTGGAAGAAAGATCTCCACTTTTTCCTAAAACTCCTCCTGCATCCTCACAAAAGGATCAGGTTGTAAGCACAGGGACCCCACATTATGAAGCTCTAGGTCCAATTGGGTCCATCTTCCTCAGTCCTGATCCCAAGGACATGTCTCTTTCTAAACCAATACCTTCACCCCTCATCTTACCACAATCCATGCTACCTTTGTTACATGTATTTGATATAGCTCAGACACAAACCAGTTCCTCTCAACCACCTATCAATGAGAGTACACTCCCACAAGTGACTGGGTCTGATGCCTATACCTCTGCAATCCCAGCAACAATTGAGGAGGTTACACTACAGGAGTTACAAGTAACTCCTGTCAGTAGTTTAAGTGGAGCAGCAACTACTAGTGTTGGACCCACCGGTCTACATTGGGTCAGATGTTCTATCAATAAGACTCCCTTGAAGGCAATTTCTTCAGAGACAACTAGGGCAACCACTGGTGTGTTTTCTTTAACCACTGGTGAGTTGTTCAAAGTGTCCACAAATGAGGAAAGAAGTCCCCAGTACCAAGAACAAGGGGCATCAGTGGATGACTTTTGGGATACATTCCCTAAGTCTACCATTGATACAACCACTGCTGGTGGGAAATCAGATGATCCCATTCATTTGGGTGATGGTTTAAAATATAAAGAATTGACGAAGAGAGTGGACAGAATTGAATCATCTGTTGCAGATATCAAAACAATGCTGCAGCAGGTGTTAAATTCTCAAAAGTCTACATCCACTGCTGCGCCACCCCCAACAGATGCTCCATTATCTAATGAGCTGTGGAGTTTATTTCAACCATTGCTCCGACATCAAAGAGAACTAGCTGATCAGCAACATGAGATCCAAATTCAAAAGATCAGAACTCACACGGAAGCAAGGTTTAAAGATACCCAAGCTGACATCAAGGCTTTAAAAGCCCACATTCTGAAAACCACTGGCACTGCTCCTCCCACTGTTCTCTTCATTGATAACCCTCCTCCAGATAATGCCAAAAAGGGGGAGAAAATCAAACAGTGGATAAAGAAGGGAATTAAAGATGGTATTTATATTGAACCAGAAAAGGAAAACATGACTAAAAACATTCCCTTGCCAGATGGTAGTAAAAAGATTGATGTTACTGAAAATGCACTAGCTAAAGCAAAAGCCAGTGTAAAAAGGGATAGAGAGGCTAAGGATAAAGCTAGGTGGGAACAGGAGAAGAGAGCTTTCATGAAGCTAAATGCACAAGGTCCTTCTGAACCTATGGATGATAAAAATTCCAAGGAAGAAAAGAAGAAGCCCACTAGACAAGGGAGGCAACCTAAAAAGCATGCTTTCAAACCACCTACTAAAGGCTCCAAACCTCAAACTACCACTTCAACACACACCACAACCACTGCCTTACCACCACTACCAAAAATCACTCCACCAATAAAACCACCAAAAACAACCTCACCACCATCACCTCCTGCCAAAAAGCAGAAGACATCAAATGTTACAACATCTGTTGTAATGACAACAGTGGTTGAAACACCAGTTGTTTCAATAGCTGTTAGTCAGTCACCATCCACCACTCAAAATACCACCACTGATCCACCCAAGACATCATCAGCCTCTCCTACAATAAAAAGGAGAAGGATTTTCATACCTGATGATGATTCTCCATCACCACCACCAACATCTTCACAATCTCTTGCACTGATTCCAAAACCTGTTCCTCTCTCTTCAGCTCCAGTACAACAACCAATCCCTATTATCACTCCTGCAGGTGTCCAATTTCCTCTAGAACTTGAAGCAGTTAGAGAAGAGATCAAATCCTTCTACTATGAGGATGACTCTGCTAAAAGGAAGTTGCCATCAGTTGAAGGATATCCAAGGCCTAACAACATTGAAGAATATTTGAAAGTTAAGGCTAAACAGGCAGAGGATATTTCCAAAAGAAACTCTCAAGGAAAAACTGATAAAGAAATTCAAAGGCATTACCAGTTTCTATTTACTCAAGTCAGATCCTTAGAGCAATTTGCAAAAAATGTTTGTCAACAAATCTCAGAAAGAGCAGATGAAACTTTGAGAAAAGACTACATTGAAAGCATCATGGCAACCAAGAAGTACATGGGAGAAAAGCATATGTACAAGGAGTGGACCATTTCTGAGCTTGAACAAGACGCAGCCAGGATTCAAGAAATGATAAAGAATAAGGTCAAACACACTCCTCCAAATTGGTCAAAGTACAAAAAGAATGTGCCTGAGAAGGCATTGGAACTGAGGAGAATGAAAGAGGAATTAGTTGCTGCTGACTATGGGTCCAAAAATCAAGTGGAAAGATGGAAAGAAGACACAGTCAGGTCCACCTACAAAAGGTTGGAGGAATTAAGGAAGAAAGATCCTAAAGTTCCACAAAAACCTGACTACCCTGAAGCAAAGGTCTCAAAAAGACCACCAAAGCTGCAAATCAGGAGACCTACTGCTCCAACTGGTGCTGCCATCTACAAAAGAAGACAACAAGAACAGTTGGTTGCTGAAACAGTGGAAGAAATGATGGCAGGAGATGACATTGTAAAAGAAGCCATTAAAAGAATGATAGAAGAAACTCTTGGCCTAAATCAACCTGTAAGCACTGCTCAGACAGTCATCAATAGGCCAGCATCACCAAACTCTTCATCCGATAAAAATCTCCCAAGAAACGTACCAGGCTCAAAAGTACTAAAGTGGGAAACTGACAAACAGACCCATGTACTGACTGTGTTCAAGTCTAGTGGAGAAGTGAAGAAAATAACAAGGGAACAAGCACTTGGCCTAAGTCTTGAAGATATGCAGGATCACCTTGATCTTCCACTTTGTAGGGATGAAGATGACACAGATGCCCTAGACTTTGAGTTGCAACTTAAAGGTCAGATAAGGGAACTGTTGATGAGGCAATAAAGTTCCACTATAATGAAGGGTTTTGGCATTATCTGTTCCAGGGGGAGATTGTTGGGATTGAACCCTATCAGAGGAACAGATAATTAAAGCCAAAACTGGATCAGGAGAGTGGATCCAGAATAAGCAGATGTTGTATACAAGTCTCTCCCCTTGAAAGTGGTTTCAACATCTGCTGACCTCCTATCTACTGATCGTTACAACTGCTGGCCTACAACCGCTGATCAAGTCAAAGACTAAAGACCTGCTGTTCAATCTACTGCTTTGGGTCAAGCACTGCTGGTAGTTATCAAGTACTTCTGAAGTCACAACAGTGGAAGGACCAACAGTAGTTTAGTTTAATTATGTAATGTATTGTATAGCAGTTGTTAGCTTAAGCGGTGTTTGTATAGATCAATTGTTAGAAGTTGTTAGGAGGTTAGATGTCACTTTCATGGTGACGTCAGCATTGATGCCTCAATGGTTTGTCCGTGCCTATAAATAGAACAGTACCATGCACTGTTCTATTAGCTCTTCACAAAATCTTCTTCCTGCATGAACAAACACTGTGAGCTCAGGCTTAGGGGGAGTTTGTATTCATACATGCATTGTAATCGTTATTGAAATAAATTCAATCTTTCGGTTCTTTGTTAAAAATGTTTGATTAAAGCAATTCTCCTGTTTGATTGTGTGCAAAGTTTGTTTCCATCTTAAATTCCGCTGCACTACTCATTCATCTTCAACTTATTTCGAACGTAAAACACAATCAAAACCAAACTCAGATCCTAACAAACCTTGAGAAAATATTATCTTGATAACGTCATGGCTTACAAAAAGTATAAAGGAGAAAGGTACATGTACAAAGAATGGACCATTAGTGAGCTTGAAAGTGAAGTAGCCAGAATTCAAGATATGATCAAAAACAAGGTGAAGCAGACTCCTCCTATCTGGGAAAAGTTTAAGAAAAATGTACCAGAAAGGACTCTACAGCTGAAGAGGATGAAAGAAGAGCTGATTACAGCTGATTTTGGGTCAAGGAATCAAGTGTCAAGATGGACAGAGGATAAAGTGTTTGCATCTTACAAAAGGCTGGAAGAACTAAGGAAGAAAAATCCTAATATTCCACAAAAGCCTGATTATCCTGAAGCAGTTGTTTCAGCTGAGCAACAAAAGCAACAACTCAGGAGATCCACTGCTCCACCTGCTGCCATCCTTTACCAAAGAAGGAAACAAAAGTAGATGGATAAAATAACAGCAGCAGATAAAGAAGCAGAGGATTACCTTGTGAAAGAAGGGGTTAAACGGATGATTGAAGAAAGACTTAAATATGCTTCAACCACTGCTCAGCTAGTTATTACCAGGCCACCATCTCCAAACTCATAAACATCTGAAATAAATTCAATCATTCGGTTCTATGTTAAAATGTGTGTTGAAAGCATTTCTCCTGTTTGATTGTGTGCAAACTTTATTTCCATTTTAATTCCGCTACATTACTTGTTCATCCTCTTAATTCTTAAACAAAAACATAATAAAAAAGAAACTCAGATCCTAACAACCTCTAATATGGGTTCATGATCTAATCCGGTGATTTGAAGACATTGTTGTTGAATCGAATGAGATGGTTGATGTAATATGGTCGTATTAATAACAAATGGTAATTAATATAACTAAGTTTTCCAAGCCCGGGAAGCAATCCCGGGTAAAAACCTAGTGTTTATATATATAGATAGTGAAAGTATAAAATACATTATTGCTTAACGTACGAGCGTATGCTGTAAAATTATACACGTTGTAAAATTCAAAATCCTAATCATGCATGTTGAAAAACCATGATCACGCATGTTATACTTATGTAATGAAGCATGTTATAATTATTTAATGAAGCATGTTATGGTTTTCAACATGCGTGATTAGGGTTTTGAGTTTTACAACGTGCGTAATTTCACAGCGTACGATCTTACGTTAAGGAATATTGTACGTCAACCGGCCTCTCTCTCTCTCTATATATATATATATATATATATATGTGTGTGTGGGGGGGGAGGGTTCAAATGAGAAGAACAATTTTGTAAGAATAAAAAGAATAAGTTTTAAACCAATAGAAATGCTCTATTTTACTTCATTTAATATGTGTATTTAATGTTATTAATAAGGGTATATAGGTAAATTTCTTATTGTAATTAATTAGATAACTAATTAAAATTGTAACTCACTTTTAAATATACTCTTTCAAGATAAAATAATTTTGGATGAAGGACAATTTTCAAAATGTGTAGGATAAATTTTAGTATGTGAAGCATAAATTCTTAAATGTGTATGATAAACTTAGATATGCGTAGGGTAAATTTCGGTAAGTGTAAAATATATGTAGGATAAATTTTAAAATGTGTAGGATAAAATGTTTTTTGCTTTATTAATGAGAGATAACGTAATTAATGGGGGGAACTATAAATTATTTAATCTTTTACCATTATGCCATTTCTTCTTTTTCTTCTCACATTAAATTTCTTCTCAAATGAACCTTCCTCATATATATATATATATATATATTGAATGGCTAATGTTACTCTCCCAAACTCCTATATTTATAAATAAATCACCTTTACTTGGGATTGAACCCAATACCTCCCACTAAGAGTCAAGAACCTTTACCAAATGAGCTAGCCCACTTGGCATTTAATCTATCTATACTTTCTATAAAAGGAGAAATCTGAGTGACATAAGAAAAGCTGATGTGTCAGCTGGAGAGGCTGTCCAACAAGGCTTTTCTTATGTCATTATTACATCATAAAGCCTAATATTCAAAGACTTTAAAATTCAAAGGTGGCCCACATTCAAATTCCAAAGGTCTGTCATCAAACCACTGCCTATCTCCAAACTTCAACCTATGTTATATAAAATCATTTAAAATTATTTTTAAACCTCTGCCCTCAAAATTTTATAATCAAACCTCTGCTCCCAATAAACCTCTGTCCAAATTCAAAATTCTGGCTCAACATTCAAAATTCAAAATTCAAACCATATATTCTAATCCTATAAATAAGATATATGAATCTGGCTCCCCATTCAAATCTCTCTTGCTCATATCTTCGAGCGTATCTCTCTCTCAAATGCATATTTCTAGTGATTCAGCCGGCTAATCTCCGATTATACTTCTTTGTTCGAATGTTCGTTGATTCTGTTTACATATTATCATCCCGGTATCATTGTTCCAACATTGTCGTTTCAATGAAGCTTCCCTCCACACATCAACCTTTCAATATCGATGTTGCAGTATCATTGTTGCAACATCGTGAAAAGTTGCATGTGCTACCTTCTTTGATGGGAGAGTTGCATTGTTCGATTTTCGTTAAATCAAAAGTCAGGTTTTCTTGCGTCAGTAAGATTTTCTTCTTTTATAGAAAGTATAGATTCGTGCAATATCGTGAAAAGTTAGATGTGCTACAACAGTTAAGATGAGACATTTGCATTTTAGGTTTGTTTCTTATGTTGATTAACTGTTGATGATGTTGAGAGTTTTTATTGACACTAACATTTTAGAATATGTTAAGATGCATGTTGATATTATTAAAATGAACTACTACATAGAAAAATAGAAATTTAACGAAATATTTATAAAGTATTACACGCTAGAGTTAACACTTGCTAGGATTTCGTAGACTCTGGCCTTTCTCCATGTGATTTCATGATCTCTTTTGAATTTCAGGTCAGTTAGCATGTTGCAGATTTTCTGATCCTGTTTTAGAAGTTGTGTCAGAAACTCTTCTGCATTCTTCTGGAACTCTGATGGAGGAGAGTGGAGGACTTCATCGAGCAAGGCTATGCTGTTCCAGGTTCTGTTGTAATTAGTGTCATTGATTATGTCAATTTTCCTGTTTAGTTCTTCGTCGATTCTTTGTTCTTTGAGTGACCACATTGAGAATTGTGTTTGAACATCGCTGGTGTCTGACCAGTGGTAGAAGCTAAAGTTTGCCATGTAGATTTTTTGTTGCTTTTTCTGATTTGGAACATTTTTTGACAGAAGGTGATTTGTAGGATAATTTGTTGATGTTTTGAATCAAAAGTAATCATCGGTCTATTATAGAGTTTAAAAATGCGTCTACATGGTAAATGAAGAGGTTAATTGTAATTGTGATAATCTCCTTTTGTTCTTTGAACTTCGAAAATATGTCCCTTGGGTTTCTTGGTATTTAATTTTAAAGATTTCCCATAAAAGTTGGGATTTGAAATGGTTTTTGCATTAAAAGACTGCTGTTTTGAAATATACATTAATATGTTTATATTAAATCTACATGTTTTCACTGTTAGATATTTCAGTATATAAACTCATAGTCACTTCACCTGTTTTTCATCACGTTTTCCTACGAAGATATCATACTTTCAGGAAAGTCGAGTAATATAGTTTATTCAAATGGCGTCATTCACTTCTGTAAAATCAGATGATTTAAAGCAGTGTTTTGTCAGGCAAATCGAGGAACAGGTGTATGAAGATAGGGCTACTCTTCAAGAGCTGAAGAGATGTTTTGATGGATTGCAAGTTGGCCTGTTCACGAGAGAGCAGGTTTCCAGAAATCTGTTGCGGATGCCTTCAACTTCCGTTCGTGAGCTTTGTGTTGTCAGTAATATAGAGTGTGGTGATAGAGACGTGGAGTTCATGGCGATGCTGAAGGACATACATCGGGAGGTTCAGCAATTGATGGAGTTGAAGCTAAAGTTTCTTAATTCTTGTTTTTATTGTTAGATTTGAACTTTAATGTTGTTCAGTATGTTATGTAATTATTGGACTTTTAATGTCATGAATAAATGAATAAATTTTAATCTTATGAATCTATGTTGTGTTTTAGTTTTAGTTATTTAGTGTTTGAGTTTGATTTAGATTATGTTGATGTTGAATTGTGTCTGAACATCTGTTTGGTAAGTCAACAGAGGTTTAATATTATCAAAGTTGGTTTGATGGTGAACAGATTATGTTGATGTTGAATTGTGTCTGAACATCTATTTGGTAAGTCAACAGAGGTTTAATAGTATCAAGGGTTGGTTTGATGGTGAACAGATGAGTGCAAAGATATAACAAATGTTCAGAATTTGATCATTGATAGCCGTTTTTTGAAGAATCTGTGCTCCTACAAATTACAGAGAGTCAATATTTGGAGTTGTAAAAGGTCTGTTGTAGTTAAAGTTTGGTAAAAGAGAACATCTGCTGATGATGAAAGATTGAAGAAGGAAAGGTCTGTATGGGAGACCAGATGTTAAAGAACAACAGATGATATTCAAAATATGTTGAGCCGACAAAAGGTTTTTATAGTAACAGTGGTTAGGTTAATAGCAGATGCTGGGACTTTATTAGTCCATTAGATTAGATGTTGTACAGTATGTGAAATTGTAATTGTAGACCTTTGTATAAGCATGCTGCTGTTGTCATATATCCGAACCTTCTTATGAAACAACTGTGTATGCTAACGACTGTTCATTTACCACTGTTGACTAAATGAATAAATTTTAATACTATTAATCTTTGTTGTCGCATCTTCATTTTAATTATTTCAGTCATTCCTAAGTATTATTATATAATTTTGTTTATCAATAATAGTTTTTTGGAAGAATTTCCGGTAAGATCTAATTACAAGGAGTCGATATTTGCTGTTGTAAATATCGAGTTGTAGCTAAAGTCTGACAAAAGAGAGTATCTGCTGATGAATAAATGTCTGAAGATGCAAAGGTCTGCTATGGGTCAACAGATGTTAACGAACAACAGATGATATTCAATCTTAAAATGCTCAACAGAGGTTTTGATACTAACAGTGGTTGGGCTAATAGCAGATGTTAGACTTACGACTGTTGAGTTACACCGATTGAAAACAACTGTTTTTGAAACTTCTGCTTGCCGAAAAATACATCCACTGCTAAAGGGTACCGTCTGTTGTCATAATTTCTGTTTATCCTAACGACTGTTGATTTACTGTACTGCTGACTATCATCCATTATGACAACAGAGGTTCTGACGTCGACAGATGTTAGCTAAAAATAAAACCACTGTTGAAAGTTATCATCTGTTCTCATAACTTTTGTTTATCTAACGACTCTTTGACTCACATTGTTCCCAACTTCTGTAGTCGACCAACAGAGATTTCCAAACAACTGTCATCGGTTGTCGCAAGAGAGGTTCCGACATGGACAGATCTTAGCCATCAAATATTTGTAACTACTGCCACGTCAGCATTCACTTCTTCTCTCTATATAAAAGTTGTTTCATCCCTAAATCGAGGTTCTACCACTGCTGTCACGAATTCAAAATTCTGAAAAACAGTTTCCAACATATTAAAAACTCTTTGTAACGCCTCGCGTTTTGAAACTTAATTTAATTAGAAAGATTACTCATGTACCTATTTTTGGAAACTTACATCCGTATCGTATTCGTATTTCGCTTCTATTTTCGTAATTCGTAACTTCGATCGTAATAAAATTTAGTATCTCATACAAATTATACCTCGTTTATTTAATCATGCTTGTACATTTAAATCCGTTTAGACATTTGATTCATACATTCATTCGTTACATATTCGTGCTTCTCGTAAAGAAATACATGACTTTAGACTCTAATTACATGCGAACACTTGATTATACGTCTCCATACATAACATATGCTTTTATTTCATTGTTATTATACAAATAACTAATTTCACGATTTATATGTAAATTAAACACTAATATACATAAACTATATTCATATCATATATTTATATTATATAATATACATCATAATATTACCTTTAATCAAGCATAAAGTTGCAAAATAAAAAAAAAATAAAAAAAGGGAATGTGAAGGCAACTTGCGGCTGATGTCACAATTCCCAGCCAATGGTTGGGTATTTCATAATACATTTTGAATTACTAGCGGAACATTATAACAATATTAATATATAAAGCAGTAGAGACCAAAAGGAAAAGAAATTTTAAACATATTCAGCTGGTCATAGCCAGCATTTGAGCGCCAAAAGGGCAATCTGCAGCCAGCTTATTGCTGGGCGCAGATTGGTGTTTTTTTTGGTGTTTTGTTTTGTCTCCAAACTAACTCTATTAATTAAATGCCCCCTTATCACTCCTCTTCACTCCTTTGAATCTCTGCATAAACTCAACAAACACAAGGGAAAATCACATCACAGCCTTATCTCTTAACACACTGTCCTCTCTCCCTCATGTCTTTAAAGACGGGTGAACAACTAAGAAGAGCCGCCGTAGCGGCAGCGGTGGTTTTCGAAGTCCCGGTCGCACCCACGCATAACACCCCTTCAACCCTTTTTTTCTCTCACAAACCCGACTCTCCATCTCTCTCCACTCTCGATCGTCTTCCTCCCTCTCTGATAAGCAATCAGCCAAGCACCATCACTTGGTGGCGGCGCTCGGTGACGGCGGCAGAACCCCCACAGCAGCAGCACGGTGGTGGGTGGCGTTTCAGTAAAGGTTGCGGCCTAAAGACGGTGGTTACGGGTAGTGGCAGCGACGACGAAGATGACGGTTCGGCCGTTCTTTTCCGGTGAGTTCTATGGTATTTTAACGTTTAGGGTACTCGTTTCATTCTTTTGGATTTCTCAATCTTTACTCGTGGGTTACAAGGAATTCTTATACACAACCACTGTGAGTATACTTGAACCCCTTTTTCGTTTACCACTTTTTGGGGTGTAACATGTTATTTATAAACTTACACACAAACTTTATTCATATTGCACAAACATTCCTCATACACGCATGCTTATTTGATTACTCGTTTCGTTCTTTTGGATTTCTCAATCTTTACTTGTGGGTTACAAGGAATTCTTATACACAACCACTGTGAGTATACTTGAACCCCTTTTTTGTTTACCACTTTTTGGGGTGTAACATGTTATTTATAAACTTACACACAAACTTTATTCATATTGCACAAACATTCCTCATACACGCATGCTTATTTGATTACGTGATACTTTAAACTTGGGTTTATGACATCTTGTGTTAGACTTATCATTAACTTCCTACGAGACTATCCATGACATATATAGAGCTATAGTATTAACGCACCGCCCGTAGACTTGAGGTTATGTCATGAGCATATTGCGTTTCATGGAATTGTTTGAAACCTATCTTTTTATGCTACGTATGAACAAACCTGTATACTCGCCTTTGCTTTTGCATTGAACTTTATTTTAAACATGTTACAGGTTGAGGATGACGACGTTTTGAAAATAGAAATAGAGATGATGCTTAGATACACACATAGACATCTTAAGCTTTATTTCGTTGCATCAGTTTGTACTTGTTGTAATCTTGTATTGAACGTATCGTATATCAAGTTGTTGTATTTGATTTTAATCTTTGTAATTGACTTGTAGAAATGATATGAAATCCATTATTTAAATATTGTCACAAATAGTGTTATGAAGTCTCTTGCAATCTCGTTTTCGTCTGACTTCGATGTTTCCGCCATCGGTTGGGGTGTGACAGATTGGTATAAGAGCCATAACTATAGGGAATTAGGAAAAGTAGGAATGCTTTAACCTAGTCTATAGTTTTAGAGCTTTAACCTTATGTTTTGCTTGAAACTACTTGCATGCTACTTTATTTGCTTTTATTTATCCTCTTTTGATCTTTTAAGCATATTTGTCACTTATGTGTTTACACTTGACATTCTATACTTGTTTTATTATGTGTTAATACTTGTTTCATTGTTCTATCATTTATGTGTTATTCTTGACATGTTTATACTTGTTCGTCTAATCTTTAACATACCCTTTTCCTCATACATTTTACTCAATTATTCTAAATCCGACTACACTCATATTATACAAACGAGACGAGTTTACCAAAATAGGCGTGAAACACACAAATTGGTAAACGACTCTCATCCCGCTTGATTTTATTTTTTGCACGAAATTCACCATTAAGTTAGGAGTGAAATACACATCTTAATGGAAATTTCAAATTAAAATTCTAGTGGACCCTCGTCAACGTGTCGAAAATTAATTCGACCCGACGAGTGCCAACTACACTTAGGGCACGAAGTCGTCAAGTTACGGGTGAACCCGCACCTTGTCGACTAGTCCCACTCCTTGATTTTATAAATCCCACCAAGTCTCGAACTTTCGATTGAATTGGGGCATGTAGTAACCGGAAGGGTGACTACCGTTAACCGACTTGTCGGCGAGAGTATACCACCTATTAGGCCAAAGCATGCTTCTCAATTTCAAAGGGTCTTTCGACCACTTTGGTTAGTCAACGTTCCGTTTGGAACCATCCAAGTTTTTTTATCGAACTTACGCTTTATTATTCTCGATTTTTATGATGAAACTCTCTCTTGGCAATTTTTAACCATTTTTGAGATTTCACTTTTGCGCATACATTATACTATCACTTTCATGCGATTGTACATTATTAGCATGCATAATTTCACGTAATTTTATTTACACTTTTGCAACAATGAGTGGAGACATATCAAGATAAGAGTGATTTTTTTACCTTGACGATTAACTCCGCTTCTTTTCTCATCTTACAACGACCTCACCAACGGATTAGGGGTGATTCCCTTACCTAGGTGATCGTTACCTATACCTTCCTTTTAATAGTCTATATCATGTAAACACGGTCATATTTATATCTAAATCTTTTATCATTAGTCAAATTACTACCTATTTCAAAAAGCAATGTTTATTTAAACTTACTTCTTATACTACAACCTATTTTCACATTCACTCACATACACGAAATTCTTAATATTACCGTAAACGATCACTTCTTGAATTTCAAAACTTCGCGAAATGCTACTTATCAACTTAGTCGGCCCAATAAATCCATTGCCAACAAAATTTCGTATTTCACGTAATTACTAAAACACACTCATCTCACATCATTATACTAAAGATTGTTATTTTTCAATTGAGAATCAAACCAGCTGCTCATACAAAAAAATTACAAATATTATTCGAATCGTTTACCAAAACTCTTTTCAAAATCAACAAAATATTTTATTAAGAACACATTTCAAGATCACTAAGCTCATATACCAAATTTCTTTTTCTAAGGAACAACATTTTCACAAGGACCTCTAAACTTCGAAACTCTTCGTTAATACAAGGTTATTTAAAACGATGCAATCTTATTTTTACTCAATACATCAATTGGACTTTGAAACATGTGGGCAATGAAACCTCATAAAAACCAACAATTTTCAACTTATGTAAATTCTTTTAAAACAAGAGTAGCATTTCCATCCTTTTTACAAGGTACGTTTCACGTAACCAATAGTTGTTTTATACTCCCTTTACATTCCCAAACTAGATTATACATTCCATGACAACTCAATCTATTTTAACTTCACGTTTGCGCAAACAACTATATGTGCATATCATTTTACACGTTTTAGTCAATATCTCACAACAATCTCACGCGTGTCACTCGTTCCCTTTTTCCTTCATACTCAAAACTTTTAATCTTTTACACACATAAACTCGTGTATTTCGATTTATACTATAAATGAAATCATTATTTCCTACATCCATACTTATACATTTTATGCCTTCACTTATGTTCACACTTATACTCGTATTCATACTCCTACGCTTTGTGTTTATACTTATACTCATGTTTGTACTCACATTTGTACTCATTTTTCATACCCGTTATGCTTATACTTGTGCTCACACTCTTGTCATACGAATTGTGTTTATGCTCACGTCATTCGTTTGTGCTCAAATTGTACTCAATTTTCATACCCGTTATGCTTATACTTGTGCTCATACTCTTGACATGCGTTTTGTGTTTATGCTCACACGCATGTTCATATTTAAACTTATACTATGCTCATGCTTTTTACTAAAAAAATTATACTTTCGCACCTATACACGGGCGAAACCCGAGGGATTCGCTTATGTTGGTCTTATACTATTTGGAACGCGAACATGCTTATATGTTACACTTTTATACGCACACAATCTTATTTTCAAAATTTATGTATACCTTGATTCATACGCAACTAGTACAAGCTATGCGGATCATACGACGATTAGTATAATCGCGGGTGCACACGAGATTATAGTGATGAGCGTATGAGAAACCATAGAGTGTACTACTGTGTATGGTAAGACACGGAATGTAACATGACACCGAATACGAAACGAGTGTAATGTGGTCAAAACATGGTGGATACGTCGCTGGTACTTTCTATATATAAGTGTTTTCACCATGTTGCCAAACTTTCGTAAAACGTGCCATGAGAAATTCAGTGTTTTGTGTCACGACCCCCGACCCGGTTTTACCCAGTTCAGAAGCTGCGGGACAGAAACCCGTGGTATTGGTGTTTAATTAGGCAGCGGAAAATTTAACAGGATCGTTAAACTGAAAACACCCCTTTTATTTTATTCCAAATTTCGGGACAAACCCCGTGATTTACAATAAAGGAATTTCACTGGGAAATCCCCTGTTTACAAAAACATCTTTATTTATTTACTGAGCCACTTCATCCAAGCTGGTAGTGTTACACGGCACTTCTCCTGATTCACAGTAAATCACCTGAAACATGTTTAAAAAGATTTTATCAGGGGGGAAATACTGGCGAGTCATTCATTTGATACAAAACGACACGTTGTTATAAATTACAGTATTAAGGGCGATTACAATGTTTATATCAACCAATTACATAACGGTATTTGTCACTCGACTCGTTTCTGTGACTATGGTCATATCACCCATTGGCTAACTTGTTGTCCAATGGTGACGATTATCAAGTAATGTATACAAAACCCCACATACCGGCTGTAATTGAAGACTACAAAGACTTAATCCCTGTAATTATAACTTTTGAAAAATAGGATTTTTGGAAACCATTTGGTAAAAAGAGAATGACTCACATTGCAGGTTTAGTTGGACAAAGATTTGCCTACTGATTAAGCTGGGTAACCTAGTTAAATAATGCAAACGAAACTAGGTTAATAACTTAATACAACTTTTACGATAAGATCACGAAATTAAAACCCTCACGACGAATGACAAAGTATTAGGGCAGCACTTAAACATCCATCGGATCGGTTTCAATCGATCGGACATTGCATCGTAGCAGTGATCGAGTTATTACCCTGTACTCGTAGCAGCGTTTCGAACCCTAAACACTCGATTTAAGCAGAATATGGACGTTTTTAAACTGATTTTTCGAACACAGAAGAAAGGCCATGCACGGCTCGTTATATAGCTGAATTTTGAGTCTCTCATGGCCCGCGTAAACCTGAGGGGAATCCTACGCGGCCCGCGAGGGCCACCCTAGCTACGACTAGGGTTGCCGTGTCACTACGTAGGTCTGCCACGTGTCTAACACGTGGCCCTGATCGTTATCCGGAGAACTTCAGGGCTGTCGCGCCCCGCGTAGACTTCCCTTTAGTCTTACGCGGCCCGCAACAAACTAATAAAAATTGATTTCTTGGTTTTTCATGAAATTTAGGTTTTTAGGGGTCCGGGTTTCTACTTACGGAGTGTTTTAGGATATTTTTGTGCTGGTCCTTACATCCTCCCCACCTTATTTAAAATCTCATCCTCGAGATTTACTAGAACTAGTAAGGATATTTTCGCTTCATTTCCGATTCCAGTTCCCATGTATACTCCGATCCTCTTTTTGAATCCCACTTTACTTTGATCAGTACCAATCTCTTGTGTTTAAGGAATTTGACCTTTCTGTCTTCAATTTGGAGAGGTTTCTCAAAAACTTTCAACACCTCTATGTCTTGAAGAGGTACTACCAGTGATTCATCCGATAAACACTTCTTGAGATTTGATACATGAAACACATCATGTGCCCCGGCTAATTCTTCAGGTAGTTGTAGTTTATAAGCAACTAACTGAGAGTGGTCCTATGTACCTTGGACTTAGCTACCCTTTCTTACCGAATCGAACTACTCCTTTCCAAAGAGAAACTTTCAAGAGTACCTTGTCTCCAACTTGGAATTCTAACGGCTTGCGTCGATTATCTCCATAACTCTTCTGTCGATCTCAAGCCATTTTTAGTCTTTCCTTGATTTGAGTTATCTTGTCGGTAGTTTCCAGTACAATCTCAGGTCCTGATAATTGACTTTCTCCTATTTCTGCCCAGCAAACTGGTGTTCGACACTTTCGTCCATACAGTGCTTCGAACGGAGCAGCACTGATACTTGTATGGTAACTATTATTATAGGAGAATTCAATTAATGGTAAATGGTCATCCCAATTTCCTCCGAAGTCGATCACACATGCTCTGAGCATGTCTTCAAGGGTTTGGATCGTCCTTTCACTTTGTCCATCGGTTTGGGGATGGTATGTCGTACTTAGATTCAAGCGTGTCCCCATAGCTTCTTGGAAACTCGTCCAGAAATGTGAAGGGAAACGACTATCCCTATCTGACACAATGGAGAGTGGGACTCCATGTAGGGATACTACCTCATCTACGTACAACTTTGCTAATCTTTCCATGCTAAAGGTTTCCTTCATTGGTAGGAAATGAGCTGATTTGGTTAATCGGTCTACAATTACCCAAATTGCATCATTACCTTTCCTGGTCTTGGGCAATTTAGTAACAAAGTCCATTGTTATTAGTTCCCATTTCCATACAGGCATTTCTAATTGTTGAAGTAAACCTGAAGGTTTCTGGTGTTCTGCCTTAACTTGCGAACAAGTTAGACACTTGGAAACATATCTAGCTATGTCTTTCTTCATTCCTATCCACCAGAAATTGTTCCGTAGATCTTGATACATCTTGTTATTACCAGGATGCATCGTATACCGGGATTTATGGGCTTCCTCTAGAATCTTATTTCTTAAATCTCCTTGCCTAGGTACCCAAATCATTTTCTTATGGAATATCCAAATTCCGTCAGTCCCTTGCTCTAATTCCTTTATCCGTCCTTTCATTCCTTCAGCATCATCCTTGATTGCTGTTTCCTGAACGTTCTTCAGTTGTTCCATTAAACCTAATTGGAGATTTAATCTAAAAGCACGAACTCGCCTTCGTTTTTCATGATACTTACGACTCAAGGCATCTGCTACTACATTCGCTTTTCCTTCATGATATTGAATATCACGGTCGTAGTCACTTAGAATTTCCATCCATCTTCTTTGCCTCATGTTTAATTCTTTTTGCCCAAATATATACCTTAAACTTTTATGATCTGTATAGACTGTAAACTTACTCCCATACAGATAATGTCTCCAAATTTTAAGGGTAAAAATTATTGCTCCTAATTCTAAATCATGAGTCGTATAATTTTCCTCGTGCTTCTTCAACTGCCTTGATGCATACGCAATTACCTTTTTGCGTTGCATTAGCACACATCCTAAGCCTAACTTAGAAGCGTCGCAGAAGACTTCAAAATCTTCAGTTTCGTCTGATAAGGCTAGAATTGGGGCATTTGTTAATCTTTGCTTTAAAATCCTAAAGGCCTCTTCTTGATTAGGTCCCCATTCAAATTTAACAGTTTTACAGGTTAGGTTAGTTAATGGAACAGCTATCTTAGAGAAGTCTTTAATAAAACGCCTATAATATCCAGCTAATCCCAGAAAACTTCTAACTTCGGTAGCTGATTATGGGACCTTCCAATTGGTGATCGCTTCTATCTTGGAGGGATCTATGTGAATACCTTCATGATTCACCATGTTTCCTAAAAATTACACCTCTTATAGCCAAAATTCACACTTCGAAAATTTGGCGTAAAGCTTTTCCTTTCTTAACAGAGCTAAGAGTGCATGCAGGCGTTTACAATGCTCGTCCTGCCTTTTGGAATAAATAAGTATATCGTCGATGAAGACAATTACGAATTTATCCAAATACGGTTTACAGATCCTATTCATCATGTCCATAAATGCTGCAGGAGCATTCGTTAACCCAAAGGGCAAGACTGTAAACTCGTAGTGACCATACCTAGTCCTGAAAGCAGTTTTAGGTATGTCTTCTTCTTGTACCTTCAGCTGATGGTAGCCGGAGCGCAAATCTATCTTGGAGAAATATCTACCTCCCTGGAGTTGATCGAAAAGATCATCAATCCTAGGTAATGGGTATCGATTCTTATTCAATCCCCTATAATCGATACACATCCACATCGACCCATCCTTCTTTTTCACGAACAACACTGGTGCTCCCCAAGGGGATGAACTAGGTTATATGAATCCTTTACCTAGCAATTCATCTAACTGTTTTTTCAGTTCTAACATTTCGTTGGGTGCTAACCTATAAGGTGCCTTAGCTATTGGTGTAGTTCCAGGAATTAGATGAATTCTAAACTCTACTTCCCTATCTGGTGGTAGTCCAGGTAGCTCTTCTGGGAATACATCCGGGTATTCTGATACCACTGGAATTTCCTTAAGTTCCTTACTTCTAGTGTTAATTATTACCGAAATCATATACAATATTCCTTGTTGTCGTTCATAACTAGCAACTTTCATTACTGAAATGAATTTCATTGGTTTACGCGGCTTATCTCCTAAGACCAAAATTACTTCTCCTGCGGGTGTATGAATTTCTATGGAATTCTTATCACAGAGGATTCGAGCATGGTTGGCTACTAACCAATCCATTCCTAAAACGACATCGAATCCAGCTAAATTCATAGGTAGCAGGTTTGCAGAAAATTTATGTCCTGAGAGTTCTATATTTCCTTCTTGAAGAACCTTATCTATATTAACAGAATTACCATCTGTCGTTTCTACCATATAAATCTGCCTAAGTTTGGTTAAAGGTTGCTTAAGAGCCTGGCAGAATGAAGTATTTATAAAACTTTGGTTTGCACCAGAGTCAAATAATACTTTTGCGTAAACATCATGCACAAGAAACGTACCAGCTATCACATTCGGAATCAGATATGCTTCTTGTGTAGTCAGCTGGAAAGCTCTTGTATTCTTTATATTAGTTCCTTGAGTTGCTTTTGCCTTGTTGTCCGCTGGCTTGACCAGTTTAGGGCATTCTGGTCTAAAATGCCCAGCTTCTCCGCAATTGAAGCAAATCGTTGATTTCTTCCTGCATTCCTCCTCTCGGTGCCCTTGTGCCTTGCAGAAATTACACTTCTCGTGACATTTACCAAAATGTTTCTTTCGGCAGTTTCTGCAGAATGGAGGTGTGGAAGATTTCCCAGTTCCCTTTTTCTTGAAGTTGCTATTAGTATTACCCCCATGGAATCCTTGGGTAATTTTCTGGGCCAATTCCTTTTTCCTATTTTCTTCTCTCGTGCGCACCAGCCCGTCAGTCAAGGTGTTGGCCAGTTCGACCGCATCGTCTATAGTGCGGGGTCTCGCAGCTTTGACTATATCACGAATCTCGCTAATTAGCCCCCAAATATAGCGAGAAATAAGTACCAGTTCTGGCGAGGCCAGAGTTGGTACAATTCTAGCATACTCGAAAAATTTCGAAGTATACCCCCGACAGTCAACATCTACCATCCGGTGATTTAGGAACTTATTTGTCATTTGTTCTTTTTCGTAGGCGGGATAAAATTTCCTTTCCATCAATTCCTTAAATTCTTCCTAGCTCATGGCATAAGCCACGTCACTTCCCTTGGCTTGTAGCACCGTGTTTCACTATTCTAACGCTTCTTCCTTGAAAAGGTGGGATGCATACATAACCTTGTCTTCTTATGCGCACTTACTGATTTTAATTACTGCTTCGGTCTTTTCTAACCAGCGCAGTGCGGCAGTCGCCCCTTCATTGCCTTCAAATTCGACTGGCTTAGAGGCAAGATATTCTTTATAAGTGCAACCAGGTGTTGCAACTTTCATTTTCTTAGGGAACGGGGCTTGAACCACATTATTATCATTATTATTACCGCCCCCATTCACACTGTTACTGAAATTATCATCACGAGTGCGTTTACTATGGTTGGCTTGGGAAGATTCAGCAGGATTCTTAACAGCAGCGACGATTGCCGGGATAGCGTTGGCTATTCCCTAAGCAACGATATTTTCTATATATTGCCTATTAAGAAAATGGTCTTCATTATTTTGTTCAAATTGGTTAACTTCGTTTGCCGGTTGACTTTCACAAAATGGATAGCAACCAAACACAATAGAGCAATCACGGAAACAATTAAGTCAACACGTATATCCAAAATTGTCGACCTTGCGAATTTCATATATTTTTATAATAGTATGTGTAACACCTCGAAAATTTATGTCCAATAATGTATCGACACGTGTCATGAGCTCTAAACGTGTAAAAGATCACCTAAGAGGGACTAAAGTTGACAAACAAAGAAAGTATGTGGATAAAAGGGTTCAAAGTGTCAACAATGGGTAACTATGCCTTACAAAAACCCTACACAATGATTATACTCTTAAACGAATGAATCATGGATCATACGAAGCTAATTGTGGAAGAAAGTAAGAGATTACAAACTACAGGGGTTAAATGTGTCAACATGTTTAAAGTATACCTTTGAGTGACCTTTTAGCAAACCCAAAGCTTTGTAACGATAAATTATACTCACTAGAATATGTGGTAAAAATTTCACAAGGTTTCGATAAAGTATGAGAAAGTTATGATAGTATTCGTGTACGAGGGGTTAAAAGCGTCAACGTTGAAATCTAAGGCCTTACGGGTGATCACAAGGACAACCGAGGACTTAACAAAGTTTGGTTAAGTCTTGAAGCCCTTAAAAGTCAAGTTAGAGGGCCAAAAATGCAAGAAACAAGCTTAAAACCACGTTTGAAAGGACCAGGGACTGAAATGTAATTAGCTGAAACTTGTTTGGCTGGTTCTGGAGAGCCATGTGGCCCGCGTAAGATGTCTTATGGGATTACGCGGCCCGCGTGAACATGCCAGCGACAGAATTCTCCTGGAAGCTGCCAGTTCAGGTCTGTAACCGACTTATGAGCCTGAAACATGATACCAGGGGCTGGGCAAATGGATTTTCATGCACTAGGGACAGTTGTGATGATCTGAATCCATGCATAGAGTTGCTTGGCATCATCTTGTGAGATCAAATTCCATATATAAGCATTCCTCTAGTTGCAACATTGAACTCATTCATTTTCAAATTTCACCAGACTCATATCTGGAGCTCCTCTGATCAACAACAAGTTTCCTTAGGCTTCCTAGTCGTGCTTAGGACTCTTGTAAGTGTCCTTAACCCTTTTTAATTCAGTTTTGCCTAGTTAATTAGCCTAAAGTCAAACCGTCGTAATTAGAGTTTGACTTCATGATTAATCAATAATTGTCCAGTCAAATTTCAAATTGAAAGTACCTATGAATTGGTAATTATGTGGGTAATAAACCCTTAAAAGGGCACCCTCTGATTCCCACTCTAACTAGGTCAATTGTCGGGTCAAAGATAATCTTAAAAACTCAACAGAAAGCTTATTTTCAAATTAATGCATAATTAGCAATGTAGAACCTATGCAACCTGTTTTATCACTAATATAACTTGGTAATTAATGTAAGATCATGTCTAAACATGTTCAACCCGACAATTCTCAGTTTAGGCCCGGTTCGGAACCGAAAGTCGCATAATTTGACTTCTGCTTTGACTTTCAGTTCTGACCCGTTTAAGCATGTTTAGAAATGCCTTACAGCTTTATTAGGACCAAGTTACATATAAGTATAACCCTCTGTGATTATACAACTTGGTTCATTAGTTATCCGATTCATATGCATGTTTTCATTAAATGCTTAAATGTTGACCATTATGCCCATATGACCTTAAAATGTGATTTTTGAAAAAGTAAAAGAGTAGAAACCTTAGTTACTGATTATTTGACTTGTCCCTAAAATTTGACATCAATTGGAGGTCTAGATTAGGAGTTATGCTCATTAGCGTAAATGAAAAGCTTTTTATTAATTAATTGACGTAATTAGCATATAGCCTATCTAAAACCGATTTTGATACCAAAATTTTTACCCACTGATGGTATATAATATTTTGGGATTTTTGAAGATTTTTATTTGATTTTAGGCTGAGCATAACATAGAGTTCTAAGCTTGATTTGGTAATTGCCGGTTTTGCCCTTTTGGGCTATAAAATGAGTTTTATAAATTATTTTGATACCAAACCTTTCTCTACTGATCTAATATGTTAAATAAAACATTTTGAGCCTTCTGGAATAATAAAAATATCAACTTTCCTTTAAAACCCCGGAAATAGCTCAAAAATCGCCTTTTAAGCGTTTTTAACGCATAGTATGTATTAAAACTATTTTAAACATATAAGGTTTGATGCCTACTGATATTTTCAATAAATATTTATATATTAATTGTAAGTAAAAGTTTTAAACTCAGATTTCCAGAATTGACATTTTAAGCCTATGTGAAATTACCAAAATGCCCCTAAGGTGCATAGTTTGGTTAGATATGATAAATTTCATCTATATATAATACCCTACTATTATAACTTATTAAAATAAGTATTGTTTACTGATTATATCATACCTGTAACTCAGAATTATATTAAATCTCTTTTATAACCTTTTAAATGACCAAAATGCCCCTACGGGGCATAGTTTGAGTTTAAATCCATTTCGGGCATAATAGAAGATATCTTACTGATGTCACAACATATTTAAGGCATATTAACTTAGGAAACCTGTATATGACTCATATGGTTACTCGTTACGTATCTTATGTGTTCGGTTCGGTTTATGTAACTAGTTTGCATAAATTGACCGACACGGGTCAAACCTTATCATTTTTGTCTCAAAATACAGAATGTGTTTAGTTTACCTATATTATACAAGTATTCAAGCTTGTCGGGTCTAAATCACATTCTATTCTGGTCTTCGCTTAATCGTGCGTTTGAACCGTATCTTCCTTTAAACTAACCGGTCTAAGTTTAGGCTTAATTAAAGACCTGTTAGGAATCTAATAGGTTATTAAAAACCTTTGTTCCAGAATAGGAGACCCGGTAAAAGCTACACGCACTTGCTATTTGTGATTAATACTTGCAAAGGTAAATACTTTTAACTTATTTTCCCTTATACGGGCTTGGGGTATGGTATATAAAATACCGCTTGGTCGGGCATTGAATTTTTAATTGTATGAAGGTTAATTTATTGAAATGTCCCGTTTAAATTGTTTTGTTTGCTTAAAGCCTTTGGGGGGTTAATGACCATGTCCCGGATATCCTTGGCATCATTTTACGAAATGGCCACGACCTAAGCACGGGGTGTAGGCATACACCCGACAGTGCATAAATAAATAATAAGGTATAACCGCCGGTTTCTGGAATAACCCGCCGCGGGACTATATCATGTGGTGTGTCAATTAATCTTTAACCCGGTGTCAATCCGGGCTACTGAACGTATAACGAACATTTAATTCTTTTACAAGTTTATATATAAATAATTATCCCAAGTTATAAATGTTTTGTGCCTTGTGCATTTAAATCAATTTTCTAAACCTTTTCAAAATGAGTCAGTTAATTGTATTTACCAGTGTAAACTGACGTATTTTCCCAAAAAGATTAAGTGCAGGTACTAAGCGTAATAGGCTGGCCTCTCGTTAGCATCATTAAGAGTCTCGCAAGCTTGGATGCATTAAGTCTGATGAACTATGTTTTTTTTTGTTTTTATTAGATCCGCCTGTGGATCCGTTTCAACTACATTGTGATACTTAATATTACAATTTTATTCAGTTGAAATAAATTTATCTTTTGCTTCCGCTGTGCATTTAAAATTGTGTTGTTTGACTATGATGATATCAACTACGTCACGATACTCCCCACCGGGCCCACCGGTAATACGTGGAAATATCGGGGTGTGACAGGTTGGTATCAGAGCCAACACTGAGTGAATTAAACACTAGCCTTTTGTGTTTAATCTCAGTTACACAGTTGCACAATCCTCGATTCTCGAGTCTAGACAAAGAACTTAGGATTTATCCAAATTTGTTTTATTTCTAACTTTGTCCTTTATATATATTCCTTGTTGTTATCTTTGTTCATGTTGACAGGTTAAAAGATGCCACCAAGATTAAGAGGGAGAGGAAGAGGCAAGGGGCCACTCACCGCCCCAAATGATCATGAGGCCGGACCTTCGCACCGGCGAACACCATCAGATTCACATAACCGGAGTCCTCAAGATAACTGGAGGACCTATACTGAACCAGCAAGGCGCTCAGTTTCGCTGAGCTCCTCCCCTTTGTTTCAAAACTCTTTTGGGCCTCATTCTAAAAATGAGCCCCATAATTCCCACCAATCCTACATTCCTCTCCAGGGTCACAACTCACCTTTTGATGACCCAACGCCCTTTTTCCAGAGCCGGTTCAACCCGACAGATTACCTTGGAGAACCAGTGGGTTTTAACCCACTAGGACCCGAAGACCATTTCGCGGGCGACCATGCAATGGACATGGATGAGGACACCGATCCTACTGAGCCACCGTCCAGAACCCCTAACCAACCCATCGAAATTTCGGATGGGTCACCTTTTGTGGGATCACCTTATAATGGTCCCGACAGCTATGAGGAAAGGTTCCGACAGATCGACTGGGTGTTTACACCCAGTTACCACAACTCACCACAGCAGCAGCAGCAGCAGTAGCAGCAGGATCCCTCTGAGGATTCTCGTTTTGTCGCGGTCACTCCGCCACCACCACCAGCTCAGCAACAGCCTCCGGAGCCACCGAGGCGAAGGAGAACAACCGCACGGGTGTCCGTGCGAGGAGGAGTGCAAATTAGCACCCCTCAACCCTCAAGTGGCAGCCGCTACTCGCCACTCCATGAAGAACCGCAGATGGGTGGACCTTCAAACCCCGTCTCGGAAGTAAACTCTGCGCCTGTCGCGCCACCACCATTGGGTTTTGGAGACCCAATACCTACATACACCGGTGCGGCGGCGTATAATCCCTTTGAGCAGCCAACTCACACCAACTACAACTATGCAGAAGCCGACCCATACCTGGTAGCAGCGGCAAACTACAATGCCCATCATCCGGAAGGATCCTTTGGGATCCCATATCAAGCCGGATACCAACACTATGGGTACCCACCTTATGGGTATCATTAACCGCCGCCTCCTCAACCTCCGCTTTATCAGCAACCCCCGCAACCGCCAGCAATGTCGCCACCGTAGCATCAGGAGATTCTGCAAAGGATTAATGAGGTGCGGCAGGAAGTGCGGGAAGACCGTAGGCAAAACCGTGGAATGTTCAAGAGTCTGGCAAATTTAATTAAAGGAAAAATCAAGAAGGACCATTAAATCCTTTATTTGTTTGTTAGTTTTAATGTTGTAATCATGTCCCTGCGTGGACATTTGTTTCTGTATTCTGCCCCTGCGTGGGCATGTCTTTCAGTATTCCGCCCCTGCGTGGGCATGTCTTTCTGTTTAACCCCTGCGTGGGTATGTTATTTCTGTTTAAGCCCCTGCGCGGGCATGTTATTTCTGTAGAAATCCCGTTTAGGGCAAATCTGTACTTGGTTAATTTTTGTAGTGAAATGGTTTAATTTAAATTTTCATTTTTGATTAAATTATATGCATAAATATAATATGTGAAATAAATGAAAACATAACATTCCTTTTATGAGACCTACCATTATAATAAAATAATAAAAATCTAAAAAGGGACAAGACCTAGCCATATGTCATTTTAAGACAAGGCCAAGATGGTAGTTCCCCAAATTAGATTCAGGTCCTTATTAACACCTCAATTTAGGACTATTCTGCGTTAAATATTAAAAAGAATCTTAAAGGTAAAACCTAGTCTATATGTCATTGCAGATATGACCAAGATGGTAAAACCTATTCAAAAGGTTCCAATCCTTGTTAACATATGAAACATGTTAACACTCTGGACAAAATGTGATTCGATAAAATCGCATAAGTCATCACTATATTGGATTCTCCCATATACTTTTAAATAATTAAAACATCCATTAGGGATATAACGCCTACGGGCTATACTTATTGTCATATAAGACAAAAGACAGTCGTGGTCTTCGACCCCCTGTTAAGAAGAGGTAATGAATTATAATTAAAACCTCAATACCATGACCCTATAAGATCACGACTAAAGATTTAAAACCGTCCACGTAACTAAGCCCTTTTTGCCATTTATATATTTTAAACTAAGGATTTTTATAATATCCTGAATATATATATGTTTAAAAAATTAATCAACATGGTTCTTAAATACCATGATTAATAAATCTTCTAGAATAATAAAACTGTTATAGACCCCTGAATGAATTAAATCATCATTTTATGTAGCAAATCAAGCTACATGGCCGGGTCAGACGAAGCCAACAGTCACCCCAGAGAAAATCATGACACCACCAGGGTCAACGTAGCAGGAGCAGAGTTACAAGCATTAATAGATAATGTTGTCACACGAGCTTTGGAGAGACAGTTCAATGAATCCAGTGGTACCCATGTAAGGACCCAATCAGTACCGCATACAAAGCCACCCTCAAAGACTCATACTGCTCATAAGAGTGATTCTCATCACTCATCGAACCAGAGGAGTGTTCCATCTAAGAGAGTTGTGCTGAACCAAGAACCACGTGTTAAAGGTTGCACCTATAAGTACTTTGTTTCCTGCAAACCCAGGGATTTTACTGGGGAGAAAGAAGCAGGGATGGACACTGTAGTAGATATCAGTGGTTGTGCTGATAAGGATGTGGTGAAGTTTGTATCCCAGTCATTCAAGGGTGAGGCACTAGCTTGGTGGATGTCGTTGATCCAAGCTACTAGGAAGATTACATTGTACAATCTGACATGGGATCAATTTGTTGCTCTCATTAAGGAGAACTACTGCCCTCAGCATGAGGTTGAAAAGATTGAGTCTGATTTCTTGTCTTTGGTTATGAAAAACCTAGATTGTCAAGCCTACCTTACGAGCTTCAATACTATGTCAAGACTGGTTCCGTATTTGGTGACTCCGGAGCCCAAGAGGATAGCTCGTTTCATTGGGGGTTTAGCCCCAGAAATCAAGGCCAGTGTGAAGGCCTCCAGACCAGCTACTTTTCGGTCTGCAGCTGATATATCATTGTCCCTTACTTTGGACGTGGTCAGTAAGAGATCGCTAAGAAACACAGACGCTGAGAAGAGAAAGCGTGAGGATGACCACTCACGAAGTTCAGACAAGAAGCATAAGGGAAACAATGACCACAAGAAGAGTTCTGGAACTAAAAAGGATGGTCATCAGTCGGGTGATAAGCCCAAGTGTAAGGTCTGTAAGAAGCACCACTTCGGGAGGTGCACAAGACATTGGAGTGTAAGAAAATCAAGGATGCGACGTGCTACAACTGCAACGAGAAAGGGCATATTAAGTCCAACTGTCCAAAGTTTGCAAAGAAGGATGAAGAGGGGAAAAAGACCAATGCTAGGGTCTTCCAGATGAACGCACAAGAGGAAATCCAGAATGATAACGTCATAACAGGTACCTTCCTTATTAATCATGTTTATGCAAGAGTGTTGTTTGATTCTGGAGCAGACAATCCATTTGTTGATGATAAGTTTTGTAAGTTGTTAAACCTACCTGTTAGAGCCCTAAGCGTAAAATATGAGGTTGAATTAGCCGATGGCACCATAGAAACCGCATCAACCGTGTTAGATGGATGTTTCATATCCATTAGGAACCACTCTTTTCCTTTGTGCATACTTCCTTTGAAGTTAGCCGGTTTTGATATAGTAATAGGCATGGATTGGTTATCTCGTAACCAAGCCCAGATCGTTTGCAACAAGAAGCAAGTGGTAGTCAAGACTCCGTCTGGTGAACCACTTACCATTCAGGGAGATACCCAGTATGGACTACCTGAGCAAGTGTCTATGCTCAAGGCATCTAGGTGTTTGAAGAAGGGTTGTGTCATTTACATGGCACAAGTAACTATTCATGAGCCGAAGCCTAAGATTGAAGATATCCCCGTCATTTCTGAATATCCCGAAGTATTCCCGGAAGAACTACCTGGTTTGCCACCAGATAGGCAAGTAGAATTCAAAATTGACATTATCCCAGGAGCAGCACCTGTTGCAAGGGCGCCTTACAGGTTGGCACCAACAGAGATGAAAGAGTGGAGGACTCAGCTAGAAGATTTATTGGCAAAAGGGTTCATTCGTCCTAGTTCATCTCCTTGGGGAGCACCAATCCTGTTTGTGAAGAAGAAGGATGGGTTGATGCGTCTATGCATTGATTATCACAAGCTTAATAAGGTCACTATCAAGAATAGATATCCATTGCCCAGGATCGACGATATGTTCGATCAGTTGCAAGGGGCAAGTTATTTCTCTAAGATCGACTTGAGGTCAGGCTACCATCAACTAAAAGTTAAAGATGAAGATGTACACAAGACTGCATTTAGGACTCGTATGGTCATTATGAGTTCCTAGTGATGCCTTTTGGGCTCACTAATGCACCAGTAGCATTCATGGATCTCATGAATCGCGTCTTCATCGATGACATTCTCATTTACTCAAAGAGCCAAGCTGACCATGAGAAGCACCTTCGATGCATTCTGAAACTGCTTCATCAAGAAAAGCTTTATGCCAAGTTTTCGAAGTGTGAATTCTGGCTTCGTGAAATCCAATTTCTTGGACATGTTGTTAATGAGCGTGGTATCCAAGTAGATCCCGCTAAAGTAGAAGCTGTCATGAATTGGCAAGAGCCAAAGACGCCTACTGAAATTCGCAGTTTTCTAGGTCTGGCAGGATATTATAGGCGTTTTATTGAAAACTTCTCAAGAATTGGAGCGCCCCTGACTTTACTAACTCGAAAGAATAGCAAGTTTGACTAGGGGCCTAAGCAGCAAGAATCTTTCAATATTCTAAAGCAGAAGTTGAGCAACGCTCCAGAATTGACGTTGCCTGATGGAATAGAGGAATTTGTAGTATATTGTGATGCATCGCACATAGGTATGGGTTGTGTGCTTATGCAGAAAGGCAAGGTCATTGCCTACGCTTCTCGACAATTGAAGGTGCATGAGAAGAATTACTCCACCCACGATTTGGAGTTGGGTGCCGTTGTATTTGCACTAAAACTATGGAGGTATTACTTGTATGGGACTAAGTGTGTGATCTATTCTGATCACAAGAGCCTCCAACACTTGTTTAGTCAGAAGGACTTAAACATGAGGCAGCGACGGTGGATGGAAACTTTGAATGATTATGACTGTGAGATAAGATACCATCCTGGCAAGGAAAATGTATTCGTTGATGCCTTAAGTCGAAAGGAAAGGGTGAAGCCTATAAGAATCAATGCCAAGAGCATTGAGATAAAGAATAGTTTGAATGAAAGGTTGTTAGCTGCACAGAAGGAAGCTGTATTGGAAGCTAACTATCCTGATGAAAAGCTAGGAGTAACTGAAGAACAGTTATCCTATGGCAAGGACGGAATCCTGAGATTAAATGGACGAATTTGGGTTCCAGTTTATGGAGGACTTCGGGATGCTATCCTCCAGGAAGCCCATAGTTCTAAATACTCCGTTCATCCTAGAGCTGACAAGATGTACCAGGATCTGAAGGCGAACTATTGGTGGATAGGCTTGAAGAAGTCTATAGCTACCTATGTAGCCAAATGTTTGACGTGCGCTCAAGTCAAAGCTGAACATCAGAAGCCGTCAGGTTTGCTACAACAGCCTGAACTTCCCACCTGGAAATGGGAAATGGTGACGATGGATTTCATCACCAAATTGCCAAAGACAAAGAAAGGAAATGATACTATATGGGTGATAGTAGATAGATTGACTAAGTCAGCACATTTCCTACCCATTAAGGAGACTTATAGCTCCGACATGTTAGCCCAATTATACGTAGATAAGATTGTATCTCTGCATGGCGTACCAGTGTCTATCATCTCTGACAAAGATACTAGATATACATCACATTTTTGGAAAAGTTTCCAACAATCTTTGGGCACGCGCTTAAATTTTAGTACGGCTTACCATCCTCAGACGGACGGGCAGAGTGAGCGTACCATCCAAACTTTGGAAGACATGCTTCGTGCATGTGTGATTGACTTAGGTGGTAGTTGGGATAACCACCTGCCATTGATTGAGTTTTCCTATAATAATGGCAATTACTCTAGTATCCAAGCTGCACCATTTGAAGCTTTATATGGAAGAAAGTGCAGAACGCCCGTTTGTTGGGCAGAAGTTGGAGATGTCCAACTAACAGGACCTGAAATAGTCCTGGAGATGACAGACAAGATTGTGCAGATAAGAGATCGTCTCAAAGCTACCAGAGATAGGCAGAAAAGCTACGCAGACTTAAGGTGTAAACCTCTGAAGTTCGAGGTTGGTGACAAGGTGTTGCTTAAAGTATCACCCTGGAAGGGAGTGATGCGTTTTGGTAAGATAGGAAAATTAAGCCCAAGGTACATAGGACCATTCGAGATCATCGAATGTGTCGGATCACTGGCTTACAAGCTAAACTTGCCTGAAGAGCTCAGTGGAATTCATAACGTATTCCACATCTGCAATCTGAAGAAATGTCTAGCTGATGAGTCACTAGTCATGGCACATGAGGATGTGCACATAGATGAGAGCTTAAAGTTTGTTGAAAAACCCTTGTCGATCGAGGATCGACAGGTCAAGAAGCTTCGAAGGAAGCATGTGCCTATTGTAAAGGTCAAATGGGATGCCCGCAGAGGTCCCGAATACACGTGGGAGGTAGAATCCACAATGAAAGAAAAGTACCCTTATTTGTTTCAGTAAATCTCGAGGTTGAGATTTCTTTTAAGGGGGTGAGGATGTAACACCTCGAAAATTTATGTCCAATAATGTATCGACACGTGTCATGAGCTCTAAACGTGTAAAAGATCACCTATGAAGGACTAAAGTTGACAAACAAAGAAAGTATGTGGATAAAAGGGTTCAAAGTGTCAACAACGGATAAATATGCCTTACAATAACCCTACACAATGGTTATACTCTTAAACGAATGAATCATGGATCATACGAAGCTAATTGTGGAAGAAAGTGAGAGATTACAAACTACAGGGGTTAAATGTGTCAACATGTCTAAAGTATACCTCTGAGTGACCTTTTAGCAAACCCGAAGCTTTGTAACGACAAATTATACTCACTAGAATATGTGGTAAAAATTTCACAAGGTTTCGATAAAGTATGAGAAAGTTATGATAGTATTCGTGTACGAGGGGTTAAAAGCGTCAACGTTGAAATCTAAGGCCTTACGGGTTATCACAAGGATAACCGAGGACTTAACAAAGTTTGGTTAAGTCTTGAAGCCCTTAAAAGTCAAGTTAGAGGGCCAAAAATGCAAGAAACAAGCTTAAAACCACGTTAGAAAGGACCAGGGACTGAAATGTAATTAGCTGAAACTTGTTTGGCAGGTTCTGGAGAGCCAGGCGGCCCGCGTAAGATGTCTTATGGGCTTACGCGGCCCGCGTGAACATGCCAGCGACAGAATTCTCCTGGCAGCTGCCAGTTTAGGTATGTAACCGACTTATGAGCCTGTAACATGATACCAGGGGCTGGGCAAATGGATTTTCATGCACTAGGGACAGTTGTGATATTCTGAATCCATGCATAGAGTTGCTTGGCATCATCTTGTGAGATCAAATTCCATATATAAGCATTCCTCTAGTTGCAACATTGAACTCATTCATTTGCAAAGTTCACAAGACTCATATCTGGAGCTCCTCTTATCAGCAACAAGTTTCCTTAGGCTTCCTAGTCGTGCTTAGGACTCTTGTAAGTGTCCTTAACCCTTTTTAATTAAGTTTTGCCTAGTTAATTAGCCTAAAGTCAAACCGTCGTAATTAGAGTTTGACTTCGTGATTAATCAATAATTGTCCAGTCAAATTTCAAATTGAAAGTACCTATGAATTGATAATTATGTGGGTAATAACCCATAAAAGGGCACCCTCTGGTTCCCACTCTAACTAGGTCAATTGTCGGGTCAAAGTTAATCTTAAAAAGTCAACAGAAAGCTTATTTTCAAATTAATGCATAATTAGCAATGTAGAACCTATGCAACCTGTTTTATCACTAATATAACTTGGTAATTAATGTAAGAACATGTCTAAACATGTTCAACCCGACAATTCTCAGTTTAGGCCCGGTTCGGAACCGAAAGTCGCATAATTTGACTTCTGCTTTGACTTTCAGTTCTGACCCGTTTAAGCATGTTTAGAAATGCCTTAGAGCTTTATTAGGACCAAGTTACATATAAGTATAACCCTCTGTGATTATACAACTTGGTTCATTAGTTATCCGATTCATATGCATGTTTTCGTTAAATGCTTAAATGTTGACCATTATGCCCATATGACCTTATAATGTGATTTTTGAAAAAGTAAAAGAGTAGAAACCTTAGTTACTGATTATTAGACTTGTCCCTAAAATTTGACATCAATTGGAGGTCTAGATTAGGAGTTATGCTCATTAGCGTAAATGAAAATCTTTTTATTAATTAATCGACGTAATTAGCATATAGCCTATCTAAACCAATTTTGATACCAAACTTTTTACCCACTGATGTTATATAATATTTTGGGATTTTTGAAGATTTTTATTTAATTTTAGGCTGAGCATAACATAGAGTTCTAAGCTTGATTTGGTAATTGCCGGTTTTGCCCTTTTGGGCTATAAAATGAGTTTTATAAATTATTTTGATACCAAACCTTTCTCTACTGATCTAATATGTTAAATAAAACATTTTGAGCCTTCTGGAATAATAAAAATATCAGCTTTCCTTTAAAAACCCAGAAATAGCTCAAAAATCGCCTTTTAAGCGTTTTTAACGCATAGTATGTATTAAAACTATTTTAAACATATAAGGTTTGATGCCTACTGATATTTTTAGTAAATATTTATATATTAACAGTAAGTAAAAGTTTTAAACTCAGATTTCCAGAATTGACCTTTTAAGCCTATGTGAAATTACCAAAATGCCCCTAAGGTGCATAGTTTGGTTAGATATGATGAATTTCATCTATATATAATACCCTACTGTTATAACTTATTAAAATAAGTATTTTTTACTGATTATATCAGACCTGTAACTCAGAATTATATTAAATCTCTTTTATAACCTTTTAAATGACCAAAATGCCCCTACGGGGCATAGTTTGAGTTTAAATCCATTTCAGGCATAATAGAAGATATCTTATTGATGTCACAACATATTTAAGGAATATTAACTTAGGAAACCTGTATATGACTCATATGGTTACCCGTTACGCATCTTATGCGTTCGGTTCGGTTTATGTAACTAGTTTGCATAAATTGACCGACACGGGTCAAACCTTATCATTTTTGTCTCAAAATCCAGAATGTGTTTAGTTTACCTATATTATACAAGTCTTCAAGCTTGTCGGGTCTAAATCACATTCTATTCCGGTCTTCGCTTAATCGTGCGTTTGAACCGTATCTTCCTTTAAACTAACCGGTCTAAGTTTAGGCTTAATTAAAGACCCGTTAGGAATCTAATAGGTTATTAAAAACCTTTGTTCCAGAATAGGAGACCCGGTAAAAGCTACACGCACTTGCTATTTGTGATTAATACTTGCAAATGTAAATACGTTTAACTTATTTTCCCTTATACGGGCTTGGGGTACGGTATATAAAATACCGCTTGGTCGGGCATTGAATTTTTAATTGTATGAAGGTTAATTTATTGAAATGTCCCGTTTAAATTGTTTTGTTTGGTTAAAGCCTTTGGGGGGTTAATGACCATGTCCCGGATATCCTTGGCATCATTTTACGAAATGGCCACGACCTAAGCACGAGGTGTAGGCGTACACCCAACAGTGCATAAATAAATAATAAGGTATAACCGCCGGTTTCGGGAATAACCCGCCGCGGGACTATATCATGTGGTGTGTCAATTAATCTTTAAACCGGTGTCAATCCGGGCTACTGAACGTATAACGAACATGTAATTCTTTTACAACTTTATATATAAATAATTATCCCAAGTTATAAAATGTTTTGTGCCTTGTGCATTTAAATCAATTTTCTAAACCTTTTCAAAATGAGTCAGTTAATTGTATTTACCAGTGTAAACTGACGTATTTTCCCAAAAAGATTAAGTGCAGGTACTAAGCGTAATAGGCTGGCATCTCCTTAGCATCATTAAGAGTCTCGCAAGCTTGGATGCATTAAGTCTGATGAACTATGTTTTTTTTTATTAGATCCGCCTGTGGATCCGTTTCAACTACATTGTGATACTTAATATTACAATTTTATTCAGTTGAAATAAATTTATCTTTTGCTTCCGCTGTGCATTTAAAATTGTGTTTTTGACTATGATGATATCAACTACGTCACGATACTCCCCACCGGGCCCACCGGTAATACGTGGAAATATCGGGGTGTGACAGTATGCATCCGTATACACCTAATATTTACAGATGTTTTTATTTTAGTTATTATTATACAATATTATATTATTAGATATTTTATATATATATATATATACGTATATATACGTATATATACGTATATATATGTATATATCTATATGTATATATATGTATATATATATATTCACATAATATTATTACTATACAAACATTCACCCCCGATTAGCTGGCCTTTCAGAAACGACGCTCCCTCTCGTCGTACCTCCACGTGATGTTTTCCCCCACTTTACGAATCCGGTTTCCCGCATCCACCAGTTCCTCGCCATAGCGGCGTAATTCGGCAACGTTCTCCGAGCTCATTGGTGGGAATGGTGCTGGTTCAGGATCAAACTGGGAAAAATAAACATTGGGGTTATTCATGAAGTTCTGAAAATGCCAATTGCTCGTCCACCATTCTTCCAGCTGGCCTGTAACTGGTTGTGGGTTGACAATAGGGTCCGGAATAGCAGGTTCCAAATTAATTGGAAGTTGTGATTGGGCAGGGAAATTGAAAAGGTTTTCGTCGGCAGGTCCGATGAGGTCACAATTTGCCAGTTTCCTATCAAGCTCTTCCCATGGTGGCATCTCCTGGGCTTGATCGGAATTTTCCCCTACTTCCTTTCCTTTTCCTTTGTCTTTCGGATCCTCAGTCTTTTTCACCTTCTGGGCAGCTGTCTTCTTCCTTCGTCCGCGTTTCCGGTCCAGGATTCTCCTCCTCTTTTTAGGCTTGGGTTTCTCCTGGGGCTGGGCCTGGAATACTAGTGGCTCATCAGTATCCGCTTGATAGCCGGATAGGGTCCCGGTTGTATCCAAATCGGTGGTATGGATAGTAAAGTTTCGGAGTGCCTCCGACAGTTCATTCATGCTGTTAGCACACATGAAGAAACACACAAAATTTCAAGTTAAAATTTTATTTATTTGTAAATTAAATTTTTCAGAGAATCACAAAATGGCAATCTGAAAAATTAAGTATTTCTAAATACTTAATTGGCTTAAATCTGTGGCTCTGATACCACCTTTTTCTGTCACGCCCCCGACCCGGTTTTACGCGGTTCAGAAGTCGCGGGACAGAAACCCGTGGTATTGGTGTTTAATTAGGCAACGGAAAATTTAACAGGATCGTTAAACTGAAAACACCCCTTTTATTTTATTCCAAATTTCGGGACAAACCCCGTGATTTACAATAAAGGAATTTCACTGGGAAATCCCCTGTTTACAAAAACATCTTTATTTATTTACTGAGCCACTTCATCCAAGCTGGTAGTGCTACACGGCAGTTCTCCTGATTCACAGTAAATCACCTGAAACATGTTTAAAAAGATTTTATCAGGGGGGAAATACTGGCGAGTCATTCATTTGATACAAAACGACACGTTGTTATAAATTACAGTATTAAGGGCGATTACAATGTTTATATCAACCAATTACCCAATGGTATTTGTCACTCAACTCGTTTCTGTGACTATGGTCATATCCCCCATTGGCTAACCCGTTGTCCAATGGTGACGATTATCAAGTATTGTATACAAAACCCCACATACCGGCTGTAATTGAAGACTACAAAGACTTAATCCCTGTAATTATAACTTTTGAAAAATAGGATTTTTGGAAACCATTTGGTAAAAAGAGAATGACTCACATTGCAGGTTTAGTTGGACAGAGATTTGCCTACTGATTAAGCTGGGTAACCTAGTTAAATAATGCAAACGAAACTAGGTTAGTAACTTAATACAACTTTTACGATAAGATCACGAAATCAAAACCCTTACGACGAATGACAAAGTATAGCCCGAATTAGGGCAGCACTTAAACATCCATCGGATCAGTTTCAATCGATCGGACGTTGCATCGTAGCAGTGATCGAGTTATTACCCTGTACTCATAGCAGCGTTTCGATACCTAAACACTTGATTTAAGCAGAATATGGATGTTTTTAAACTGATTTTTCGAACACAGAAGAAAGGCCATGCACTGCTCGTTATATAGCTGAATTTTGAGTCTCTTGCTGCCCGCGTAAACCTGAGGGGAATCCTACGCGGCCCTTGAGGGCCACCCTAGCTACGACTAGGGCTGCCGTGACACGACGTAGGTCTGCCACGTGTCTGACATGTGACCCTGATCGTTATCTGGAGAATTTCAGGGCTGTCGCGCCCCACGTAGACTTCCCTTTAGTCTTACGCGGCCCGCGACAGAGTAATAAAAATTGATTTCTTGGTTTTTCATGAAATTTAGGTTTTTAGGGGTCCGGGTTTCTACTTACGGAGTGTTTTAGGATATTTTCGTGCTGGTCCTTACGTTTTGCAGACCTTTTTGTACCTAATACAAACCTTAAACAACTCACAAACGCATTATATCCGATTATCCCCGATGAGACTTCATTCTTAACACATCACTTTCATTTATCCAATACTTAAGCCATCATTTTACTCATACCTGACTATTAGATCAATCATTCACACTTATACTCCCATTAATCTCCATTATTCTTCTTCTTTAATACGGACCTCGTTCGAAATCAAATCTGTTTACGCGTTCGAATCCTGAGATACTTTCTTTATATTTAAGGCTATCTCACATCCTTGTTTATGTGTCAAAACTCTATTTGGCCGTTACCTTCAGAACCATTTTCTTATTATTTAAAATACCTAACCTGCTCGTCTTTCACCAATAAAGAATATTCTACAAAACTAAGATTTGTCAATTGTGACATCTGTGCTTGTAATCATTGTAAACAGTTTAGTTATCAATGAAATAAAGTTATTTGATCCCAATGTTTGTTTGTTTATGTTTTACATTTTTCATGTTTTGACTTTTATTCAATTTCAAACTCTATATCGCTTTCTAGAGAGTTATAAGTAAACTGGTGCGTAAACGTAATCAGTTTAACGCGAAAAACACTCCGAAACATCAACATATGCTTAACATACCTTAAATAACCTTTACATAACTTAGTAATAAGTTTTGAAGGCTTTGGTATGGCAAAATCAAGTCTATTCGCTTATAGGGACTAAATTCGACAAACTGCGAAAGTATGACGATTTGAACTGTAACGGACATTCCGAAACATGACCATAAGTTAAACACACCCTAAATATCCTTTATATAGCTTAGAAATAGGCTTTGAGGAGTTCGGTGTGCTAAAATAAACTTTATGCTCATTCAGGGACTAAAAGCGTCAAAAAGTGCATAAGTTTGCATTTTCGCACATAACTTACGTTCTGAATACATCCGGACATCCAAAAATTTATGTAAGCATTAAAATATTATGTTTTAGTGATTGGCTTGTCAAAAATCCACTCGTCGCGCAATTTGGATCATTTTTCGCGCTTATGCGCATTCCGTCGTAATTAAGCAAACATCGCGATCGTACGACCAAACGAACTGACATCCGACATATTTTTAGGCATGTTTCATGTCCACAATGTTTAAGCATCATTTTAGGGCCTTAAAGTTGGCTTAACGGGCCTTAGAAGTGTCGGAAAGGGCTTTAAACACCAACAGGGATTGAAACTGACATTCTGCAAACTTCTGGCTGATCTGCAGACCTCAGGCGGGGCGCGTAAGCCTAAGGGCATACCTTACGTGGGCCGCGAGGCCCTCCCAGATGTGCAGAAACTGTTTTAACAACTGTTTGCAGCTGTTATACACTCATTTTTCACTTACAAACGGTTTTTGCAACACCATGGGCCATTTCTATGGGCTCTAATGGTATTAGAAAACAAGGGGCACACTTGGATGGCCTAGATCGAAGCTCGTTTCCTGATAAATGATCCTAACGGTTCTAGCTTTCCTATATAAACCCCACCCCATTTGTTGCAACTCACAATTTGAATCTGATTCATGCTCTCTAAGTGGAAGTATATGCTTCCTACCTGAGAGAGAATCGGATCAAATACTTGCGGGGACCCTTTGTAAGTGTTCCTTCGTTCTTTTATGCGTTTTTAGCTCGAAAGTCAAACTGCGTTTGAATTTATGCATTGACTAGTTTATGGTCAATGCGAAGTTCGTTCGAACTTCATAATGTGAGCGTAATCATAATGGTTATAGTCCCTAGTAACTATACCTACTGATTACCACGTTATCTAGGCTCAGTGACGAGTCGTAGTTTCGGCCAAAATGCGTATTCTTGCGTATTTTGTAACCAAACTACTCTAGGGTATCAAAACCGTTTCTTTTGATATCAAAACCTGTTTTCTACCTTAACTAAACATGTTTTAGCATGTTTAGCTCGTCACTTTTAGATTTGTGCTTGTCTAGGGTCGTAAAGGTAAGCGATCTAATCAATCGCTTATGCTTTCGAATCCGACCCATTTGGTCGATCATTAGGATCCGACCAAACACTTTAGGTGACCATAGTAGTATAGGGAATAACCTTCCGAGGTTATACCTTATGGTCACATCGTTTGAGTAGTTGTATGATAAGTAGTTCTTATGCCTTAGGTAAATTACCAAAATGCCCTTTTTACGTTAAAATTCATTTTAAGCCTATGTAACCCAAATTTTGACATCCAAACTGATTTAGCAACAACATTAGACATGTTAAGGCATATATTACTTGTCATAGAACTAGTTAGGCCTTCCGAACGCGTTCTACGTGAACGACGCGTTAAAGTAGCATAAGCTACCTAAACGGGTCGTAACGGGTCAAAAGCACTTAGGATAAGTTTCGTTTTAGTATGTAGGCTTTGATAAACCATATTACTTGAGTTCATACACTTATTTGGTTTACGAACCCTCATGCTACCCGATCCTCCGATTAGGTCCGTTATTAATGTAGTTACCTATATTCGGTGCCGTTTGATCCCGTAACCTTCTGGCTTTGCTTGATGGATATCTAAAGTCTATTGAGCAATCTCAAGTGAGTACATAGACCCCTCTTTTACTGTTTTTCAAACATTTTGGGGTGAAACACATGTGCCTACTTGTTATTTTCATGCTTTCCATGCTTTCATATCATATGCTTGCTATGTTCATTAGTAGATTATTAGTACATGATTTCATTGTGTTTTTGCTATGTATGTCCTTTGTAGCATACTTAGTACATCGTTTTACATGACATTTTATGCTATGTATGTTCATTTAGCGCATACTTAGTACATTGTTTTCATTACATTTCACGCTATGTATGTCTATTTAGTGCATACCTAGTGCATTGTTTTACATTACCTTTTCATGCTATGTATGTTCATCATACTTAGTACATTTTCATTTCATCACATGCTTACATTTTGATATGACATTTGGTTTGTTTAAACGGGACCATATACATTCATTAACATTAGCTACGCCGCTGGTTAGTTGGTAATGGTACCATAGGAATTGACAACTCCCGTTCCTGACATCCTAGGTATGTTTGGATGGAAGGAATGACCGAATTCGATAAAACATAACACAGATAGACCTTTAATTTGTTTAAGGGATTATCACCACCGTCACAAGGCTTGGATGTATGCATTTTTACAATACCGCATAAATGTTTGTATTCAGTATAGCATGCATTTCCACAAGACATAACGTTGATTTAAACCACGTTTTACTTCAATACATTGTTTTGTGCATTTTTATATGTGGCTCAGTAGATATATATATATATATATATATATATATATATATATATATATATATATATATATTTCACTTGCCATACATGACATTTTGTTTACACATTACATATTTGACATTTGACATAGACATTTTGATATTGATATATATATTTCATGGACTGCATTTGACATAAACATTTTCACATGGTTTACACAAAGACATTTGACAAATGGTTTAGACATGGGCAATTTACATTGGTGGTTTGTTTGGGTAAAGTGATTTAAGTAACGAGACGTGTGTAATATGATACAAGCATGGTGGATACGCCGCTGGTACTTCCTATATATAAGTGCTTGTATGGTATTACAAACCGTAGCGTTTTTTTTAATCATTTCAATTTAGTCATGTAACATTTTATACAAATAACATATTTTTCAAGACATTGTTTTACAAACAACTTATTTTATACAAAACTCATTTTACTTGGTTATTCATTTATCCTCACATTATTCTTTTACATATCATCTACTTTATCATCGCTTTTCAAAAGATTTATAAAACAAAACAATTAACAAGGTTCATGACTGACTTTTGTTAAACAACTTTTTCTTAAACTTAAGTCATGAATCCTATTTTTACAAAACCTATGTATCTCACAGGCATTTTTATGCTGACGTACCTATTTTCACATGTGTTTCAGGGGCTGTTGCTTAGGATGATGATCGTGACACTAGGGTGGACCTGTGCCTTAGAGACTTAAAATAAAGATAGACTTAGTTTAATTATGTTGTGTACTTTTGGTTCTTGTTTTGAAACAATGTATTCCACCTTTGGTTGTTGAATAAAAATAAAATTTTAATTACCATGGTTGTGGAACAATAATTCTGTTACAACACTCCCCGACGTTTCCGCCACGATTTGATGTTTTACGTGGTCGGGGTGTGACAGAAGAGTTGGTATCAGAGGCAATGGTTATAGGGAATTAGGTTATTAGTAATGCTTTGACCTAGACTATAACCTTTCTAGGACCCCAACGCAAGATGTCTTGTGTTTAGATCTTAAAACATGTACTTCACCTATCCTTAGGTGATCACCAAAACGAGAACCCAATTTCCTAAAACGATTTTTGAAAATTCAATCATCTGTTTTTAAATGACTTATTATATAGTTTTGAACCTTTCCAGTTTGATTTTTGGCCTTGTGCCTTCCAAGTTTTCAAAATCTCGTCAAAGTTTTGGGTTCTAAATAGTGTGAACACGTGAAAACTGGAAGAGTGAATGCCTGTACCCTGGGTTTTCTATCTAAGGCTAGAGTGTTCGTACAAATCCACATAATCGGACCAGTCATTCTTACCTGGGAACTCTTGGGGTGAGTGTTCACTTATAGGCGAGCATGTCTTCGCGAAGCATTATTTTTGACCCATTTACTTTGATTATTCACTGTGTGTCGTTTGTTTGCTTTGTGATACGGATGAATGACCACCATCTTTGCTTTTGTCGATTTTTGTTTCACCTCATTCTTTTCACCTAATCATCTCACTCGTTCCTTTCATGTTTCCTCTTTTAGAATGCCTCCTCGACGCGAAAATCCGCTACCAAATGCCGAACTGGCAGAAATCATCGCGCAGCAAATGGCTGCTGCGTTCCCAAATCTTATTGCTCAATATAACCAAGCCAACAACAACAACAATGCTCCATGCAATTTCAAGAGTTTTAACTCGGCTAAACCACTCAAGTTTAGTGGTATTGAGGGAGCAACCGGGCTTCTTCAATGGTTCGAGAGCATTGAGAATACTTTCCGTCACGTTCAGTGTCCTGACAATCGCACAGTCGAGTTTGCTTCCAGTGTGTTTCAGAAGAGGGCGCTTACATGGTAGATCGGGGTTATGAGAGACCGTGGTGCTGAGGTTGCTTTAGCACAAACATGGGCTGAACTTAGGACTCTTATGATGAGGGAGTTTTGTCCTCGTCATGTGTTGCGAGCCCTAGAAAGGGAGTTTGATGATCTGAAACAGGATAGTGGCGAGCACCGGGCGTATACTGATAGGTATGAGGAGCTGAGTTTGGTATGCCCAACAATGGTTACCCACTCGAGAAGGCTATCGAGAGGTTATATCGATGGCCTACCTGACTCCATACAAGACACCGTTACTGGTAGTAACCCTACCACAGTCCGTCAGGCAATCGAGCTATCTGCAACATTGACCGAGTCTCAGGTTCGAAGGGGTAAGCTGCATAGAAAAGGTGACAAGGGCAAGAAGCAGGCGTCTGATCAGAGTGAGAGCAAGAAAGGTAAAAACAAGAAGGGTAAGGATTCTGGTTCCTCGAAGGGTTCTAGGAAGCGTAAGGCTTCCCAAAATTTCGCCGTTACTGCACAGGCTGCACCAAATCAGCCAGCGCAGCCTCCAGCAAAGAAGCAGTATGAAGGAAATGCACCTTTGTGCAATAGGTGCAATAGTCACCATCAACAGTAACTTCCGTGCCGTTTCTATACCAACTGTGGGAAGTCTGGACACCTTGCAGAAGTTTGTCGTTCTGCTCAGGTCGCTCGAAATCCAGCTCAACAGATAGATCAACAACCTGTGCAACAGCAAGCTGCACGACCTCACTATCCTCCTGGCTCGTGCTATAATTGTGGAGAGCTGACCCATTATCGAAACCAGTGTCCAAGGCTGGTTAATGCGAATCCGAATCAGGCTCCAGCTCGAGGTCGAGTTTTTAACATAAATGCACAAGAAGCGCAAGCAGACAATGAAGTGGTGAATGGTACGTTCTCTGTTAATAATCAACCCGCATCTGTTCTTTTTTATTCTAGTGCCGATAAGAGTTTTGTGTCATTATCTTTTGAGCCATTGCTTCGCGTGTCTAGAACGAAACTAGGAAAACCCTTGACAGTAGAAGTTGCTAGTGGTGAACCTATTGTTCTTGATTCTGTTCTTCGCAACTGCCAGTTGAACCTTAATAACCATCTTTTTCTCATTGACCTCACGCCAATGCAACTTGGGAGCTTCGACATTATTGTGGGTATGGATTGGTTAGCCAAGCATCACGCGGAGGTAGTTTGTTTCGAGAAGATTGTTCGTGTTCCGCTTTCGTCAGGTGAGATCCTACAGGTTCGTGGTGAGAAACCTGCCAGTAGTCTCAAGCTCATATCTTGTTTTCAAGCTCGAAAGTATCTGTGAAAGAACTATGTGGCCTTCTTGGCACATGTCGCAGTAGAAGATAAAGGCAAAGGTAAGTCCATTCAAGATATCCCTGTCGTTCGGGATTATCCGGAGCTATTTCCTGAGGAGTTACCTGGATTACCCCCAGCACGCCAAGTTGAGTTCCGTATTGATCTTGTACCTGGTGCAAATCCCATTGCCAGATCTCCTTATCGTCTTGCACCGTCTGAGATGCAAGAATTGTCTAAGCAGCTTCAGGAGCTTTCGGAAAAAGGTTTTATTCGTCCTAGCTTTTCACCTTGGGGTGCTCCCATTCTATTTGTCAAGAAGAAAGATGGATCTTTCAGAATGTGCATCGATTACCGTGAGCTTAACAAGCTCACCATCAAGAATCGATATCCCCTACCTCGCATAGATGACCTCTTTGATCAGCTACAGGGCGCTTCTTATTTTTCGAAGATTGATCTTCGTTCTGGGTATCATCAACTTCGTGTGCATGAAGAAGATATTCCCAAGACAGCGTTCCGCATTCGTTATGGGCATTATGAGATTACAGTTATGCCATTCGGTTTGACTAATACTCCTGCTGTTTTCATGGACTTGATGAATAGGGTTTGCAAGCCTTATTTAGATAAGTTCATCATCGTTTTTATTGATGACATTTTGATATACTCTAAGACGCAAGCTGATCATGAGCAACATCTTCGTCTTACTCTGGAACTCCTAAAGAAAGAGCAACTTTTCGCCAAGTTCTCCAAGTGTGAATTTTGGCTTAAGGAAGTTCAATTTTTGGGTCATATCGTCAACGAACAAGGTATTCATGTAGATCCCTCCAAGATCAGTGCGATTAAGGATTGGGATACGCCTACTACTCCTACTGAGGTTCGTTCTTTTCTTGGTCTCGCGGGTTATTACCGCCGCTTCATCGAAAATTTCTCAAAGATTGTAGTTCCCTTAACTGCTCTAACTCAGAAGAACAAACCCTTTGAATGGAATTCTAAACAAGAAGAAGCGTTTCAGACCTTGAAGCAGAAGCTTTGTGATATGCCTATCCTATCTTTGCCTGAAGGCAATGATGATTTTGTCGTGTACTACGATGCATCCAATTTGGGACTTGGCTGTGTTCTGATGCAAAGGAACAAAGTCATAGCATATGCATCGAGGCAGTTAAAGGTGCATGAGAAAAACTACACCACTCATGATCTTGAGTTGGGTGCAGTTGTGTTCGCTCTTAAGATCTGGAGACACTATTTGTATGGTACAAAATGTGTGGTTTTCACTGACCAAAAAAGTCTTCAGCATATCTTTAATCAGAAAGAACTCAACATGAGGCAACGACGTTGGGTTGAGCTTCTAAACGACTATGACTGCGAAATTCGCTACCATCCTTGTAAGGCGAATGTCGTGGCTGACGCTTTGAGTCGTAAAGAACGTGTCAAGCTTCATTGTGTTCGTATTCAATCTGATATCCAAGCTCGATCTGATATTCAAGTCCGCATCTCTCAGGCTCAACATGCTTGTGATTCACAAGACTTGATGGGCAAAGAATTACCCTATCACATTAAGCCTGATCTTGAACTGAAGGACGATGGATCGTATTATTTCATGGACCGTTTGTGGGTCCCAAGCCTAGATGATCTCCGTACTTTGCTTATGGATGAAGCTCATAAGTCTCGTTATTCTATTCATCCTGGCTCAGATAAGATGTATAAGGATCTTTGTACTCAGTATTGGTGGCCTGGTACGAAGAAAGATATTGCCTTGTATGTTTCAAAATGCCTTACTTGTCTTAAGGTTAAGGCTGAACACCAACATCCTTCTGGTCTTCTGGAGCAACCAGAGATCCCAGTTTGGAAATGGGAAAACATCGCTATGGATCTCATTACTAAACTTCCGCGCACTAAGAAGGGTCATGATGCCATCTGGGTAGTTGTTGATCGTCTTACTAAATCCGCACATTTCTTGCCAATCCGCGAGGTTTATTCTGCTGAAAAGCTTGCTAAAATTTATGTGGATGAAATCGTAACTCGACATGGTGTTCCTTTGAACATTATTTCTGATAGAGATGCTCGTTTCTCTTCTCGTTTTTTGAGAACCATGCAATCTGCTATGGGGACCCAACTTAATCTGAGCACTGCTTATCATCCGCAATCTGATGGTCAATCTGAAAGAACAATCCAGACTTTGGAGGATATGCTTAGAGCTTGTGTGATCAATTTTGGTGGTAGTTGGGATTCACATCTTCCATTGATTAAATTCTCCTACAACAACAGTTATCACTCCAGCATCAACATGGCTCCTTTCGAGGCTCTCTATGGTCAAAAATTTTGTTCACCAGTCTGCTGGAATGAGATCGGTGAGGCTCAACTTACTGGACCTGACCTCGTTCTAGAGACAACTGATAAGGTTAAGAAAGTTCGTGATAACCTACAGGCAGCTCGAAGCCGTCAAAAGAGTTACGCGGACCAACGACGCAAGCCCTTAGAATTTCAAATTGGTGATTGTGTATTACTTAAGGTCTCACCTTGGAAAGGTGTGATCAGATTTAGAAAGAAAGGAAAACTTGCACCTATATATGTTGGACCATTCACGATCGTCGAAAGGATCAGTAAGGTAGCCTACAGACTTGAGTTACCTCCAGAACTTGGAAATGTTCATCCAACCTTCCACGTGTCCAATCTCAAGAAGTGTTTAGCTGATGAGAACCTCCATATACCACTTGACGAAATTCGTGTTGATAAAACACTACATTTTGTTGAGAAACCTGTGGAAATCATGGACCGAATAGTCAAATGGCTTAAACGCAAGCGCATTCCTTTGGTTAAAGTTCGCTGGGAATCTAAGCGTGGACCTGAGTTTACTTGGGAACGTGAAGATCAAATGAAGGCGAAGTATCCACATCTTTTCCCACGAGTTTCCTCTAAACAAATTTCGGGATGAAATTTCCACAAGTAGGGGAGACTGTGACATCTGTGCTTGTAATCATTGTAAAAATTTCAGTTATCAATGAAATAAAGTTATTTGATCCCAATGTTTGTTACTCTATATCGCTTTCTAGAGAGTTATACGCAAACTGGTGCGTAAACGTAATCAGTTTAACACGACAAACACTCCGGAACATCAACATATCCTTAACATACCTTAAATAACCTTTACATAACTTAGTTATAAGTTTTGAAGGCTTTGGTATGGCAAAATCAAGTCTATTCGCTTACAGGGACTAAATTCAACAAACTGCGAAAGTATGATGATTTGAACTGTTACGGACATTCCGGAACATGACCATAAGTTAAACACACCCTAAATATCCTTTACATAGCTTAGAAATAGGCTTTGAGGAGTTCAGTGTGCTAAAATAAACTTTATGCTCATTCAGGGACTAAAAGCGTCAAAAAGTGCATAAGTTTGCATTTTCGCACATAACTTACGTTCTGAATACATCCGGACATCCAAAAATTTATGTAAGCATTAAAATATTATGTTTTAGTGATTGGCTTGTCAAAAATCCACTCGTCGCGCAATTTGGATCATTTTTCGCGCTTATGCGCATTCCGTCGTAATTAAGCAAACATCGCGATCGTTCTACCAAACGAACCGACATCCGGCATATTTTTAGGCATGTTTCATGTCCACAATGTTTAAGCATCATTTTAGGGCCTTAAAGTTGGCTTAACGGGCCTTAGAAGTGTCGGAAATGGCTTTAAAAACCAACAGGGACTGAAACTGACATTCTGCAAACTTCTGGCTGATATGCAGACCTCAGGCGGGGCGCGTAAGCCTAAGGGCATACCTTACGCGGGCCGCGAGGCCCTCCCAGATGTGCAGAAACTGTTTTAACAGCTGTTTGCAGCTGTTATACACTCATTTTCCACTTACAAACGGTTTTTGCAACACCATGGGCCATTTCTATGGGCTCTAATGGTATTAGAAAACAAGGGGCACACTTGGACGGCCTAGATCGAAGCTCGTTTCCCGATAAATGATCCTAACGGTTCTAGCTTTCCTATATAAACCCCACCCCATTTGTTGCAACTCACAATTTAAATTTGATTCATGCCCTCTAAGTGGAAGTATATGCTTCCTACCTGAGAGAGAATCGGATCAAATACTTGCGGGGACCCTTTGTAAGTGTTCCTTCGTTCTTTTATGCGTTTTTAGCTCGAAAGTCAAACTGCGTTTGACTTTCTGCATTGACCAGTTTATGGTCAATGCGAAGTTCGTTCGAACTTCATAACGTGAGCGTAATCACAATGGTTATAGTCCCTAGTAACTATACCTACTGATTACCACGTTATCTAGGCTCAGTGACGAGTCGTAGTTTCGGCCAAAATGCGTATTCTTGCGTATTTTGTAACCAAACTACTCTAGGGTATCAAAACCGTTTGTTTTGATATCAAAACCTGTTTTCTAGCTTAACTAAACATGTTCTAGCATGTTTAGCTCGTCACTTTTAGATTTGTGCTTGTCTAGGGTCGTAAGGGTAAGCGATCTAATCAATCGCTTATGCTCTCGAACCCGACCCATTTGGTTGGTCATTAGGATCCGACCAAACACTTTAGGTGACCATAGTAGTATAGGGAATAACCTTCCGAGGTTATACCTTATGGTCACATCGTTTGAGTAGTTGTATGATAAGTAGTTCTTATGCCTTAGGTAAATTACCAAAATGCCCTTTTTACGTTAAAATTCATTTTAAGCCTATGTAACCCAAATTTTGACATCTAAACTGATTTAGCAACAACATTAGACATGTTAAGGCATATATTACTTGTCATAGGACTAGTTAGGCATTCCGAACGCGTTCTACGCGAACGACGCGTTAAAGTAGCATAAGCTACCTAAACGGGTCGTAACGGGTCAAAAGCACTTAGGATAAGTTTCGTTTTAGTATGTAGGCTTTGATAAACCATATTACTTGAGTTCATACACTTATTTGGTTTACGAACCCTCATGCTACCCGATCCTCCGATTAGGTCCGTTATTAATGTAGTTACCTATATTCGGTGCCGTTTGATCCTGTAACCTTCTAGCTTTGCTTGATGGATATTTAAAGTCTATTGAGCAATCTCAAGTGATTACATAGACCCCTCTTTTACTGTTTTTCAAACATTTTGGGGTGAAACACATGTGCCTACTTGTTATTTTCATGCTTTCCATGCTTTCATATCATATGCTTGCTGATGTATAAGAATTTATACATCTTTTAAACGTCAAATACGCCCCGTTTATGCGTAAACTCTTTGTATTTTCATTGATTTCGGTATTCAGTTGAGTTGTTTGTGAAAATACAGGTCCGGGCCTTGACCCGGTGATGAAACAAAGGCTTTTGGAGCAAAATGGAGCGAAAACTGAAAATTCCAGCAAACTGCCAGATACCGCACGATCGTGCCACTCACAAGCACGACCGTGCCCGGTCAATTAAATGCCAGATCAGAAGCGTGTCCGAGAAATGTTGCCGAGCACTATCGCATGTTTCCGAGATCGTTGACGAGCACGATCATGCCCGGTCCAAACCAAAGTCAGATTAGCTTGTTTCCGAGATCGTACTAATTATCATCGACATGAATACGAAAAGCACGATCGTGCCGATCCAAGGCACGACCGTGCCAAGTGGGGACAGAAATGTCAGATGAGCTGTCAATCAATAATTGGTTGGGCGGTGGATCGATCGCACTAGGCACGACCGTGCCGATCTAAGGCACGACCGTGCCAAAAAAGTCAGAATCACCCAGCATGTTAAATACGCACAGCAGCCTCATTTGAACGGGAGTTGGAGCATTTTTGTGAAGTTTTCTCTCAAAATTCCGATCTTGGGAGCATGTTGGAGCCAAGGAGGAGCTAGGAAGAAGGCTATATCACATCAAGATCCACTCCATCATACCTAATCTTGTCTTAAATTTGGGTTTGATTACTTTTATTTTTATGAACAATTTCAATTCTCTTGTGTTTATTTCAGTAATTATGAGCTTTGTAGACTAAACATTTGTGTTGCTTAAACCTTGTTGAAGCTAATGAATATGTGATAACATGGAAATAGATGTGATGATCGTTCTTGTTAATCTTCATAGTAATATTTAGTCTTGTTCTTGGAGTTTATATACATGTTTAAAGTCCTTGTTCTTGAATGTTTGGTCATAAGTATTTACATGATGTGTTGGAAAGCCCATGTAAAAATTATGATTATTGAATCTTGTTAACTTGTTAGTATGATTCATAGCATGAAACTAGGAATGGTAATTGCTAATGTGATTGAATGATGATTTGAGCATATGTGTGAATCCTTGCATCTAGATTTGGAAAGATCATGAGTATGTTTTATATGGATTCTATAGTTGAAATCATGTTAGTATAATGATTTAGGCCAAGATTATTGTTTAGCATGATCATACTTGTGGTTCATATCAAGAACATGATAAAGATATTACTTACATAAAACCAAGTTAGGGTGATTAATATGTAGCTAGCATAACTATGCTTGTGGTTCACATCAAGAACATGATGATAGTACCAACTACTGAGAACCAAGTTAAGGTGATTAGTGTGTTTTTCATATTAGTTTTCCCTAATTTGTAGAGTTAGGAGTTTTGACAAACAAATAACTCATTATTAAAGATTAACACCAACTTAGCAAGTGAGCTTAAAAAAATAATTGTTAGGTGATTAGAATGTTAATTCATTTTGAGTTTTCCTAAGAATTATAGACTAGAAAACCTTGATTGGGGACTTAGTTAAATTTAGAGCTTGCATCATCACAATTCCTTCCATCTTGTTGTCATATGTTTGTTAGTGGAGACTTGGTTTAGGCAACCCTTTCTTAGATATTGTTCTTTGTTAGAATTTTTAGTAGTTTATTTATTTGCATGATAATCTACAAAACCCAACTTATTGTTTGAAACGGCTTAAGAGTAACAAAGGTTTAGTATCAGAAGCTACCGTGTCCATGGATCGATACTTGGTTCTTACCGATGCTATACTACACATACGATAGGTACACTTGCCTATGTGTGTGGTTTAGTATTGAGGTGAAAATCATTTCTATAAATTTAAAACCGAATTGTGTGAAAAATCATTATTAAATATATATATAATTCACGCACATCACTTGCTATGTTCATTAGTACATTATTAGTACATGATTTCATTGTGTTTTTGCTATGTATGTCCTTTGTAGCATACTTAGTACATCGTTTTAAATGACATTTTATGCTATGTATGTTCATTTAGCGCATACTTAGTACATTGTTTTCATTACATTTCACGCTATGTATGTCTATTTAGTGCATACCTAGTGCATTGTTTTACATTACCTTTTCATGCTATGTATGTTCATCATACTTAGTACATTTTCATTTCATCACATGCTTACATTTTGATATGACATTTGGTTTGTTTAAACGGGACCATATACATTCATTAACATTAGCTACGCCGCTCGTTAGTAGGTAATGGTACCATAGGAATTGACAACTCCCGTTCCTGACATCCTAGGTATGTTTGGATGGAAGGAATGACCGAATTCGATAAAACATAACACAGATAGACCTTTAATTTGTTTAAGGGATTATCACCACCGTCACAAGGCTTGGATGTATGCATTTTTACAATACCGCATAAATGTTTGTATTCAGTATAGCATGCATTTCCACAAGACATAACGTTGATTTAAACCACGTTTTACATCAATACATTGTTTTGTGCATTTTTATCTGTGGCTCAGTAGATATATATATATATATATATATATTTCACTTGCCATACATGACATTTTGTTTACACATTACATATTTGACATTTGACATAGACATTTTGATATTGATATACATATTTCATGGACTGCATTTGACATAAACATTTTGACATGGTTTACACAAAGACATTTGACAAATGGTTTAGACATGGGCAATTTACATTGGTGGTTTGTTTGGGTAAAGTGATTTAAGTAACGAGACGTGTGTAATATAATACAAGCATGGTGGATACGCCGCTGGTACTTCCTATATATAAGTTCTTGTATGGTATTACATACCGTAGCATTTTTTTTGAATCATTTCAATTTAAACATATAACATTTTATACAAATAACATATTTTTCAAGACATTGTTTTACAAACAGCTTATTTTATACAAAACTCATTTTACTTGGTTATTCAGTTAACCTCACATTATTCTTTTACATATCATCTACTTTATCATCGCTTTTCAAAAGATTTATAAAACAAAACAATTAACAAGGTTCATGACTGACTTTTGTTAAACAACTTTTTCTTAAACTTAAGTCATGAATCCTATTTTTACAAAACCTATGTATCTCACAGGCATTTTTATGTTGACGTACCTATTTTCACATGTGTTTCAGGGGCTGTTGCTTAGGATGATGATCGTAACACTAAGGCGGACCTGTGCCTTAGAGACTTAAAATAAAGATAGACTTAGTTTAATTATGTTGTGTACTTTTGGTTCTTGTTTTGAAACAATGTATTCCACCTTTGGTTGTTGAATAAAAATAAAATTTTAATTACCATGGTTGTGGAACAATAATTCTGTTACAACACTCCCCGACGTTTCCGCCACGATTTGATGTTTTACGTGGTCGGGGTGTGACATCAATGCTGTTTAGAATCAACGAAACTTTTCTTACAACATACAGTGCGGCCACACTTTTCATCGAAATGCTTACCGTCATATACGAAAATTTTATTTCTTGGATATCATATTTTAAAGTTAACTCTTCATTTTGAGTTATTCAAACTTGTTTAAACTCGTTTGACCTTACACACACATGCCCGTTTTACTTTTGATTAATCCCTCAACCATCTTAGTCAAACGACTTTTTTTTACAAACCTATCCTTTCATTCCTCAATATATATATATAATTAATATCTTTCCAACACATCTCAAAATTTAAAATCTCAATTTTAGCCAATCATTCTTTATAGCCAAAATAATTTTCCAAGTTCTTACTCTTGAATAAATTTCGGGATGAAATTTTCTAAAGGAGGGGAAACTGTAACGCCTCGCGTTTTGAAACTTAATTTAATTAGAAAGATTACTCATGTACCTATTTTTGGAAACTTACATCCGTATCGTATTCGTATTTCGCTTCTATTTTCGTAATTCGTAACTTCGATCGTAATAAAATTTAGTATCTCATACAAATTATACCTTGTTTATTTAATCATTCTTGTACATTTAAATCCGTTTAGACAATTGATTCATACATTCATTTGTTACATATTCGTGCTTCTCGTAAAGAAATACATGACTTTAGACGCTAATTACATGCGAACACTTAATTATACGTCTCCATACATAACCTATGCTTTTATTTCATTGTTATTATACAAATAACTAATTTCACGATTTATATGTAAATTAAACACTAATATACATAAACTATATTCATATCATATATTTATATTATATAATATACATCATAATATTACCTTTAATCAAGCATAAAGTTGCAAAATACAAAAAAGAAAAAAAAGGAATGTGAAGGCAACTTGTGGCTGATGTCACAATTCCCAGCCAATGGTTGGGTATTTCATAATACATTTTGAATTACTAGTGGAACATTATAACAATATTAATATATGAAGCAGTAGAGACCAAAAGGAAAAGAAATTTTAAACATATTCAGCTGGTCATAGCCAACATTTGAGCGCCAAAAGGGCAATCTGCAGGTAGCTTATTGCTATGCGCAGATTGGTATTTTTTTGGTGTTTTGTTTTGTCTCCCAACTAACTCTATTAATTAAATGCCCCCTTATCACTCCTCTTCACTCCTTTGAATCTCTGCATAAACTCAACAAACACAAGGGAAAATGACATCACAGCCTCATCTCTTAACACATTGTCCTCTCTCCCTCATGTCTTCGAAGACGGGTGAACAACTAGGAAGAGCCGCCGTAGCGGCAGCGGTGGTTTTCGAAGTCCCGATCACACCCACGCATAACACCCCTTCAACCCTTTTCTCTTACAAACCCGACTCTCCATCTCTCTCCACTCTCGATCGTCTCCCTCCCTCTCTGTTAAGCAATCAGCCAACCACCATCACTTGGTGGCGGCGCTTGGTGACGGCGGCAGAACCCCCACAGCAGCAACACGGTGGTGGGTGGCGTTTCAGTGGTGGTTGCGGCCTATAGATGGTGGTTACGGGCAGTGGCAGCGATGACGAAGACGATGGTTCTGCCGTTCTTTTCCGGTGAGTTCTATGGTATTTTAACGTTTAGGGTACTCGTTTCGTTCTTTTGGATTTCTCAATCTTTACTCGTGGGTTACAAGGAAGTCTTATACGCAACCACTGTGAGTATACTTGAACCCCTTTTTCATTTACCACTTTTTGGGGTGTAACATGTTATTTATAAACTTACACACAAACTTTATTCATATTGCACAAACATTCCTCATACACGCATGCTTATTTGATTACGTGATACTTTAAACTTGGGTTTATGACATCTTGTGTTAGACTTATCATTAACCTCGTACGAGCCTATCCATGACATATATAGCGCTATAGGATTAACGCACCGCCCGTAGACTTGAGGTTATGTCATGAGCATATTGCGTTTCATCATTGGTTTGATATGTTGAACACATGCCGATTTTATTGTTTGTCTGGTATCAAGAGCTTGCCACATGGAATTGTTTGAAACCTATCTTTTTATGCTACGTATGAACAAATCTGTATACTCGCCTTTGCTTTTGCATTGAACTTTATTTTAAACATGTTACAGGTTGAGGATGGCGACGTTTTGAAAATGGAAATAGAGATGATGCTTAGATACACACATAGACATCTTAAGCTTTATTTCGTTGCATCAGTTTGTACTTTTTGTTGTAATCTTGTATTGAACGTATCGTATATCAAGTTGTTGTATTTGATTTTAATCTTTGTAATTGACTTGTAGAAATGAAATGAAATCCATTATTTAAATATTGTCACAAATAGTGTTATGAAGTCTCTTGCAATCTCGTTTTCGTCTCACCCCGATGTTTCCGCCATCGGTTGGGGTGTGACACTCTCCAACTTAAACCCTGTTTCTTCCCCAAATCACCTTCTTCTCCGATGATGTCTCTGAACATCAAAAACCCTCACAACTACCTCCCAATCTTCGAGAAAACCAGCAAAAATACCAGCTTTCACTCAATAATTGACCTTTTAACGTCATCAAAATACAAATCAATCCTTATTGCTGATGCTCCGGTTCATACAGAAACACTTTAACAATTTTGGTTTAATGCTGAAATAGAGTCTGAAGATAATAATCCAGTTGCCATCACATCTAAGGTTGGGGAAAGTGTGGTACGAATTTCCCCCTTTACAATTTCCACTACATTTGCATTGGACGACTTGGGAGATAAGAGCAACTTTGAAAAACCTGAACTTCATACAGAGTTCATTGAAAGAGGGTATGATGCACAATTAAAGGAAATTACTATCTACAAACCAAACTTCCCTCCGCCAATGAAATTTTTGTTTCATACTCTTTTAACTTGTCTCTCAGCCAAGACCACCTCATTTAATGAGATACCTTTGAACATTCAGTATTTGGGTTATGTTATTTTAACAAAATCTTATTACAATTTATCACAAGCATTGTTTTCTGATTTGTTGAATAATGTGAAAAATGTGAAAAAAAATTGAAAAAAGGGCTTCGTAGTAATGCTTTTCTGTTGTATCCAAGACTTCTAAGCTACTACCTACGAAAACAAGTGTCACAAACAGATTTTGAACAAAGTGTAGCTTTTCAAATAAATAGTCTTACACGTAAAACTTTTACTAAACTTATGGATAAAGAGTCAAAAGTTTCAACAACGGAAACAAAGGGGGATGAGCCTGTTTTAGATGTGTCTGCATTAGTTGCTCAAACCTCTGTTGTTGAGCCAACTGCTCCTGGTGATCATGACACCACAACCGGTGTTGTGAAACACACACCAGGAAAAGGCAAAAAGAAATCTGTCACATCCAAAAAGCCCACCAAAAGGAAACAAAATAAAAAGGTTACTCTGCTAGATGAGATCCCACAGGTTAATGCAGTGACAACACAAATGTCACTTGAAACGACTGCTGCTACTTCCTCACATTTGTTGGAAAGATCTTAACCCATCCAAACTCCTCACGTATCCTCACAAAAGGATCATGTTGTAAGCATAGGGACACCACAACATGAAGTAGACCTTTCAAATGAAAGTATGTTTAAAAGTCCCTCTCCCAGGGCAATCACGCTTTCTACACCACAACCCTCTTCTCAAGTTCCATCAACAATATTACCTCTGTTTGAAGCAATTGAATTTTAGAAAGAAAACATAACTTCTGATGTACACATTATTGAGAGTAGAGCGCAACAAATGACTGTGCCTGAACCAATTCAATATTCTATCCTACCAACAGTTGAGGAGGTTATCCCCGTTGAGTATTACGAAACTCTTCGTGGTAGTTCAAGTGGAGCAGCCACTACAACTGTTGAACCCATCACCAATCAGTTGGATAGTGGTTGCATCATTAAGACTCCATTGAAGGCAACCACTGATGAGGTTACAACTGTAATATCTGCTTCAGTGGGAAGTCCCCAGAACCAAGAAAAAGGGGCATTTGTTTCTGATGATATGGAGACTTCTCCTATTATCAAAACAAATACAACCACTACAGGTGGGAATTCCGATGATCCTATTAAAGTAGGTGATGAATTAAATTATAAGGATTTGACGGTTAGAGTGCCTACCATTGAAAAAGATGTTGCTGAAATGAAAGAATTGATTAAGCAGTTGATAGAGCTTTCTAAAAGTCAACCTACCACACAGGAAATTGCCAATGAGCTTTGGAATTCTATGTAACCCATCTTTCAAGCTCAGAGAAATTTGGCTGAAAGTAACCGCAATTTCAGTTTGGAATTTATCAGAAATTTGGTTGATGCCAGGTATAAAGACACACAAGTAGACATTATGAACATTAAGGAACATCTGTTGAAACTTTCTGGCACCACCCCTACATCAATCTTTGAGAAAGATGATGATGATGATGATGATGATGATGATGATAATGATGCCAAAAAGGGGGAGAAAGATTCACTGAGAAAGTTGCCACCAGATTCAGAAGCTAATCCTACAGAAATTGTATCCCCTGCCAACCTAATTCCAACCCTTCTCCAAAAAACCACCATAAAAGAAGGAGAAAATAGCTTCAACACTATCATCACCCATTCTGTCAATAGATGCTGATATAACAAAAGTATCAGCAGATGCTTACCAAACAGCTGCTGAGACACTAGTTGTTTCAGCAGAAGTTTGTCAAACACCTGCCATGATCATTTTCACTACACCAACCACAATCCAACCACCTCCAACGTCATAAAGATCTCCCATACATTCATCTTCACTACCAAAACATTCTCCTTCACCAGAAATGATCTCCACACGTAAGAGAAAAAATCATATTGTGTTAGAAGATGATGAGGACATTAAATCAGCAATCCCAGTATCATCTGCCTCTATTCAAAACAATCCATGCTCGTCATTTCCACCCATAGAACCTACTTCATCTCTTACAATTGCTACACTACCATCAGTCATTCCTCTGGAAGCTCAATATCCACTGGAATTAGTCATTGTTAAAGGTGAAATTGAATCATTCTTCACAATAGAGGATCCATCTAAAAGATCATTCCCATCTCTTTATGGCTATAAGAAGCCTCAAAACTTAGATGAGTATCTGAAATTAAAAGTATCACAGGCTGAGGTTATAGCAAGAGAGAAAAGCATAGGGGTGGATGACAGGGAATACTAGAGGTTTTTATCATTTCAGCTTAGCAAAGTCGTAAAACTTGAAGACTATGCTAAGGACGTGAGTAAATCCATGTCTGAGAGGCCAGTAATTCTTGAACTTCATATGAAACTGAGGGATGCTTATGTTGCACACATTATGAAGTACAAAGCATATAACGCAAATGAAGATCAATTCAAAAATTGGTCAGTAGATGCTCTTAGAGAAGAGATCAATAGAATCACAAAAATGCACAATGATCGTCAGGTAAAGCCAACTCCACCTAATTGGAAGAAAGTCAAAACAGTGGAATCAGATGAGGCATTGAAGTTTAAAAGAATGAGAGCAGAGCTTGTGGCATCTTTTATTAAGTTTGTTAGATATCTTTTAGATATATTTTATTAACTTTGTTAGATGTTAGACATCTTTTATATGTACTTATAGTTGTCTTTTAGCTATAATAGATGACATGTTTTGGTACAATATCTATACATGTATTGATGTGTGTAAAATTCAACATATAAATTACATCAAATGAGGCATAAAACTAACCCTTTTTAGTACTAATGTTGGAAAAAGTGTGCTTTTGTCTTCCTTTTGTATTTTCAGGGTTAAATGAGCGTAAATGAACAAAAGAAGCAAAAATACAGCTAAATCTAACACAAATACAAGAAAAGGAATAAACGTGGAATGCCCGACCCCTCGATAGCATCTTCCCAAGCAAAAACAGCACAACAGAAGGCTGAACACGCCCCGTGCCCAGCGGACACGGGGGCGTGCCCAAGTGTCTGCAGAAAGGACAAAGTTGTAGAAGCTTCTATTTCCCAACACGGGGGCGTGCCCAGCTCCACACGGCCGTGGTCAACGCTAAGATTCGCAGAATCCAAGCAAATCTTGATAGTACAGATACGCTTCTGCACACGGGGCCGTGCCCAGCGGACACGGGGGCGTGGTCAACTAATACAGACAAACTGCATTAAATGAAGAAAGAGAAAGTGGATGAACACGGGGCCGTGCCCAATGGACACGGGGCCATGTTCGGGCTTCTGTGCAGACTATAAATAGGGTCGCTTGGTTCATTTCAAAGGCATCCCTTGACAAACCACCTCTCTCCCACTTCACCCACACTCCACCACCATCACAACACCCACATCCACCACCATCATCCATCATCCATCATAGAGTGTGTGTAGTAGTCTCGGGATCTAAGATTGATAGTAAGAGTTCTTGACAATCAAAGGCCATGTTTGCCTAAGTCTCTTACATCACTTGGTGAAGACAAGCATTTAGTGTAATACTTTTGTTTTTTAATCTTTTCGCACTTTTTATTTGGTTTTGTATTAATGACTTTAATAACTAGTTTCTTATGTTGAAGGTGAAACTTCCTTATCATTTGTCCGTGGTGTCTTGGCGTTATTTTACTGTCAATATAAAATAAAAGATTTACACCATTCATATCTCCACGGTCTATATGGAGATATGTTAGCTACCTGGTCGGGGGTTAAGGGAATGGTTTGGTAAGGTTCTTGCCTTGTTCAGTGTATAGATCCTGCAAGGACCTAGGTCAAGCTTACTAGGACCTCCTTCAATACCCACTGGTATTGGATGGCGGGGGTGCGAATGGCTTGATCCCCTCATTTGTAAACTACTATTAATACATTAACCCGACTACTTGGGATTGTATCCCTGCTGACTCAAACCACTTAGCCGAGGGTAACGTCACCTTCAAAAGAGGAGCCTACCACATTACGCATTAATAACTTAATTAATTATCTTCCAATAATCCAACCCTTTAGGATTGTATCCTTGCTGACTCAAACTACTGGGTTGAGGGTAACGTCACCTTCAAAAGAGGGGCCTACTACTATAACTAAGATACTCTCTTAAAAAGTGCAAAAGTGCGGAAAACATCAAAGGTTACACTAAAGGCGAGTCGGATCCAAGTGATTCATCTTGTCTATCTGTTTTAATTTTATTTTGTTTTTCAGCATTTTTAGTTTTTATTTTCTTGTTTAAAATCTTTTTCTAAATTTTTTATTTGATTAGACGTTGAAGATAAACCGGTACTAAAAGCTCTTGTGTCCTTGGACGACCTCGGTATCTTACCAACGCTGTACTACGCTCACGATAGGTGCACTTGCCCATATGTGTGTTTAGTGTTAGTAAAATATCGTGTTTTATAAATTTAAAACTTGACTAAAGTGTTAAAAAGGGCTGAAAATATACTTAAATATATATCACACCTAACGCACATTCAAGTTTTTGGTGCCGATGCCAGGGACACAAGGATTTTAAGAAAGTTAGGAATCAACGGCCTAATCGTTTTTCTTATTTTTCTTTTTTTTAGGATTTTTCTTAGATTCTCAGCTTCTGCAGAGCTCAGCACGTGTCGTGCCTGGTCGGACACGGGCCGTGTCCAGCATTGTTACTGGCAGTTTTTATTTTCCGAGTTATAGAGAGCTGAGCACGAGGCCGTGTCGGTGCAGCACGGGGCCTTGTCGAGCTCCCCAGTAACAGGGATCCGGAAAACAATTACTGTATCTCCGACCACGGGCCGTGTTCATCTGAGCACGGGGCCGTGGTGAAGCTTCTAACCAACGTTCTTTTTGTTTTTGATGTAGGACTTGGAACCCATGCACCACATCTGAACTTTCTACGCAGTGTATGAGCTCCAGTTCCAGTAGAGACATAAAAGAACCTCTAGACGAACCCGAACGCCTTCTAAGAAAAAGACTTAAAGCTAAAAAGCAAGAGAAAGTTTCGGGGGACCTACTTCCAATGGTGGATCAACGTACCCTCATGGATTACCTACGGCCCACCGTAGGTAATCTTGGCGACGCTATCAATGCACTAAACGTCGAAGCCAACAACTTCGAACTTCGGCCGCATTTGATACAAATGCTCCAAAACTCCGCAACCTTCCATGGCTTGCGGACGAAGAACCCCATTTGCATATTACTAACTTCTTGGAAATATGTGATACTTTTCAGATCAATGGAGCATCAAACGACGCCATCCGCCTCTGAATGTTTCCATGTTCGCTAAAAGACCAAGCTAAGGCTTGGCTTAATACCCTCCCAGTTGGTTCGGTGAACACCTGGGATGAACTAGCCCAAAAGTTTCTATATAAGTATTTCCCTCCTGCTAAAACGGCTAAATTAATGACTGAAATTAATACATACTCACAAGAGGACGGGGAATCCTTATATGAAACTTGGGAAAGGTTCAAGGAGCTACTAAGAAAGTGTCCCCATCATGGTCTTGCGGTATGGCAACAAGTATCCACTTTCTATAACGGGTTGCTGCCACACACGAGACAAACACTTGATTCTAGCTCCGGGGGACTTTTAGGTAATCGTCGCCCAAATGAAATTTATAATCAAATTGAGGAAATTGCTCAAACCAATTTTCAGTGGCACACTCCCCGAGGCACAAAATCTATTGCCCCGGGCGCCCATAAGGTTGAAGAAAGCACCTCTTTGCAAGACCAAATCGAGGCCCTCTCTTCAAAAATCAAAAAGTTAGAAATTGCAAAAACGGCCTCGGTTATGGCTTGTGAGGGGTGTGGTGGATCACATGAAAATTAGAGTTGTATGAAAGAAATGGATAATCAAACAGAAACGATTAACTACATTGATAATAGACCTAGGCCGTCAGGTCCTCCAACGGGTACCTACAACCAAGGATGGCGTAACCACCCTAACCTTGGTTGGAGAGAACCCGGCAATAGTAGTAACCAACAAAATCTAAACCAACAGACAAACTTTCAACAACCAAGAAACGAGTCACAAAATTTCTCTCAACAACAACAAGGGGGACGAGAGAGGCTTAAGGATACCGTCTCTCGCCTCATCTCCGACACCGAAAAGAAATACTCGGATCGATTTCAACAATTGGAATCGAACTTTAGAAATCAACAAGGTAGTATTCAAAACATTGAAAAACAAATAAATCAACTAGCTCAAAATTTCTCCGAGAGACCTCAAGGCGCGTTACCAAGCAATACCGAAACCAACCCAAAGGCGCAAGTGCATCTCATCACGTTGAGAAACCGTACCGTAGGTCCCGAGGAGGCTCCGCTACCTCCAACTGAAAAGAGCCGATCTAGCCAAATCACAACTTCGCCGACGCCCCAACAAGAGACGGCTCCTCCACCAAATCAAAAGCCCACCAAGAATCCTCTGGTACCGTACCCTGGTCGGTTACTTCGCCAAAAGACTAATGAGCAATTCACAAAATTCGTAAATTTATTAAAACAATTGCATGTTAATATTCCATTTGTCGAAGTCCTAACTCAAATGCCTAAATATTCAAAATTTATGGGGGACTTCCTCACTCATAAAAGGAAAATCGAATCATTGCAATTAGTTAATTTAAGCGAAGAATGCTCCGCCTTGCTACTCAACAAACTCCCGCAAAAGAAGATCGATCCCGGAAGCTTTACCATCCCTTGTTCAATTGAAGAATCACCCATGCGTAATACACTAGCCGATCTTGGGGCTAGTATCAACCTCACGCCCGCATCAATGTTCGACCGACCCGACCTAGGAAAAACAAGCCCTACAAAGATGAGCATACAACTTGCCGGTAGGTCCATTAAATATCCACAAGGTGTCGCCGAAAATCTATTGGTTAAAGTCGGGGAATTTGTCTTCCCGGCCGACTTTGTCATATTAGATATGGAGGAGGATACCGAAGTACCACTCATATTAGGAAGACCATTCCTAGCCACGGCTCACGCAACGGTAGATATGAATGGTGGAACGCTAACATTGAGGGTTGGGGACAAGGAGATGACGTTTGGGGTTGGGAAAAGAGTAGAAGATGACGACCCGGTCAATTACATGAAAGTCATAGACTCAAGCTTGGATGATGCTCTCCGAAGGTGCAACATGGGATGCAAACCATCCCACTTGGGTAACATATAACTGGCTTTGGGTCTAGCCAAGGACCCTTATAAACGTGGCAAACCACGGAGGCATTCCGCGGAACTATCCGTAGTTTAGTTTAGATTAACCTTTATGTTTTCTAGTTTAGTTTTTAATTTTCAGGAATAAAACACACTTGGATGGTGAAGGATACTAAGGGAGACTTGAACCAACACCCCATGCACAAAAACAGAGCCTCCCGAACATTTTTCTTAATTACAGCAAGTTCAGCACGGGCCGTGCCCCACCAACACGGCCCCGTGCTCATGGGTCTGCAGAAAAACACCCAGTTCAGGTAACTGGACACGGGGCGTGTTCGTTGAACACGCCCCCGTACCCAGCCTTCTGTTACATTTTGTTATTTTTTGTTACCGGCAGTCTGAACACGGGGCCGTGCCCGGTCACCACGGCCCGTGTCCAGGTGCCCAGTAACATAAAATTTTTGTTTAACACACCTTTTTACACATTCAATCAACCTAAAAACTTATTTTTGGGACACATTGAGGACAATGTGTAATTTAAGTGTGGGGGGATGCTAAGACCTTGAATTTTGCAAGTGCTAATTACAAGCCTTACACAAAACTCTATTGGAACTGCTAAACACCCCAAATTTTTTCAAAAACTTTTCATTTTTTTTACTTGTCTTGGTTTAAATTGGGAATAACAAGTTCTAAAAAGGTTATATTTTTATAAATTTACAACCGATAGCGTCGTGATAAAAAGAACCAACATAAGAAAATTATGAAACGGCATGACAAATCTAGTTAAAATTTGATTATATATACTTGATCACATTAAAAACCCATTCCCACAAAAAGTGAGTTTTGAGCCTTTATTGAGCATACAAATACACATCTTTAAACTAAATGCTCATTTTTCGTTTCTTGTGTGAATAGCCGTTTGGTTTCTTATGACTCTAGAACTTGCGATGACGATACATTCCCGTTCCTTGCCAACTTAAACCCGAGTAAGTAAATGATGGAGGCATTAGGACTAACCCTTTTTATTTCAACACCATTATTTTTTTTACCACCTACCCAAAATCCCCCTAGTTAACCCCTTTGAGCCTAAACCTTTTCATTTCTAAACCCAAAACAAACACCCTTTACCCACCAAAACCCTTTTTCATTTTAAACCCTTTATTTTAGTAAAAAGCTCGGTTTTCTTGTGACTTCCCTAAAAAATGATGATGAAGTTTAGCAACAAACAAACAAAGTTCATCAAAAGAAACTTTGCTTGAAAAATGCTTCATTAAAATAAAAAGTCACAAAAAACAAAAATGTTTTACGAAAACCGACGTTTTTTACGCCTTTCACCCTTTTCTACTAACCACTAACCCAAAACCAACTACCTTTAACCCAAGCCTAACCCTTCCCCAAAGTCCTCTTGATATTTACAAAGGTTTATAGTTAAAAAGGAGGAGGATTGATTGCTTGGCAAACATATGGTAGAAGTAAGTTCCATGCCGGTCTCGAGTGTTTCACAAAAATACATCTTCGGCCGAGTGTTAAGTGATCCCCCGTGAGGTATGTGAACTTGTATATAAATCGAATTTTAAAGAGGCATGTTATGCCCAAATAAGTAATTTCTCTTATGTAAATGTTCTAAATAAATCATAACAAATAGGATTGTAAATAACGTAAAAATAAAACCTAATAAAGATCTTGGAATCCTGACACTCTAGACAAGCCCAAAACTTCTCTTCTACCCATTCCATTTGGGTGTGTAAGCCACATAATAAAGAGTTTTGCTTGAGGACAAGCAAAGATTCAAGTGTGGGGGTATTTGATGTGTGTAAAATGCAACATATAAATTACATCAAATGACGCATACAACTAACCCTTTTTTAGTACTAATGTTGGAAAAAGTGTGTTTTTGTCTTCCTTTTGTATTTTCAGGGTTAAATGAGCATAAATGAACAAAAGAAGCAAAAATACAGCTAAATCTAACACAAATACAAGAAAAGGAATAAACGTGGCATGCCCGACCCCTCGACAGCATCTTCCCAAGCAAACACAGAACAACAGAAGGCTAAACACGCCCCGTGCCCAGCGGACACAGCGGCGTGCCCAAGTGTCTGCAGAAAGGACAAAGTTGTAGAAGTTTCTATTTCTCAACACGGGGGCGTGCCCAGCTCCACACGGTCGTGGTCAACGCTAAGATTCGCAGAATCCAAGCAAATCTTGATAGTACAGATATGCTTCTGCACACGGGGTCGTGCCCAGCGGACACGAGGGTGTGGTCAACTAATACAGACAAACTGCATTAAATGAAGAAAGAGAAAGCGGATGAACACGGGGCTGTGCCCAATGGACACGGGGCCGTGTCCGGGCTTCTGTGTAGGCTATAAATAGGGGTGCTTGGTTCATTTCAAAGGCATCCCTTGACAAACCACCTCTCTCCCACTTCACCCACACTCCACCACTATCACAACACCCACATCCACCACCATCATCCATCATCCATCATAGAGTGTGTGTAGTAGTCTCGGGATCCAAGATTGATAGTAAGAGTTCTTGACAATCAAAGGCCATGTTTGCCTAAGTCTCTTACATCACTTGGTGAAGACAAGCATTTAGTGTAATACTTTTGTTTTTTAATCTTTTCGCACTTTTTATTTGGTTTTGTAATAATGACTTTAATAACTAGTTTCTTATGTTGAAGGTGAAACTTCCTTGTCATTTGTCCGTGATGTCTTGGCCTTATTTTACTGTCTATATAAAATAAAAGATTTACACCATTCATATCTCCACGGTCTATATGGAGATATGTTGGCTGCCTGGTCAGGGGTTAAGGGAATAGTTTGATAAGGTTCTTGCCTTGTTCAGTGTATAGATCCTGCAAGGACCTGGGTCAAGCTTACTAGGACCTCCTTCAATACCCATTGGTATTGGATGGCGGGGGTGCGAATGGCTTGATCCCCTCATATGTAAACTACTATTAATACATTAACCCGGCTACTTGGGATTGTATCCCTGCTGACTCAAACCACTTAGCCGAGGGTAACGTCACCTTCAAAAGAGGGGCCTACCACATTACGCATTAATAACTTAATTAATTATCTTCCAATAATCTAACCCTTTAGGATTGTATCCTTGCTGACTCAAACTACTGTGTTGAGGGTAACGTCACCTTCAAAAGAGGGGCCTACTACTATAACTAAGATAATCTCTTAAAAAGTGCAAAAGTGCGGAAAACATCAAAGGTTACACTATAGGCGAGTCGGATCCATGTGATTCATCTTGTCTATCTGTTTTAATTTTATTTTATTTTTCAGCATTTTTAGTTTTTATTTTCTTGTTTAAAATCTTTTTCTAAATTTTTGATTTGATTAGACGTTTAGGATAAACCGGTACTAAAAGCTCTTGTGTCCTTGGACGACCTCGGTATCTTACCAACGCTATACTACGCTCACGGTGGGTGCACTTGCTCATATGTGTGTTTAGTGTTAGTAAAATATCGTGTTTTATAAAGTTAAAACTTGACTAAAGTGTTAAAAAGGGCTTAAAATATACTTAAATATATATCACACCTAACGCACATCATGTATCTATATGTTCTATCAATATGTGTTATGCATGGTTTTCTAAGAAACGACCCGTGTTTACACACGGATCTTACCGCTAGTACTATATAATAAAGTAAGCCTATGGTGAACACGTGTCATTCATTTGAGCTATCTATTTTTATGTTTTCCTGCCTCTTACTCCTTAACTATAAATACCTATTTATTCATAATTAAAGATATTTATTTTTTACATATATTATTCCTACATACTTTTGTGTATTCTTTTAGCTAAGAAACATAGATAAGATCATGCATCTTTTTATTTATACGTATGAAATTCGATTAGATATTAGTTGATAATTTGGTATATAACATATTCATATAATAAATATAAATGGATCGTCTTTTGCCATACAGTAGAATCAATATATATTGTTTAGTATATCGGGTTATTTATTAATATTAGTTTCAATTATTATTTTAATATAATTATTTTATTTTATTCGTTTATCTCTTATTTATTGATTCAATCACATGTAACACATAAGTTTCTAACCTATTAGTAAATAAAAGAACAAAATAAAATGTTATAACTTGTGTAATACACAAGTTTCTAACTTAAAAATAAATTTAAAAAAAAATAGAGTAAAATGTTATAAAAAAGTAGATAGTACATCAAGTTAATTTTTTAAAAACATATATTAGCGATTGTGTGTTTTAAAAGATTACATTATATGTATTCAAACCGTGTAATACACGTATATGTTAAGTACGTGTAATGCACGGGTTTGTAAAGATATAATTTTTTATTATTATTTAGTACATAAAGTTATATTTATACAGCCCGTGTAATACACCGAGTTCTAACCTAGTATATATCTATAATAGAATTTAAGCAATGTTTTAATGAATAAGTATTTAATGTTTATATAATAGATTTTTACTAAGATGGTTTAAAAAAATATCTGACTACGGAGACAGATTTATTTAATTAATTAATTTAATGTTTATATATTAATACGTGCAATTGATTGCTACTTAATTTAAATTTAAATAATTAAAAAGAATTCAATAAATTGATACTTAATTGTATTATTTGCTACTTAGTTTTTTGTTTTTTATTTGCCTACACAAAAAGTTTTGAAGTAAATGAATTTGTTTTAAAGAAGTCATGTAGTTTGTAATTATTATTATTCTAGAAAGTTTTTAAATTTTGGAATGATACAAAGACACAATAGATCGCAAAATATAATACGATACTACTGAAGAAAAAAGTCACAATGATTCGCAAAACAAGGCAACATAACGGAAATATAAAAAAAACGATATTGCCAAATAAAAACACACGATAATCTAAACAAAAATTCTAAAATCTACAAGCTTAAAATCCAAAAGCGAAAACTTAAAATCTAAGATCGTATAGTTCGACGACACGGTTTCAATGTCGTTGGAATGAGTTCGATCGAAGTCTGTTTAATATTCATCCTACGACTTCTTAGTTTCAAAAGACTATGTATTTGAATATTTTCATCAAAATATTTAAAGAAAATTATGCTTTAAAACTTCTAAATAATATAATAACTAGTGGTTTTCCCCCGCGCTACGCGGCGGGAACTCAATTGGTATCCGTTGAGTTCGTTTCGGTACCGACACTCACAGCTAAAAGAGAAAACTAAAAAAATAAAGTCGTGATATGCCCAAAAGAACACTTGTTTTAAATCAATCGAAAACCATAGAAAAGAATAACGATTCCAGTACTACTGATACTGTTCGATTGAAATCAGTTCACTTAGTCTCGTATCAACACTCATATAGTATACGATAAAAAATGTTTTTTTCTATATTTTTATTGGTACTCGTATAGTTTACAGTTTACCAATCGAAAACCATAAAAAGAATACCGGTTCCGATACTACTGATATTTGTACTGATGTTAGCTAAGTCCCATATTAATATTCGTATTGTTTACGACACAAAAAATGTTTTTTTATGTTTTTATTGGCACTTGTATAGTTTACGATACAAAAAAAAAACTAAAATCTCATTGTCGGTTCGATTCGATTTGGTACGATAGTGTCACGGTATCCGTTTTAAATATCATTGTCGGTTTCGGTTTGATTTGGTACAATAGTAGCGTGGTATCCATTTTCAATAAATAAATAAATATAATTTTAAAACTTTAGTTTTACTATTCATCGACACTTCAACTTAATATGTACTAGGGTATTTGAACGCGCGTTGCGGCGATACGTTTTCACAAACGACATTCGATAGGTATTGTTTCGGTTCATTTATGATACTGTTCAAACAACATCAGCATTCATTTACGATATTGTTCAAACATTGGCATTAGTATCAATGTTTTTTTATCGTTTTTGGTTGAAAGACATCAATGCCCATCAAATGCTAATACTAAACCTAAAATCAAAGATTTAAGATTTCCAAACTAAAAGTCTAGAACAATATAAGTTAGTTAAAAGATTTTCTTTATGGTTATTTAAGTAATAATACTAAGCGGTATGGGGGCCGGCTGAGGCCCGGCGCCGGTCCCCCACACCGCCCCCCACAGGCCCGGCTCGTCCTTTCCGTCACCCAGCAGCCGAACTTGACGGGGCTATTCTCCTCTCTCCTAACACACACATCTATACATACATACATATATATATATAGGGGTTCATAACCCACCCTCTAGGTCTATCCCCTCCAAGCCGAGCCTACATGGCGGCCCATTCCCTTGAGGATGTGGCTCTCCATACCCACTAGTCTAAATGTCTAAACCGGAGGTTGTGGCTTGCTTGTAGATGTAATCATTAAAAAAATAAATAAATAGGCTACCGGAAACTTACAACTCATATGTATAATATAATAATGATATGTGGCATATCATTTTAGAATTTTTAATGCAGGAATAAACTTTGAATGTAACGTTGTCACGCTATTTTAAATCAAACTAGTTATAAAAACTGTGGTCGCGTTGTGGTTAACTTCTTTTGTTATTTAGTCTGTGTTTATATATGTTTGAAATCACTACGAACGCGCTGCACACGGAACCGCTGACAAGAATAAAAAGAAAATATAGAAAAAACACTGAAAAATAATCGAAAGAAAATCAACTAAAAAATTGTACGGTAATGATGTGGTTCGGTAGAAACCCGTAGTAGAGATGAGCAAATAGTAACGGTTACCGGTACTGAATTTCCTGAACTGAAAGTACCTAAGTACCAGTTCGGTACTGACGTTTGGCGTTCCTGGTACCGGTTCGCTACCGGTTTTACCTTCATATACCGATACCGTAACCGGGGTATCAGTTGGCACCAAGCTCATCCCTACCCCTGAAACTAAAAAAAATTGTACGATACCGTTGTTGTTAGTACGGTACCCGTGATCAGAGACGAGCAAATGGTACTGGGTAGCAGTACCAAATTTCGCGAACTAAAAGACTATCAAACTCAATCCGGTACCAACTTTTGGGCTTTTATATACCAGGCTGGTGCTGGTTCTTACCTTCATGTACGATAATGAACCCGTATTTTCGATACAAGTACCGGTTGACACCAAACTTATCAAACTTAAAAAGTAAAGAAAATAACAATTATTAGAATATTAAAATGATACTGGGTAGCAGTACTAGATTTCTCTAACTTAAAGACTATCAAACTCAATCCGGTACCAACTTTTGGCGTTTTATGTACCAGGCTGGTGCTGGTTTTTTCCTTCATATACCGATAACGAACCCGTATTTTCGATACAAGTACCGGTTGACACCAAACTTATCAAACTTAAAAAGTAAAGAAAATAGCAATTATTATAATATTACAATAATAAAACTATATATAATATTTTATTATATTATAATATATTAAAAGTATTGTTCATTGCATTGGGTTTTTAGTATATAGATAATTATGCTATTAAATACGTTAACAAACAGATATAATGTACTAGGTTATTACTTGGGATTGATTCCCGGGCTCGGGAAACTTAGTTATATTAATTATTATTTGTTATTAATACGACCTCATTACATCAAGTATCTCATTGGATTCAACAACAATGTCTTCACATCACCGGATTAGATCATGAACCCATATTAGAGGTCAAACAAAAGCACAACAGGACCACATGAATAACATCATTTTCACTTTTACTTCAATGCACTTATGTGATCGGGTGATTTGGGATTTTGTAAAAATATTTGTTCTTGTACTTCTTAACAAATTACATAGAATTCAAGAAAACAAAACATTGACTTAAAGAACTATAATTTAACACCCAATCTGATATGGCAAACATATGTTGACCAAAAGTGAAATAGATGTTTAACCAAATCCACTGTCTTCTTATATTTTAGCATTGTTTTCCTCTTCAAAACACTGTTCAACCTAACATGGGTTTCCATCAACTATTGACCAAAAGTCAAACAGATGTTAAAACCATTGTTTGAGTTATTCAAACGTCTATTGAATACTAAATGAGATGTTGACCAAAAGTCAAGCAGATGTTCACCAAAAGTCAAACGAAGTGACCCATACATGATTTCTTATACATATTTAACATGTCTCATTTGATCAATTTCAGTTTTAGTTTGGAAATTGTGGACACCAGTCCCAGCAAAAGGCGATATGTTTCTTAATATAATCGAAACTGTATGTGTTTCTATTTGCTTGAAATGATTATCAGAGAATAGAACTCGATGTTTTTATTCCTTTAATGGCATAATTAACTAGCTTATCATTGTCAAAGAATAGCGCTTATAACTTTGAACATGATTTTACTATTAGTTTGTACTATATTTTTCATTAAGGAATCGTTTCGAGCGAGTAACCGAGTATACTGTCTTTAGCTTACATCTCCGCATTGTTTCCGTTAGACATGGACCCAATAATTTACATCTACATATATAGTTTTAGAATCACAACTTCAAAACTAAACAAACAAGTCTACCATCAGTTTCTAAAAGCAAAGAACTACAACCCAAAAACTTGGTTCCATGTATCCTTCTGCATTTTCCTTCTTCAATCCCATGAACATTCATCCGAACATAAAAAGCTTTTTACCTTTCAGAAAGTTAAGTGTAAATGCTTGACCTGGAGCCATGCCTTTATCCTTCACAAACTTTCTCATTCCTTGCAGATAATATCTTGGTTGACCTTGAGATGAACCTATAGCAGCTTGAACATTCCAAACATCACCTGCCACGTCCACAATCTTCAAACCCATCTTACGATTCAGTCCAAGATCTTCAGCCTGTTTTTTAAAAAGGCGCTGTAACAAACAACGAACAATTCAATAAACAAAGAATTAACACATCTTTAAAATCTAACTAAAGTATTATATATTAGTAAACTCATCATCACAAACTTACAAAATGACCGTCCACACAGAAAGAAATAGGTACGATCTGATTTTCTTCATTCACAACAACCATACCACCTTCATTGACATTAACGATGTCCTGTACAGCTTCAGTATCTGAACTCAAGACAATCTCTTCGATCACCTTTTCTTTAACAACAACATAGACCTCCGGTGGAAGCACTAAATCGCAGGTGGCACAATTGAAAACGGTGATATGAAAAGTCTGAAGATCTATCATCTGAAAGACAATGAGGTGATCAGCAGTTAATGACAACTCATTTGGCAAGAAGATGAAGAAAAAGGGAATTGAAGATGGTCTGTATGTTGAACCAGAGCAAGGAAAATAGACATCTAAAACAGCTGATACAGCAGTGGTTACAAAAACTGATGTCAGTAGCCAAACAGCTGCCATTTCATCAACACACACAACTTCAACACACACCATCACAACCACTGTTCTACCACCATCATCATCTACAATCATATCACCACCACTGCCTCCTGCCATAAAGCAGAAGACAGCAGATGTTACAACATTTGCTGTAATGACAACAGTGATTGAGACACCAGTTGTGTCAACAACTGTTGGTCAGACACTTTCCATCAGTCAAACCACTAATCCACCAATGACATCATCAGCCTCTCCTACAATAAAAAGGAGAAGGGTTTTCATTCCTGATGATGAGTCACCACCACCATCACCACCATCAAAAACCACTTCATCCCCTGCTCAAAAGCAGAAGACATCGGCTGACATATCAGCAGTTGTAATGACAACAGCAGTTGAAACACCAGTTGTTTCAACAGCTGTTAGTCAGTCATCTTCCACTGTTTCCACCAGTCTCACATCAAAACCAGCAAAGCTCTACACCAGAAAAAGAAAACTTACTCAACCAGATGAGGACCAATATGATCCCACTGCTGCAAGATATCCGTTAGAACTGGAAGCTATAAAAAATGAGATGAGGCAATTCTACACTGATGATGATCCTTCAAACAGAAGATTTTCTTCACTCGTTAGCTTCATGGTTCCAGAAGACATGGATGAATATCTTGAGCTCAAAGTAAGACAGGCTAAGATAAGAGCCAGGGTTGAATGTAAAGGTCAAGGTGATGAAGCCATTGCTGAAAGATTGGATTTTCTGCTCACAAAAGTCAAACAAATAAAAGATTTTGCACAAGAGCTGAGCAAAGAAAAGGCAGAACAACGAAAAGAGATGAGAAGAAAATTTCTTGCATACATAATGCAAGAAAAATTTTATCCTGCTGAAGAAAACCAATTTGAAGAATGGCCAATAGTGGCTTTAAAGCATGAAGCTGATAGAATTGATAGAATCAAGAATGATCCTAGAAAGAAGAAAAATGCTCCAAATTGGAGTAAATACAAAAAGCTCATCTCTGACCTAACAGCTGAGTATAAAAGAAAGAAACAGGAGTTGGTGGATGCAAAAGTGGACGCTGCAAATGCCATATCAAAATGGTCAAAGCAGCAAACTGATGAAGCCTATGAAAGGCTGAAGAAAAGGAAGATAACTGTGTCAGGCACTTCAAAGAAGCATGAACAAATGATGAAACTTGAACAGCAGATAGAAAACCTCAAAACACTGTTCCGGTCAACTAAAAATTCTACTCTTGTGACAAACCAAGAAGAAGGAGAACAGCTGACCAGTGAAGAGGTAAAGGAAAAGGAAGTTGAGTACTTCACAGAAACCATCATGAAAATGGGTCTAAAAGAAGAGAACTCGAAAAAACTTCGAAACCTTTTTAAGAAGGTGTTAACTAAACCTGCATCACCATCTACTTCAGAAGTTTCAGACATTGAGCCAGAAAAAGAAACTGCAGAAGACATAGCTGCAGTAAACAATGTTATTGAAATGGCCTTCAAAAGAATGTCTGAAAGTCTGCAAGTTTTCACAAGGCCAACATCTCCAAACTCATCAGCAAATAAATCTCTTCCAAGAAACCCATTGGGTTCGAAAGTACTAAAGTGGATGTCTGATCAAAAGACCCACGTATTGACCCTGGTCAGATCCAATGGCGAAGTAAAGTACATATCAAGGAAAGAAGCACTAGGCCTTAGTGTTGAAGATTTGCAGGATCTCCTTGAACTTTCACTGTGCAGGGATGAGGATGACACCAGTTCCAAAGAATTTGAAGAAGAATTTAAAAAACTTGCAAGGGAACTACTGATGAGGAATAAAGATCCAGAATAATGAATGGTTTTGGCATTATCTGTTCCAGGGGGAGATTGTTGGGATTGAACCCTATCAGAGGAACAGATAATGAAAGCCAAAACCAGGTCACAACTGTGGATTCACAATAATCAGCTGTTTACTTTAAGCTTTCCCCTTGACAGTGAATCAAACATCTGATACGCTCCAAGTACTGCCCTTATCAACAACTGCTGATCCTATAAACCACTGTGAAACCAAAGCACTGATGAAGTTTAAAGGCTGAAGCTCAATCTACTGCTGGAATCCAAGTACTGCTGAAGAGTTAAAGCACTGCCCATTCAAGGTCTGATCACCCTTTGAAGAAAGCACTGTTGCTCATACAACAGTGGTTGATTACGTCAGTGGAATGAATAGTCAGTGTTTATATATCAGTGTTTGGAATGTAATCAATGACTGTATGGTCAGTAGTTGTAGAACAGTAGATAGAGTTTGTTAGTTTGTTAGATGTCACTTTCATGGTGACGTCAGCTGAGATGCCTCAGTGGTTTGGTTTGTCTATAAATGGAGCAGTACTCTGTACTGTTACATTTTATTCGTTTTGAGAGAGTTCTTCTCCTCAATTCAATCCTTTCATCTTGGGCAATCCAACCTTGGGGCATCAGGCTGAGGGGGAGCTTAGTTTGTAAGCATGTTTGTAATCTTTTGCTTTGATTTGTAATCTTTTGACTCTATGAGAAGCAAATGTTTATCAAACTATTTTCTCCTTGATTGTGTTTACAACGTTTGTTCTCATTTCCGCTGCACTTTACATAGTTTCATATTCATTCATTGTTCAAATCATACAAACAAACACAATCATGAGAGTCTCCGATCCTAACATCATTCTTTATCTCCTTCCATCCGGTAGTTATGTAAAGTTAATTGTTGATATCTTCCATCCATACAGACCAGTTCTGGTTTCCAGATCCTTTAATAAGAACCGGATATGAAGGAATAGTGTTTAACATCTTGTGATGAACAAAAAAAAGATTAATACTCTACAATCAGAATAAAACACATTATATAGTACATTAGTAAAAATATACCAGAAAATTAAGTAAATAAATAAAAAACAACAATTAAACAACTGTATCTCCAAAAAAATTACATGATGAATAATGTTTGAAGTTACATACCACATAATCTTCGTTACCAGATGGTTTGTAGTAAAAATCATCACAAGGAGCAAGAGAAATGTCTTGATAAAAATACAATATTCTGAAACTTTCTAATGCTTCTTCATAATGAAATATCAACCATGAATCTGAAGGTATTTTCAAAATGTCTACCAACTGACACCAACCATTATAGAAATAATATATGCCATTGCTTAGATGATAGATCTTGACTTTAAAAACATTTCCAGTTGTGGTCTGAATGTTTGTATTTCCAGTTGGATAATTAAACTGTTGAATCCAATTTTGATACTGCTTTGGCAAAATCTAAGCATAAATAAAAGAAACACTTTTATTGCTAGATATCATACGAAAAAATTAAAATTAAGTGTTAAACTAAGATCGGATAAAATTACTAACTAAACATTTCCTTTTACTGTCTTCAAGGTAACACGGAAATCCATAAATCATTTTCACGTAAAACTATAACAGTATCAATCATATAGAATCAAAATCAATCACATTAAGAAACAAATGAATACAATCCATTAAGGTATGCAATACGTCTAAATAAAAGATGATACAACTAATATATATCAAAATAACAATAGACAACATCGAAAAGGTGAGAATACATGTAATTTCTTATCATATCAAAATATATATATTTTTTACAGCAAATCATATAATTAAAACTTAAAACCTACTTTTCCGATTAAGTATCACAAATAGACATGCAGGATCATCAGCTGAATAAATTGTATAGAAATATAGGATAGTGACTTGTGTCTATACCAAACAAAAACTTAAAAACAGTATATCAACTACTAATCAAAATAAGTTCAACTTTTCAAATACACATGAGAATACATCAGTTAAAATCGGAAATTTATATTATACTTCAGAATAACATCGTTACATGAACAACTTTATAAACAACTTTACAAATAAACATGACAATACATCAGTAAAGATTGAAATTTTATATCATACATCAGAATCACATGAACAACTTTATAAAAACTTTACAAATACAAATGAGAATACAACAGTAAAGATCAAAATTTTATATCATACATCAAAATAAGATAAATACATGAGCAAAGTGAAATCCAATTAAATCAACAATGGATAAGACAAATGGTAGATACACGAAATGCAGATCACTTTTTTAGAATCATATATGTCTATCATAAGATGCATAATAACTACATAGTAATCGGATATAAAAAAATTAGGACTATCAGAAGTTGTTCGAGTATAAGCCGCAACAATAAACGCAATCATAACCAACAATGGATTGAAAAAAAACAGGGAGATACATGAATACACCAGCGTCGATTACAACTTCTTCATTAAAACAGCAAGAACCATAATCTGCTACGGAATTCAAAACTAAAAGAATAAACATGAAAAAGTACAAAACAAATCAGATTATTTAACAATACCTTTGTTATTATCCAATATGATATTGATGAAGATTGGAAGAAATCGAAGAATATGAGAGAGTTTCTTGGAGAAAGTGTACAAAGAAACGTGGAGAGAGAAAGGAACCGAGATTTTGTGAGGATCTTTAAAAAGTTAGAAGGTTTAAAAATATCCCATGTAACCGGGTCGGATCATCCCATCTAGTTTTTGGTCAACATCTGTTTGACATTTGGTCAACACCAGTGTCATACCCCGACCACGTAGAACATACAAAACGTGGCGGAAATGTCGGGGAGTGTTGTAACAGAATTAATTGTTTCAAATCCATGGCAATTGAAGTTTCGTTTTATTGATTAAAGGTGTTACAATGTCTTAACAAACAAGGAAATACAACATAATTAACTAGTCTTGCATCTTTTATTGTCACTAAAGCCCAAGTCTGCCTATGTGTATCTTGATCATCTTATGCAACAGCTCCTGAAAAACACATGTGAAAATAGGTACGTCAGCATAAAAATGCCTGTGAGATACATAGGTTTTGTGAAAATAGGTTTCATGACTTATGTTTGAGAAAATGTTTAGTCATGAACCTTGTAATTTGCTTTGTCTTGTAAATCATTTGAAAAACGATAAGATCAGATGATATGTATAAATAAGTGAATAGTGTATGGTTAAATGAATAACCATGTAAAAATGTGTTTGTATAAGATAAGTTGTTTATAACTCAATGTCTTGTGAAAAGTATGTTATTTGTATAAAATGTTCTATGTCTCAAACTGAAATGATTCAAATAACGCTACGATATGTAATACCATACAAACACTTATATATAGGAAGTACCAGCGGCGTATCCACCATGCTTGTATCATATTACACACGCCTCGTTACTTAATCACTTACTCAAACCAAACTACCAAAGTAAAATGTTCATGTCTAATGTAAATCATGTAATATGTATCCAAAATGTAATCATGTGATAAATAACAAATGTACTAAGTACGCGACAATAGACATACGTAGCATGTGACCTGTACTAAGTATGCAACAATAGACATACGTAGCATGTGACCTGTACTACGTATACAACAATAGACATACGTAGCATGTGACCTGTACTACGTATACAACAATAGACATACGTAGCATGTGACCTGTACTACGTATACAACAATAGACATATGTAGCATGTGACCTGTACTACGTATACAACAATAGACATACGTAGCATGTAATGTAATGTAAAACGATGTACTAAGTAATGCACACAATGGGCATACCTAGCATAAGATGTAATAAAATCATGTACTATAATGTACTAACGAACATAGCAGGTATAAGATGTGAAAACAGGAAAGCATGAAAGTAACAAGTAGGCACATGTGTTTCACCCCAAAACAGTTTGGAAAACAGTAAAAGAGGGGTCTATGTACTCACTTGAGATTGCTTAGTAGTCCTTGAGTAACAACCAAACAATGCTAGAGATCGCGGATATCAAACGGCACCTAATATAGGTAACTATGTTAATAACCGGACCTAAATCGGATGATTGGATAGAATGAGGGTTCGTAAACCAAACGAGTATAGAGACTCGTGTCATATGGTTTAACAAAGCCTACATACTAAATGAAACCTTAATCTAAGTGCTTTCGACCCATTACGACCCGTTTAGGTAGCTTATGCTACTTTAACGCGTCGTTCGCGTGAAACGCGTTCGGACCGCCTAACTAGTCCTATGACAAGTGTTATATGCCTAAACATGTTACATAATCAGTTATGTGACAAAAGTTTAGGTTACATATGCTTAATTACCAATTATACATGAAAAGAGTATTCTGGTAATTTACCTAAGGCATATAAACCACCTATCATACAACTACTCAAACGATGTGACCATAGGGTATAACCTCGGAAGGTTATTCCCTACCTACTATGGTCACCTAATGTATTTGGTCGGATCCTAATGATCGACCAAATGGGTCGGGTTCGAGGTATAAGCGATTTATTAGATCGCTTACCCTACGACCCTAGACAACGTGGTAATCAGTAGGCATAGTCCCAAGGGACTATAACCAACGTGATTACACTCACGTTGCGAAGTTCAAACGAACTTCGCATTGACCATAACTGGTCAACGCAGAAAGTCAAACAAAGTTTGACTTTCAAACTCGAAAGACTCGAAAAGCAATAAAATAACGAAAGAATACTTACGAAGGGTCCCCGAATGCTAATCTCGATCCAAGAACTCAGGTATGAAACAATGGTTTCAACTTAGAGCTCTCAAATCCAGATTCTTGTGAGAAATGAGGTTGGGGTGGATGGGTATTTATAGGAATACCCGAACCGTTAGGATCGTTTCATGGAAACCGTGCTCGAATCTTGTGCGTACACTTGTCACAAAGTTGTGGTAACTTAAAAATGGTCCTAATGAGCTGAATGTGCAGTTGTGAGTGTGTGGATGAGGTTTAAACAGCTGGAATCAGCTGACTAAGCGTTCTTATCTGATCAGGAAGGCTGAGGCGGGCCGCCTAAGATTTAAGCTTGGCTCACGCGGGCCGCCTAGCTCTTCAGATCAGAAAACAAGTTTCAAATGTTGCAGTTTCAGTCCCTGTTATGTGTTTAAGCCATTTCCGACATGTTTAAGGCCCGTTAAGCCAACTTTAAGGCCCTAACATGATGTCTAAACATTGTGGACATGAAACATGCTCAAAAATATGTCGGATGTTGGTTCGTTTGGTCGTACGAACGCGATGTTCGCTTAATTACGACGGAATGCGCACAAGCGCGAAAAACGATCCAAATGGCGTGACGAATGGATTTTTCTTATGCCAAACACTAAAATAAAATATTTTAGTGCTTACATAAATTTTTGGATGTCCGGATGTATTCAGAATGTAAGTTATGCACGAAAATGCAAACTTATGCACTTTTTGACACTTTTAGTCCCTGAATGACCCAAAAGTTTATTTTAGCACACCGAACACCTCAAAGCCTATTTCTAAGCTATGTAAAGGATATTTATGGTATGTTTAACTTATGGTCATGTTCCGGAATGTCTGTTACAGTTCAAATTGGCATACTTTCGCAGTTTGTCAACTTTTGTCCCTGTAAGCGATTTAACTTGATTTTGCAATACCAAAGCCTTCAAAACTTATTTCTAAGTTATGTAAAGGTTATTTAAGGTACGTTAAGTATATGTCACTATTCCGGAGTGTTCGTTGCATTAAACTGGTTATATTTACGCATCAGTGCGTATATAACCTTCCAGAAAGCGATTTAAAGCTTGAAATTGAACAAGAGTTGATATGTGTAAACGATACACATATTTTTACAAATCCCAAGTATGAAATACAATATTTCATTGGTTTGGCATTTGTTTGATGGTTGAAGTGACACAGGTGTCACAGTCTCCCCTACTTTAGGAAATTTTGTCCCGAAATTCATTCGTAGGAGTCTATTTGTGACTTTGTGTTAAATAACCATCAAAGATAAGCAAGGCATAATCCTGTCATTTCTCTTTAACGGACATTTCTCAAAAATGAAAAATGAACGGAGTTATATTCAACAGGCATTCTTTAGAACCGAAAATGAACGAAATGAGTCATTTTCCACCACTTCTTCAGAACCGAAAATGAACGAAATGAGTCATTTTCCACAACTTCTTCAGAACCGAAAATGAACGAAATGAGTCATTTTCCACCACTTCTTCAGAACCGAAAATGAACGAAATGAGTCATTTTCCACCACTTCTTCAGAACCGAAAATGAACGAAATGAGTCATTTTCCACAACTTCTTCAGAACCGAAAATGAACGAAATGAGTCATTTTCCACCATTTCTTCAGATAGAAATGAAAATGAACGGAACGAAATCTAGACACATGACAAAACTCGCTGTGGTTTCCGTGCACTGAATTTCATAATTATGTATGCATCCATAATTACGCAATTCCTTGCATAGTTCGCACAATTGGTTTGTAGTGTGAATGGGAGGAAAAATCAAACCTGTGATGAGTGTGATTAGACTACCATAGGGTCCTTTTAATTAGATCGACAAAGGATCCTTTTAATTAGGCCACCAAGGAGTCCTTTCAGCTATCTCATCACATGATATTCCTAACCAGATTTTTGGATCAATCTGTTTAACTAGACCACTCAGGGGTCTAATTATGGAATGGTACAATATAATCCAAGGGTCTTTACTATTACGTAAAAGCCCATTGAGGATTTAATATAGTACCTTTGGATATCCTACTATGAATCCCTTATACGAAGATATGGAAGATTCTACGAGGATTTGGATAACAAAAACTTGGATTACTCAAAAACATAAAAGGAAACACATAAGCACATAATCACATAGTTTTTTTTTTTAACTTGGTTATTGATTTGTTATCTTTGGACGCGGATACTTAAAGTACACCAGGAATCCAATTCGTGGATTTCATTTGGCACTTTAATCATTTCAAGAATCCATCCATGAAGATAGGATGATCTACCAAAAATTCGATTTTCGTTTTCAGGAAAACGCAAGAGATTGTAAAATGGAAGAATTTTGGGGGTAGTTTGCTTTTCAAGGAATATGATTCCTTGATTGTCGGTATTGTAGGGGATATGTTGTTTATACATACAATCACATAAATACATTGCAATGTAAATAAAAAGATTTATTTATTAACAATGATAACAACGGTTTCATGGACCTTGACAACAAAAGAAAATAATACATAAGACAGGATTATTTCTAAACGGTGTTGTCTTCTAGTCGGTCAGTTGCTCATCTCTGTGCTGGATTAGCATTAGCACGCTTTGGGCAATTTCTTCGGAAATGTCCCATCTCGCCACACTTGTAGCAAGAACCTGGTGGAAAGCGAGCTCGAGCAGGTTTGTTGTCAGCTTGATTTGGTGCAACTGCTGCTACGCAAACTTTTGCTGTATGACCTTTACGTCCACAAATTTGGCATTCGCGGCACTTCACATTAACATGATGATAAAGGTTACATTTGTTGCACAAGGGTGAAGTTCCATTGTATGGCTTCCTAGTACAGGGTTTAGCTGGTTGGTTGGGGGCGGCTTGATCATTGTGAGCGACCATGGCGAAGTTCTGAGAAGCCTTTTGCTTCTTTGACCGCTCAAGGGATCCAGTCTGTTCATCCATAGTCTTTGATTCCTCGAGCGGTTTCTTGTCACCCTTTCGGAAAAGCTTACGTTTCCTGATCTGAGATTCAGTCAACGTTGCAGATAGCTCAATGGCATGCCTAACCGTAGTGGGGTTACTACCGGTAACAATGTCCTGAACTGAGTCAGGGAGACCATCAATGTATTTTTCGATTGCCTTATCCAAAGGCGTGACCATGGTAGGACACAACAGGCTCAGCTCCTCATATTGATCAGTGTATGCTCGATGTTCGCCGCTGTCTTGCTTAAGGTCGTCGAATTCCCTTTCCAATGCCCTGATCTCGTGACGAGGACAGAATTCCTTCATCATCAGTGCTCTAAGTTCTTCCCATGTTTGAGCCAGTGCCACATCGGCACCCCTATCTCTCACCACACCGTTCCACCACGTCAAAGCTCGTTTCTCAAAGACACTAGATGCGAAGTCTACCTTTCGCTCATTTGGACATTGAACATGCCTGAAGGTGCTCTCTAGACTCTCGAACCATTGCAGAAGTGCAGTCGCTCCTTGAGACCCAGAAAACTTTGATGGCTTGGCCGAGTTGAACGTCTTGAAGTTGCAGAGGGCATTATTGTTGTTGATAGCTTGGTGACATTGGGCAACGATAGTCGGGATTACAGCAGTTATTTGCTGTGTAATGACAGCTGCCAGATCGTCAATAGATACCGGATTTTCACGTCGTGGAGGCATTCTAAAAGAGGAAACCAGAGAGGAAACAAATGAAATGGCAGTGGGTAAGAATAGGATGTTACAGTTACCGACCAAAATCACGGGTGATGGTCATTTGTTTGAACCATGAAGCAAACAAACGACACACAAAGGCTGAATCAAAGCAAATAGGTCCTCATAATGTATCGCGAAGACATGCTCGCCTATAAGTGAACACTCATCCCAAGAATTCCCAGGTAAGCACAACTGGTCTCGCGTCTGATGAGATATATACGAAGTGCTTGCCTAGACAGAAAACCCAGAATACAGGCATTCACCCTTCCAGTTTGCACGTGTTCACATTATTTAAAACCCAAAACCTTGACGAGATTTTGAAAATTCAAAGGGGTTCAAAACCATATAACAGAGGGTTCAAAACCTAGTAATTAATCATCCTAGAACAGATGATTAGTTTTCGAAGCGGTTTTGAAATTTATGTTCTTGTTGTGATTGTCGCCTAAGAATAGGTGACGGTATTGTTTTATGACTAAACGCAAGTAAACTCGCGTTAGGGTCCTAAGAAGGTTATAGACTAGGTCAAAGCATTACTAATAACCTAATTCCCTATAACCATTGGCTCTGATACCATCTTTTGTGTCACACCCCGACCACGTAGAACATACAAAACGTGGCGGAAATGTCAGGGAGTGTTGTAACAGAATTAATTGTTTCAAATCCATGGCAATTGAAGTTTCGTTTTATTGATTAAAGGTGTTACAATGTCTTAACAAACAAGGAAATACAACATAATTAACTAGTCTTGCATCTTTTATTGTCACTAAAGCCCAAGTCTGCCTATGTGTATCTTGATCATCTTATGCAACAGCTCCTGAAAAACACATGTGAAAATAGGTACGTCAGCATAAAAATGCCTGTGAGATACATAGGTTTTGTGAAAATAGGTTTCATGACTTATGTTTGAGAAAATGTTTAGTCATGAACCTTGTAATTTGCTTTGTCTTGTAAATCATTTGAAAAACGATAAGATCAGATGATATGTATAAATAAGTGAATAGTGTATGGTTAAATGAATAACCATGTAAAAATGTGTTTGTATAAGATAAGTTGTTTATAACTCAATGTCTTGTGAAAAGTATGTTATTTGTATAAAATGTTCTATGTCTCAAACTGAAATGATTCAAATAACGCTACGATATGTAATACCATACAAACACTTATATATAGGAAGTACCAGCGGCGTATCCACCATGCTTGTATCATATTACACACGCCTCGTTACTTAATCACTTACTCAAACCAAACTACCAAAGTAAAATGTTCATGTCTAATGTAAATCATGTAATATGTATCCAAAATGTAATCATGTGATAAATAACAAATGTACTAAGTACGCGACAATAGACATACGTAGCATGTGACCTGTACTAAGTATGCAACAATAGACATATGTAGCATGTGACCTGTACTACGTATACAATAATAGACATACGTAGCATGTGACCTGTACTACGTATACAACAATAGACATACGTAGCATGTGACATGTACTACGTATACAACAATAGACATACGTAGCATGTGACCTGCACTACGTATACAACAATAGACATACGTAGCATGTGACCTGTACTACGTATACAACAATAGACATACGTAGCATGTAATGTAATGTAAAACGATGTACTAAGTAATGCACACAATGGGCATACCTAGCATAAGATGTAATAAAATCATGTACTATAATGTACTAACGAACATAGCAGGTATAAGATGTGAAAACAGGAAAGCATGAAAGTAACAAGTAGGCACATGTGTTTCACCCCAAAACAGTTTGGAAAACAGTAAAAGAGGGGTCTATGTACTCACTTGAGATTGCTTAGTAGTCCTTGAGTAACAACCAAACAATGCTAGAGATCGCGGATATCAAACGGCACCTAATATAGGTAACTATGTTAATAACCGGACCTAAATCGGATGATTGGATAGAATGAGGGTTCGTAAACCAAACGAGTATAGAGACTCGTGTCATATGGTTTAACAAAGCCTACATACTAAATGAAACCTTAATCTAAGTGCTTTCGACCCATTACGACCCGTTTAGGTAGCTTATGCTACTTTAACGCGTCGTTCGCGTGAAACGCGTTCGGACCGCCTAACTAGTCCTATGACAAGTGTTATATGCCTAAACATGTTACATAATCAGTTATGTGACAAAAGTTTAGGTTACATATGCTTAATTACCAATTATACATGAAAAGGGTATTCTGGTAATTTACCTAAGGCATATAAACCACCTATTATACAACTACTCAAACGATGTGACCATAGGGTATAACCTCGGAAGGTTATTCCCTACCTACTATGGTCACCTAATGTATTTGGTCGGATCCTAATGATCGACCAAATGGGTCGGGTTCGAGGTATAAGCGATTTATTAGATCGCTTACCCTACGACCCTAGACAACGTGGTAATCAGTAGGCATAGTCCCAAGGGACTATAACCAACGTGATTACACTCACGTTGCGAAGTTCAAACGAACTTCGCATTGACCATAACTGGTCAACGCAGAAAGTCAAACAAAGTTTGACTTTCAGACTCGAAAGACTCGAAAAGCAATAAAAGAACGAAAGAATACTTACGAAGGGTCCCCGAATGCTAATCTCGATCCAAGAACTCAGGTATGAAACAATGGTTTCAACTTAGAGCTCTCAAATCCAGATTCTTGTGAGAAATGAGGTTGGGGTGGATGGGTATTTATAGGAATACCCGAACCGTTAGGATCGTTTCATGGAAACCGTGCTCGAATCTTGTGCGTACACTTGTCACAAAGTTGTGGTAACTTAAAAATGGTCCTAATGAGCTGAATGTGCAGTTGTGAGTGTGTGGATGAGGTTTAAACAGCTGGAATCAGCTGACTAAGCGTTCTTATCTGATCAGGAAGGCTGAGGCGTGCCGCCTAAGATTTAAGCTTGGCTCACGCGGGCCGCCTAGCTCTTCAGATCAGAAAACAAGTTTCAAATGTTGCAGTTTCAGTCCCTGTTATGTGTTTAAGCAATTTCCGACATGTTTAAGGCCCGTTAAGCCAACTTTAAGGCCCTAACATGATGTCTAAACATTGTGGACATGAAACATGCTCAAAAATATGTCGGATGTTGGTTCGTTTGGTCGTACGAACGCGATGTTCGCTTAATTACGACGGAATGCTCACAAGCGCGAAAAACGATCCAAATGGCGTGACGAATGGATTTTTCTTATGCCAAACACTAAAATAAAATATTTTAGTGCTTACATAAATTTTTGGATGTCCGGATGTATTCAGAATGTAAGTTATGCACGAAAATGCAAACTTATGCACTTTTTGACACTTTTAGTCCCTGAATGACCCAAAAGTTTATTTTAGCACACCGAACACCTCAAAGCCTATTTCTAAGCTATGTAAAGGATATTTATGGTATGTTTAACTTATGGTCATGTTCCGGAATGTCTGTTACAGTTCAAATTGGCATACTTTCGCAGTTTGTCAACTTTAGTCCCTATAAGCGATTTAACTTGATTTTGCAATACCAAAGCCTTCAAAACTTATTTCTAAGTTATGTAAAGGTTATTTAAGGTACGTTAAGTATATGTCACTATTCCGGAGTGTTCGTTGCATTAAACTGGTTATATTTACGCATCAGTGCGTATATAACCTTCCAGAAAGTGATTTAAAGCTTGAAATTGAACAAGAGTTTATATGTGTAAACGATACACATATTTTTACAAATCCCAAGTATGAAATACAATATTTCATTGGTTTGGCATTTGTTTGATGGTTGAAGTGACACAGGTGTCACAACCAGTTTGAGTTTTGGTCAACATCTCATTTAGTATTCAACAGAAATTTGAATAACTCAATCAGTGGTTTGAAAAACTATTTGACTTTTGGTCAACAGTTGGACGGAAACCCATGTTAGATTGAACAGTGTTTTGAACAGATGTTTAAACATCTGTTTAGACTTAAACAGATGTTGGGGCTTAAACAGATGTTTGGCTTTCTACATCAGTTGTTTGGACTTAAACAGATGTTTAACCTTAAACAGATGTTTGGCCATAAACAGATGTTTGGCCTTAAACAAATGTTTGACCTTAAACAGATGTTTACCCATAAACAGATATTTGGCCTTAAACCAAACATCTGCTTAAGGTCAACATCTGTTTGACTATTCGTCAACATCTGTTTGACTTTTGGTCAACATCTGTTAACATATAAACACTGTTAACATAAATTACAAATAATTAGCTAATAGACGGCACACATTTAGCATCTTAAATCATCAAGACCCTTAACAATTTGACCATATGATTTAATCGTGTGTTTTATCTTAGATGGGACAACTCGAAAAGAAAATTCACTAAAAGGATAACATATTAAACGGGTCAAAAATGCTCAAAGTGTATTTTACTGCATAAATACTGTTACATACACACACTGTTAACATAAACACTGATGTAATATCTGTTGTTGGGAAGTGGTTCACCTTTGGTTGTTCAGACCTTTGGTTGTTCAGACCTTTGGCTATTTCCTATAGCTTTGCTGAGTCAGGATTTTCTACCAACATCTGCTTGATGGCCAATTTAAAATATTGGGATTCTTGTTGCGCCTGTTCTTATTCATCCATATGTTTTTGCCTCTTTATTTGATAGACAACAACAGCAGATGGAACAGTGGGTTTAGCAGATCTTTTAGTTGGTACGGTCTGTTTGATTGAAACCTCTGATGCTGGATAATCTGGCTTTCTAGGAACAGAGGGATCTTTCTTTCTTCCAATTTTTTGTATGTCTCTATCACTTTAATCTCTTTCCACCTTGTGATTTGATTCCTTGAGCCATAATTTGCAGTTATAAGCTCTTCTTTCATTCTCTTCAACTTCAAAGCACTTTCAGGTACATTCTTTTTATACTGGGACCAGACTGGTGGGGTTGGTTTTATTGTTGAGTCTTCAAGCATCTTTTGTATTCTTGCAATTTCTTGCTTGAGCTCACTTATGGTCTACTCTTTGAATTGATACTTTTCTGCCTTGTATTTATTATTTTGTATGATGAGCTCAATGTAATCATTCCTTAGGCTTTCATCATCTCTTTCTGATAACTGCTGACAAAGATCTTTTGAAAACTGCTCTAATGTTCTGACTTGGCTGAGCAGATATTGCAGATTTCTCTGTATTTCTTTATCTGATTTTCCTTTTGTGTCTCTTTTTGAGATATCTTCTGCTTGTTTGGCATTGAAGGTATTCATCAACGTTCTTTAGCAAAGGATACCCTTGAAGAGATGGAAGATTCCTCTTTTCAGGATCATCTTTAGAATAGAAGGATTTGATCTCCTCCCTAACTGCTGGAAGATCCAGAGGAAATTTCACACTCAAAGGAACAAAGTCAGTAGTTTGGTCAGGGGTTAGAATTGAAGCAGTAGAGGTAGGTTTTTGCACAATTGATAGGATCAGAGGTTGTGAAGATATTGGAAGTGGAGAAGTTACAGTGTCATCTTCAAGTATGACATTTGTTATCCTCCTTCTTTTTATTTTTGGTGTGGTTGGAGGTGTTGAACTTGGAGTTGGATTTGTGGATTGAGTGGTGGTTGGTAAAGTGACAACAGCATTTGTTGTGACAACAACTGTTGAAACCACTGATGTATCAACAGCTGTTGATATAACAGGTGTCTCAACATCTGTTGGCTTTGTTGTTTGAGGTGAGGAACTTTTGGGGATTTCAAAAGGTGATGTATCAACCACTGATGTATCAACAGCTGTTGATATACAGGTGTCTCAACATCTGTTGGCTTTGTGGTTTGAGGTGAGGAACTTTTGGGGATTTCAGAAGATGATGTATCAACCACTGATGTATCAACAACTGTTGATATAACAGGTGTCTCAACATCTGTTGGCTTTGTGGTTTGAGGTGAGGAACTTTTGGGTATTTCAGAAGGTGATGTATCAACAGCTGTTGATATAACAGGTGTGGAAGTGGGTTCACTGACGTTTCTGGTAGTTCTTATTCTTTTTGAAGTACCATGCTCTTCCTTTGCCATCAGAACTTCCTTTTCTTTTTCAAATCTTTTAGAACCCTTTCATTCCATTTTCTCTTTTCTATTTGCTTTTTTTCAGCAAAGGCATTGAGAGTCACATCAACCTTCTTTGTACCATCTGGCCTTGGAATTTAAAAACAGGTTTAGCCTTTGGATCAGGTTTTAGATACAAACCATCCTTTCCTTTTTTTTCCTTTCTCCCCCTTTTTGGCATCACCAGGGTTTTCTACATAGACAATAGTAGGAGGAGAAGTACCAGTGGTTTGAAGTAAATGAGCTTTGATGGCTTTAATGTCAGCTTGAGTATCCTTATACCTTGATTCCATCACATTTTTGAACATTTGTAGCTGAATTTCATGTTGTTGATCAGCATATTTTCTTTGTTGATGAAACAGAGGTTGTGGAAGTTGCCATAGCTCACTTGTTGTGGTAGCAGATGATGAAGCAGTGGATTGAGACTTTGAGGATTGTAACAACGGTTGCAGCATATTTTTGATATCTGACACGGATGTTTCAAGATTGGTAACTCTCTCCGTCAAATCCTGATATTTTAAACCATCACCCAATTTAATGGGATCATCTGATTTCCCACCAGCAGTGGCTGTATCAGCAGTTGGACCAGGAGAAGTCTCCAATGGTTCATCCACTGATGCCCTTTTTTTCTTGGTACTGGGGACTTCTTTCTTTAGAAGTAGTTACCTTAGTAAGCACACCAGTTGTTAGCTTAAACACACCAGTGGATACCCTGGTTCCCAAGGAAGAAATTGCCTTCAAGGGAGTCTGACTTATGAAACTACTTTCTAGGTGTAAATCAGTGGATTCAACACATGTAGTAGCTGCTCCACTTGAACTACCACCAAGAGATACATGTAACTCTAGGGGTGTAGCCTCCACAACTGTTGATGGGTTAGCAAAGGTAGAGGCATCAAACTCAGTCACTTGTTGGAGTATATTCTCAGTGATGGGTTGTTGAGAAGAACTGATTACTGTCTGATCCATATCCAATGCTTTAAACAGAGGTAAAATGGTGGGTGGTAATGTGGTTGTAGGGATAGGAGTTGAAAGAGAAATTACCCCGGGAGCAGGGCTATAGAACATACTCTCAAGTGAGGGTAATGTACCATAGACTGGGGTCCCTGTGCTTACAACCTGTTCCTTTTGTGAGGAAGCAGGATGAGTTTAGGCCTATGGTGGAGATCTTTCCAACTGTTGTGAGGAAGTAGCAACAGTGGATGATGGTGACTTTTGTGTTGTCACAGGAGTTACTTCTAGGATCTCATCTTCCAGAAGGTCCTTTTTGGAGGGTTTTGGGGGCTTTTTGGTTTTTTTCTTGACGGTCTTTTTGGTGATTTTTGGTGGGGGTTGCACAGCAGTGGTTGTGATGCTGTGGTCACCAAGAGCAGTGGGCTTAACAGCAGAAACCTGAGGAGCTGATGTCGATGCATCTAAAGTTTGCTGAGGCTCCTGTGTTTGTGTTTTTAAAGCTTTTGACTCTGACAACCTTGTAAAAGTTTCAGCAGACAAACTACTTATTTCACAAGGAGCACCTTGGAGAAGCACTTATGCACTGTCTTTTGGTACTTTCTGCTGTAAATAGTAGCTTAAAAACCTTGGAAACAACAGGAATGGTTTTTTCTTATCTTTTATATTATTGACATTTTAAACCAAATTATTGAAAATCTCTTGGGAGTAATTGAAATCTTGTTTAGCCATAATAGCATATCCCAAGTATAGAATTTTCAATGGAATTTCATTGAAAGCTGTTGTTTTGTTTGAAACACACAAGAGTAAAGTATGAAATACAAATTTCATTGGAGGTGGGAATGCTCCTTTTTGCATAGTAGCTTTGGTGCATTGCTCTTCATACCCCCATTCAATCAAATCTTGGTGATACTCTTCTTTAGGGAAAGAGTTTTTACCTGTATGATCGTTCATCTCAAAAACCTCATATATGGTTTGTGGAGTAATAGCAACCTGAATCCCACCTGATGTTGATGTAATAGCCCAAGGCTTGTTGTCTTGAACTTCTAATTTTGCATTTTTCCAAAAATCTCGTAGGGTTTCTTGGTAAATAGGTGCGTTGCAGGTCAACAAAGTTTTGTACATTGAGGATGAAAGAGCATCGATGATTGAGTAAAAATCTGTGTTTTTACTTGTTTTCTCAAGTGTACACAGATAGTTATGAGGGTTTTTGAGAGAAAGAGCCATGGCGATTCGAAGGACTTGGTGAGAGGAAGAAGAAGATGAAGAGTTTAAAGGAATTTGATGGAAAACGCTTTTGAAAGAATTTTGGAATTCGAAATGGCAGTTAAAACCCTGTTTGGGGTTTTGATAAGGATTTTATAAAAGTGAAAAGTGAATTCTGACGTGGCAACGGTTACAAAGCATGGACGGATAAGAATTGTCCATGTAACAACCTCTAATGAAAATAGATGACAGTTGTTTAGGGAAACCACTGATGGTCAACATCAGTAGATGTCAACTATAAAAATGTGAGCAGTGGCTATTTTTTAACTATCAGTGGATAGCCAACAGTGATTGAAACACTGATGGTTGGAGTTAAACAGATGTTTGACCTTAAACAGATGTTTGCCTTAAACAGATGTTTGGCCATAAACAGATGCTTGGCCTTAAATAAATGTTTGACCTTAAACAGATGATTGCCCATAAACAGATGTTTGGCCTTAAACCAAACATCTATTTAAGGTCAACATATGTTTGACTATTGGTGAACATCAGTTTGACTTTTGATGAACATCTGTTTGAGTTTTGGTCAACATCTCATTTAGTATTCAACAGAAATTTGAATAACACAATCAGTGGTTTGAACATCTGTTTGACTTTTGGTCAACAGTTGGATGGAAACCCATGTTAGATTGAATAGTATGAATGAATAAACACTAAAGTATCATAAAACTGTGAATGAATATCGTGAAAAGTTAGATGTGCTACAACAGTTGAGAGGAGACCTTTTCATTTTAGGCTTGTTTCTTATTTTGATTAACTGTTGATGATGTTGAGAGTTTTTATTGACACTGACATTTTAGAATATGTTAAGATGCATGTTGAGATTATTAAAATAAACTATTACATAGAAAAATAGAAATTTAATAAAATATTTATAAACTATTACACGCTAGAGTTAAACTAGTTAGGATTTCGTAGATCTGGCCTTTCTCCATGTGATTTCATGCTCTCTTTTGTTTTTCAGGTCAGCTAGCATGTTGTAGATTTTCTGATCCTGTTTTAGAAGTTGTGTGAGAAACTCTTCTGCATTCTTCTGGAAATCTAAGGGAGGAGAGTGGAGGACTTCATCGAGCAATGTTATGCTGTTCCAGGTTTTTTTGTAATTACTGTCATTGATTATGTCGACTTTACTGTTTAGTTCTTCGTCTGTTCTTTTTTCTTTGAGTGACCACATCGAGAATTGAGTTTTAACATCGCTGGTGTCTGACCAGTGGTAGAAGCTGAAGTTTGCCATGTAGATTTTTGTTGGATTTTCTGATGTGGAACAATCTTTCACAGACAGTGATTTGTACAACAATTTGTTGATGTTTTGAATCAAAAGTAATTATCGGTCTTTTATAGAGTTTAAAAACGCGTCTACATGGTAAATGAAGAGGTTAATTGTACTTATGATAATCTGTTTTTGTTCTTTGAACTTCAAAAATTTGTCCCTTGGGTTTCTTGGTATTTAATTTTAAAGTTTTCCCATAAAAGTTGGGGTTTGAAAAGGTTTTTGCATTAAAAGACTGTTGTTTTGAAATATACATTAATATGTATATATTAATTCTACACGTTTTGATTGATTAAGTATATAAACTCATAGCCACTTCACCTGTTTTTCATCACGATTTCCTACGAAGATATAATACTTTCAGGAAAGTCGAGTAATATAGTTTATTGAAATGGCGTCATTCACTTCTGTAAAATCAGATGATTTAAAGCAGCGTTTTGTCAAGCATATAGAGGAACATGTGTATGAAGATAGGGCTACTCTTCAAGAGCTGAAGAAATGTTTTGATGGATTGCAAGTTGTCCTGTTCACGAGAGAGCAGGTTTCCAGAAATCTTATGCGGATGCCTTCAACTTCCGTTCGTGAGCTTTGTGTTGTCAGCAATATAGTGTGCGGTGATAGAGACGTGGAGTTCATGGCGATGCTGAAGGACATACATCGAGAGGTTCAGCAATCGATGGAGTTGAAGCTAACCTTTCTTAATTCTTACGGTTATTGTTAGATTTAAAAGTTTAGTTGTTTAGCATGTTATGTAATAATTGGACTTTTAATGTCATGAATAAATGAATAAATTTTAATCTTATGAATCTATGTTGCGTTTGTAGGAAAACAAAAGAGAGAGAACGTCAATTTTAAATTACCATTTTGCATATTTTTAATTTCAAAAGTTATTGATATTATCAGTAATTACTGATTTGATTTGAAAGCAATTGTCATCATGACTTTTCTAACTTTTATTTTATCTTTAATTAAGAGAAAATAACCGTCAATTTGAAATTCCAATTTTGCATATTTTCAATGTCCAAAGCTCAAGAAATTAGCATTAATTACTGATTTGATATGCAACAAAATGTCATCAACAGTTTTTATTTTATTTTTTATTTTAACTTTAATTTTTATCACCAAAACAATGTTGGAGGAACTCTTATCTCATTGGAATGTAACGATTAGGTAAAATGGTAATTTCATTGTAATTCTAGTTTTCATTTGATAATTTCATTCTATAATTAATTAACCACATGAACAATAAAAATGTGAGCAGTGGATGTTTTTAGGAAAACCACTAATGGTCAATATCAGTGGATGTCAACAATAAAAATGTGAGCAGTGGCTATTTTTTAACTATCAGTGGATAGCCAACAGTGATTGAAACACTAATGTTTGGTCAGTCAGTGGTCAACATGAAGAATGAAGAAACAGAGGTTGTCTTTCAGTAGTGGATAACATTTAACAATCAGATGTTTGAACCAAAACAGTGGTTGTAACAGACATTTAAGGATTAATGAAAACTATCATTTTTAACTATTTTGAAGATGTTTGACCTTAAACAGATGTTTGGCCTTCTATATCAGTTGTTTGGACTTAAACAGATATTTGACCTTAAACAGATGTTTGGACATAAACAGATGTTTGGCCTTAAACAAATGTTTGACCTTAAACAGAAGTTTGCCCATAAACATTTGTTTGCAAAAAAAGACCAATTTCAAGAATACAATACCCAAACAATCAAAATGAGGAGCTTAATAATCATCCAAGTGTACTTCATTTTTATTTATTAGTATAAAGATCAAACCACTGTTCTATTTATAGTACAGATCAAACCACTGAGGTAATGTGATAAATACTGTTACATATAAACACTGAAGTGATATGACATCTAACAATCTAACAGAGTATAAAACACTGATGTGATAAATACTGTTAAATATATAAACACTGTTAACATAAACAAAGGTAGAATATCTGCTTTTGATGCAGAACCACTATTGTTGTTGGGCAGTGGTTCACCTTTGGGTTTGTCTCGAGAGATAAACTCTAGCGTTTGTCTCGAGAGATTGTATATACATAACATACAATTAAGCGAATCAACATGGGGAACAGTCAATCATGGAACCAACATAATTTTCATCATAAACACTGAACTATCACCAAACTATGAAAGAATATACCCAATCCAAAATTGTTAGACATTTTCATAAATCTAACAACCATCATCAAACCTCTAAGAAAATCTAAACACTAATACACTAAACACAGTTACATAAGAAACACTGATACATAAATACTAAATTTGAATCCACTGTAGATGCTGAACCACTGCTGTCACTGAGCAGTGGTTTTCCTTTGGTTGATCAGGATTTAGGTACATAAGTGCTTGTCTTTAACAGGGCTTTGTCTTCAACAGTGGATAAGCCTCATCAGTCTTTATAAGGAGCAGTGGTTAGTTATAACAGTCCTTAGCATGATCAGTTGTTATAACCACTCAATAACCCTTTGAGAGGAAGCAAGTGTCGGTCTATTTAATTGAGAGGAATGATTGCATTACATCCCTGTTGAAAAACAGAATCGATAAATTTAGGGAAAATGGGGTTGAAAGATGATTAGCCAACAGTGGAGGATCTCATTCTACAACTTCGATAAATTCAGGGGTATTCTCAAATAATGGTTCGTAGATGCTTCCAAAGAAGCAGCACTTTGGACATTTGTCGGGTTCAAACATATATTATCTATTATCTATAATAAATGAAAGTTATTTGCTGCTCTTGGACCAATCAACTTTCATTTATTATATATAATAGATAATAGATAATAGATGTTTGAAGACCGACAAATGTCCAAAGTGCTGCTTCTTTGAAAGCATCTAGGAAGCATTATTTGAGAATACCCCTGAATTTATCGAAGCTATAGAATGAGATCGTCCACTATTGGCTTATCATCTCTCAACCTCATTTTCCCTAAATTTATCGATTCTGTTTTTCAATAGGGATGTAATGCAATTATTACCTTATTTAAGATACATTCAACTGCATCTTCTGATAAATCAACATTTATTTCTCTCAAAAGATAACTTCAACTGCATCTTCAATCATGAAATATTTAAAGAAATGGACGAAATCATCCAAAAATACCGAAAATAAAACTAATTCAAACATCCAACCATCCGATACTTGCCGAAACCATAACTGGTCAGATTTATGTGCGGCTCTTAACTACATTCTGTAGAATGTGTACATCTAACAAATAATCAAAGAACAAAGAAACAAACCAATAAACTTGTTGGGCGATTAAAATTAAAAGGATATCATACGCAATCTACAGGTAATTAGAATGGCCTTTTTTACCTTATTTCACAAATTTCATAATATGAAAATAAGTAAAACATAGAAAAAATGAAACCAAACACCTGATATTTTTCGTTCGAATCTTTGAGTTGGTCCTCATAGTCCTACAACCTTTCGATGTCGTTGGAGTCGGTCGGTGATGTCAGCATCCTAATTAACAAACAACAGCAAACAACAATAGCAAATCACCAAACAATCGACCTCAAAATCATATAGAAGCCCAAAAATAAAACAAACCCTAACCTAAAACTCAAGATGGAAAAATGAAAAAATATATTTATAACTAACCCTAAACCACAAATCTATTACAGCATAACCATTCAATCGACCTCAAAATCATATAAAAGTCTAAAAATAAAATGAAAATTAGATAAGTGAACATCAAAATTGAACAGCAAACCTGACCAAAAATTAACCAAGAGAACTGCAGGCCGCAGAGCCGACAACCTCCGATCATCTCCGTCATTAAGTTCCCAGCGGAACCCTAGCCGAAGCACAACCATAGGTAAAGACGCATGAAGATCGAATGAGTTACCAATGAAAACAAAGATTGATACTTATAGAATGGAAGTTATTGATAATCTAACCTTGATTCGGAGCGTTGATCTGAACATCTGTTAAGATCGGAATAGAGCAGAGCGAGAGAGAAAGTGGGGAAGCCCTAAATGAGAGATGAGATAGATAAAAGACAGGAGTGGTACTGTTGGGCGGGAAAAGGGAAAAAAGGTAGCCCTCATCTACTTACACGTTGCCCAAATAACTTTCATTTATTATATATAATAGATTAGAGAGGATATATTAATATTTTCAAAACTTAAAAGTTTTTTTTAGTTTAATGTATAAGTTACAAACTTATAATACGGGTAAATTAGTCTTTCAAATATTAAGTACGTTTTCAAATATTAAGTACATTTTTTTAATTTTAGAGTAAATTACAAGTTTTTTCCTTTATCTTTACACTAAATTGCAGGCGTTGTCCTCTAGTGCAAAAGTTAGCAAGTTTTGTACTTAATGTTTCAAAAATATTGCACGTTATATCTTTTAGGCAAAACCCAGTTATATTTTTTGGTTAAATCTAGTCATGTGCCTTGCACATGAGGTCATTCTCGTCATTTCAGCTCCTAGGGACTATTACCTAAATAACTTGTATTAAAAGACTATTTCTGTAAAAAATAAAAAAGTAAAGTATAGATAAAAAAAACCTCTGCACACATCTCTCTCTACAACTTGCCACCACCACTCACCACAACCCACCGTCACCATCTGCCACCCACCACCGGAAACCTACCATCACCTCCAACCTGTTGCCTCCACCATCAGACACAACCAAAATTTAGAGAACAAACACTGTCTCCCACATGCCACCGCCACCACCCACCCTCACCCACCATCTGCCACCGCCATAACCCACCCCACGCCACCACCACCGCCAAACCACCTGCTACTACAACCACCCATCACCACCATTCCCGTCAACCACAACCACCACTGTATCTTTGCAACTCAAAACCCTAGCCGCACCACCACCGTACCCCTCTCACACATCAGAACCACCATCACCACCCAATTCACCCTCCCTTCTGTCAACACCATCACACACAAAGAATCAAAACCAAAAACCAAAAGAAAACCTTTATAATCCTTAAGTTTGGCACACGTAACCTGGTGAAACCAATAGCAATAACCGGTCGATCTGAATTAATAACTCCAGGATAATCGTTCAAGGTGCCAAGAATTAGAAGTGAAACCCTCTATTCCACTACAAATGCAACTGCAAATGAGGTAAGGAGTGACGTCACGCTCTGCAACATAATTGTTATCCTCTCGGTGATGGCAGAATTAACGTCTACAGCAATAACCGACCGATTTGTTCCAGTTCGGTGTCATCTGTCGTGGAGATTTGGAAGATTTGGGGGTGATTGGGTGGTGAATTGTGTGTCATCTTTCACGACGAACAAGTATAACATCTTGTTGAGTAACCTTATTGGGAAAATTGGGGAATTTTCTATGGCATTTGGTTAATTTTCTCCGGCCAACATCATAAACCACCTTCATCTGTTATTAGAGAGAGAAGTTTCAGATCAGATAGAGTAAAGAGAGTTATATATATATTATTTTTAGATTTTTTACAAAATAGTCCATGAATAAAAGTTCTTTACAAAATAGCCATGGGAATTTGAAATGACAAAAATGCCCTCATGTGCAATGCACATGGCCAGATTTAACCAAAAAATCTATCTGAGATTGGCCTAAAGGACATAACGTGCAAGATTTTGGAACATTAAATACAAAACTTGTCAACTTTTGCGCTAAAGGACAGCGCCTGCAATTTGGTGTAAACATAAAGGACAAAACTTGTAATTTACTCTTTATTTTAATTACACTTTAATCTCTTATCTTTAAACAAGTTATGGTTAATTAATTAGTAATTACACTTTATACCCCTTATACCAAAACTAACCACTTTCATAACTTTTATAAAGACATAATTTTTTCGTACGTTAATATATATTTTTTTTAATCACACCAAAAAACAAACATTTTAGTCTATTTAATTTGAGTATATATATTACGTGATTAACAGTATCTAGCGTAATCAATATTTGAATCGTTAATCGAAACCGAGCAAAAAAACAGGTGGAATCAAACCGAAATCAACCAAAAACTTGAATTAACTGACAACCGATAAACCAGAATTTGAATTAACCAAAAACCGGTTATGGATTTTTCTTGTACCCGAACCTAACCTTATGTTGTAGATGATCCAACGAAAAGCTGGCCTATTAACAGATCAAAAATCAACTTCATTGAAAATCTCATGGGAGAAGTTGAGAAACTCGCATGGATCCAGTGGAAAAGTGTTTACAAACAAGAGTACAATGCTCTTGAGGAAGCTGCAGAAGACACTCAAAATATCATTTCAACAATAAGAAAGATATTTATCCTGAAAGATCCATACCAGGGCAGCACGGTGGAACAAGATAAAGCCTATAGGAAATATTTCATATTTTATACATTCATTTCATGTATTTAGACTTCCATTTCATGTATTTATTATTTTATACATGAATTTCATGTATTTCTAAGCAAAAGTTTTAGACCAAACTTGGTTTTGGCTATTAACCGAAATTAAACTAACTGAACCAAAAACCATCAATCTAACTGAGCATAAGTTGAGGATAATAACCGAACGTGCCATACCAATGAGACCCACCGACTCGAGAGTAGTTTTGCATCTAGCCATGGACATAAGGCACATAACACTCAGCAATTGGGACAAAGACCGATTAGTGCATGTGTCTTTCGGCTATATGTTTATATTATTTAAATACTAAATTATTCTTTTTTAAGTCGTCAAAATATTATGGATTTCAGTTACTGTTTTTCAAGATTTAACAGGGGTTAGCGTAAAAAATTATGGGGTTTGTTCAGGATTTTATTGTATATATAACATTAAGAACAAACAATTCATGGGGTGCAGCCAACCCCATACTCTAACCTTAGGTACTGTCACAGCCCCTGACCCTACCCTAGACGGGAGCCGTGAACACATTCCAGTCATACTGGTGTTTATTAAAATTATCGCAACGGAAATTTCATCAGGATCGGGTGTCAGGAAAAAAATCAGAGTTTTCAAACACTATAGTTTTTCATTTCATAAACTGGGTGATAGAACCCATTTTTTACATAAAAGGTTTCACGGGGATAAAACCTTAATTAAAAAACACGTTTTATTCAGGCGACATAGTCACTTATTTAAGCTTTGGTGCTTCATAACACATTTTTCCTTCTCTTCACAGTAAATCACCTGAAACGCGTTTAAAAATATTTGATCAGCGGAAAATACTACTGAGTACATCCATTTGTATAAAAAGACACTTTCTTATAATTACAGCATGAAGACTTTTCACATTTGTTTATATCTTACAACTACCCAAAGGTATTTGTCACTCGAAGTTCCTGTGACTATGGTTATTCACTATTGGCGAATTCTCCAACTAGTGAAGCTTATCAAGTAGTGTATACAAAACCCCATATACTGACACTAGTTTTCCATTAAGAATACAAAAAGTTAATCACTGTAAATATAAGTAATAATTGGAAAACATTTAGGGTTTTAAAAGCATCTAATAAAAGATAAATGACTCACATTGCTATATTTTTAGTTTAGCAGCCTCCTGGTTATAAGACATAATTCCTAGATACACCAAAATGTAACACGTATTAATGTAAGAAACCAAATCAAACTATAATGATAATCACAAAATCAAAACCGCAATGGAGGTTAACAAAGTATAACCTTATACATGCAGAACTTTGGCTTTCGTTGCTAGGTTTCCGATCAATCGGATAGGGTATTGTTTCAGCGATTAGGGTTTCGTACACCAGAATCGAGACAGAGATTCGAGAGTTTAGAATTCGATTTTGTGAAATCGATTTGGGCTGAGGGAAATTCCAAGACCCCCTCTGTTTGTAGCTGAAAAAATACCTTCGTCGTGCCACCCGACGGGGCAAGGTTTCCCTGTAGTGACATGCGAAAGGACCATGTTTATCCAGATGGAATCTGGCACTCGCGCGACAAGATGGGTTGTCCCTGTCGTGACACTCAAAGAAGGAAGGTTAGGGCTAGTTTAGCCTAGTCAGTCACGTAGGCTTGCCACGTGGCAACACGTGGCACCTGTGGAATCAGGCACCATCGCACCATGCAACGGTCTTCAGTAGCTCCGTAGCACCACACGATGAGAGAAGAAATCTGATTTTCTTGTGCTTCATGTTGGTTCTCGTCGTGCGCATTTGGGGTTTCGATTATTGATGTATAAGAATTTATACATCTTTAAACGTCAAATTGATCCCCGTTTATGCGAGAACCCCCTGTATTTTCATTGATTTTGGTACATAACTGAGTTGTTTGTGAAAATACACCCTCGTCAACCTCAGGTAGTTCATGTGTGTTATCATGAATTACCTCATCAACTGGTGTAGATGAGCTTTCACCTACTTCAAAATTGGGTGTTGATGACGTTGCATGAGTTTGTCCTCTCAAAGAAAACACATTTTCAAAGTACGAAACAACGTTAGGATTTGCCTCCATGATAGTGTATTCGTGTACATCTGGATTCTTGGACTCATGTACAAGAAAGCGATGTGCACTACTTTGATGTGCATACCCAATGAATATACAATCAATAGTTTTGGGTCCTATCCTAAGAGCCTTAGGAGGTGGTACAATCACCATTGCTAGGCACCCCCACACTTTCAAGTATTTGTATGAAGGTTTTCTTCCTTTCCATAACTCATATGGAGTTTCATCCCTCTTTTTTAGTGGTATCTTGTTTAAAAGATGATTGCCCCACATGTCCTGGTTCACCCCAGAACTTATCAACATGGTGTTCATCATTTCTTTCAATGTACGGTTTTTACGTTCCGCCACGCCATTTGCTTGTGGAGAATAAGGAGGTGTACACTCATGTATAATGCCACTTTTTGCGCATAAATCCGCAAAAGGTGCAACATATTCGCCACCTCGATTGCTTCTCATAGCTTTTATCTTCTTTTGAAGTTGATTCTCAACTTCATTTTTATACAAGATAAATTTATTTATTGCTTTGTCTTTAGTTTTAAGTAAATATACAAAGCAATATTTAGTACAATCATCAATAAACATGATGAAGTACTTATTTCCTTCTCTTGTGGGTACCGCTTTAAAATCATAAATATCGGTGTAAATTAAATCAAGGGGTTCGGTTATTCGTCCAACCGATTTTGATGATGATCTTGTAAGTTTGGATTCTACACATGTTGTGCATTTTGAATATGAATCAATATGGAATGTTGGTATACATTTTAAATTGATTAAACGACGTATTGAATTAAATTTTACGTGACCTAATCTACCGTGCCATTTATACGGATCGGAAAACTCAAGCATATAAGTTGAAGTAGTAGCAATTTTATTCATGTTCTTTTTTACAGCCATTACATTCAATTTAAACATTCCATTGAGGGCATAGCCCTTACCAACATGCGTTCCTCGTTTAGCAAGGACAAACTTATCACTTTCAAGTACTAAACCAAAACCAAACTTCTTAAGCTACCATCCCGAGACTAGGCTCTTGCGCAAGTCCGAAACGTACAACACATTGCTTAGAATGAGCTCCTTCCCCGAAGTCTACTTCAAAATCACCGTGCCTTCACCCTTGAAGTCCGCAGTGGCTGCATTTCCCATGTATAGCTTCTCATCTTCCGCAAGCTCCCTGAAGGTGGTAAAGAGGCTCCTGTCTTGGCATACATGACGGGTCGCGCCCGTATCGACCCACCATCCTTTTGGAGTGTTGGTCACAGTATTGACCTCATCCATCATGGCGGTTTTATCGGATACCATTGCCACCAATGGCATCCCATCTTCATCTACCATGTGTGCGTGCTCACGCTTTGGTTTGCATTGGTTAGCCCGATTCCCCGGCTCGTCACAGTTGTAACAAGTCCCTTGGAATGCTTGAGGCTTCTTTTTCACAACCCCTTACTTTGGTCCTAGCTTGCTAGCCTTTGCTTTCTCTTTGTCCTTCTTCCCCTTACCCTTGTCGCCCTTAGAGGATTGCCCATGTTAAACCATATTGTCACACCTCGATATTTCCACGTATTACCGGTGGGCCCGGTGGGGAGTATTGTGACGTAGTTGATATCATCATAGACAATTAATCACAATTTAATGCACAACGGAAGTCTAAATGTAATAATACAAATCAAATTGAAAAGTATAATAAAATATTACACAACGGTTGTAAGTGGATCCACAGGCGGATATAAAACAAAAAGTAAATATTGTTCAACAGACTTTAAGTATTAAAAGCTTGCAAGACTCTTTAATTAATACTTAGGAGTTTCCAACCCATTTCGTGTAGTACCTACACTTAATCTTTTTGAAAAATACGTCAGTTTACACTGCTAAATACAATTAACTGACTCTTCTGAAAACATTTAAGAAAATTGATTTAAATGCACAAGCACAAATAATCTTTTATAACTTGGGATAATTATTTAAAATAATCTTGTATACAGATTTATATGTTTGTCGTACGTTCAGGGCCCAGAATTGAAGAGCCGAGTCAAGATTAATAGACACACCACTAGTATAAGCCCACAAGAAGTTTCCTCACGAGTGAGATACGGTTTTACATACGCAACTGTCAGGTGTATGCCTACACCCCGTGCTTAAGTCGAGGCCATTTCAAATGAATGAGCCAAGGATATCCAGGACACGGTCATATTAACCCCCAAATGCTTTGTATCAAACAAGACAGATTAAAACGAGTTATCTCAATGATTTAACCACTAATCGATTAAATAATCAATACCCTACCAAGCGGTAATAATTTACCGTATCCCAAGCCCGTATAAGGGAAAATAAGTTAAAAGTATTTACCTGAGCTAAATGTAATTTATTCTCAGTCGTATTTTCTAATCAGCAAGTGCAGCGATCTTTTACTGGGCTCCTAATCTGGAACGAAGGTTTTAATAACCTATTAGATTCCTAACAGGTCTTATTTAAGTTATAACTTTAACCGGTTAGTTTTAAAGGAAAGTTTACGGTACGAAACGCAAGATTAAGCGGTGACCGGATTGGAATGTGATTTAGACCCTACAAGTATGAAGACTTGTATATAATGGGTAAACTAAACACATTCTGGATTTTAAAGTAAAAATGATAAGGTTTGACCCGTTTCGGCTAATTTATGCAAATTAGTTACATAAACCGTACCGAACACGTATATGCATAACGGGTAACCGGATGAGTCATATACAAGTTCCAATAGTTATTATGCTTAAAATATGTTGTGATATCAGTAGGATATCAACAATTATGCTCCTAATGTATTTAAGACCAATTTAAGTCCCGAAAGGGTAATTTGGTCATTTTAAAGTTTATAAAGAAGGTTTAAACGTAAACTGAGGTTCTGGTCTAAAACATTCTATAAAAATATTAATTTTATGTTGTTATATCAGCAAGATATCATACATATGTGTGTTTAATCATTTATGGCCAAATTATGCACCGTAGGGGCATTTTGGTCATTTCACATATGCTTTTAAGGTTAAATTTGGAAATCTGAGTTCAAGACTTATACTTACTGTTAAAGTATAAAAAATTATTTATAAAATCAGTAGGTAACAAGTCTTAGGTGTTAAATATGGTTTTAAACCATACTATGCGCCTAATTAGCGTAAAATTCGGTAATTGACGGTATTCAAGGTGTTTATAAAATTCTGAAGTTTTGATCAGTCTCAATGCTTAAAATATTTTATTTGACATATGATATCAGTAGTAAAAGGTTTGGTATGCAAATCATATGTTAAACTCATTTTATTAACAAAAAGGGCATTATCGTCAATTACCGAATTTATGCTAGAACTCTATGCTATGGTCAGTATAAAATTTGACAAAATTTCCAAAAATCCCTAAATATTATATCATAACAGTGGGTAGCAAGTTTGGTGCCCAAAATTGGGTTTAAATATGATTTATGCCGAAAATGCAATTTAATTAACAAAAACTTTTTGTTTTACGATATCTTGCATAACTTTTATTTTAGACGAGAAACTAATGTCAAATTTTTAGGACATACTTATATATCAGTAATAAAGCTTTTTGTCCTCTCACATTTTCAAAAATCTCGTTTTTATGACATAAGGGCATATTGGTCAATTTTTAAGCATTTAACGGAAACATGCAATGAATTATGATTTCTATGGGAACATGTAATATAACCTCAGAGGGTTATGCTTACATATAATATGGTCACAAAGGAACCCTAAGGCACAAAGAAATTAAACTAAATTAGGTCAGAACTGAAAGTCAAAGCAAAAGTCTACTTTTGCGACTTTTGGTTGCGAACCGAGACTAATACTCTGAATTTTCGGGTTGAACATGCCTAAACATGTTCTTATATTATTTACCAAGTTGTTTAAGTGATAAAATGTATTTTATAGCCTCTACATTATCAGTTTTGGGTTATTTTGTAAAAACGGACTCGTTTAACTTTTCTGTTATGTAGTTTGACCCGACAATTGACTGAGATAACGTGATAATTAGAAGGTGCCCTTTTAAGGGTTTATCACCTACTTAATTACAAACACATAGCCACTTTCAATTCGAATAATGGTTCGACCGTTAGTGATTTATCACCAAGTCAAAGTTTAATTACGATATCTTTGACTTTCGGTCATTAAGCTAATAAAACCTTAACTTTAGAAGCTAAGAACACTTACAATGGTCCTTAGCACGAAAATTAGACTTGAGAAAGCTTCCTACATAACCAGGATGCTCCAGAGATGAGTTATGAGTGAAATTGAAGTCTGCAAGTTCAAAAGAACCAAAACAAGCTCCTTTATATAGGAATTTGAAGGCCCTTGAGATGATTCCAGCTGGTTAGGGAGTTAATCTGATGATCACAGGTGTCCCCATGGCAGTAAAAACCATTTACAAGCCCCTGGTATCGTTCAAAACTCATGCAAAGGCGGTGGACATGCTGCAACATGCAGCTGTCCAGAAAAACTATCGCTGGCAGTCAGTCGCGGCCCGCGTAGCCTTCAGCGGTGGCTCAAGCGCCCCGCGAGGACCCTGAGTTCCGGTAAAAAGTTTGTAGATTTTGCATTTTCAGTCCCTGGTCCATATTTAGTTTAAATAACTTTCGTTTATTGCACTAGTAACCCCCAAAGTTAACTTTTAAGTGTCTTGGGTCATGAAACAAACATTGTTAAGCTCCCGATTAGTTACGAGATCACCCGAAAGGTCTTAATTTCATACGTTGACGCTTTTGCTCCCTATGCCTTAGAATTCACCGCTTTAAGCATTTATTTGCATCGAAACTCTACAAAATCAATATCCGATATCCGTGAGAATATAATAAAATATTACAATGCTTCGGGATTGTTAAAAGGTCACTCAGAGGTAATATTTAACATGTTGACACGTTTAACCCTTGTGCTTTGTAAATTCTATATTTTAAGCACAAACGGCTTTCTACGTCCGACAATTATATTCAACCAGGAATACGAACATCGTGTAAGGTCAATCAGAGGCACATGATTGGCATGTTGACACTTTTGGTCCTTCCACATACATCTTTACAGTGTTTGATAACTTTAGTCCCTCAAGTTAACATTTTAACATAATAGGGTTTATGACACGTGTCACCACTGTATTGGGCTTGATTATGCGAGGTGTTACATCCTCACCCCTTAAAAGAAATCTCGACCTCGAGATTTACTGAAATAAATGAGGGTATATCTGTTTCATCATCTATTCAACCTCCCACGTGTATTCTGGGCCTCTACAGGCATCCCATTTTACTTTTACAATTGGCACACTTTTTCTTTGAAGCTTTTTAACATGCCGATCCTCGATCGACAAAGGTTTTTCGATAAACTTCAAGCTTTCGTCAATCTGCACATCCTTATGCGACATTGCTAGCGATTCATCGGCTAGACATTTCTTTAAATTGCAGATGTGGAATACATTGTGAATCCCACTTAGCTCTTCAGGTAGATTCAGCTTGTAAGCTACAGTTCCAACACATTTGATCATCTCGAATGGCCTATGTATCTTGGGCTCAGCTTGCTCTTTTTGCCAAAACGCATCACCCCTTTCCAGGGTGACACCTTGAGTAACACTTTGTCACCTACCTCGAATTTCAGAGGTTTACGTCTTTTATCCGCGTAACTCTTTTGCCTATCCCTGACAGCTTTTAAATGGTCACGGATTTGAACGATCTTATCCGTCGTCTCGAGGACTATATCAGGTCCTGACAGTTGGATTTCTCCAACTTCCGCCCAACAAACTGGCATTCTGCATTTTCTTCCATACAAGGCCTCAAAAGGCGCGGCTTGGATACTCGAATGATAACTATTATTGTATGAAAATTCAATCAAAGGAAGATGGTTATCCCAACTTCCTCCCAAGTTAATAACACAAGCCCAGAGCATATCCTCCAGCGTTTGAATCGTACGCTCGCTTTGCCCATCCGTCTGAGGATGATAAGCAGTGCTGAAATTTAAACGAGTGCCTAAAGATTGCTGAAAGCTTTTCCAAAAATGAGATGTGTATCTAGTATCCCTATCCGATACAATAGACACCGGTACTCCGTGGAGAGATACTATCTCATCCACGTACAGCTGAGCTAGCTTATCGGAGCTGTGTGTTTCTTTAATAAGTAAGAAGTGAGCTAACTTGGTCAGTCTGTCGACTATAACCCATATCGTATCATTCCCACGTTTTGTTCTTGGTAACTTAGTAATAAAATCCATAGTTACCATTTCCCATTTCCAAGTGGGAAGTTCAGGCCGTTGAAGTAATCCTGACGGCTTTTGATGCTCGGCTTTAACCTATACGCATGTCAGACATTTAGCCACATAAGTGGCTATAGATTTCTTCAAACCTATCCACCAGTAATTTGCCTTTAGATCTTGGTACATTTTATCACTGCCCCGATGTACCGAATATTTAGAACTATGGGCTTCTTAAAGGATTTCATCTCTAAGTCCTCCATAAATTGGAACCCAGATTCGATCGTTTAATCTAAGGATTCCATCCTTGCCATAAGACAATTGATCGGCAGTTACACCTAACTTCTCATTCGGGAAGTTAGTTTCCAAAACAACTTCCTTCTGAGCAGCTAGCAGGCTTTCATTCAAGTTGTTCCTTAATTCGATGCTTTTGGCATTGATCCTTATAGGATTGATCTTTTCTTTTCTGCTAAGTGCATCAGCAACAACATTCGCTTTGCCCGGGTGATAGCGAATTTCATAATCATAGTCGTTCAATGTTTCCATGCAACGACGTTGCCTCATATTGAGATCTTTCTGGTTATATAAATGTTGAAGGATCTTGTGATCTTAATAGAGCACACACTTTGTTCCATAAAGATAATGCCTCCAAAGCTTTAGTGCAAATACAACGGCACCCAATTCTAAATCGTGGGTGGTGTAATTCTTTTCGTGCACCTTCAATTGACGGGATGTATAGGCAATGACCTTGCCTTTTTGCATAAGCACACAGCCCATTCCTGTGTGTGATGCGTCATAATAAACCACAAACTCTTCGACCCCTTCTGGCAATGTCAAGACTGGAGCATTGCTTAATTTCTGTTTAAGAATCTCAAAGGATTCTTGTTGCTTGGGACCCCAATCAAACTTTATATTCTTGTGAGTTAACGAAGTTAGAGGTACAGCAATCCTAGAAAAGTTTTCAATGAAACGTCTGTAGTATCTTGCTAGACCTAAGAAGCTGCGAATTTATGTAGGTGTTTTAGGCGCTTGCCAATTCATAATCGCATCAATCTTAGCGGGATCCACCTGGATACCATGCTCTCTTACCACATGTCCAAGAAATTGGACTTCACGAAGCCAAAACTCACATTTGGAAAACTTGGCGTAGAGCTTCTCTTGTGCAGAAGTTTAAGGATACACCGGAGATGTTTTTCATGATCAGCTTGATTCCTGGAGTAAATAAGTATGTCATTAATGAAGACAATGACAAACTTGTCTAGATACGACTTGCAAAAATGATTCATGAGATCCATGAATGTTGCAGGTGCATTAGTGAGCCCGAAAGGCATCACCAAGAACTCGTAGTGACCATATCGTGTTCTGAATGCGGTTTTGTGCACATCTTCGGTTCTGACCTTCAACTGATGATATCATGATCTTAGATCGATCTTTGAAAAGTAACTTGGTCCTTGAAGCTGATCGAACAAATCGTCGATCCTGGGCAATGGATACCTATTCTTGATTGTAACAATGTTCAGCTTGTGATAATCGATGCATAGACACATCGAGCCATATTTCTTCTTCATAAATAGAATGGGCGCTCCCCAAGGAGAAGTGTTTGGTTTAATAAAACCTTTCTCTAACAAATCATCCAACTGTGTTCTTAATTCCTTCATTTCTGTCGGTGCCAACCGATAAGGAGCTCGTGCTACAGGGGCTGCTCCTGGAATAATATCGATCCTGAATTCCACTTGTCTGTCTGGGGGTAAACCAGGTAACTCTTCAGGAAAAACGTCTGGATAATCAGAAATAACAGGAATGTCTTCGATCTTGGGCTTTGGCTCATCAACGGTCACTTGTGCCATGTAAATGACACAACCTTTTTTCAAACACTTCGATGCCTTAAGTGGTTCACCATAAGGGGTCGTAATGATAACTTGCTTCTTGTCACAGGCAATTTGGGCCTGGTTGCGAGATAACCAATCTATGCCTATAACTATATCGAATCCTGGCAATTTCAACGGAAGCAAAGACAACGGAAAAGAATGATTCCTAATGGATATAAAACATCCATCTAAGATTGTTGAAGCAGTCTCTGTAGGATAGTTTTCACGACCGAAACGATTCGTTCAGAAGAGTTCTTTTCAATACGAGTGGCGGAAACAAACGTATCGAAGTCGTTTCAGCTGAATTGCATAGAAAATCAATTTAAACTGTCTCTGTATTGATATCAGATCGTATTACAAAGCTGGAGACACTTCGGCAGAGCTTCGCTACCGGAATCGAACTGTTACAAATGAATTGGCACGACAGGTATTTATAGGCATGGTGATTTCGTACGAAACAGTACAAACGAAATCAGTTTCACACGAAATAGTGATTTCATGCGAAATGCCCATAAACACACTTTTCTCGTATATCGTGCCCTGATCTATCTAATCTAAACCAAGACTCGATACAAGACGAAGTCGACAGACATATGCACCAACAGTCTCTATGGTACCATCGGGCAATTCTACCTCGTATTTTATGTTTAGAGTTTTAACAGACAGATTTAACATTTATAAAATTTATTGTCTACAAAAGACTTATCTGCACTAGAATCAAATAAAACTCTAGCATATACATCATTGATGAGGAATGTACCTTTTATAATATTATCATTCTGAACTGCTTCCTGAGCATTCAATTGGAAGACTCGAGCATTGGTCTTTTTAGCCTCCTCAGGTTTCTTTGGATGTTTCGGGCAGTTAGTCTTTATGTGCCCCTTCTCGTTGCAACCATAACTGGTTGCATCCTTCATTTTCTTGCAATCCAAAGTTCTATGCTCTTTGGACTTGCAGATCCCACAAACTTTAGGCTGTGAATGCGATTGCGACTGCGATTCAAATTTGCACTTTCCAAAATGGTGTTTGTTGCAGACTTTACACTTGGGCTTCTCCCTTGTCTCCTGGGTATCCTTTCTAAACCCAGAACCCTTCTTATGCTCAGAGTTCTCCTTTCGTTTCTTATCGGAGTGATGAGAACTCTCATCCTCCCGCTTTCGCTTTCCTTCATCTGAAGCTTTGATAGACTTGTTTCTGACTGCATCGAGTGTGAGAGATAGAGACAGATCCACCACTGACCTATATGTGGTAGGTCTGGATGCTTTCACATTTCCCTTGATTTCTGGAGCCAGACCTCCTATAAAACGTGCTATGCGCTTTGGTTCCGGTGTGACCAAATAAGGAACCAATCGGGACATGGTATTGAAGCTTGAAACATACGCTTGACAGTCCAAATTCTTCATGACCAGAGTCAAGAAGTCAGTCTCGATTTTCTCTACCTCATGCTGAGGACAGAAGTTTTCCTTGATCAGTGCAACAAATTGATCCCAAGACAAGTTATACAATGGGATCTTCCCTGTGGCTTGGATTAATGACCTCCACCAAACCAAAGCTTCACCTTTAAATGATTGTGAAACAAACTTCACAATATCCTATTCCGCACAACCACTGATATCAACTACAGTATCCATCTCGTCGGGCCATTTCATACAATCAATGGCTCCTTTTTCTACTGTAAAGTCCCTTGGCTTGCAAGAGACAAAGTATTTGTAAGAACAGGTTTTGACACGTGGCTCCTGATTAAGCACAATTTGTTTGGATGGGATACTTTTCTGATTCGACGAATGATGAGAATCGTCCTTATGAGATGTATGAGTCTTGGAAGGTGGTTTTGTATGAGGTACAGACTGGGTCCTAGTGCGAGTACCACTTGGTTCTTTGAATTGTCTGTCAATGGCTCGAGTGACAGCATTATCTATTAATGCTTGTAGGTCTGCAACAGCTACATGTATTCTGGTGTTATCATTTCTCTCCCTTGGATGACTATTAACCTCTTGAGATTCAGCCATGTAGCTTGATTGCTATAAAAATGATGACAACAATTTATTCAGAAGTCTATTATGGAATCGTCATTTTCGATGATTCATTAACTATGGTATAAATAGACCATATTTGTTTAATTTGATAATCAGGTTCATTTTAAACATTTCATTATAGTTAATCTAGTTATAAACTATTAAGGATATTAAAATGGCATAAAAAGGCCTTGTCACAAGGACAGTTGTGAATTTATGAACCATGATCTTATAGGATCTAGGCATTTAGGTTTGAATATAGTTCATTACCTTTCTTGACAGGGAGTCATAGACTACAACTGTCTTTTATCTTATAGGACAATAGGTATAGCCCATAGGCATTCCATTATTAATGGATGTTTATAATATGATCATCTTATTTGATGATTTGAGCCATGATTTCTAGATCATTAGGCTTAAATAAGGAATTGAAAGAATCCAATATAAGGATGACTAGTGCGATTTTCTCGAACCACACGTGTCAAGAGTGCTAACACGTTCTCAGGTGTTAATAAGGATTTATTATCTTAAAAAGGTTCTACCATCATGGCCATGTCTTATTGACACATAAGCTAGGTTATACCTTTAAGAGTTTCTTTTAAGATTTAATGGCAGATCAATTTAAAATTGAATTGATGTTTTGATTTTGTGATTTTAATATATATATATATATATATATATATATATATATTTTAATGCCAAATGTAATTTCAAAAAGGAAACTTCATAATAAGTCCTACAATTACAATAATGCCCTAAACGAGTCTTAAGAGAAATAACATTGTCCACGCAGGGACAGAAACAAGAAAGACAAGTCCACGCAGGGACTAAATACATAAATAAATGTCTACGCAAGGACTTAATTGAAATTTAAAAAAAATTACAAAATAATAAATAGGGATTTTTAATAGTCCCTCTTCTTCTTCTTCCCCTTTATAAGGTTTGCCAAACCCTTTAGCAGACCACGGCGGCTCCTACGCTCTTCGTCTACCCTTTGTTCCACCTCGTGCAAACCTCTGAAGTATTTCTTGCTGCTGCGGTGGTTGTATTTGTAGCGGCTGTGGCGGCTGCTGCTGCTGAGGTTGAGGAGGCGGTGGGTATTGATACCCATATGCTGGGTACCCAGTTGGGTACGTAGCTGGAAAGGGTCCAGGGTAGAGAGCATTGTAGTTTTTTGCCTCGATATACGGGTCAACGGCAGGGGCATTGTTGTACTTGTAACCCGAGTAAGCTTGCTGCTCAAACGGGTTATATCCAGATGCACCTGGGTATGATGGAATTGGGTTTTCATAACCCATGGGCGGTGCTGGTGCGACTGGCGCAGAGTCGACTTTAGAAAACTGCATTTGAAGGCCCACCCATTTGCGGGTCTTCATAAAGCGACGGGTAGTTGTTGTTGCTGGAGTGTTGGGGGTGCTGAAGTGAAAACCCCCATGCACGGACATCTGTGCACCTCTTCTTCGCCTCGGTGGTTCTGGAGGCAGTGGCTGCTCAGGCGCTGGCAGTGGCGGTGGTGTAACACCCCGTGTTTCGAAAGTCAAGGTCAAAGTCAAGATTGAAGTCAAAGGAAGAAAAGATTGCTAATAACGATCTGTCACTCCTTGCTCAACTCCTGTTTTGACTTCTTTGACTTATAGTTAATATATTTATGTTATCGCTTTAGTTGTATTATGTGGAGTATCTATTAATAATCGAGGTTTAATCGCATATTAATCGCATGTTTAATCGATTTATCTCTTATCGCTATCGCACCCGCAACTCGAATTGTGTGTTCTGGATATTGTTTTGCGTGTGTGTGCTATTTATGTGTTACTTGTGCATGTTATGTTTATGTTGAGGTGTTAATCACAATCGCAAACCAATCGCATCGCAATCGAATCAAAAACGCTAAACGCAAGTTATTTATAGTGATTGTATGTTACATATAGTAGTTATGTTAACTAATGAGAAATACTATCGCATCGCTCTCTCGAATCGCATCGCAACGCTCAATGCCTGAATCGAAATGACTAAACTCATCGCGCCGAACTCACAGATCGAGTGGCCAACCGATCGAGTAGCCATCCGATCAGATTGCCAGCTGATCGGGTTGCCACCTTATCGGACTGCCACCCGATCGACCAGCCTTTTTCCTCACTTTCCTTTTTAGGAAACCCTATAAATACCCCCACATGTCACATCACTTGATGTGACAGCTCTCTACTCGACCCAGCCGCACTCAAGCTCTATTTCTCTCGATTTCTCTCAAATTCTTGTAAGTTTCCAACCTAAATCTTGTACTTTTATGATCTACACACACTTCCTCATCATTCTATCTTTCAAATCTCAACTTTTAACCGAGAAATCAGCGGATTTGAGGTGTTCTAGGATGATGTCATCATGGTGTTCTTATGAACTTCATGTTTTGACTTCAATCCACCAAGAACAACTTGGATCTGGACGATTTACACATGAATAAACAAAGATCTTGCATACATCTGAACATATTCATGGTGAAAAGGATTGAAAGATGGTTTTCCAACTTTCTTTCAACTCTTTTACACTCAAACCCGATAGAATCGGAGCTCGTTCTGATCTTCTACCCATTCTTGGTGATGTATTAGTTCCAGATCTGAATTCTATCCGAGAGATATTGATTTTGGGTTTGAACATGAACTACTGGCTCAAACCGTGAACCAGTCGGACTAGGGTGATTCCTGTTCGGTCGGGTCACTTGGGCCGAGATAAGGGTTCTGTTGTTCAAGCAAGTCATCAAAATGTCTCGTTCAAAATCACAGAACTTCAAACGAAATCAACTGACATGACGATCTAGCCGTTGGGACGGATTGCCATCCGATCGGATTGTCGTCCAATCGGGTTGCACTTGGTTTCATACTCAAACTTTTATTCAAAGATTTCAAGGATCTGAACGTTGAACGGATTACCGCCCGATTGGATTGCCATCCTATCGAGCGACCGTCCGATCGTGTGACGTTTTGGGACTTGGATACTTAAACAATTTTCAACATGTTCAATACATACGGATTGCCACCCGATCGGATAGCCATCCGATTGAGTGATCGTCCTGCTGTGAACTTGTTCTCAAACTGAGAAGCCTCGCCAATCGGATTGCTGTCCGATCGAACGACCGTTCGATCGACCGACCTGAAAGGTAGAGATACTTCTCTATTTTTAAAATGTTACAACGAAAACTTCAAAGTACAAACCATCATACACAAACACATCACTCACCAAACGAGGTGTCAATCCAATCGAATGGCCATCCGATCGGATTGCCATCCGATCGGATTACCATCCGATCCTTGGTACACCTACACCGTTTTACGCGCCGACTTTCGCTTATGCTATCGTTAACTGTTTAGGCTAATTCCGCTCTAGCGCTCCCTTCAATCCATTAACTCTATCGGTGTGAGTATACTCGAACCCTTTTTGTTTTATGCACTTTTGGGTGTTACATATGTTACTTATTCTAAATCACATCAAACACACTACGCAATACTTTAACGCTAACCGCTACCACATGTTATACGTGACTCGATGAATGCTTGTTTGTTATGTTTACACATAAATTGTTGTCTACCTGCCTTAGCAACGATAGTACTATAGTTTGGACTCAGCACCTATTCACTCAGGGGTTGTTAAGGACTATTAATCACATGATTCGCAGTGGTGAATATGTGTTACAAAATGCCTTGCGCGGTCAACCCACACTCATTGGTATTGATAGGATCATGTCGATAACTTACGTGCTTCACATTACACGTTGTACGTGCTGGTTATATGTAAACGATTTCGAACTCTATTATGCTATTATCAAACTTGTATGCTCACCTTTACACTATGTGTATTGACTTTTACTTTAACGTATGTGGCAGGTGCTTAAGATGCTAGGACGCTTGTTTGCTGTGTGATGAAATCGAGGCTAGGAAGGAGTCTAGAAACAAACAAACAAACTATCTTATTTAAAATCTGAGTTATTGGATCAGTATTTGTTTATGAGACAATTATTTGTAATAACTGTTTTATTTAGATATGTTATGGTATGGGACATGACGTTTTAAATATCTGGTAATTAATAGTTGTTATGGATACTCATGGACAATCTGTTTCGCTCAGTGCCGCGCCCTGATGTTTCCGCCATCGGTTGGGTTGTGACAGATTGGTATCAGAGCCATAACTATAGGGAATTAGGCAAGACTCGACCTAGTCCGGGTCGATGTCTTAGAACTACCTAGTTTATAGTCTAAGTACCAACAGACCGACTCGTGCACGCCCAGTAGGGGTTTTGTATGAGCTTGCTCGCTATTTCTCGCTCGAACTCGCTGTACACTACACACTTACGCAAACATCGCATACTACAGTTCTACGCAAGATCAGCCTTTCCTAAGGCTAATTATTCATACACAAACGAATGATCTGGTTGAGACTAGGTGTGAAAACCGCAAACTCTCGATCAGATTACTCGTTCGAATTGCTATTTTTACTATAAAACAAGAGAAATTGCGTTGAATTAGGAGTGAAATCCATACTTCGCGCAAATCTCTTAATCAATCTCGTGATTTTATCACACAAGAAGGAACGTTGTCGCTAAGTTAGGGGTGAAACCCGAACCTTGATGACACGTTCTACTCTCTAATGTGGTTTTCAAAACTCTCACCAAAGTCTCGACGGACTCCAACAACTTGAAGTCAAACTGCAACTGGAAGGATGCGTGCCGATCACTCGAATTGAAGCGAGAGCACAGTCCTGAAGGCCAAAGTGTGCACTTAAAGTCCTTGTGAACAGTCGAATCACTTTGGGTAGTCGACGTCTACCTAGCCGAAGACAATCTATTCTCGATTTCTATGTGTTTCGATTCTGAGCCCGAAACTGCTGACTCCGATATTTGTCGATTTTATGTGGATTTTATGTGTTTTATGTGATTACATGTGTCAATTTTGGTGATTTATTCGTTTTCGCTGTCCATTTCAATCAACACGCACAACTCGCACTGCACATCTATCTCAATACGCTAACAAATCGCTGGTCATTATTCGCAATCGCTGCTCGATACTCGTAATCGCCATAATTAATCGCTATACGTGCTGTGAAGGATAGGGAATACGTGCAACATATAGCTAGGTTTCTGTATTCTGAGTGCCTCATGTGCTTCTATGCCTTACGTGCTTATGTGTTTTTGTGCTCTATGTGATTATGTGCTTATGTGGTTATGTGCCTATGTGTTTCTGTGTTTATGAGGATACGTGTTCCTGAGCTTTATAGTGAATCGCTAGACTATACTAGGAATAATCGAAATTTATGTTGAGTCCTGTGACGATGTCTATTGCAGACAATGTCGTCATCTGGATCTCGCGCTACTCAAGCTGCTCGCCGAAAGCAAGCAGATAAACGCCTCGCCGCTATGATCACTAAGCAAATGGCGAAAGTTGTTCCTCAGATCATCAGTGAACTATACGAAAATGTGAGCAAATCTTCTGAAGAGTCCAGGACTGAAACCCCTAAGGCTGCTTTTAGCTTCAAGCAGTTCAAAGCTTGCGGACCGAAAGAATTTACTGGCGAAGATGGTCCTACGGCCTTATTCCAATGGTTTGATTCGATCGAGGTCACCCTACGCCAGAGTGGCTGTCCTGACGATCTCCACACTCTGAATGCTACCGGCATCTTCCAATCCCGAGTGCTAGATTGGTGGACGGCCGAGAGAAACAAATGCGAAAACGATGCAGCTTATAGTTTGACGTGGGATGAGTTGAAGGACGTCATGTTGGAATGTTTTGCCCTCCCCACGAGCGCCAAAAGTTGGAGGACGAATTCTGGTATATCAAGTAGAAGGATGGTGACAATGCTGCTTTAACTGCTCGCTTCAAGCAGCTTAGCATAATCTGTCCTGATCAAGTCAAGACTCCTGATGTAGCGATTAAGAAGTATATTCGAGCTCTGCCAGATTGTGTCATAGATTTTATGCAAGCTTCAAAACCAGCAACAATCGAGGAAACTTACCTGCTTGCAACTGAAATAAATGACAAGCGAGTCAAGTCTGGCTACTGGGATAAAGCAGCCAAGAATCTACATCAAGCTATCACCGCACCAACCGCTGAAACCGTTGCCACTCCTCAGTCTTCAAAGGCCTCTCGTCGCAAGAGGAAGAACAACAGCAACTCCAGCAACAAGAACTGTGCTATAACCACTGCTGCCCCACTCCAAGTTGTACCAGCTTAGCAGCAGACTCAACACCGCCAAGTCGCGGCACCAGTTACTCAAGCACCGCCGACAAAGCGTGCTTATACTGGCCCTCACCCTCCCTGCCTGACTTGTACCTATCACCACCCAGTGGGGATCGCTTACAGATTTTATGTACACTGCAACATGTACGGCCATTTCACCGCCAACTCTCGTACAGGTCCTCGTCAAGCTCCAGCTCCAGCTACTACTCATCAAGCTCTACTTCCTGCTCCTCAAGGCCAACAAGTGGCTTCGGCACCCGCGATCAATGCTAGAGTCTGCTTTGCGTGTGGTGCCCCAATCGGGTTGTGAAGCAAGAGCCACAACAGTAGTAGCCCCAACAGCAGTAGCCCTAGCAGCAGCAGCAGCCTTAGCAACAACAGCAACAAGCAGCTCGCGCTCGAACTTTCAACATTAATGTGCGCCATGCTCAGGCTGACAACAACGTGGTCAATGGTACGTTCCTTGTGAATGGTATTTATGCTTAGTGTTTGTTTGATACTAGAGCCGATAACTGTTTTGTATCGTTTGAGTTTGAAAAGCTTCTTAATCATAAGCGCGCCCATCTCCCCTCGACGTTCGATGTTGAAGTTGCCACCGGAAGAACCGTCGCCGTCAACTCTGTTCTTCGTGATTGTACTCTCGGACTCAACAATCACATCTTTCCTATCGACCTTATTCCGATGCAGCTCGGTAGTTTTGATGTCATAATAGGCAAGGACTTTCTTCGCGAAAACCATGCCGAAGTTGTTTGCTTCGATAAGATGATTCGATTCTCGCTCGCTAATGGTGATCAACTTTGTGTATATGGCGAAACTCTCTCGAAAGACCTCAAGCTCATGTCATGTATCCAAGCTAGCAAGTATCTCTGCAAGGAATATAGAGCTTTCTTGGCTAACATTGTAGTAGCGGGGGAGGAAAAGAAAAGAAAGACTGAAGTGAAAGACGTTACGGTTGTTTGTGAATTCCCTAACGTTTTTCCTGAAGATCTTCCAGGTTTACCTCCGAGTCGTGATATCGACTTTCACATCGACCTCATTCCTGGAGCAAATCCTGTTGCCAGAGCTCCTTATCGACTCGCTCCATCCGAAATACGCGAACTCTCGAGTCAGCTCTAGGAATTGCTTGACAAAGGCTTTATTCGCCCTAGCACCTCTCCTTGGGGCACACCAGTCCTTTTCGTCAAAAAGAAAGATGGGTCGTTCCGGATGTGCATCGACTATCGGGAATTAAATAAGCTGACGATCAAGAATCGTTACCCTCTGCCTCGCATCGATGATTTTTTTGACCAGTTACAAGGTGCTACGTGTTTTTCCAAGATCGATCTACGCTCAGGCTACCACCAGTTACGCATACAAGTGGAGGATATTCCCAAAACCGCTTTTCGCACTCGATACGGCCACTACGAGTTCGTTGTTATGCCTTTCGGTTTAACCAACGCACCGGCGGTTTTTATGGATCTGATGAATCGCGTGTGTAAACCTTTTCTCGACCGCTTCGTCATCGGGTTCATCAATGATATCCTGATCTATTCCAAGTCGAAAGCCGAACACGCGCAACATCTACGTTTGGTTCTCGAGCTACTCCGGGGGAATCGACTCTATGCCAAGTTATCCAAGTGTGAATTCTGGCTGGAGGAGGTTCAATTCCTCGGTCACATTGTCAATAGTCAAGGTATTCACATCGACCCCGCGAAGATCGAAGCTGTCAAGAGTTGGGTCACACCTAAGAACCCGTCTGAAGTCCGTTCTTTTCTCGGACTAGCGGGCTATTATCGCCGATTTATCGAAGGATTCTCTAAAATCGCTGTGCCGCTCACCTCCCTCACGCAAAAAGACAAGCCTTTTGTTTGGGGAACTGGACAAGAGACTGCCTTTAAAACTCTCAAGCATATGCATTGCAATGTTCCTGTTCTTGCTTTACCCGACAAAAACGATGACTTTATCGTCTATTGTGATGCCTCGAACCTTGGCCTTGGTTGTGTTCTCATGCAACGAGACAAGGTTATTGCTTACGCATCTCGTCAGCTCAAGATCCATGAGAAGAACTATACAACCCACGACCTCGAGCTAGGCGCAGTTGTTTTTGCGTTAAAGATCTGGCGACACTACCTTTATGGTACCAAGTGTACGATCTTCACCAATCATAGGAGCCTACAACATATCTTTGACCAGAAAGAACTAAATATGCGTCAACGCCGGTGGGTGGAACTTCTCAACGATTATGACTGTGAGATTCGTTATCACCCTGGCAAAGAAAATGTCGTTGCTGACGCTCTCAGCAGACGGAGTTATTTGCACAGCGCTTGTAATGTTCAAGCCTAATATGATCTCGAAACCCTCATCTGCGAAGCTCAACATGCCTGCTTTAATGAACGCACTTTGAAGAAGGAAAAGATTCTCAACGATGGAGCCCAGCTAGAGAATAAGTCGAATGGGATATTCCATTATCTGGACTGAATTTGGATCCCTAAACGGACCAATTTACGACAGATTTTGATGGACAAAGCTCACAAATCCCGATATTCTATTCATCTCGGTGCCGACAAGATGTACCAGGACCTGCGCTACAAGTACTGGTGGCCGGGCATGAAGAGAGATATCGCCCTCTATGTTTCGAAATGCCTGACTTGCTTGAAAGTCAAGGCTGAGCACCAAAGACCCTCTGGCTTACTCGTTCAACCCGAGATCCCTGTGTGGAAGTGGGAGAGTATAGCTATGGACTTCATAACGAAACTTCCGCGCACGCCCACAGGTCACGACAGCATCTGGGTTTTCGTTGACCAGTTGACTAAATCTGCTCACTTTCTGCCGATACGGGAAGACTACAAGGTAGAAAAATTAGCCCAAATCTACACCAAAGAGATCATTTATCGACATGGGACGCCTCGTGACATAATTTCTGACTGCGATGCTCGGTTTACCTCGCGTCTTTGGGAGACATTTCAATCTGCTCTCGGTACAGTACAGTACTTAACCTAAGTACCGCTTTCCATCCCCAAACTGACGATCAGACTGAATGAACGATTCGTACCCTTGAAGACATGCTCCGTTCGTGTGTCATAGATTTCGGTGGTAATTGGGATGCATACTTACCTTTAGTCGAATTCTCGTACAATAACAGTTATCATTCCAACATTCAAATGGCACCATTTGAGGCATTGTATGGAAGAAGATGTCGATCGCCTATTGTATGGCACGAGATCAGACACTCACAATTAACCGGTCCTGAGCTATTGCAAGAAACAACTGACAAAATCCTCCAAATTTGAGATAATCTACTGAAAGCTCAGAGTCGTCAGAAAAGTTACGCCAATAGACGACGCAAGCCCCTCGAATTTGACGTTGGCGACCATGTACTCCTAAAGGTGTCACCTTGGAAGGGTGTGGTCAGATTCGGCAAGAGACGAAAGCTCGCGCCTCGATATGTGGGACCCTTTAAGATTCTAGAAAGGATCGGAAAAGTGGCTTATAGTTAATCTATTTATGTTATCGCTTTAGTTGTATTATGTGGAGTATCTATTAATAATCGAGGTTTAATCGCATATTAATCGCATGTTTAATCGATTTATCGCTTATCGCTATCGCACCCGCAACTCGAATTGTGTGTTCTGGATATTGTTTTACGTGTGTGCTATTTATGTGTTACTTGTGCATGTTATGTTTATGTTGAGGTGTTAATCGCCATTGCAAACCAATCGCATCGTAATAGAATCAAAAACGCTAAACGCAAGTTATTTATAGTGATTGTATGTTAGATATAGTAGTTATGTTAACTAATGAGAAATACTATCGCATCACTCTCTCGAATCGCATCGCAATGCTCAATGCCTGAATCAAAACGACTAAACTCATTGCGCCGAACTCACGGATCGAGTGACCAACCGATCGGGTGGCCATCCGATCGGATTGCCATCCGATCGGGTTGCCATCCGATCGAGTTGCCACCCGATTAGGTTGCCACCCGATCGGACTGCCACCCGATCGACCAGCCTTTTTCCTCACTTTCCTTTTTTGGAAACCCTATAAATATCCCCACATGTCACATCACTTGATGTGACAGCTCTCTACTTAACCCAGCCGCACTCAAGCTTTATTTCTCTCGATTTCTCTCAAATTCTTGTAAGTTTCCAACCTAAATCTTGTACTTTTATGATCTACACACACTTCCTCATCATTCTATCTTTCAAATCTCAACTTTTAATCGAGAAATCAGCGGATTTGAGGTGTTATAGGATGATGTCATCATGGTGTTCTTATGAACTTCATGTTTTGGCTTCAACCCACCAAGAACAACTTGGATCTGGGCGATTTCCACATGAATAAACAAAGATCTTGCATAGATTTGAACATATTCATGGTGAAAAGGATTGAAAGACGGTTTTCCAACTTTCTTTCAACTCTTTTACACTCAATGCACTCAAACCCGATAGAATTGGAGCTCGTTCTGATCTTCCACCCATTCTTGGTGTGTATTGGTTCCATATCTGAATTATATCTGAGAGATATTGATTTCGGGTTTGAACATGAACTACCGACTCGAACCGTGAACCGGTCAGACTAGGGCGATTCCTGTTCGGTCAGGTCACTTGGGCCAAGATAAGGGTTCTGTTGTTCAAGCAAGTCATCAAAACGTCTCGTTCAAAATCACAGAACTTCAAACGAAATCAAGTGGCAAGACGATCTGACCGTTGGGACGGATTTCCGTCCAATCGGATTGCCATCCGATCGACCGGCCATCCGAACGGGTTGCACTTGGTTTCATACTCAAACTTTTATTCAAACATTTCAAGGATCTAAACGTTGAACAGATTACCGCCCGATCGGATTGCCATCCATAGCTACTGTTAAAGGACTCCACTTCCAATTTGTGGATGGCATCATAGCTACTGTATTCACGTTTGATAGGTTCCTTAAAATCATTCCATGGGGTGGCATTAGCAGCCGCCAGCCCCAGCATCGTAACTTGCGCGTTCCACCAAGTTTGCGCAGTGCCTTCGAGAATATCAGTGGCATATTTCACCTTACAAGCCTCGGGTCATTCGCACCTTCGAAGGACGATTCGAGTTCCTCGAACTAATGGAGGAGTACAACAGCTCCTTCAGTGTCGCTGAAAGTAGTAGGACGACAGTCCATAAAAGTCTTGTATGTGTATACAGGAGGCTGAGCGTGTTGACTTGTCGTGTGCGTAAGAGAAATCAAAATTAAGCACAAGTGTTGAGTTACGAGAGTAGGATCTAAAGATCCTAGAGTAAGTGGTGATGGCAGGTTACACCTCCTGCCTAGGCAGCTGCGAGTGCTGCAGTAACTTGTTCAGTGATCGAAGCCGCCAACTGGGCTTGAGTTAGGTTAACGCGTCCACTCATGATCTTGACATCAAGGAGAACATGTGAGTGAGAGGTTCGCGAATAGTGCGAAGAGAGTGAGCACACAAGTATTCCCGAGCAATAACATATAATAGGTTCTGTAATCTGAGCATACCACGAGCAAAGTTCTATGTAATTCTAGCATGTAGGTAAAGTTACATGAATAATAGTACCTATAATGTTGAGCCTTGCACGTGGAGCGAAGCGTCGTTGTGGATCGTTGAGAGCACTGTTCTGGTTATAGTCTGGTTTTAACAAAATCGTTTTCCCTTTATTAAAACCGAGTTCTCTATAACCAATGGCTCTGATACCAATCTGTCACACCCCCAAAATCCACACGCGGAGTATCACCGCTTGGAGGCGTGACTGACCAGGATCAAGCCACCAATCATATCAAACGTAATAAGAATTAAATGTGATTTAAACCAAACGATATGAAAGGTGTTCCAACAAAGCATGTTAAGTGTAAAGCGGAAGCATAAAATGTAAACCCAACGTAAGTAATAAGTTCAATGTTTAATGTTTCAATATAAGATCACAATCCGTGCCCACAACGACCTGCTCCTCCCTGTGCAAGCTCCATATGTACCTAAGGTCCTGCAAGGCATGTAACAGAGGATCAACAACTAGTTGAGCGAGTTCACAGGAAGTAAATGCGTAATAGTAAGTTTCGTATGTAACATGTGGCTCTACTGGGCCGTTAGTACGTTCTAATGGTGGGGGCTTCCCATGTTGTATATCCACTAGACTATTCGTAACCATAAGTATCCTTCCCAATCCGAGGATAGTAGTAAGTATAAGTTTACGTAGATTTTATGTAATTGCCCTTCCCAACCGAGGACAGTACGTAGCGAGTACGTAGGTTTAGCGCTGGCGTCCTTCCCAATCCGAGGACGGTAGTACGTAGGTTTAGCACTGGCGTCCTTCCCAATCCGAGGACGGTAGTACGTAGGTTTTACGTAGGTTTAGTGCTGGTGTCCTTCCCAATCCGAGGACAGTACGTAGGCTTTACGTAGAATTTGGCACAGGCATCCTTCCCAATCCGAGGACCGTGGTAAGTAGTCTAGTGGTGATGTAAGTACAAGAAATCATTCAATCCCATTCCCAACCCACCTGGGGAATCCCATGCCTTGGTAAGAGTGTGAACTCACCTTGGTTTGCTCGGTATTGCTTAGTATGTGCTCAAAGTAAATCAATCACGTCCTAGAGTATGCACGTATAGAATAATCAGTTTGTGTTTAAGTTGTTCACGTATAAGCAGGTAACACGTAATCACAATCATACCAGTCATGTTTAACATTTAACAGCAGTTACATATTCCAGTTAGCACTTAACAGAATTAACCCAAGTTACTGCACATATCAGCTATTCGGCGAAACACACAATTGGCGAAACACAATAGTTGGCGAAACACATTAGTTGGCGAAACACATGCTTTGGCGAAACACGTTGTTTCGTCGAGGTCTCCTTCGGCGAAACAGAACTTCTAATTCGTCGATTACTCTTGGCGAAACACATTCTGTTTCGCCGAGAGTTCTGTTTCGTCGATTCAGCAGTTACGTCATATCAGTTACGAATCACACATAAACCCTAATCATTCTAACAGCCGTCATCAATAACATAAATCATAAGAAGATCAATGTGTATATCGAATCATCATAACTCAAATCATCCAAGAATCGTTGTCTAGCATAAACCCTAGTTTATGTGTGTAACATATCAATTAACATACAAAATCATATCATTGAACCCTATCAAGATACTAATGTAATCAGAATCAGGCCATATAAACAACATTCAGAACCGAGCATTTGATTGTATCAAGTTTCGCATATCATTTATATATCCTACTATATCATATCATAACAAAATCTATATCATCATCATCATCATCATACTCTTATCGCAGCAATAACACATATCAACCATAAGCACAAGCATGAATCGAGATATCACAGAAACATGAACCGATTAACGAACACATACTAACCGAGATATGAGAAATACGAATCGATCGCTAGGGATATCTTCGAGAAGCTCCTACTGCCGTCACACAGGAGAGAAGGGCTCTAGGGTTTCGGTTGTTATGATAAAAGTGTGAACTAATGTTGTTTTACGTATTAAAACTCGGAATAACAAGCTGGGCCCGAACTGGGCTTTTGGCGAATCTGGGCTCGGCGAAACACATTCTGTTTCGTCGAGTTGCAGTTGGCGAAACAGGCTTTGTTTCGTCGGAATGGACTTGGCGAAACACACTTGTGTTTCGTCAGACTCTTCCTATGTTAAGCAGTTTATGTTTCACGACATGTTATACAATCCAACACATAATCACGCAAACACAATACGTTATCATATCACAACTATATAGTCAAAGTCAATGTGCATTGAATGCGAATAAAGAATGTCGGAAATTCGAGTTGTCACATTATCCCCAACTTGAAAGAAATTTCGTCCCGAAATTTAGCATGCGGTTACTGAGGAAGCTAATGGTGTGACGTTGTTTACCTGTATTGTATCGCGGCTCCCCGAGCAGGTTTGCGAAGATTACTGGTTTTCTTGGGGTGTCACATTATCCCCCCGTTGATTTGGAATTTCGTCCCGAAATTCTGTATTGGTAGCTTCAGCCTCAGTAGTAGTTGCATTGGTTCCGAATAACTGGGGATACTTGAGTTTCATTTGATCTTCACGCTCCCAGGTGAACTCTGGGCCGCGACGGGAGTTCCAACGAACTTGTACAAGAGGGATTCTCGTTTTCTTGAGGACCTTAACATCCTGGTCCGTGATCTCAACTGGTTCTTCGACGAACTGCAACCGCTCGTCGATGGTGAGTTCCTTCAAGGGAACTATGTGGGTCTCATCTGACATACACTTCTTCAGATTCGACACGTGAAAGACATTGTGAACTGCACTGAGTTCAGCTGGTAAATTCCATCCGTAGGCTACCCTGCCTATCTTCTCAATGATTTCGAAAGGTCCAACGTATCGTGGATTAAGTTTGCCGCGTTTTCCAAAACGAACCACACCCTTCCAGGGTGAAACTTTGAGTAACGCTCGATCCCCAACCTGGAATTCGAGTAGTTTTCTGTCTTTATCTGCGTATGCTTTCTGACGGTCGCGAGCTGCCGCCATGCGTTGTCGTATCTGAGCAATCTTTTCTGTAGTATCAACAACCATTTCTGGACCTGTGATCTGACTATCTCCCACCTCTGCCCAACAGAGAGGTGACCAGCATTTACGCCCGTACAATGCCTCGAATGGAGCAGCTTTAATGCTGGTGTGGTAACTGTTATTGTATGAAAATTCTACAAGTGGCAGATGTTTTTCCCAACCATTGCCAAAGTCGATTACGCACGCCCGAAGCATGTCTTCTAGAGTTTGAATAGTGCGCTCAGACTGCCCATCCGTCTGAGGATGATAAGCTGTGCTCATGTCTAATCGAGAGCCAAAAGATTTGTGCATTGCTTGCCATAGTTCTGAAGTAAAACGTGCGTCACGATCAGAAATAATAGAGGTGGGCACCCCGTGCCTCGAAACAACTTCCTTAAGATATATGTCTGCTAGTGTGGAGAACTTATCCGTTTCCTTGATTGCCAGGAAGTGAGCAGACTTAGTGAGTCGATCCACGATCACCCAAATAGTGTCATTTCCGTGTTGAGATCTAGGTAAGCCAGTAACAAAATCCATGGAAGTTTGTTCCCATTTCCACTGCGGTATCTCAGGTTGTTGGAGTGGTCCTGACGGTTTCTGATATTCTGCCTTGACTCTCGCACAAGTCAAGCATTTGCTAACGTAGGTGGCTATGTGGGCCTTCATGCTAGGCCACCAATATGTAGTTTTGATATCGTGGTACATTTTATCTGAACCTGGATGTTCCGAGTAGCAAGACTTGTGTGCTTCATCCATCGCAAGTTCTCGTAAGTTGCTATAGTGTGGGACCCAGATGCGTCATGTTACGTAATAAGCACCATCTTCCTTCTGTTCTAAGCGTTGCCTTGAGCCGCGTAGGGCTTCAGCCCTGACGTTGTCTGGTTTCAATGCTTCTACCTGAGCATTTCGTATTTGGGAAGGAAGACTAGACTGTATAGTGAGTTGTAAAGCTCGCACGCGCTTAGGTGCGGTGTCCTTTCGACTGAGGGCGTCAGCCACAACATTGGCTTTGCCTGGATGGTACCTGATTGAGCATTCGTAGTCATTCAACAGTTCGACCCATCGTCGTTGACGCATATTCAGTTCTTTCTGTTTGAAGATATGTTCGAGGCTTCTGTGATCAGTGTAGATTGCGCACTTGGTACCATACAAATAGTGTCGCCATATCTTAAGTGCAAAAACAACCGCTCCCAGCTCTAGGTCGTGTGTCGTGTAATTCCGTTCGTGAATCTTAAGTTGGCGCGAAGCATAAGCAATAACTTTATCCCTTTGCATCAATACACATCCAAGACCTTGGATAGATGCGTCGCAGTAGACTACAAAATCATCCGTGTCTTCAGGCAGTGAGAGGATAGGTGCGCTGCAAAGTCTATCCTTTAAGTGCTGAAACGCTGAGTCCTGTGTATTACCCCAACGGTAAACAACACCTTTCTGCGTCAGTAGTGTAAGCGGCTGTGCAATCTTCGAGAAGTCTTTAATGAACCTTCTGTAGTAACCCGCCAAACCCAAGAATTGGCGTATTTCAGTTGGTGTACGAGGTGCAGGCCAGTTCTTGATCGAATCCACCTTGGATGGATCGACATGAATCTCATCCTTGTTTATCACGTGGCCTAAGAAGTGGACTTCACGAAGCCAGAAGTCGCATCTTGAAAACTTAGCGTATAGCTGTTCCGTTCGAAGGAGTTCCAGAATAAGTCGTAAATGCCGCTCGTGTTCCTCCTGACTCTTCGAATAGATCAGTATGTCGTCGATGAAAAACAATGACAAACTTGTCAAGATAAGGTTTGTACACCCTGTTCATAAGATCCATGAAAACTGCAGGCGCGTTCGTCAGCCCGAATGGCATGACCAGAAACTCGTAATGGCCGTAGCGTGTTCTGAAAGCTGTTTTGGAGACGTCCTCATCCCGAACTCTCAGCTGATGGTATCCTGACCTCAGGTCTATCTTGAAGTAGTAGCTCGACCCTTGCAACTGGTCGAATAAGTCGTCGATGCATGGAAGAGAGTAGCGGTTCTTCACAGTCACCTTGTTCAATTCGCGGTAGTCTATACACATGCGGAATGTACCGTCTTTCTTCTTTACGATTAGTACTGGAGCTCCCCAGGGCGAAGAGCTAGGTCGTATGAAACCCTTTTCCAAGAGTTCTTGCAGTTGCTTAGACAGTTCTTCCAGTTCGGTTGGAGCTAAGCGATAAGGTGCTCGAGCTATAGGTGCTGCTCTAGGAGCTTGTTACTATGAGTTACCAAAGGTTCTTAACCAGCACGAGGAATGCGGACGATATTTTCTTTGCAAAGAATCTCTGCTCGAAGTTGAGGTAGCCAATCCGTACTATTAACGATGTCGAAACCATCACAACGTTGGGGTCATTCCTAGCATCATCCTGACCAATCACGAACACTCGACCCCTGGCACCATTGCCGTCGTTATTACCCCCATTGTTGCCTCCATTATTGTTCCTGTTTCTTTGATTGTGGTTCTGATTCTGGTTCTGGTTCAACCGTGGGTAGTGTCTTTTGAAGTGACCTTCGGCATCATCTGATAACATCCCTTGTTACCCTGCTGTTGTCGCCGATTCTATAGATCTTGTGGCTGTTGTTGTTGGTTCTGGTTTGCAGGACGTGAGTTTCTACCATCTTTGGTTCCATGACCAAGCTTGTTTCATTATTGACAATGATTGCGTTTGCACTGCCCGCTGTGGTGCAAGTTACATCGTTTGCTCTTAGGGTGGTTTCCCCTGTATCCACCCTGCCCTTGAATACTAAATGTTGCTGATCAGGACTTTAGTTGTCATCGACCTTTCACTGCTGTGCCTGGGACGGAATCGTAGTCGAACCCTTGCTAGAGGTTCCATCCTACTTTCATTCGTTGTCACTGAGGGTAGCAGAGGTAGTTGAAGTAGTAACGCTGATACGTTGAGGCAGCTTGTTCTGTTCCACTGCCTGGTCTGTGAGACGATGAGCAAGATGAGTAACATCTTGAATAGTAGCAAGATTAGCCGTCATCACATAGTTTTGAATTCCTGGTACTAAGCCTTTGAGGTACAGCTCAAAGCTCTTTATGGGAGGATCCACCATAGTTGGACACAAAATTGCCAGTTTGTTGGATCGTTATCGTGCACGCTTCTATCTCTGACCCCGTCATCTTCATGTTAAAGGACTCCACTTCCAATTTGTGGATGGCATCATAGCTACTGTATTCACGTTTGATAGGTTCCTTAAAATCATTCCATGGGGTGGCATTAGCAGCCGCCAGCCCCAGCATCGTAACTTGCGCGTTCCACCAAGTTTGCGCAGTGCCTTCGAGAATATCAGTGGCATATTTCACCTTACAAGCCTCGGGTCATTCGCACCTTCGAAGGACGATTCGAGTTCCTCGAACTAATGGAGGAGTACAACAGCTCCTTCAGTGTCGCTGAAAGTAGTAGGACGACAGTCCATAAAAGTCTTGTATGTGTATACAGGAGGCTGAGCGTGTTGACTTGTCGTGTGCGTAAGAGAAATCAAAATTAAGCACAAGTGTTGAGTTACGAGAGTAGGATCTAAAGATCCTAGAGTAAGTGGTGATGGCAGGTTACACCTCCTGCCTAGGCAGCTGCGAGTGCTGCAGTAACTTGTTCAGTGATCGAAGCCGCCAACTGGGCTTGAGTTAGGTTAACGCGTCCACTCATGATCTTGACATCAAGGAGAACATGTGAGTGAGAGGTTCGCGAATAGTGCGAAGAGAGTGAGCACACAAGTATTCCCGAGCAATAACATATAATAGGTTCTGTAATCTGAGCATACCACGAGCAAAGTTCTATGTAATTCTAGCATGTAGGTAAAGTTACATGAATAATAGTACCTATAATGTTGAGCCTTGCACGTGGAGCGAAGCGTCGTTGTGGATCGTTGAGAGCACTGTTCTGGTTATAGTCTGGTTTTAACAAAATCGTTTTCCCTTTATTAAAACCGAGTTCTCTATAACCAATGGCTCTGATACCAATCTGTCACACCCCCAAAATCCACACGCGGAGTATCACCGCTTGGAGGCGTGACTGACCAGGATCAAGCCACCAATCATATCAAACGTAATAAGAATTAAATGTGATTTAAACCAAACGATATGAAAGGTGTTCCAACAAAGCATGTTAAGTGTAAAGCGGAAGCATAAAATGTAAACCCAACGTAAGTAATAAGTTCAATGTTTAATGTTTCAATATAAGATCACAATCCGTGCCCACAACGACCTGCTCCTCCCTGTGCAAGCTCCATATGTACCTAAGGTCCTGCAAGGCATGTAACAGAGGATCAACAACTAGTTGAGCGAGTTCACAGGAAGTAAATGCGTAATAGTAAGTTTCGTATGTAACATGTGGCTCTACTGGGCCGTTAGTACGTTCTAATGGTGGGGGCTTCCCATGTTGTATATCCACTAGACTATTCGTAACCATAAGTATCCTTCCCAATCCGAGGATAGTAGTAAGTATAAGTTTACGTAGATTTTATGTAATTGCCCTTCCCAACCGAGGACAGTACGTAGCGAGTACGTAGGTTTAGCGCTGGCGTCCTTCCCAATCCGAGGACGGTAGTACGTAGGTTTAGCACTGGCGTCCTTCCCAATCCGAGGACGGTAGTACGTAGGTTTTACGTAGGTTTAGTGCTGGTGTCCTTCCCAATCCGAGGACAGTACGTAGGCTTTACGTAGAATTTGGCACAGGCATCCTTCCCAATCCGAGGACCGTGGTAAGTAGTCTAGTGGTGATGTAAGTACAAGAAATCATTCAATCCCATTCCCAACCCACCTGGGGAATCCCATGCCTTGGTAAGAGTGTGAACTCACCTTGGTTTGCTCGGTATTGCTTAGTATGTGCTCAAAGTAAATCAATCACGTCCTAGAGTATGCACGTATAGAATAATCAGTTTGTGTTTAAGTTGTTCACGTATAAGCAGGTAACACGTAATCACAATCATACCAGTCATGTTTAACATTTAACAGCAGTTACATATTCCAGTTAGCACTTAACAGAATTAACCCAAGTTACTGCACATATCAGCTATTCGGCGAAACACACAATTGGCGAAACACAATAGTTGGCGAAACACATTAGTTGGCGAAACACATGCTTTGGCGAAACACGTTGTTTCGTCGAGGTCTCCTTCGGCGAAACAGAACTTCTAATTTGTCGATTACTCTTGGCGAAACACATTCTGTTTCGCCGAGAGTTCTGTTTCGTCGATTCAGCAGTTACGTCATATCAGTTACGAATCACACATAAACCCTAATCATTCTAACAGCCGTCATCAATAACATAAATCATAAGAAGATCAATGTGTATATCGAATCATCATAACTCAAATCATCCAAGAATCGTTGTCTAGCATAAACCCTAGTTTATGTGTGTAACATATCAATTAACATACAAAATCATATCATTGAACCCTATCAAGATACTAATGTAATCAGAATCAGGCCATATAAACAACATTCAGAACCGAGCATTTGATTGTATCAAGTTTCGCATATCATTTATATATCCTACTATATCATATCATAACAAAATCTATATCATCATCATCATACTCTTATCGCAGCAATAACACATATCAACCATAAGCACAAGCATGAATCGAGATATCACAGAAACATGAACCGATTAACGAACACATACTAACCGAGATATGAGAAATACGAATCGATCGCTAGGGATATCTTCGAGAAGCTCCTACTGCCGTCACACAGGAGAGAAGGGCTCTAGGGTTTCGGTTGTTATGATAAAAGTGTGAACTAATGTTGTTTTACGTATTAAAACTCGGAATAACAAGCTGGGCCCGAACTGGGCTTTTGGCGAATCTGGGCTCGGCGAAACACATTCTGTTTCGTCGAGTTGCAGTTGGCGAAACAGGCTTTGTTTCGTCGGAATGGACTTGGCGAAACACACTTGTGTTTCGTCGGACTCTTCCTATGTTAAGCAGTTTATGTTTCACGACATGTTATACAATCCAACACATAATCACGCAAACACAATACGTTATCATATCACAACTATATAGTCAAAGTCAATGTGCATTTAATGCGAATAAAGAATGTCGGAAATTCGAGTTGTCACAACAAACACATCACTCACCAAACGAGGTGTCAATCCAATCGAATGGCCATCCGATCAGATGACCATCCGAACGGATTGCCACCCGATCAACTGGCCATCCGATCGGATTGCCATCCGATCCTTGGTACACCTACACCGTTTTACGCTCTGACTTTCGCTTATGCTATCGTTAACTGTCCAGGCTAATTTCGCTCTAGCACTCCCTTCAATCCATTAACTCTATCGCTGTGAGTATACTCGAACCCTCTTTTGCTTTATGCACTTTTGGGTGTTACATACGTTACTTATTCTAAATCACATCGAACACACTACGCAATACTTTAACGCTAACCGCTACCGCATGTTATACGTGACTTGATGAATGCTTGTTTGTTATGTTTACACATAGATTGTTGTCTACCTGCCTTGGCAATGATAGTATTATAGTTTGGACTCATCACCTGTTCACTCAGGGGTTGTTAAGGACTATTAATCACATGATTCGCAGTGGTGAATATGTGTTACGAACTGCCTTGCGCAGTCAACCCGCATTCGTTGGTATTGATAGGATCATGTCGATAACTTACGTGCTTCACATTACACGTTGTACGTGCTGGTTATGCGTAAACGATTTCGAACTCTATTATGCTATTATCAAACTTGTATGCTCACCTTTACACTATGTGTATTGACTTTTACTTTAACGTATGTGGCGGGTGCTTAAGATGCTAGGACGCCTTGTTTGTTGTGTGACGAAATAGAGGCTAGGAAGGAGTCTAGAAACAAACAAACAAACTATCTTACTTAAAATCTGAGTTGTCGGATCAGTATTTGTTTATGAGACAATTATTTGTAATAACTATTTTATTTAGATATGTTATGGTATGGGACATGACGTTTTAAATATCTGGTAACTAATAGTTGTTATGGATACTCTTGGACAATCTGTTTCGCTCAGTGCCGCGCCCTGATGTTTCCGCCATCGGTTGGGGTGTGATAGGTGGTGTGACCGCCTGAAAATGTGGGTCCTCAGAAGGGACTTGTTGGTGTGGTGGGGAGTAGCGGTGAGGGGGAGTATACTCCCACTTGTATGAAGCCCATCTTTCGGCCCAGATATCAGGGCCCCTGTAAGGCGAACCATGGAAGGATGATCCGCTAGATATTTCAATGGGATGCATGGGCGTCCCAGATGGCGGCATCTCAGGATCTTGATCTTCGTCCATATCGATGTTCTGGTATTCCGGAAAGTGATCCGCCGGTCCCAAAGGGTTTTGACCCTCGGGTTCTTCTCTCTGGTTCATCGGGTTGAACAGGCTTTGAAAATAAGGAGTCGGGTTCTGGAAGGAGTGGTGTGAACCCGATTGTCACACCCCGACCACGTAAAGCAACTAGACGTGGCGGAAACGTCGGGGAGTGTTGTAACAGAATTATTGTTTCATAACCATGGCATAAATAAATTATGTTTTATTGAGTAAATGAACTCGTTGTTTTAATAAAATCAAATAAGTACAACTATGATCTTCCAAGTTTTAAAGTTGCTAAGGCACGAGTCCATCCTAAATGTAGCATGTATCGACAATCATTGCAAAGCAGTACCTGAAACATGTGTAAAAATAGGTACGTCAGCATAAAAATGCCTGTGAGATACATAGGTTTTGTGAATATAGGATTCATGACTTATAAGTTTAGAAAATGTTGTTTAACAAAAGTCAGTCATGATCCTTGTAATTTGCTTTGTCTTGTAAATCGCTTGAAAAACAATTAATTCAAATGATATGTATAAATAAGAGAAAAATGTACGGTTAAATGTATAACCAAGTAAATGAGTTGTATAAGTAAATTGTTTGTAAACCAAAGTCCTGTAAGAGAATCGTGTTACTTGCGTAATATGTATAAGTCCAAATTGAATGATTCAAATAACGCTACGATATGTAATACCATACAAACACTTATATATAGGAAGTACCAGCGGCGTATCCACCATGCTTGTATCATATTACATACGCCTCGTTACTCAAGTCACTTACTCAAACCAAACCACCAATATAGAATGTTCATGTTTAAACCAATTGTCCAATATTATTGTATAACCCAAGTTAAATGTAAACCATGTAATGTGTAAGCAAAAGTTATGCTTTGTAAAATAATGTAAGGTTAAACGAATAATCTTATGGTAGCATATCAAAAGTATACTTTGGATTTGTAAGTAACATATTAAACTATGTTTTGGTTTCATAAGTAACATATCAAAATATGCTTTGGATGTGATAAATAACATATTAAACTATGTTTTGGTTTTGTAAATAACATATCAAAATATGCTTTGGATGATTAACAAAATATATGTTGGTTTTGTACAATACCACACATGAGAGTATATCAAACTATACTTTAATAGTGTGATTTAAGAATTCATTCAGACCTAGTGCATCAAAATACACCTTTGAGACTATAAGGATACCACAAAGGCAATCCTTATTTGGATGGAGAAACAAATTGGTTTCAGACATTCCATAACAACAGGAATGGGGTGTTTAATCCTATAGCGCTATATCATACTAACAATCGGTCTGGTGAACATAAAATAAGTACAATTCAACATTTTATTTTATGTTCTTTGAGAAATCAATGTTTAAACCATAGATAGTTATTTAGTTTGTCAATTGATAAGTAATAACATGTATAATCAATTATACTTTGAAATCATGAAAATAACAGATAGGTACACATGCTTCACCCCAAAACAGTTTGAAAACGGTAAAAGAGGGGAACTATGTACTCACTTGAGATTGCTCAGAAGTCCTAAGATAACCACCAAGCAATGCTAGAGATCACGGAATCAAACGGCACCTAATATAGGTAACTATGTTAATAAACCGGACCTATATCGGAAGATTTAGATAGAATGAGGGTTTGTAAACCAAACGAGTATAGAGACTCGTGTCATATGGTTTAACAAAGCCTACATACTAAATGAAACCTAACCTAAGTGCTTTCGACCCATCGCGACCCATTAAGGTAGCTTATGCTACTTTAACGCGTCGTGCGCGCAAAAACGCATTTGAGACGTTTAACTAGCCCTATGACAAGTGTTATATGCCTAAACATGTTACATAATCAGTTATGTGACAAAAGTTTAGGTTACATATGCTTAATTACCAATTATACATGAAAAGGGTATTCTGGTAATTTACCTAAGGCATATAAACTACCTATCATACAACTACTTAAACGATGTGACCATAAGGTATAACCTCGGAAGGTTATTCCCTATATACTATGGTCACCTAATGTATTTTGGTCGGATCCTAATGATCGACCAAATGGGTCGGGTTCGAAGGTATAAGCGATTTATTAGATCGCTTACCCTTACGACCCTAGACAACGTGGTAATCAGTAGGCATAGTCCCAAGGGACTATAACCATCGTGATTACAATCACGTTGCGAAGTTCAAATGAACTTCGCATTGACCATAAGCTGGTCAACGATGAAAGTCAAACAAAGTTTGACTTTCGGACTCTAAAAGCAATAAAAGAACGAAAGAATACTTACGAAGGGTCCCCGAATGCTAATCTCGATCCAAGAATCTCAGGTATGAAACAATGGTTTCAACTTAGAGTTTCTAAGATCAAAATTCTAGTGGGTTTTGAAGTTGTGGGGTGGGGTCTTTATAGTTTTCGGGTAACCGTTAAGATTGTTTCATGGAAACCGTGCTCGAATCCCACCCGTACATGTGTTGGCAAGTTATGGTGGCTAAAAATGGTTCTTATCAGCTGACTAAGCATGTGTGAGTATGTGGTTGTGGATTAAACAGCTGGATCTACTGTTAAATGCAGTTAATCTGGTCTGGAAGTCTGACGCGGCCCGCTTCAGGATTACCAGATGTGTAGGCGGGCCGCCTGGCCCTTCTGATCAGCAGCAACTTTCAAAAGTGACAGTTTTGGTCCCTGTTGGTGTTTAAGCCCATTTCCGGCACTTCTAAGGCCCGTAAAGCCAACTTTAAGGCCCTAAAATGATGCCTAAACATTGTGGACATGAAACATGCTCAAAAATATGTCGGATGTTGGTTCGTTTGGTCGTACGAACGCGATGTTCGCTTAATTACGACGGAATGCGCATAAGCGCGAAAAACGATCCAAAATGCGTGACGAATGGATTTTTCTCACGCCAAACACTAAAATAAAATATTTTAGTGCTTACATAAATTTTTGAATGTCCAGAGGTATTCAGAACGTAAGTTATGCGCGAAAGTGCAAACTTGGGCACTTTTTGACGCTTTTAGTCCCTGAATGACCCAAAAGTTTATTTTAGCACACCTAACCCCTCAAAGCCTATTTTTAAGCTATGTAAAGGATATTTATGGTATTTTTAACTTATGGCCATGTTCCGGAATGTCTGTTACAGTTCAAATTGGCATACTTTCGCAGTTTGTCAAGTTTAGTCCCTGTAAGCGAATTAAACTTGATTTTGCCATACCAAAGCCTTCAAAACTTATTTCTAAGTTAGGTAAAGGTTATTTAAGGTATGTTAAGCCTATTTCACTATTATGGAATGTTCGTTGCATTAAACTGGTTATATTTACGCATCAGTGCGTGTATAACCTTCCAGAAAGCGATTTAAAGCTTAAAATCGAACAAGAGTTGATATGTGCAAACGATACGCATATTTTTTACAAATCCCAAGTATGAAATACAATATTTCATTGGTTTGGCATTTGTTTGATGGTTGAAGTGACACAGGTGTCACAGTCTCCCCTACTTTAGGAAATTTCATCCCGAAATTTAATTCTAGATGAAACTTGTGAAGACAGTTGTGACGGTTTCGCCTTCAAATAGATCCATTGAACCCTTAAGTAAAACATCTAGGCCATTTTAGGATTCTTAGCGAATTTGTTAACCCTCAAAGTGAATTCCTTGTAGTAGTAAAACATGGAATTTTGAACTACGGACAGAAGAACGTTTCTTATGAAGACTCATCATAGGAAACTTGTGTGTGCTTGAAATCAGAATTGGGGAGTGTAAGATAAAATGACATCGGTCAAGGTCCAAGACTTCAACCGTATCATTATTCTCGTCACTATAGGTCTTAACACATGACAAAACTTCTTGTGGTTTCTGTGCACTGAATTCCATAATTATGTAGGCCTCCATAATTACGTAATTCCTTGCACAGTCCGCACATTTTATTTCATAATGCGTAGGAAAAATCACTTGAATAAACATGAAGCGAATCGACTAGACCACCAAAGGGTCCTTTCAATTAGATCAACGAACGATCTTTTTAACTAGATCAACACATGATCTTCTTAACTAGACCGTCGTACGATCTCCTTAAATAGACCACTTAAGGGATCTTTTTAATTATATCATCACATGATATTTCTAACCAGATTTTCAAATCAACCTGTTTAACTAGACCACCCAAGGGGTCCAATTATAGAATAGTACTTTAAAACTCAAGGGACTTGACTACAACGTAGAAGTCCATTAAGGATTTAAGATAGTAACTTTGGATTTCCTTCTATGAATCCCTCATATGAGATATGAAAGATTTTACGAGGATTTGGATGGATCACATACAACCACAAAACATGTAAGTAAACGCATAAGCACAAAATTAGTTAACTTGATTCCTTAATTTGTTATCTTAAGGTATGGATATTTAAAGCACACTAGGAATCCAATCCATGGATTTCATTTGGCACTTTAATCATTTTCAAAGATCCATCTATAAAGATAGAAGGATTTTCAATAAGAGTTTGGCTTTGTTTCTTAAAAAAAACGAATGTTTAAGGTTCTTGGGGAGATCACAAGTGATCATAAAATGACAGAACCACTCGAGTAGTTTGTATTTGGGTTGACATCATAAGGTTGTATCAAACATTCACACAATCGTATCAGTTTTGCAAAAATAAAAACGACGAATTTTTATTTATATAACAACTGACTTGTCTTTAAGCGTCAAAGATAACAACCAAGGGAAATAACAAAACACTAGTTGTTCACTGCCGCATCGTTGTTCATGTTTGCCTCATTGATGTTAAACACTCGTCCACGCGCTGGATGTGCGTTAACAAGTCTTGGGCAATTGTTTCTGTAGTGGGTAAGGTCACTACAGTTATAACATGACCCCAGAGGGAACCGTGCTTGAACAGCAGCAGGGTTTGCAGCAGCTTGATTTGCATAACGACAAACATTGATCAGATGTCCCAACCGCCCACAGTGGGTACATTTGTGACACTGTTCTTGCTCCAGATGATGACGGTTGCACTTGTTGCACAAAGGTGCGGTACCAACATAGTTTTGCCTTTTGCGAGGTTGTGCTGGTTGGTTTGGTGCAACCTGTTTGTCTTGAGCAGTTACAGCGTAGTTTTGAGAGGCTTTGCGCTTCTTCTTCTTGGACACCTCAGCATGTTCTTCCTTTGGTTCCACTTGAGCAGTCTTGTCAGATGGTCTTGGGTCGCCTTTTCGAAAGAGCTTTTTCTTTCTGATGTGGGATTCAGTTAGGGTGGCAGACAGTTCAATGGCTTGTCTGACAGTAGTAGGGTTGCTGCCAGTAACAATATCCTGAACTAGGTCAGGAAGACCATCAGTATATTTCTCGATCGCTTTATCCACAGGAGTAACCATAGCAGGACACAACAGGCTCAATTCTTCAAAACGGTCAGTATAGGCTCGATGTTCACCACTGTCTTGCTTCAAATCATCAAACTCCCTCTCCAAAGCTCGCAGTTCATGACGAGGGCAAAACTCCCTCATCATAAGAGCCCTAAGCTCAGCCCAAGTCTGTGCTAATGCAACCTCAGCACCGCGGTCTCTCATCACCCCGTTCCACCATGTGAGAGCCCTCTTCTGAAACACACTTGAAGAAAACTCGACCTTGCGATTTTCAGGACACTGAACGTGACGGAAGGTATTCTCAATGCTCTCGAACCATTGAAGAAGCCCAGTTGCTCCCTCAGAACCACTAAACTTGAGTGGTTTAGCCGAGTTAAAATTCTTGAAATTGCATGGAGCATTGTTGTTGTTGATGGCTTGCATCATTTGAGCATAAAGATTTGGGAAGGCAGCAGCCATTTGCTGCGCGATTATTTCCGCCAGTTCGGCATTCGCTATCTGATTTTCGCGTCGAGGAGGCATTCTAAAAGAGGAAACATGAAAGGAAACGAGTGAGAGAATTAGACGAAAAGAATGAGATGAAACAAATCCGATGAAAGCAAGGATAGTGGTCATTTGTTTGTTACTACAAGGCAACAAACTACACACAGTGACTAATCAAAGTAAATGGGTCAAAAATAATGTATCACGAAGACATGCTCGCCTATAAGTGAACACTCATCCCAAGAATTCCCAGGTAAGCACAACTGGTCTCGCGTCTGATGAGATATATACGAAGTGCTTGCCTAGACAGAAAACCCAAAATACAGGCATTCACCCTTCCAGTTTGCACGTGTTCACATTATTTAAAACCCAAAACCTTGACGAGATTTTTAAAACTCAAAGGGGTTCAAAACCATATAACAGAGGGTTCAAAACCTTACAATAGAGGGTTCAAAACCTAGTAATCAATCATCCTAGAACAGATGATTAGTTTTCAAAGCGGTTTCGAAATTTATGTTCTTGTTATGGTCGTCGCCTAAGGATAGGTGACGGTATTGTTTTATGACTAAACGCAAGTAAACTCGCGTTAGGGTCCTAAGAAGGTTATAGACTAGGTCAAAGCATTACTAATAACCTAATTCCCTATAACCATTGGCTCTGATACCAACTTTTCTGTCACACCCCGACCACGTAAAGCAACTAGACGTGGCGGAAACGTCGGGGAGTGTTGTAACAGAATTATTGTTTCATAACCATGGCATAAATAAATTCTGTTTTATTGAATAAATGAACTCGTTGTTTTAATAAAATCAAATAAGTACAACTATGATCTTCCAAGTTTTAAAGTTGCTAAGGCACGAGTCCATCCTAAATGTAGCATGTATCGACAATCATTGCAAAGCAGTACCTGAAACATGTGTAAAAATAGGTACGTCAGCATAAAAATGCCTGTGAGATACATAGGTTTTGTGAATATAGGATTCATGACTTATAAGTTTAGAAAATGTTGTTTAACAAAAGTCAGTCATGATCCTTGTAATTTGCTTTGTCTTGTAAATCGCTTGAAAAACAATTAATTCAAATGATATGTATAAATAAGAGAAAAATGTACGGTTAAATGTATAACCAAGTAAATGAGTTGTATAAGTAAATTGTTTGTAAACCAAAGTCCTGTAAGAGAATCGTGTTACTTGCGTAATATGTATAAGTCCAAATTGAATGATTCAAATAACGCTACGATATGTAATACCATACAAACACTTATATATAGGAAGTACCAGCGGCGTATCCACCATGCTTGTATCATATTACATACGCCTCGTTACTCAAGTCACTTACTCAAACCAAACCACCAATATAGAATGTTCATGTTTAAACCAATTGTCCAATATTATTGTATAACCCAAGTTAAATGTAAACCATGTAATGTGTAAGCAAAAGTTATGCTTTGTAAAATAATGTAAGGTTAAACGAATAATCTTATGGTAGCATATCAAAAGTATACTTTGGATTTGTAAGTAACATATTAAACTATGTTTTGGTTTCATAAGTAACATATCAAAATATGCTTTGGATGTGATAAATAACATATTAAACTATGTTTTGGTTTTGTAAATAACATATCAAAATATGCTTTGGATGATTAACAAAATATATGTTGGTTTTGTACAATACCACACATGAGAGTATATCAAACTATACTTTAATAGTGTGATTTAAGAATTCATTCAGACCTAGTGCATCAAAATACACCTTTGAGACTATAAGGATACCACAAAGGCAATCCCTATTTGGATGGAGAAACAAATTGGTTTCAGACATTCCATAACAACAGGAATGGGGTGTCTAATCCTATAGCGCTATATCATACTAACAATCGGTCTGGTGAACATAAAATAAGTACAATTCAACATTTTATTTTATGTTCTTTGAGAAATCAATGTTTAAACCATAGATAGTTATTTAGTTTGTCAATTGATAAGTAATAACATGTATAATCAATTATACTTTGAAATCATGAAAATAACAGATAGGTACACATGCTTCACCCCAAAATAGTTTGAAAACGGTAAAAGAGGGGAACTATGTACTCACTTGAGATTGCTCAGAAGTCCTAAGATAACCACCAAGCAATGCTAGAGATCACGGAATCAAACGGCACCTAATATAGGTAACTATGTTAATAAACCGGACCTATATCGGAAGATTTAGATAGAATGAGGGTTTGTAAACCAAACGAGTATAGAGACTCATGTCATATGGTTTAACAAAGCCTACATACTAAATGAAACCTAACCTAAGTGCTTTCGACCCATCGCGACCCATTAAGGTAGCTTATGCTACTTTAACGCGTCGTGCGCGTAAAAACGCATTTGAGACGTTTAACTAGCCCTATGACAAGTGTTATATGCCTAAACATGTTACATAATCAGTTATGTGACAAAAGTTTAGGTTACATATGCTTAATTACCAATTATACATGAAAAGGGTATTCTGGTAATTTACCTAAGGCATATAAACTACCTATCATACAACTACTTAAACGATGTGACCATAAGGTATAACCTCGGAAGGTTATTCCCTATATACTATGGTCACCTAATGTATTTTGGTCGGATCCTAATGATCGACCAAATGGGTCGGGTTCAAAGGTATAAGCGATTTATTAGATCGCTTACCCTTACGACCCTAGACAACGTGGTAATCAGTAGGCATCGTCCCAAGGGACTATAACCATCGTGATTACAATCACGTTGCGAAGTTCAAATGAACTTCGCATTGACCATAAGCTGGTCAACGCTAAAAGTCAAACAAAGTTTGACTTTCGGACTCTAAAAGCAATAAAAGAACGAAAGAATACTTACGAAGGGTCCCCGAATGCTAATCTCGATCTAAGAATCTCAGGTATGAAACAATGGTTTCAACTTAGAGTTTCTAAGATCAAAATTCTAGTGGGTTTTGAAGTTGTGGGGTGGGGTATTTATAGTTTTCGGGTAACCGTTAAGATCGTTTCATGGAAACCGTGCTCGAATCCCACCCGTACATGTGTTGGCAAGTTATGGTGGCTAAAAATGGTTCTTATCAGCTGACTAAGCATGTGTGAGTATGTGGTTGTGGATTAAACAGCTGGATCTACTGTTAAATGCAGTTAATCTGGTCTGGAAGTCTGACGCGGCCCGCTTTAGGATTACCAGATGTGTAGGCGGGCCGCCTGGCCCTTCTGATCAGCAGCAACTTTCAAAAGTGACAGTTTTGGTCCCTGTTGGTGTTTAAGCCCATTTCCGGCACTTCTAAGGCCCGTAAAGCCAACTTTAAGGCCCTAAAATGATGCCTAAACATTGTGGACATGAAACATGCTCAAAAATATGTCGGATGTTGGTTCGTTTGGTCGTACGAACGCGATGTTCGCTTAATTACGACGGAATGCGCATAAGCGCGAAAACGATCCAAAATGCGTGACGAATGGATTTTTCTCATGCCAAACATTAAAATAAAATATCTTAGTGCTTACATAAATTTTTGAATGTCCAGAGGTATTCAGAACGTAAGTTATGCGCGAAAGTGCAAACTTTGGCACTTTTTGACGCTTTTAGTCCCTGAATGACCCAAAAGTTTATTTTAGCACACCTAACCCCTCAAAGCCTATTTTTAAGCTATGTAAAGGATATTTATGGTATGTTTAACTTATGGCCATGTTCCGAAATGTCTGTTACAGTTCAAATTGGCATACTTTCACAGTTTGTCAAGTTTAGTCCCTCTAAGCGAATTAAACTTGATTTTGCCATACCAAAGCCTTCAAAACTTATTTCTAAGTTAAGTAAAGGTTATTTAAGGTATGTTAAGCCTATTTCACTATTCCGGAATGTTCGTTGCATTAAACTGGTTATATTTACGCATCAGTGCGTGTATAACCTTCCAGAAAGCGATTTAAAGCTTAAAATCGAACAAGAGTTGATATGTGCAAACGATACGCATATTTTTTACAAATCCCAAGTATGAAATACAATATTTCATTGGTTTGGCATTTGTTTGATGGTTGAAGTGACACAGGTGTCACACCGATCATTGCAGAGGAACGTAAGAGTGGTGAGAATCGTTGGGCTCGTCCTCCTGCTGTGGCCCAAAGGAATGGTGATAGGATGGTAAGGAGCTGAGCAAGACAGAGCGTCTCGCAGGCTCGAGGTATGTCCTCCAGTCTTCGTGAGGACTTGATCCGAATGATGCGGATGGTGTACGCCGGTGAGATGGTCCGGCTTCATGGTCGTTCCTGGCAGTAATTCGAGCTTTTACTCTTCCTCCTCGACCTCTCACTCTTGGTGGCATATTTGCATGTGATCCTGTCAAAACAAAAGAAACAACAAAAAGATATAAACCGATTAAGATTAGGATTAATCCTAGGTCCTTTCCCTAGACTCGGAAGTCAAGGAATGTGCAAATGTGTCATTGAGATTCAACACAAAAGGCTAGTGTTTAATTCCCTCAATGTTGGCTCTGATACCAACATGTCACACCCCTATATTTCCACGTATTACCTGTGGGCCTGGTGGGGAGTATTGTGACGTAGTTGATATCATCATAGACAATTAATCATAGTTTAATGCACATCGGAAGTCTAAATGTAATAATACAAACCGAATTGAAAAGTATAATAAAATATTACACAACGGTTGTAAGTGGATCCACAGGCAGATCTAAAACAAAACGTAAATATTGTTCAACAGACTTTAAGTATTAAAAGCTTGCAAGACTCTTTAATTAATACTTAGGAGTTTCCAGCCCATTTCGTGTAGTACCTGCACTTAATCTTTTTGAAAAATACGTCAGTTTACACTAGTAAATACAATTAACTGACTCTTTTGAAAACATTTAAGAAAATTGATTTGAATGCACAAGGCACAAATAATCTTTTATAACTTGGGACAATTATTTAAAATAATCTTGTATACAGATTTATATGTTTGTCGTACGTTCAGGGCCGGGAATAGAAGAGCCGAGTCAAGATTAATAGACACACCACTAGTATAAGCCCACAAGAAGTTTCCTCACGAGTGAGATATCGTTTTACATACGCAACTGTCAGGTGTATGCCTACACCCCGTGCTTAAGTCATGGCCATTTCAAATGAATGAGCTGAGGATATCCAGGACACGATCATATTAACCCCTAAATGCTTTGTATCAAACAAGACAGATTAAAACGAGTTATCTCAATGATTTAACCACTAATCGATTAAATATTCGATACCCGACCAAGCGGTAATAATTTACCGTATCCCAAGCTCGTATAAGGGAAAATAAGTTAAAAGTATTTACCTGAGCTAAATGTAATTTATTCTCAGTCGTATTTTCTAATCAGCAAGTGCAGGGAGCTTTTACTGGGCTCCTAATCTGCAATGAAGGTTTTAATAACCTATTAGATTCCTAACGGGTCTTATTTAAGTTATAACTTTGACCGGATTGGAATGTGATTTAGACCCGACAAGTATGAAGACTTGTATATAATGGGCAAACTAAACACATTCTGGATTTTGAAGTAAAAATGATAAGTTTTGACCCGTTTCGGCTAATTCATGCAAACTAGTTACATAAACCGTACCGAACGCGTATATGCATAACCGGTAACCGGATGAGTCATATACAAGTTCCAATAGTTATTATGCTTAAAATATGTTGTGATATCAGTAGGATAACAACAATTATGCTCCTAATGTATTTAAGACCAATTTAAGTCCCGAAAGGGTAATTTGGTCATTTTAAAGTTTATAAAGAAGGTTTAAACATAAACTGAGGTTGTGGTCTAAAAAATTATGTAAAAATATTTATTTTATGTTGTTATATCAGCAAGATATCATACATATGTGTGTTTAATCATTTATGGCCAAACTATGCACCGTAGGGGCATTTTGGTCATTTCACATATGCTTTAAAGGTTAAATTTAGAAATCTGAGTTCAAGACTTATACTTATTGTTAAAGTATAAAAAAATATTTATAAAATCTGTAGGTAACAAGTCTTAGGCGTTAAATATGGTTTTAAACCATACTATGAGCCTAATTAGCGTAAAAGTCGGTAATTGACGGTATTCAAGGTGTTTATAAAATTCTGAAGTTTTGATCAGTCTCACTGCTTAAAATATTTTATTTAACATATGATATCAGTAGTAAAAGGTTTGGTATGCAAATCATATGTTAAACTCATTTTATTAACAAAAAGGGCATTATCGTCAATTACCGAATTTATGCTAGAACTCTATGCTATGGTCAGTATAAAATTTGACAAAAATTTCCAAAAATCCCTAAATATTATATCATAACAGTGGGTTGCAAGTTTGGTACGAAAAATTGGGTTTAAATATGATTTATGCCGAAAATGCAATTTAATTAACAAAAAGTTTTTGTTTTACGATATCTTGCATAACTTTTATTTTAGACCAGAAACTGATGTCAAATTTTTAGGACATAGTTATATATCAGTAATAAAGCTTTTTGTCCTCTCACACTTTCAAAAAACTCATTTTTATGACATAAGGGCATATTGGTCAATTTTTAAGCATTTAACGGAAACATGCAATGAACTATGATTTCTATAGGACCATGTAATATAACCTCAGAGGGTTATGCTTACATATAATATGGTCACAAAGGAACCCTAAGGCACAAAGAAATTAACCTAAATCGGGTCAGAACTAAAAGTCAAAGCAAAAGTCTACTTTTGCGACTTTTGGTTGCGAACCGAGCCTAATACTCTGAATTGTCGGGTTGAACATGCCTAAACATGTTCTTATATTATTTACCAAGTTTTTTAAGTGATAAAATGTATTTTATAGCCTCTACATTATCAGTTATGGGTTATTTTGTAAAAACTGACTCGTTTGACTTTTCTGTTAAGTGGTTTGACCCGACAATTGACTAGGATAACGTGATAATTTGAAGGTGCCCTTTTAAGGGTTTATCACCTACTTAATTACCAACACATAGCCACTTTCAATTCAAATAATGGCTGGACCGTTAGTGATTAATCACCAAGTCAAAGTTTAATTACGATATCTTTGACTTTCGGTCATTAAGCTAATAAAACCTTAACTATAGAAGCTAAGAACACTTATAATGGTCCTTAGCACGAAGATTAGACTTGAGAAAGCTTCCTAGATAACCAGGATGCTCCTTTATATAGGAATTTGAAGGCCCTTGAGATGATTCCAGCTGGTTAGGGAGTTAATCTGATGATCACAGGTGTCCCCATGGCAGTAAAAACCATTTACAAGCCCCTGGTATCGTTCAGAACTCATGCAAAAGCGGTGGACAGGCTGCAACATGCAGCTGTCAAGAAAAACTGTCGTTGGCACTCAGTCGCGGCCCACGTAGCCTTCAGCGGTGGCTTACGCGCCCCGAGAGGACCCTGAGTTCCGGTAAAAAGTTTGTAGAATTTGCATTTTCAGTCCCTGGTCCATATTTAGTTTAAATAACTTTCGTTTATTGCACTAGTAACCCCCAAAGTTAACTTTTAAGTGTCTTGGGTCATGAAACAAACATTGTTAAGCTCCCGGTTAGTTACGAGATCACCCGAGAGGTCTTAATTTCATACGTTGACGCTTTTGATCCCTATGCCTTGGAATTTACCGCTTTAAGCATTTATTTGCATCGAAACTCTACGAAATCAATATCCGATATCCATGAGAATATAATAAAATATTACAATGCTTTGGGATTGTTAAAAGGTCACTCAGAGGTAATATTTAACATGTTGACACGTTTAACCCCTGTGCTTTGTAAATTCTATATTTTCAACACAAACGGCTTTTTACGTCCGACAATTATATTCAACCAGGAATACGAACATCGTGTAAGGTCAATCAGAGGCACATGATTGGCATGTTGACACTTTTGGTCCTTCCACATACATCTTTACACTGTTTGACAACTTTAGTCCCTCAAGTTATCTTTTTAACATAATAGGGTTTATGACACGTATCACCACTGTAATGGGCTTGATTATGCGAGGTGTTACACATATTTGCATTAGCAGATGTTTGTGCAAGGCTGCCTTTTTAGGCAATTCTATTATCCTCTTCATTCCGTAGACGAACAAAAAGATCCTCTATAGTCATCTCCTTTCGTTTGTGTTTAAGATAATTCTTAAAATCCACCCAACTAGGAGTTAACTTTGCAATCACTGCTGCCAATTGAAATGTCTCACTAAGTGTCATGCCTTCTGCAAGGATGTCATGTAGTATAATTTTCAATTCTTGGACTTCATTCATAATGGTTTTAGAATCAACCATTTTGTATTCTAAGAAACGGGATACCACAAATTTCTTTGTGCCAGCATCCTCTGTTTTGTACTTTTTGTCCAAGGCATCCCATAAATCTTTGGAAGTCTAGACATTGTAGTACACATTATATAATGCATCCGACAGCCCATGTAATTGTCGCAACCCCCGATCCCTTATCTGTCCCGGGAACGGGAGGCCGCGAACATTTGTTTGTGGTGGTATCAGTTTATTAATTTGGCAGCGGAAATTTCATCAGGACCGTAGTTAGGAAATGTTTATCAGAGTAAAACCACCATATTTAATATTAATAATCACATGGGCAAAATCCAAGTTTCTTATAACAATACATTTATAGGGACAAACCCTATTTTATTTAATTTAAAACATCGTTTATTAGGTAACTTTTATAGCCACATTTTTCCCAAGCCTTCAGTGCTCTCCAGCTGGCTTTTTACTAATTGGCTGTTACATTGTGTTACCTGTAACGTGTTTTAAAAACATTTGTCAGTCGGAAATACTGGTGAGTGAATCCCAGTTTAATCAAGAAACATTTTATCAATTAAAACAGTATTGAGAGCGATCACATTGTTTATTTCTACACAATTACTCATTCAGTACTGTCAATCCTTGACTGGCGGGTCATATTACACATTGGCTAACTCGTTGTCCAATGGTAACGTACTGTCATTCCGACTTATTACTCGCAAGTAATAAATTTTGTATACAAAACCCCAACATACCGGCAGTAATTGAAGAATTACAAAGACTCAATCACCGCTTAATCACATTGTAAAACAATTAAGGTTTTGTAAAATATTCCAAAAAGGTTAACAAAAAGAGGATAAACTCACATTGCTATCTTAGACTTCGCGTAAGGGTTTCCTGGGAATAATCTATAATTTACACAAATGTACATAGGTTAGTATCATAACCCTTTGAAAATATTAATGATACCCTCCTCGAGATGGCATTCCAACAACTACGTCGGGCAGAACCACGACAGTTGTTACGGAATCCTAAATCAATCGGGCAGCGTATCTATTATGAAACTGGGGTTATAATACTTACAACAGAGCAGAACCTTGCTAATTAGGGGGTATAATGCCAGCTTTCTAAAGCCTATATTTCAGAAATTGTGATTGAGAAACGAAGAATGAACGAATTCAACTGAGATCCGAGGCCATCTATTTATAGTTGCTGATTCTAGGTTTGTCGCGGCCCGCGTAACATACAGGCAGGGCTTACACGGCCCGCGTTGACTCCAGGTCAAACGTAGCTGGGTTGAGTCATCGAGTAGGCCTGCTGGGTGTTGGGCCACGTGGCCGCACTGGGCTGCGCCGCCTTTTTAGTTCCTCGCGGCCCGCGTTAACTTAACGGGTAGCTTACGCGGCCTGCTTGAACTTAAGAAAATCAAAGGAATCAGGTCTCAACCTTTATACCGCCCGCGTAAGGATTGGGGTGGGTCTACGCGGCCCGCCTCAACTTACTATTTCTTGTTTTTCATTTATTTTCAATGTTATATGTTATTTCGGGCTCGGCTTTCACGTACGGGGTGTATTTAAAAACATATAGGGGTATTCTAAATATATTAGGGGTGTCAGAAATATTTTGGAGGGTTGATATATCTTGGTACAACTCCTGGATTTATTTAATAGAATATATAGTGTACTCACACTTAAATATAGTGACCCAATTCTACTTTATCCCTACGTCATGAGACATAACCCCAACGAATTTAGGCAGAGCCTTAACATACGTTACGGGGCCCTACGTCACTTGGACAGGGTATCAGTGATCAACGGTTAAAACACTTAAAACGGGACAGGGCTTTATAGGATTTAAGAGTGAATTACTAAAGAAAATTGGGTACATATAAAGTGACACTGAGAAAGTGAGGTGAAGACATGAAGTCTGAGTAAAATGAAAGATGAACTTCATCATCTTATTTATACTTGAATTTCTAAGCTTGGTCTTTACGTTTCATTAGCCACGTATCCATTTGTATTGAATTTCTTCTTATCCATGAAATTTAAGTTCTATCCTTTGATTTTTAGTAAGACACGTACTCCTTAAAATAAATTTTCGATTCTTTCTTTTACACATGCAGACGTATGCATGTAATTCTCAAATGAGTTTTAATTGTAAGTTTAGATTAATATATTATTATTATTATTATTATTATTTTAATTAATATATATATTATAATTAATTTAACTGCTTTATCCTTTTGGCGCATATAACTTCTAAAATATAACGTTTTGTAAAATAATAAATATGCAATTAGAACGAGAATAATTTTATCTATATTTTGAACCAAGTTTCATTAAAAACAGAGTAGGTTCAAATACAATGTATTTTTATAATTTAATTATTTAAATGGTTCCTACACATGCCCAAAATACCTCATATTTTCATTGGTTAACTTACCCATGATGCATCCTTTTAATAACATAAGTTTTTATATATAAATAAAATTTTTGGGAATGTTACATCCTCCCCACCTTTTTTTAAATCTCGTCCTCGAGATTCCCTGAAATATGGATGAATATTTTTTTAGTTAGTTTAGTTTCAAGGTATATTCTGCTCTTTGTTTTAAATTTCACTTTACTTTGACCAGAACTGTTCTCTAAGATTCTTATATTTTCAAGAGTTCTGAATGAAAGTAACATATATTTTTAGATGTTTCGTGTTTCAGCACAGGTTTCCTAAAGCATCAATATACTAAGGTAATGCAAGAGGAATTCTTAAACTTTCAATGACGTCCCAACTTAAAGAGTTCCTGACGTTCACCTTGTCGCACGAACTACGAATCGGATGATCAAACAAAATAATGTTTGATATCGAAATTATAGATGTATACAGGAGATTCCTGATAAATAAGTCTAAAATTATCATTGACATACTTGTTCATGATTTATCCCTAATTGTCAATCAATATGATCTTTGGATTTCCTCATAGATATACATATCTATATAGTCATATATGTAATATACACACCATTCATAAGGTTAATGTATTTAACAGATCTATATTTCCAAAAACAGGTCAGACATCAGGTCATGGTACTATTTAGGGAATTCCATTCTCATAACATATACCCCATCTCACCCGGTCTTGCCGGAGAGGTAACCCCATCTCACCCGGTCTCGCTGGAGAGGTAACCCCATCTCACCCGGACAAGCTGGAGAGTCTACCGCACCATGCCCAGTTTTACCGGAGAGGTAATTATCATGGTATTTCCCATAAATAGACTTCTTTCAAATTAGGATTTTGAAAGTACATAGTTTATTATAGTTTGCATCAAGAAACAAGGAAATCAGTACTCTCATGATGGATCATATTCTAGAACCGAGTAGTATCAATAAACAAGAAATAACAGTGGCTAGTTGTTATCGCTTATTTATCTTACAGGCACTGTTCTAGTCATCATCCTCATGGAATCCCAATAACCATCACACTTTATCTATGCAAGTAATTGGCTTATCTCAAAGCTTTATACTAAGGCATTCTTCTTAGGTTCAAGTCTAAATACTGTCTTGGTTGTTACCAGTGAATATCAATATCCCAATTCATTCATTTAAGCATAGATATTATTATGGTTGTGGTTTTCTTTTGGTTGGAGAATGGAGTTTCAAGTATATCATTGTCTCTATTGATATTATATCTAGGTTTAATGTAATAAGTATGCTTACAGCTAAATTTATTTATACTTATATAAACTTAGATTCCGTTACAAGGAATATTTCGTTGAGACGTATGGTATTTTTAAAATATAGTAGGTTTCATGATTTATTTATAATAACGTCATGTTTTCATATGAATCATCAATGATATTTTCTCTTATGTTTATTTTACAGAAGATATTATATTGGGTATATACATATATGTGTATAAAATTTCAAATTTCTAGTTAATATTAAACTTACGGAATATATACACACGTATATATAATACCAAATTATTTTATAAAAATAATACTATACATCCGATGGTACCCATCATCAAGCTTATTTCCATGACTTTATTTTATCCTTTGATAAAAGTAGTATATTGAAATAAACTTCTGTTTAAATTTATTGAACACAATATTTTGGAGTTTTAAGGATGGATCAATAAAAGATTTAAAGAAATGAATTACTCAAAATATGAACTTTCTGGACTCATGGGAATAAATTTATTTTTAACTAGTGGGTTGAACCATAAAGTATCAAAACTTAACTATCAATTTATTGTATATTATATTATTTATTCAAAGAAGTACTTATGGTAAGTAATACAGAGTTTGACATTTCTAAAATTGATTCTAACTATATTTGAGTAATATACATGTATTGAAATATGCATGTATATCCCATACAATAATAATTTATTTAAAGATATTACAATATTGTAATCTGATTTTTAAATAAAGTTTTATAAAGGACAAACGTACTAAACACACATTTGATTCAACTATTCTTATGTGGGGCATCCATTTTTAATTCTAGTGTGAGAAAAATGAATGTTTAGGAACATTTTAACGTGCCAGGTAAAATAAATAAATAGATACTAAATTATTGATTTAAGTAGGATAAGAAAAGATGTTTTCACTGTTGCAATATCCTTACTTCTAAAAATTTAATTATCTAATCTTTTACCATAAGTAAAGGTGCAAGAATCAAAAATATACAGTATATTATTTTCGTATAGTATAATATACTTATACTTATGAGAAAATAGGATTTGTATACATATTCTAGTAAAAAGATCTAATAGCCTTGTTACATTTTAATAAACCCGCGACGGACTTATAACATAAGTGCATATACTATTCTATATACTATTTTACACTTATTAAAATTTATTACACCGTGATATTCTATTAAAATTTTAGATATAAAATATATCTTTTACTTACTGTACTATCTTATAGTAAAATATACTATTCATATATCATTGTAAAATGTTTTATCATTATACTAATAATATAAAAGGTACAGATGAACTCAAATATTATGAGTTATATAAAAAAATGTATTTGACTTACTGTACGAGTCGAATATTGGAAAATTTATATTAGATTTTGGATATCAAATTATTTTCCAACCGAAAACCGTGTAGGATAGATACCCATATGTACTAGTGGATTTCTATATTTTGGTCAAACTTTAACACCTGTTTGAAAAATGAATATTTCCCTCAAGTGTTTCATTAAAGATACTCCAAAGATGTACTATAAAATTAATTTAAGTTTAAACTAATAAATTATTTTGAGAAAGAACATCTTAATAAAATAATTAATTTATGGTTCTTGGCAAACCAACAAACCATGTGCTAACATACAAAAAAATTTTTTTTTTTTCATAAAGCTACTACTACAACTAAACCATTTATTCGTTGTATGTGAATGAATATATCATGTAAGATATATATAGTATGTATTAATATATAATAAAAATTTTCAATCATATTTAGGTGAATGAATGCCAGCTGACTTGAATATTTTTCTTTATAATTTAGGATACACAATCTTATAACTAATGGTTAATCTAATTATTAATTATTTCCAGGCATAAGACCTATTCTGGACTTATCTTAATATTAAAGATCTATAAAAATGCTTTCATCATTTAGTTAGGCCTTTTCTACGTAGTCCAATCAACCCAATTTCAAAAAAAAATTTAAAGGATTTTATTTAATCATGAAAACCCATCATATTCATTTAACCATCTATTTGATTACTAAGTATTTCAATAGAAACTTTTACAAGTAATCCCAACATCAATTATTTCATAAAACTATGAAAGTATGAAGTCTTATGGTCAACTAGTTATAAACCAGAAATGATAAAATGGAGTGGTAAATTGGTACACCTGGGTTTCAAAACTTTCTTTGGCTAGATCCACTAAAGCAATCTTTTAAGATTTTGATTACTTCTAAAAAAATCCTTTCGGTTTTATTTATCTAAATATAAATTATTTTGAAACAATATTATTAAAACTACAAAGTTTTAAAGCTTTATACCATATATTTCATTATGTATTTTAAACCAAAGTAAATGATTGGTTTCAAAAGAGAATCATAAATATGACTGCTTTGTTAATAACCAACTTAGTTTGAGGTATATTATGATATTATTTGAGTGGGTGGTATTAATTATCACAGACAAATTTCTAGTACAAATATTTGGGTACAATCATAAAAATAGATTGATTAAAAACGGCGAGCTTTGCAACTTATATATATATATATATATATATATATATATATATATATATATATATATATATATATATATGTATGTATTTATTACAAACTACAACTGGAATTCAAAATATACTAGTGATTATGCATCCGTAACTTATTTTAGTCTATCTAAGTTATAGGAGTATTATGCTCAACATGCTTTATGTAAGGTTTATTCTATATCCTGTCTCTACTATGTTGTTATCTAATAGGCAAAGTTGGCATGGGTGCTGGTACTGGTTTGGTCGTTCGACTATTTAATATAAGTTAGTATTTACTGCTGTAGTGACTAACATATGGAGATTTACCCATTGTCCATCTAATTCATCTTCCCATGGTAGGTTATTGCCTGTTTCCTGAGTTTGTGTATTTATTTCCTGATTAATTATCACTTCCTTTGGTTGTGACTTCTTTATTCTCTTTATTTTCTCTTGACTCTTTCTAATAATCCTATTTCTCTTCTTAGTGGTAAATGGTTTCTCAGACTGTGCCTTACGAATAAATATTTATTCCTCAGTATCTGCTGAGTATCCTGGGGGATTTGGTTGAAATGAGGTTCCCTTATCTTTTGGTGAACTATCTAGTTGACGATAGATGTCCGAAATTCTTTGCTTACCCATACTGTAGATTAACAAATAGTCAAATAATATAAAACACATAATCACATGAGATATTTCCTAACACAGAATTTAAAACTTAAGTGTCAGCAGAACACTTCTTTGGCTTGAACCAGTGGCTAGGCTCTGATACCACCTTCTGTCGCAACCCCCGATCCCTTATCTGTCCCGGGAACGGGAGGCCGCGAACATTTGTTTGTGGTGGTATTAGTTTATTAATTTGGCAGCGGAAATTTCATCAGGACCGTAGTTAGGAAATGTTTATCAGAGTAAAACCACCATATTTAATATTAATAATCACATGGGCAAAATCCAAGTTTTTTATAACAATACATTTATAGGAACAAACCCTATTTTATTTAATTTAAAACATCGTTTATTAGGTAACTTTTATAGCCACATTTTTCCCAAGCCTTCAGTGCTCTCCAGCTGGCTTTTTACTAATTGGCTGTCACATTGTGTTATCTGTAACGTGTTTTAAAAACATTTGTCAGTCGGAAATACTGGTGAGTGAATCCCAGTTTAATCAAGAAACATTTTATCAATTAAAACAGTATTGAGAGCGATCACATTGTTTATTTCTACACAATTACTCATTCAGTACTGTCAATCCTTGACTGGCGGGTCATATTACACATTGGCTAACTCGTTGTCCAATGGTAACGTACTGTCATTCCGACTTATTACTCACAAGTAATAAATTTTGTATACAAAACCCCAACATACCGGCAGTAATTGAAGAATTACAAAGACTCAATCACCGCTTATTCACATTGTAAAACAATTAAGGTTTTGTAAAATATTCCAAAAAGGTTAACAAAAAGAGGATAAACTCACATTGCTATCTTAGACTTCGCGTAAGGGTTTCCTGGGAATAATCTATAATTTACACAAATGTACATAGGTTAGTATCATAACCCTTTGAAAATATTAATGTTACCCTCCTCGAGACGGCATTCCAACAACTACGTCGGGCAGAACCACGACAGTTGTTACGGAATCCTAAATCAATCGGGCAGCGTATCTATTATGAAACTGGGGTTATAATACTTACAACAGAGCAGAACCTTGCTAATTAGGGGGTATAATGCCAGCTTTCTAAAGCCTATATTTCAGAAATTGTGATTGAGAAACGAAGAATGAACGAATTCAACTGAGATCCGAGGCCACCTATTTATAGTTGCTGATTCTAGGTTTGTCGCGGCCCGCGTAACATACAGGCAGGGCTTACGCGGCCCGCGTTGACTCCAGGTCAAACGTAGCTGGGCTGAGTCATCGAGTAGGCCTGCTGGGTGTTGGGCCACGTGGCCGCACTGGGCTGCGCCACCTTTTTAGTTCCTCGCGGCCCGCGTTAACTTAACGGGTAGCTTACGCGGCCTGCTTGAACTTAAGAAAATCAAAGGAATCAGGTCTCAACCTTTATACCGCCCGCGTAAGGATTGGGGTGGGTCTACGCGGCCCGCCTCAACTTACTATTTCTTGTTTTTCATTTATTTTCAATGCTATATGGTATTTCGGGCTCGGCTTTCATGTACGGGGTGTATTTAAAAACATATAGGGGGTATTCTAAATATATTAGGGGTGTCAGAAATATTTTGGAGGGTTGATATATCTTGGTACAACTCCTGGATTTATTTAATAGAATATATAGTGTACTCACACTTAAATATAGTGACCCAATTCTACTTTATCCCTACGTCATGAGACAGAACCCCAACGAATTTAGGCAGAGCCTTAACATACGTTACGGGGCCCTACGTCACTTGGACAGGGTATCAGTGATCAAGGGTTAAAACACTTAAAACGGGGCAGGGCTTTATAGGATTTAAGAGTGAATTACTAAAGAAAATTGGGTACATATAAAGTGACACTGAGAAAGTGAGGTGAAGACATGAAGTCTGAGTAAAATGAAAGATGAACTTCATCATCTTATTTATACTTGAATTTCTAAGCTTGGTCTTTACGTTTCATTAGCCACGTATCCATTTGTATTGAATTTCTTCTTATCCATGAAATTTAAGTTCTATCCTTTGATTTTTAGTAAGACACGTACTCCTTAAAATAAATTTTCGATTCTTTCTTTTACACATGCAGACGTATGCATGTAATTCTCAAATGAGTTTTAATTATAAGTTTAGATTAATATATTATTATTATTATTTTAATTAATATATATTATAATTAATTTAACTGCTTTATCCTTTTGGCACATATAACTTCTAAAATATAACGTTTTGTAAAATAATAAATATGCCATTAGAACGAGAATAATTTTATCTATATTTTGAACCAAGTTTCATTAAAAACAGAGTAGGTTCAAATACAATGTATTTTTATAATTTAATTATTTAAATGGTTCCTACACTTGCCCAAAATACCTCATATTTTCATTGGTTAACTTACCCATGATGCATCCTTTTAATAACATAAGTTTTTATATATAAATAAAAATTTTGGGAATGTTACAGTAATACATAGCCACGACATATGAAATCCGAATGCTTCCATGCATCTACCGCGCTCTGAGCCTGGGCGTCGGTTTCCCCTTCCGCTGGTTGAGGAGCGGTTTCAGTCAAGAACCTCACAAGGTTCATGGTTGTCAAGTAGAAGAACATCTTTTGTTGCAACTTTTGAAGTGTAGACCCGAGAACTTCTCGGGTCGTTCAGCGTGATTGGCCACTGTGGACGCTCCCACAGTGTTGGCGTTCAAGGGGGTTCCCGTCACAACATTCGTATTGTTGTTGACATTGACGTTTTCAGGGGGGTGTTAGGTTTTCGGGGGGTGGGGGTTAGGTTTTTTTTGGGGGGGGGGGGTTAGTTTTAAGCATTTAACTTGGGGGGGGGGAGGTTAGGTTTTTTTTTTTGGTGGGGGGGGGGGGGGGTAGGTTTTTTTTTTTATTGGTGAGGGGGTTTAGGTTTTTCTTTGGGGGGGGGGGGGGTGGGGGTTAGGTTTTTTTAGGTTTTTTTAGGTTTTTTGGTGTGTTCACATTAGTTCTCATGGTTCTCACAATAAAGGTGGTTCTCAAATGAAACCTTACCATATATGTCACACCCCCAAAATACCACAAGCGGAAACACCGCGGGACGTGTGACGTACCAGGATCCAGTCACCAATCACATTGAACCATAACATAGTATTAAATAAAAGTTTCCACTTATTTCATAAAGTAAATCCAAAACACAATCTAAAACAAATACGTTCAGCGGAAGCATAATGTAAATAGTTATTCAAGTATTTCATAACAATTGCGCAAAACCAATAAGCATGTGTCCAAGTGCTACGACCCATGACTACTCCAGCAATCCCAGATAGCAAGTTCCATCCGTGAATCTAATGACCTGCAAGCATGCAGACAAGTCTGTCAGCCGACGTTGGTGAGTTCAAAGTTTGTTAACACGTTTTAGTTACCAGATATAAGTATAAAACATTTCAGAGATTAGATGTTGTTAATAACTCGATTACCGCAGATGGCTCCAGATTATTTGCGCTTCCCCAATGCTCTATCAAACATTGGTCAAGTGGTTAAGGTAATTAGTTCACGACCGTCCTCCCCGGTACGGTGTGAGGGTGCCCAACCTAATAGCGCTATCAACTAATAACCCCGTTGCCTCCCCGGCAACCAATCGGTATATGATGGGACTTAATGATAGAAATGAGTGTATTAACCAATATTCCAGGTTTAACATTCCGGTGAAACCCAATTACCCGACATTCCTCCCCGGAACGTTTACCAGATGTCCCTCCCCGTGACGCATGCTTGGAAAAAGAGCAGTGAACACACCTTAGATTTGCTCGGTATTTAACAAGTTACCCGTTCCAGTTAATCAACCAACCCTACCGTGGTTACCAATCAAGATCAGTTTCAAAAACAACTAGGTCATGCATTTTCACAGTTTGAATACATCATAAGAACACCGTATGATATGTAGCAAATACTCAGTTTTCATGCTAGTCCACATTCCACGTGCATGTCATGCAATAGTATCCAACAGTTAAAGTGATTGTTCACATTAATACATACAAGTTTCCTCATTTCTATTTATGGTTGTTAGCATGCCCAAAACGTTATTGTGTAACTAAAACATTCATCATTATTAACATGCAGCCAACAGCATTCTATAAACACCTAGTCCACTACCAAATACTCAGTTACTCTTTTGATGGATTTGCCTAACGGCGAAGATTCTTTGTCGACGAAGAATCCCCCAGCGACGAAGTATATAATGACGAAGATTATTCTTCGTCGTATGCATGGTTGACGAAGTATCCCTGAAAGTTCATGAAGGTTGTCCGACGAAGAATCTATCATTCATCGAACCACCTTCTTCATCGAGGTGTATCCTTCGTCGCCCCTCGTCAGATGATTGCAACGAATCAAATCAGTTACAGATTCACTTTTCATGAGAACCAAATAGCCCTAATGATCTTAGTAAGAGTCATCACCGTCAATTATTCACATCGGATCAATAGCACAATTGTAACTCAAGATTTGTTCAACATACTAACACGTCTGTGAATATGTTATAACACACAATCATCGACATCAACCTACAATCACTAGTTCACCGAACAATATCTTGAGTGTTTTCGAATTCTTAACCCTATTATGATAACATAACTCATCACCTAAAACTCTTATTAATCATTCATGCTAACCGTTTAACACATAACAATGACCAACCCTAATCAACTCAGTTTGTAGACGAAGCCCTAATCATGTTGGTCTTAGGTTATGATAATATACATGAAACCCTAATCTCACACAAGATCACATCATCAGAAATATAGCACACTAACAACAAAAGACTGCTAACCGTGATTTTGAATGGATTGGTTTGATCGGGGCGCCGGAGACTTCGAACTATTGATGAACAGCCAGAGAGAGAGAGAGCTAGGGTTTTGTCAGTTATCACCTTACATACATACAAGCGAATACTAGGTAAATATAACCAATTCGTATCTGGGCCTTACTTGGGCCGAAGGCCCCTACAGCGAACAATGCTTTTGACGAAGAAGTATTCTTCGTCGTGATGTTAATGACGAAGCTCCAATGCTTCGTCGAGTAAAGGTGATGACGAAGATCCAGTACTACGTCGAGTACGGGTGATGACGAAGATCCAGTACTTCGTCAAATGTGAGGATGCATGGGCTAAGTCTAGAAACCTTAAACAGTTCACAAGTTTCCATTAACTAACCAACATAAAAATTCATTAATCATTTACCAATCATGTTCAAGTTACAACACAACACAAAGCAAAGTATGAAAACAAAATTGTAAGCAAGTAACGCGTAAAGGAAGACCTTGAAATCTCGGGTTGTCACATCATCCCCAACTTGAAAGAAATTTCTTCCCGAAATTTGATAAGCAATCCAAACGGCAAGATGTTATGTTAGGATGACTATGGGTTTTCCGCGGTTGCCACATCATCCCCAACTTGAAAAGGAATTTCGTCCCGAAATTCACTAGTTGCATCAGATTTGGATTTGTCAGTTGGGAATAAGTGAGGGTACTTGAGCTTCATCTGATCTTCGCGTTCCCACATGAACTCCGGTCCACGCCTTGAGTTCCAACGAACTCTCACGATCGGGATCCGACTATGCTTACGGACTTTTACTTCCCGGTCCATAATTTCGATAGGTTCCTCGACAAACTGCAACTTGTCGTCAATTTTCTGCTCTTGAAACGGTACCACAAGTGTTTCATCAGACAAACACTTCTTTAGTTGCGAAACATGGAAGTCATCATGGACCTTAGCCAACTCAGCAGGTAACTCGAGCTTGTAGGCCACTTTACCAATTCATTCCAGGATTTTGAATGGCCCTACATAACGAGGATTAAGCCCACCGCGAACTCCAAAGGTTTCCTACGCTTGTCAGCGTAACTTTTCTGACGGTCACGCGCCGCCGCCATACGATTTCTGATCTGGACAATCTTTTCTGAAGTTTTGAGTACAAGTTCCGGGCCTGTGATCTGACTATCACCCACCTCATCCCAACAAAGAGGTGAATGACATTTCCGTCCGTACAATGCTTCGAATGGAGCTGCCTGGATACTGGTATGGTAGCTATTGTTATAATAAAACTCTATCAAAGGCAAATGTTTCTCCCAGCCCTTGCCAAAATCAACCACGCACGCTCGCAACATGTCTTCAAGTGTCTGGATGGTTCGCTCACTTTGACCATCCGTCTGTGGGTGATAAGCAGTGCTCATGTCGAGACGTGAGCCGAACGATTTATGAAACGCGGGTCACGATCTGAGATGATAGAGCTTGGCACCCCGTGCCTAGAAACCACTTCCTTCAGATAGACAGCTGCAAGCTATGAGAACTTATCCGTTTCCTTGATTGCTAGAAAATGTGTTGACTTCGTGAGACGATCAACGATTACCCAGATGGTATCGTTTCTGTTTTGAGTTCTCGGCAAACCCGTGATGAAATCCATTGCGATTTATTCCCATTTCCACATGGGTATCTCTGGTTGTTGAAGTAGACCCGAGGGTTTCTGATATTCCACTTTAACCTTAGCACAAGTCAGACACTTACCCACATAAGTCGCGATGTGAGCCTTCATCTTCGGCCACCAGTACAAAACTTTGAGGTCCTGATACATCTTATCCAAACCCGGATGAACAGAGTATCGAGACTTGTGCGCTTCGTCCATCACAAGCTCTCTAAGATTTCCAAACAAAGGGATCCATATTCGTTCCATGAAATAGAGAATACCATCAGATCTCTCTACCAGCCGCTTTTCCATGCCCCATAAATACTCCGCTTTAATGTTTTCTTCCTTCAATGCTTCAGCCTGAGCCGAACGAATCTGATCAGGAAGATTTGAGTGAATAGTGAGCTGCAAGGCGCGAACACGTTTGGGTTTTGATTCCTTTCGACTAAGAGCATCAGCTACAACGTTAGCCTTACCCGGATGATATTTGATTGCACAGTCGTAGTCATTTAAGAGTTCTACCCAGCGACGCTGTCGCATATTCAATTCCTTCTGGTCAAAGATATGCTGAAGGCTCCTGTGGTCGGTATAAATAGTGCATTTAGTACCGTACAGGTAATGCCTCCAGATTTTGAGCGCAAACACCATGGCTCCCAAATCTAAGTCCTAAGTCGTGTAATTTCTCTCGTGAACCTTCAACTGTCGAGAGGCGTAGGCTATCACCTTCTCGCGTTGCATCAGCACGCAACCGAGACCCTGAATAGAAGCATCACAGTACACCACAAAATCTTCAGTACCCTCAGGTAAAGACAAAATTGGTGCACTACAGAGTTTTTGTTTCAACGACTGGAAAGCATCTTCTTGCTTCGTTCCCCATGAGTATGCAACGCCTTTTTGTATCAACGAAGTAAGAGGTTGAGCAATCTTCGAGAAGTCTTTAATAAATCTCCGATAGTACCCAGCGAGACCGAGAAATTATCGCACCTCCGAGGGATTCTTTGGTGCCGCCCAATTTCTAATAGCGTCGATCTTTGCAGGATCCATGTGGATTCCCGATTCATTCACAATGTGGCCAAGGAAATGTACCTCTCGAATCCAGAAGTCACACTTAGAAAATTTCTCGTAGAGCTGCTCCTTCCTCAGAAGCTCCAAAATAAGACGCAGGTGTCGCTCGTGATCTTCTTTCTCTTTGAATAGATCAGAATGTCGTTGATAAACACGATAACGTAATCGTCGAGATATGGTTTGCACACACGGTTCATGAGATCCATGAAGACCGCTGGTGCGTTTGTCAACCCAAACGGCATAACCAGAAACTCATAATGCCCATACCGCGTTCGAAAAGTCGTTTTAGAAACATCCTCCTCTCGGACTCTCATCTGATGATAGCCCGATCTTAAATCGATCTTCGAGTAAAAACTTGACCATTGCAACTGGTCAAACAGATCGTCGATGCGTGGCAGAGGATAACGGTTCTTGACTGTCACTTTGTTGAGCTCTCGATAATCAATGCACATACTAAAGGACCCGTCCTTCTTCTTCACAAACAGAACTGGGGCTCCCTAAGGAGAAGAACTGGGTCGGATAAAACCTCTATCCAATAGTTCTTGAAGTTGATTTGATAACTCTTGCAACTCCCCAGGTGCAAGACGATAAGGAGCTCGAGCAATTGGGGCCGCTCCTGGCGCAAGTTCAATCTGAAATTCTACTTGACGGTGAAGAGGTAAACCAGGAAGTTCCTCGAGAAATACGTCAGAAAATTCACGAACAACTGGCAGGTCTTCGATCTTCCTCTCTTCAGGATGAGGATCAGAAACAAGTGCTAAAATAGCAGGATACCCCTTTCGTAGACACTTATGAGCTTGCATAGCTAAGATGATACCAACCATCGCCTCACTGCGATGCCCTTGGACCGATAAAGATTCTCCACTGGGGAGGGGAATACGTACGATCTTCTCTTTACAGAGAATTTCAACTTGATGCTTAGACAACCAATCTATACCAACCACTACATCAAAACTACCGAGGGTAACAGGAAGGAGGTCAATATCAAACACTTGACTCACAAAGGTCTAGTTTACATCCCATAAGAACGTGTGAGGCTTCAATTGTTTTACCATCGGCTAATTCTACTACATGCTTAGCTTCTAGAGGTGTTGGAGCTAACCCTAATCGTTGACTGAACTCTAGGGACACATAACTCCAATCGGCACCGGAGTCAAATAATACAGAAGCAAAGAGGTTGTTCACAGAAAACATACCAGTCACGACATTGCCATCGTTCCTAGCATCACCAGCACCAATCGTAAATACCCTTCCACGAGCTCCATTGCCCCCATTGTTGTCGTTATTGTTGTTCCCAGCATTGTTGTTGTTGTTCTGACGGTTGTTGTTGTCATTGGCGTTCTGATTCAGTTGGGGGCAATCCCGTTTAATGTGACCCTCATCCCGACACTGGAAACACCCCTTCCTAAAGCCTAGGTTCTGATGGGGCTGCTGCCTTTGCTGTTGCTGATTCTGCAGCTGATTTTGCTGCTGCAGCTGCTTTGGGTACGGAGCTCTACAGTCTTTTGCCATATGGCCCACCTTATCACACCTATGGCAAGCCCGGACACACGGTCCATGATGATGATACCCACACTTGTTGCACTTTGGCTTCCTACCAACGTAGGAGCCTTGACTCTGATTCCTGCCCTGGCCTTGGTTAACTGAGGATGACTGACTGAAACTACGGTTATTGCTGTTTTTAGGCCTTTTCTGCGATTGGCTTGCACTGGTTACTTTGCCAGCATCGTTCCATTTACGCTTGTTAGCACTAGCAGGTGTGGTAGCTGTAGCAGCAGGGGTAGTAGCAGAAACACGGGGCGGTAGCGATCCACGCTCGACCTCTTGGTCAGTATTCTTGTGTGCTAAACGGGTGATCTAAGGCAGATTGTTAAGGTTTGCAGCAGTGACCAAACTCTTTACTGATGGTGCTAGGCCCTTGATGTACAAGTTAGGGCACATGTTTGCTAGCTCATGAGATCGTTTCGTATACACTTCAATTTCGGACCCTTCCATCAACTCTTTAAAATCATCCCAAGTCGTTGCATTAGCCATTTCGATGCCCAACATTTGCACCTAGGCATTCCACCAAGTTAAGGCACCATCCTCCAAAGTGCCTGTAGCGTACTTCACCCGGTCCCCCTCGGGACAGTTACACATAGCGAACACTAACTCAGCCTTCTCAAACCAACGTAGTAACCCCACAGCCCCTTCAGTCCCACTGAATGTCTGTGGCTTACAATCCATGAACGTCTTAAACGTGCAAGCAGGCGGATTGTTTTGATTCTGATTTGGTTGCTGACCTAATGGACGAAAGAAATTTTTAACACAAGGGTAAGAATTGTGTACGCGACACAAGAATAAAGAGTATTTGGCACATTTCCTACCAGCTTGGTAGGCTGCCAAAGCCTCAGCCACACGTGTGTTAATCAAGTTTGTTAACTCAGCCTGAGTCATCGCGATGTGACCACGCCCATGGCCTCATCCGCTCATGATTCTATATGAGAAAAGGAAAAGGTTAAGGATCGAGATAAGTTAGGAGTCAAACCTCACAATACTTCTACAGGCTACTAGGTTAACATCAGACTATAGAGCGGAATCCCCCTTCACACTTGTTAAGCCTCGCTGGGACTCACATGCACCCTGCATTATTATTATGTGTGCACCCATAATAATAATGCAATTTGCATGTTTATCTCAGCTCCTCCCAACTCGTGCTAAAAGGTTCCTCATATTCGGGTAGCAAGACAAAAGACATCACAAGCATGAATCATGAAAGTCTAGAGAAATATCGTATTGTAGCTCTATCATCCACTTAACATAGGCAAGTAATACAATGAATTCAGTCTGTAGTGCTAAGTGTGCAATCACATGCAACATCATACGTAAGTGTACACTAGATATGATATGCAATAAGTAAACCAGATACGAATATTGCAATCTGGAGCTGAGTGTCATGGTCGATTTTCGAAGCTGTTCGGTTATAGTCTGGTTTTATAAAAACGTTTTAAAACCTAGTTCACTATAACCAGTGGCTCTGATACCAAACTGTCACACCCCCAAAATACCACATGCGGAAACACCGCGGGACGTGTGACGTACCAGGATCCAGCCACCAATCACATTGAACCATAACATAGTATTAAATAAAAGTTTCCATTTATTTCAAAAAGTAAATCCAAAACAAAATCTAAAACAAATACGTTCAGCGGAATCATAATGTAAATAGTTATTCAAGTATTTCAAAACAATTGCGCAAAACCAATAAGCATGTGTCCAAGTGCTACGACCCATGACCACTCCAGCACTCCCAGATAGCAAGTTCCATCCATGAATCTAATGACCTGCAAGCATGCATACAAGTGTGTCAGACGACGCTGGTGAGTTCAAAGTTTGTTAACACGTTTTAGTTACCAGATATAAGTATAAAACATTTCAGAGATTAGATGTTGTTAATAACTCGATTACCGCAGATGGCTCCAGATTATTTTCCCTTCCCCAATGCTCTATCAAACATTGGTCAAGTGGGTAAGGTAATTAGTTCACGACCGTCCTCCCCGGTACGGTGTGAGGGTGCCAAACCTAATAGCGCTATCAACTAATAACCCCGTTGCCTCCCCGGCAACCAATCGGTATATGATGGGACTTAATGATAGAAATGAGTGTATTAACCAACATCCCAGGTTTAACATTCCGGTCAAACCCAATTACCCGACATTCCTCCGCGGAACGTTTACCAGATGTCCCTCCCCGGGACGCATGCTTGGAAAAAGAGCAGTGAACTCACCTTAGACTTGCTCGGTATTTAACAAGTTACCCGTTCCAGTTAATCAACCAACCCTACCGTGGTTACCAATCAAGATCAGTTTCATAAACAACTAGGTCATGCATTTTCACAGTTTGAATACATCACAAGAACACCGTATGATATGTAGCAAATACTCAGTTTTCGTGCTAGTCCACATTCCACGTGCATGTCATGCATCAGTATCCAACAGTTAAAGTGATTGTTCACATTAATACATACAAGTTTCCTCATTTCTATTTATGGTTTTTAGCATGCCCAAAACGTTATTGTGTAACTAAAACATTCATCGTTATTAACATGCAGCCAGTAGCATTCTATAAACACCTAGTCCACTACCAAATACTCAGTTACCCTTTTGATGGATTTGCCTAACGGCGAAGATTCTTCGTCGACGAAGAATCCCCCAGCGACGAAGTATATAATGACGAAGATTATTCTTCGTCGTATGCATGGTTGACGAAGTATCCCTGAAAGTTCATCAAGGTTATCCGACGAAGAATCTATCCTTTGTCGAACCACCTTCTTCGTCGAGGTGTATCCTTCGTTGCCCTCGTCAGATGATTGCAACGAATCAAATCAGTTACAGATTCACTTTTCATGAGAACCAAATAGCCCTAATGATCTTAGTAAGAGTCATCACCGTCAATCATTCACATCGGATCAATAGCACAATTGTAACTCAAGATTTGTTCAACATACTAACACGTCTGTGAATATGTTATAACACACAATCATCGACATCAACCTACAAACACTAGTTCACCGATCAATATCATGAATGTTTTCGAATTCTTAACCCTATTATGATAACATAACTCATCACCTAAAACTCTTATTAATCATTCATGCTAACCGTTTAACACATAACAATGACCAACCCTAATCAACTCAGTTTGTAGACGAAGCCCTAATCATGTTGGTCTTAGGTTACGATAATATTCATGAAACCCTAATCTCACACAAGATCACATCATCAGATATATAGCACACTAACAACAAAAGACTGCTAACCGTGATTTTGAATGGATTGGTTTGATCGGGGCGCCGGAGACTTCGAACTGTTGATGAACAGCCAGAGAGAGAGAGATAGAGAGCTAGGGTTTTGTCAGTTATCACCTTACATACATACAAGCGAATACTAGGTAAATATAACCGACTCGTATCTGGGCCTTACTTGGGCCGAAGGCCCCATACGACGAACAATGCTTTTGACGAAGAAGTATTCTTCGTCGTGATGTTGATGACGAAGCTCCAATGCTTCGTCGAGTAAAGGTGATGACGAAGATCCAGTACTTCGTCGAGTACGGGTGATGACTAAGATCCAGTACTTCATCAAATATGAGGATGCATGGGCTAAGTCTAGAAACCTTAAATAGTTCACAAGTTTCCATTAACTAAGCAACATAAAAATTCATTAATCATTTACCAATCATGTTCAAGTTACAACACAAAGCAAAGTATGAAAACAGAATTGTAAGCAAGTAACGCGTAAAGGAAGACCTTGAAATCTCGGGTTGTCACAGTATATATATATAGGGAGGAGATCATGCGAGAACCACCCTTATTGCGAGAACCGCGAGAACCAATGTGAACACAACCTAAAATAGCTAAAAAAACCTAACCCCCACCCCCCCCCCCCCAAAAAACCTAAACCCCCCCACCCCCCCCCCCCCCCCCAAGCTAAATGCTAAAAACTAAAACCCCCAAAAAACCTAAAAAAAACCCTAACCCCCCCCCCCAAAAAAAAACCTAAACCCCCCTCCCCCACCCCCTAAAAACCTAAACCCCCCCCCACCCCCCCCCCCCCACCCCCAAGCTAAAATGCTAAAAACTAAACCCCCAAAAAACCTAAAAAAATCTTTAAAAAATCAAAAAAAAATCTAAATTTTTTTTTTAATATTTTTTATACTCAAATCGCTACTTTTAGTGGCAAAAAAAAAAATTTTTTTTAAAAAAAAATTTAATTTTTTTTTTTTTTTTGCTTCGAAAAGTAGCGATTTTTATACAAAAAATATTAAAAAAAAATTGTGTGATTTTTAGCTATTTTTAGGCATTTTTTGTTGTGTTCACATTGGTTCTCGCGGTTCTCGCAATAAGAGGTGGTTCTCGCATGATCTTCTCCCTATATATATATATATAAGGGAATATTTAAATGAGAACGCTAAATATTGTGAGAACCGTGAGAACAAATGAAAAAACCGCGAGAACTTGGTTAAAAACAATTACAATTCAAATTTTTTTTCTACACTTATCATTATTATTCGAATACAATGTTAGAAATTTAATTTACACGTTTAAATTTATGTGAATTCGTAAATAAAGAAAATTTACACGTGTAAGTTTGCCATTTACACATGTGTAAATCTGTTATATTTACACATGTGTAAAAAATCTAAAAAGAGTGATTTTGAAAGGAGAAATGAATTATTTGATGTTGTAAATTCTTTATTTGATTTTGTATCTTAATTACAATGAGGTTTGTATTAAAAATTTGGTTTTGATTGGTTTTTTTCATTCGTTCTCACGGTTCTCGTAATATTTAGCGTTCTCAAGATAACCCTGCCCTATATATATATATATATATATATATATATATATATATATATAGAAACGGGATCAGGAGAAAACGCCCAAAAGTGTGAGAACGCATTCTGGCCAAACACGTGGCGCGGGATATGATTAGGGGGTGAGGGGTTTTTTTGTCTTTTCAATCTTCGTTTATTTTCCCAACGCGCTATAACATTTTCTGGCGTCTAAGATTATTTTGGCGATAATTTTATTTATTAAATTTTTTGGCGTTGAATTAATTGTAGTTTTATGTGCTTTATATAATAATGTATTTTATTTGTAAAGAATTAGATATCAAAACAACAGATAATTTGATAACAAAATAATATAAAATGAAAAAGAAAAAAAATTAAAAATGGTAATCTAATTTCTCTTCCGAATCTTCACTGTGATCAGGCTCTTCTTCTTGAATTTGTTTTTGGTGTTTTGAACCTTTGAATACCTTAGCTACATGTCAAGTTTCCTACATAAACACCATCTTTTTAGACGAAGATGCTTAGTGGCATCCTGTTTTTTGGTGTGATATTCTTGTTTGGCGGCATGTCATTGAAGATCAACTCTTGCTTGATGCTATTTATAATAATGGAGTCCAAAATAGCATTTTACACTTGTGTTGATCCCTTTATTCCATGTCAATATTCATCAAGAACAAAGCTCACATGATGGCATATCACTGTCATCAGTCTCTTTTTCTTGAATATTTGTCCATGTCATTCAGCAAAAGATTATTGAGATAACCCTCTCAGAAGAAGAATCCATTCAGTGAAAGCTTTGCCATCTGTGGTTATTTTAACTAACTGTTGGTGCATGCGTCTGTCGACTTCGTCTTGTATCGAGTCTTACATTACAATTGTTAGATCAGGGCGCGTTATACGAGAAATAGGGTAGGTTTTATGAGTATTTGATGTAATTTCATTTGAACATGACATGTGACACCTTCAAACGAAATTAACATGTGTAATTTCGTTTGAAGTGACACATGCCACTTTCAAACGAAATAGCTCACCCTATATATACTTGATGTCTTGATTTCATTTGTAACTTTCCGGTCAGAGCAACGAAGTGCTGCCGAAGTGTTGTCAGGCTGTAAATCATTGTGAAATCAATCATACAACAGTTTAAAGTGTATATCTTGCTGATTTGACCTCTACACGTTTGTTTCCGCCTCTCGTGTTGAGTAAAACTCTTCTGATCGACTCGTTCGGGTCCGAAATCGATCCTACAAGTGGTATCAGAGCTCAGGAGGAAGAGTTCTTGCCAAATTCAGCTTGAAAACCTGTTTTCTACACCTTCTTTCACAATTGAACAAGTTTTCATGGTTAAAATTGGACAATTTTCAAATATCATGTGCGCAACACTGTTATAACAAACCCTAGAAAGTTTCAGAACTTAAATCGACCATTTACTTGACCAATTGGACCAAAATATGATCGAAATGATGATGTCATATTGATTTCGTTTGAAGAATCTTGGTGATTCCATTTGAGATGGCATCAAGTTGACTGATTTTGTTTGAAAAACAAGGGTGTTTCCGTTTGAATTTGGAATTTCGTTTGAGGAACTAGGCAATCTCGTTTCAGGGTCCTATTTCGTTTGAAAAGTCTCAAACGAAATAGCATATTTCGTTTCAGCAGGACAATTCCTTTTGAACTTGTGGTTCTTCAAATGAAATAAGGTGATTTCGTTTGAATGGTGTAATTTCGTTTGAGATTGGTGTGAAGCTTGGATTTAGTTTGTGAACTTGTTATTAAATCATGAGTGAAGAGTTCTATAACGCATTTGCGACATCCCCGACTACTCCAGCTACCATTGCTCAAAACATGAATCTGGAAAACGAGACTGGAACTACACAAAAACCCCCTAAGCTAATGAGCATTGAGGAGTATTACGGTTGGAAAGATCGGTTTGAGAACTGGGTACAAGCCAATCACTTGAGATCTTGGGAATGTATTTTGAAGAAATATATGTTACCACGTACTGATCTGCAAGTTGTGAAAGAAATTTCTGAATTCAATGACAAAGAACGAGGCATGTACAGAGCTGAAAAGATGATGATTAGTTTACTTCAGGAAGCCATTAAAGAAGATATCTTAGTATTGCTTCAACATGACAAAACTTCAAAATCAATTTGGGATGCTCTTAAGATCAAATTTGAGGGAAGTGAGAATATGATAAAAAGTAAAAAGGCATTGCTTAAGAAAGAATTTGATCTATTCACAAGTCTGCTAGGGGAAGATACAAAGAAGTTGATTGAAAGATACTGCCACTTAGTGCGTTCTATGTCACTGTTAAGCATAACCAAAGATCGAGAGGAATGGGTTGACAAATTAGCTGATGCTTTACCTCAAAAAGAATGGGGTACATTTTTGATGATTTTGAAGAATACCGGAGTATATGATGGTTTGACTATTTCTCAGTTCATCGAGAAGATTGAGGGTCAAGATCTTGAACAGCAAAAGATTGCGAGGATGAATAATCCAAGTGGTCAACAAGATGTGAAGATGTATTACAAAGGCAGTGTTCAAGAAATTGAAAGGAGTCCTAAAATCCAAACCGCTTTTAGTGCTGGAAATTCATCTGAAACTCTTGAACAAAGTCCAAACAGCAGCAGTGGATTCTCTTCATTTCCAAGTGTTAATCCAAAGAGTTCAACATCAAGTTATCATTCTCAAAGCTTAAAAAGTGGAAATGGTTGTGTTATACAGTGCAACATTGCATTGAATCTTCCAGATGGTCAAAGTTTTTCTGAAGAAATTGCAAAAGATCACATGGCGTTACTTGCAACTGTGCTACAATCCTATGAAGGTTTGGTTGCAGGAAGGATCGGAAATCCTATGCTGACTAAAGAGGATTACGATCAGATAGACGTTGAAGAAATGGAACTCATGGACATCAAATGGTGTCTAGCTAGTGTTTTGAGGAGAGCAGAAAAGTTTAAAATGATCACAGGGAGAAATGATTTTCTGGATGCACATGTGTCTACTTTAGGTTTTGATAAATCTAAAGTTACTTGTTTTCGATGCAGGGAGAAAGGTCATTTCAAGAGAGAATGCAAGAATCAAGAGGCTAGTGGAGCAAAGAATCCTTTTGGAAAAGATGATTACTATCGAAAAGCCATATATCAACAAGTTGCTCATCAACCATATCAACAAAAAGAAACACAAACTGCTCATGGAAAAATGATCGAAGATGCAAATAAGAAAGCTTATTCTGGTATCGTTGATCAAGATGATGAGAAAATGGCTCCAGGTTTCAGTTGGAACAAGTATATTTCAGCTGATAGTAAAGCATGTTTAATAAACCAAGATGATGAAAAGTTACCTGAAGGTTTCAGCTGGGATCAGTTTGCGGATGAGAATGGGAATTTTAAAGCTTTCATTGCGAAGATAGTTCAAGAACCGGATTTGTTTACAGAGTGGATGAAAGCAATTGTTGTTCATGAGAAGAAACAAGAAGAAGAATTTGTTTCATCCGATGAAAGTTCAGAAGAAGCAACTGTTGTTGATCAAACATCAACTGATTCTGGTTCTTCAGATGAAAGTTCCGAAAGAGCATTAGATTTTGATCAAACACCATCTGATTCTGGTTCTTCAGATGATAGTTCTGAAAAAGCGATAGATTTTGATCATTCACCAACTGATGATAGTGGTGATGATGAGGAAGAAAGACATATTAATATTGCTAAAACTCATCTATCTCCTGAAAGTTTTCAATTCTATTTTGCAGATCGCTTGGAGAAGCTAAAGGAGAGACGAGCAGCAAAAGAAAAAAAGAAAATGAAGAATGAAAGTGTTGATAAAAAAGAAGAGACTGTTCAAAATGAAGAAGTTAAAGCTGAGAAGGTAATTGTAGATGAACCGGTGATTGATGTTGAGAAAGTCATCAAAGATGAAAAAATTGTGGAAGTCATCAAACCTTGCTCAAAGTGTTTAGAATCTTGCAAGCAATGTGAAGAAAAAGATGAGAAATTGGTTGAGCTTGAAAAGATGAAAGAACAATTATTGTTCAATCTCAACTACGTGAAGGAATCTTACGATGTGTTGAACAGAACAGTAATTGGTTTACAAAAGACTAATTCAGAAAGAGAAGATGCGTTGACCATGATGAATGCTGTGATGATGACAAAGCAAAAGGCGATAAATCACTACATTGAGGAATGTGCTAAGTTGCAGCGGGAGTTGGAAAATGAAAAGATAGAGAATGAGAGAATTAAACGTTTATTACAGAGTTATTCTAGTTCTGATTATCTCATTGATCGAATTTATCCAACTGTTGCAGGTTTTGAAGCATTTAAAGATGATGAGAAGCCAAAGAAGAAGGATACTGGTAAGAAACAAAGTGCTAGTTATAACAAGTGTCCGCCTCCGATTTGGGAAGGGTATTCGCCTAGAAAACCGAATGAGGAGCAAGTCGAAAAAGCAGTCAATATAAAGTTAAAGTCCGATATAACCGATGAACTACCAGAAAACATTGATGTTGTTTTTACATCATCTGACACTGATCATGAGTCCGAGTTAATAAAAAAGGTGGTCGATCAGGTGTTGGATACAGATGAGGAGTCGGAGTTAAAGTCTAAGTCAAAGTCCGAGTCTGGATGTTCAAGTTCGTCAGTCAAAAGTCCGAGTTCGTCGGTCAATAGTTCAAAGTTGTCGGTTAAACGGGTTTACAATAAAGAATTCCTGTTATCAAAATCTAATTTGAATGACGAAGCAATCAAAGTGGCATATACATTGATTGATTCAAACAAATTATATTCTGATGAGGAATTTCTAATAATAAGTGTTCAAATTGAAAAGATAAAAAAGGTTTTCAAAATGACAGAAATTAATATTTCTGAAATAAAAGATTTAAATCTTACTGAAAAACCTAAAAAATACACTTCAAGAATTCAACAACGGTTAAACAAGAAAAAAGGTTCTGGTTCTAGTTCTCAAAAGAAACCAAACCATAATGGTAATTTCAAAAAGAAAGGTTTAGGATTTATTCCACCAGAAAATTATAAAAATGAAAAATATATTCGAGATTTTAAATCAAAAATGAATTTTGTTTCAGGAGGAAGTGCAGAAGAAGAACAGAAGAAACCATTCTGGAGACAATCAAACCAGGAGTTTCTTGCTGAAAAGAAGAAAACTGAAACTTATCAGAAGAAAGAGACAAGAACTTGTTACAAGTGCAATGAAGCTGGTCACATTACATGGAACTGTTCTCAGGCATCAAAGACAAAACAGGAAGTCTCTAAGAAATTCAAAGGAAAAGAGAAAGTTGTTGAGAAAAATGAGCCACCAACGGAAAAATTTTAAATTTTTGAAAATTCAACATATGAAGTTGGTGAATGTTCAAAGAAATTTTGTAGGTCCCGGTTTTGACTCCGTTTCGATTGCGAACCGACCGTGCGACGTGCGGAATTCGTGCACGAACGAGACCGAAACACACGAGACGTAATATAATCTGTGATTCGATATAGATGTGAAAAGTACAAAGAAACCTGAATCACCTTTTGCCTTTCTCTCTCTACTTTCTCTCTCTAGCTTCTATCTTCTCTAAAATGTGCAAAAGTGTCAAAAGTTGCAAAAGTTCTAAATGAGAACCCTAATGGTTCTATTTATAGGCCAAGGGATATAATGAGAGATCTCATTATTTACAGAAATGCCACCTTGCCTTTTCCTATTTATAACAATATAAGCACTAGAATTAAACTGTTTCTGCTACGGTCTTGAGATGACGGAGGCGATAGACATACTGCACTAACAGACTCCCCCTTGGATATTGCCGCAGTCAATCTCAAAAATTTAGTCAAACTCGTAGCGTCTTATCTTTCTCTCTCTTACTTGAGTCTTCTTGAATTTGACGTCTTCAGCAAACACAGACTCCCTCTTTCTCGAACAGAATCCCGGTGGATCTGTCTTGAGCTTCAGCTCCCCCTTTCAGCAAACTCTTTCTTCAGGCTCCCCCTTTCGTCAAGCTCCCGTGCTTTGGGATCGACACCTGGCTTTCCGTATACAAGCTCCTTCAGGACAGTTTCCTGGCTTCTTGAATGCACGCTCCCCCTTTCGTTGAGCTCATCTTCAGACTCCCCCTTAGACTCGGCTATTGGGATCGTAGTCTGGTACAACATCTGCAACACTCATACATTTATAAGTAACAATGTTTTGAAATTGTCCAGAAATCGTAATCTGGCTCTTTTGAACTTTCTAAAACAAGATCCTGGCTTTAAGATATAATAATATGAATGTATCCAGGAATACTTGATTCACTCCTCCTATCAACAATCTATAAAGATTTGGCAATTTTTAGAAATCCAACATCAAAAACTGGCTCTTTTACAGATTTTTAACAATATGAGCATCCAAATCCTTCACGGTTAATCATCCAAGTCCAAACTAATGACCTTGGAGATATCACAAACTGTTTTTTGATTTTGATTTTTAAATTCAAGTTTCAAATTAATGAACTTGTTTTATTTTCAGAAACACAATCAGCATACTTAGATTTTGAAACTCAGCACTCAGACATCGGTTATCGAAAATAAAGCAGAATCAAAAATCTTTTTGTATTTTTCTGAAAATATAAAGCAACAAAGTAATATGTACAAACATATTTACAGACAATATTTTTGTTTGAGTTTGCGTCAGAGGATCATATTAGTTTTTGACAAGTCACAAGTACCGTTGAGCTTAGTTACACATTAAGAATTAAACAATTCACTTAGATTGTCGATATACTGATCCACTTAAATTTTCACACAAATTTCAACTGATTCAGGATACGAATTAGATGTTTTAAGAACTTAAACTCATTCATGTGTCCCACCTCTTGAATATAGTCCCGTATCCAGATCCCAATATTCAGTCTTACAGGTGAGTATACCTAGATGATATCTGTAAGGGGAATAAATTATAGTACGAAACCGTGAGAGCTCAGGTCAGAACTTCCGTTCAGCAGAGAGATGACGGCTCGACTTTTGGTGTGTCCCCTTTAGAGGATCTTTTGTATTACAACAGCAATGACTATCAATTTTATTGTTTCATCAATTTGCTGAGGGCGGCGCTATATTTCAAGCAATGCAGAAAGTATTCTCCGGGGACTAGGCCATTGCTTCTGCAAAATTAGAAGTCCCGGGATAATACCCCAGATATCACTAAGTATAAAGACCTAGTATCTCAAAAAGAGGGGTCCTTCAAACGAGATTTCAGGGGTTACCTATATATCCAAGTAGTGTTCCCCACGAAATAAGCAAGTTTGAATTTAAGTTTATATCCCGAAAAAGTTTACTAAATGTATAAAAATCTATCGGCATATCATCAGTGAGACTGTTTAACGCTATATAATCAATACATTTCTTTAGCATACTGTAACTGTCTACTGATGTACTATCATTTCCTCTTTCTACACAAAACTCAATTTTGAATTTTATCATGTTTTTGGCTTTTTCAAATTTTCTAATGTTTTTGGATTTTCTGACAATTTCTTACTCCCCCTAAAATGCAAAACCATTTAAAGAAAATTTGACAACCAATACTGATAGCTTTGTCTCGCCATCCATTTTCTGCTTCTCATGCACTGATTTGCAAAAATAACATACCCCCATGATTTACAACACATTGATATTTTACAGTTTGAAAACCGTTTTTCAATCTTGTGAAATTAATCATGTTTGTTCAGCCGTGAGGGTTTCGGCGTATTCAAGCAACATATTTTTGGATTTTTCAAATTTTTGTCAAAAGTAAAAACATATTTTTGGTTTTTAAATTTTTCAATTTTTAGGGTTTTTGAAATATTGTTTATTTATGTACAGAAAACGATAAACTCCCTGTTCAACCAAACCAGGATTCAGCAACCTTCTCTTCCTGTGCCAGGCTGCTCATCAATTCTCTTCCTTGACAATCAAACTTCATGAGCACCTGCACATTCACAAAAACTCAATTACTTGAACAATTTAGCCCAGGTCTGTTGGACCTTAGGCATTTCAACACAATATGTATCATTTAATTTCGGAAAATCTTTCTCATCAAAAACTTTTTCAACTTTAACTTCAACTTTTTCATCTTTTACCAAAATTACTTGTTTCTTAGCACTCCATTTTTGACCTTTCGGAGTACCTCTTTTGTAAAAATGGGAATCTTTTTGAACATTTTGTTTTTGATCAACAACTTTTGGTTTCCAAAAATCTTGTGGTTTTGTCATATCAACAGTTGTTTTCCAACTTTGAGTTGTTCTGACTCTGGGTGTGTGAAAAATCTGTGTTTGTTTTGAATCAGACCTAGTCTGTTTTGGATTCCAAGTTTGATTCGAAGCAAACTTGTTTGTGTTATACCTCCAAGTTTGTTTTGAATCAAATCTGGCTGACCTTTGTTTCACACCCTCAGATTTTTGTTTCTCAACATTTTCAACATCCACAGGTTTCAGATTCGGACACTTTCGTACAAGATGTCCAATTTGATCACACTTAAAACATGTTCTTTTTGAAACATCTTTATCCTGTGGTTGTTGCCTTTTCTTTTGAGTACAAAACTCTTCATTAGACTGTTGTCTAAATTTTAGTTTTTCCTCTTCTTTCAAACTTTTCCCTTGAACAAAATTCATCTTTTGTTGCAAATTGGATTTTTCATTTTGTTTCCAATTCTGTTTCTTTTTATAACCCAACCGAGCCTTCATGTTTTTCTTTTTAAAACCCGGTTTGTTATAAAAAGTTTTCTTGTTTTTCCCAGCAAATTTTGAAATTTCTGACTTTTCGATCTCAACCATCTTGAAAACTTTATCAAATTTCTCTGAAATCACATTCTGAATCGGGAATACAATATCTAAGAATAGTTTGTCCGATCCAATCATGGTATAAACCAATCCCTTTGAATCATCATCCACAACTTTCTCAGATTTTGTGTTTTTCAAGTAACCATCATGAAAATTACCTTAATCTTCAATCTGTGATTCAGACTTACCTTTGGTTGACTCATCTTTCAAAACACTTTCAACAACCTTACTTACCACCTCTGAATCATTAGCCTCATCAGATTTGGCGTAAGTCACATCGATACTTTCAGGTAATTGGTCAACTATGTTCAGACCTTTTGCCACCTTTTCCTCATCATAAAAAGTATAATTGTTTCTCAATGGTGGTGGTACCTGATGAAATTCTGAACCAATACCCTTTTTGTTCTTGTCAGTATCTTTGTCATCTGGTGTGATGTTGAAAATGCGTTCGAGAATGTACGAAGAGTTATGATAACTTTGAAGTTTGGTAACAACCTTTTCTTTTTCAGCCAAAACTTGTTTGAGATTAGCAATTTCATCAACACACTTGTTTAATTCAAGTTGCTTTTCCTTAAACTGTCTCTCATACATTTCTTTAGTTACCAAAGTTTCAGACAATCTTTGATCAAAACATTTGACTTGGTTCTTCAAAGTATCATAAGCTTCTTGTACTCTCTGACTCGACCACTTTAAAGAATCATACTCTTTTTGAAAATCTTGAAATTTGGTGTCTTTTTCAACACAATCAACACATTTTGCTGAACACATTTGTCTATACACATCATTATCCTTTTCAAGATCTTGACATTTCTGTGTCAGCTTTTCAACCTTTAGTTTCAAAATTTCTTCTTTGTCAATCATTTCATTACATTTTGTTGTGAAAACATTTTCAAGTTTATCTATTTCATTATCTTTTGTTTTTATGATGTCATTTTTTTGAGTACAGGCTTTGTTTCTATGCAATTCCTGCACTTGTTTTCATTGTTATCAACAATCTCAACATTCGATAAGTCAGAAGATTCATTTACCTCGGTCTTTTTCAGCACCAGTTCTTCTGTCTCGGCTTTCTGATCTTCCTCTTTGTTCTGCTCTTCTTCTTCTTCTTTCTGTTCTTCTTCAATCTTCTGCTCTTCCTCAGCAACAAGCTTTGCAGTAATCTTCACTTCTTCAACTAGCTTTTTCAACTCTTCTTCTTTTCTCTTCTTCATTTCTACCACCTTTGGTAGACTCGCTTCGCAAACTTCCTTTATCTTGCGTACCAAATCCAGCAAATATTCTTTATCAGATAACCTTCTTGTGTTGAAAGTAGCCTGTCTTGGAAGCAAATTTGTTACAGCTTCAAAATCCACCTTTGATGGGTCAACAACTGGATTACGCCGTGGATCCATGTAACATTCTAATTCGTTATTCCATCTTTTGGCTCTTTGGGCTTCTTTGAATGGTTCCCTGAATTTTTTGATTTCCCATCTCGCGTAATCATTTCTCCACCATCTGTCATGATCAACATTAGCTACAAATGCATATCCAACTGCATCTTCTTCAGGGAGAACTTCACTCCAGTCATAACCTTCATCGTCATGAATAACTGCCAGAGCTCTTGATTTTTCTTCATGCTGCTTCAATCTAGGAGGTTCAGATTTGTTCTGATGATAGATTGCTTTCTTGTAGTAGTCTTCTCTGAACGGATTAGCAGTATCATCAGCATAATCATTTCTGCACTCACGTTTAAAGTGACCTTTCTGTTTACATTTGAAGCATGTCACTTTGGATTTGTCAAAACCTAACTTGGTAGATGGTCCACCAATAGACGTTCTTCCAGTGATCTCCATAAAACGTTGTGCCTTCCTCACTGCACTAGCCATACACCACCTTATGTCGATCAATTCCATCTCCTCAGGATCTATTTGATCGTAGTCTTCCTTCATCAGGTTGGTGTTGCCTATCTTGCCTACCACAAGGCTCTCATACGACTCCAACACAGATGCTAACAAGACCATCTGTTGCTTTGCAGACTCCTCATTGAAATTTTGAGTATTCTTCAAATCTACTGCAATGTTGCATTGGAATACATTCTTTGATGCAGATTGGCTCGATGTTGTTGAAAAAGATCCACTGTGAAAACCATTGTGAGGACTTTCATTGTTCACGGAATTTGAGCTTTCTGCAGAAAACGCTGTTATTGGAGACCCAGCTTGTAGTAGATTTCCTCGGTAGTACAGCTCCACATTCTGCTGATGAGCTGGATTGTTGACTTTAGATCTCTTTATCTCCAACTCATGGCTTTCAAGTCTTTCAATCAGCAAATCCACTGTTAACTCTTCAGGCTTTATTGTGTTTTTCAACATTAAGGCAAAGTATTGCCACTCTTGGTCATTCGGCAATGAATCAAACAATTTATCAACCAGCTCCTCTTGAGTATATGTGATTTTGTGTCTGGCCAGCTCCATCTTCAGATGCCCAAATCTCTCGATCATTTTACAAACAGATTCATTGTTCATACAACCAAATAAATCAAATTATTTACGTAACAGTTTCTTTTTGTTTTTCACAATCTCAGATGTACCTACACATTTTCTCTCTAACGCTTCCCACAAACTCTTCGATGTTTTCTCATGTTCAAGTAACGAAATAATGTCTTCTCTCACTAATTGTTTTATCAATGTAGTCATTTTATATTCAGCCACAACATTTTTTATATCTATTTCTGTGAACTCTTTTTCCTCTACTAACTCTCCTCCTTCTTTCACTTGTTCTGTATATCCATTTTTCAATTTTAACCAGCTTTCAGGAGCGAAAGCTTTTACCCAACCCTCAAACCGATTTTTCCACCAGTTATAATCTTCAATCTTCATTAGCTTCGGTGGTTTCTGTTGGCTTCCATACATATTATCATATTTCAAATTCTCTGAAATCTCCTTTGAATATTCTCTTGTTTCAGATCTTCTTTCGGATGATTCTGAAGTAAAGGCATTGTAGAACGTGTTGTAAAATTCTTCACCGATGCTCGACATCTTCAAATTTTGTCTTGAACTAGGTTGTTACCCGTGCCGCGCGTTGCGGCGGCAACATCAGTTTGTGATTTCGTTACGGTTTTACCCATAAGATATTTTTGTTAAGAAAAATTAGGGTTGAAGACTATCTTGTCCGTGCAGGACATGAATTCTAACTAAAGCAACAAACTTACTGCTTGCAGAAAGAATTACATAGTTGAAAAAACTCACCGTTGACTCCAAGAGTATAGGATAGCCGCTTGTTGTGCGATCTAATCGTCTCCAAACTTTCAGCGAAAATCGAGTACCTGTGCTTCAATTCCTCACTACTTTGGTAGTTCCTCCCGTACCTGTTCGTTCCATAATTCAAGAAGAAAAAGTCAAACATCAATCCATCCATTTTTAAGTGCTAATTAATGAAAAACAGTGCAGATCTACTAATATAACATGGTCGGTTTCGGCCGTCAATACCAATTTGTCGGCACCCATGAACCCTAATTTGCTCACGTCACCTTCTACCCCTAACCCTCCCTCCCTCTGTTCTATCGAAACACAATAATAATATCTTAATCAGTTGAGGCTCAATTCAATTTGGTAATCACATATTTCAGATTCAATGACTCACAATCAGCATGATCAACGCAAGCATTTTGCTTCGCATTGGTCTATGGAAGCTATTCATCTTGCATTAGAGGTTATTCATCTTTATCGTTTAAAGATCAACTGTTTGTGAATTTTTACTAATAAGTTTTTATGTTGCAGAAAGGCGATGTGTTCAAATCGATGTTTAGAGTGAATGCGCATAATCGGATTGAGGTATTTCATTATTGTTTCAGTTGTTTTGATTATGTGTTTGTTATAATGTTTGTGTGCATTGGTTAGGCCCATTGCAAGATTGATGGATTGCCGGTTGATGTTCTTATTAGTGGATTTCATAACCAGAATAGAGCTGTAAGTTTTTTATTGGTTTCTTCACATACTGATTCTATTTTATGATTGTTATATCTTTATGATGGATGATGTGTTAAAATCTTTAAAGCATAGTCGTTAATAGCACTTATAGCAGCGTAGCGAAGCGGTCATACATCGCTATCTGATTTTGGCGCCTCCATAGCGAGTAAATAGCGGGATTTAAGGTTTTTTTTTGGTTTTAATATAAATAGCTAGTTTTTTTTGTTAAATATGCATATAGAAACACCGTATTTGGATATAATATACAAATAAAATATTTCTAAAATTTTCTATCGCTATGCGCTAAACATAAAATAGCGCTCGCCATTTCATCGCTATCGCTACGTAGTGTATAGGTTGCTTCTCGCTATATGCTTTAAAGTCAAATTAGGATAATAACATTCATGTTGTCGTTTTCTGAAACTTTTAGTGTATAAGCGGGGTGTTAGGTCAACTATTTTGATTTAGAGGTTTGAAGGGGCATGGGAGCTTGGAATGACGGACAAAATGGATTTCCATCATAGTTATCAAAAGGTGCTAGGCACTTAAGTGAAAAAATTATAAAGTATTTTATATGTATTAGAATTATACTGTTCTTCAAGTAAACTAAACAAAAGCTATCATATAACATTTAATGTTAGATTATCATCTAATTAGTACCAAAAGTTCTAAAATAGTGAAGATTCAAATGTAATTCCAAAATTTGAAAGTTGGAAAGTTCTAAACTGGATCAGAAATCTAGGTGAAAGTTTTTTAATTCGGTAATTGTGGAAGCCTATATTGTGGAGAAGATTAATAATTTTACATCAGATGATAACCAAAAAAAAAGAATAAATCTGTATTTAGTGCACCTAGAGAGCTAAAGCGAGCGTCTAGGAACTAAAAGCGCAATTAATGAGTCTCGCCTGGAATATGGGCCTAGTCGCATGAAGCGAGGGCTTCTAAGACCATGTGTAGTGGGGCGTTTTTTTTTTAAATTCAAAAATAAAGCCCAAAAACGCCCGGAACCCATTACATGGGGCGTTTTTTAGCGTTTTGTTTTTTTTAAATTTGATTCAGCGTGGTTTTAAAAACGCCTTGCCCCAATCTCCTTCTCCAATCATCTTCCATCTCCCTTTTTGTTATCCAATAAGATTTTTTTGAGGGTTTTTTTATTTAATTATTTTACATCTCATTTAACACAATGCCCCACTACACCCATTTTGTAAAAATGCCCAATAATGCCCCTTGCTGACTGGGCTGCCACATGGCGCAAAACGCCCAAGGGTAGGGGCATTACCACTACGCATGGTCTAATAACTATGGTTTGTATCTCAACTTATTTGTATTGTATTGTTAATTTGTTTTGTTCTCTGCGGTTATGAAAGGAATCTAAGAATGTAGTCTGCAAATTGACAGAAAGAGAATTCTTTCCTTATCAAGATTATTCTATTTGGATTAATGGTTTATTTGATAATTTTCTTTCTTTTGTTCAGGTAGAAGGAGACATTGTTGCAATTAAAGTAGATCCTTTTTCATCTTGGACAAAGATGAAAGGGTCAAGTGCAGCGGAGGACAGTTACGTAAACGATAGTGTTCAAAGTGAAGATGTCGGTCAAGAGCTAATTAGAAGTAACTAACCTGTTAGCAAATCGAGCAAAGGTGAGATCATGAGGAGTTTCGCCAATAACTTGAAGAACAGCGGTCTCAACTTCCCGTAGACCATCAGACACCACTTGTCTGATCGGGTTTTCATCGGCAAAGATGGATCCGATCCCTCTCGAAGATTCGCCGACGGCACAGGCCACGACGACTGCTCGATTTGAAGAACAATTGGTGACAAATTAATTAATTGATGAAATTCGAGGTGGATTTACCTGCGTTTGGATTACGCGCGCACAGTTGCGAGCCGATTGAAGGATTTGAGAACGCTTTGTGAGAGGATTTGAAGGAAATTGAGAGTTGAAATTTGGGGGTTTTAGAGATTTTTATCTGCTTAAATTCGAAACCCTAGATAAGAAAAGAAGTGGAAGACTGGAACATATATTAAAAGAGAAAGGGTTGGTGGCAAAGCCACCGACCTTTCTCTTTAATATTATATAAATTTGCACTTTGTATATCTTCAATCACCTGAATCACGAACAAACAAACACAGTGAGTTTAATCAATATCAAACGAATGAATTGGACGGGTATCCGATTGAGTGAGTCAACACAAATCAACAGTGAAAATAATCGTGTGACAACGCTGTCCGTTCGGGTGGGATTGTTGTGATGCTGTCCGATCGGATAGTGATGTTGTCTGATCGGATAACTACTCAATGTATTGCACTAAACAACAAAAACACTTATGATTGCTGATCGGGTGGCGTGTTGTCTTTTCAACGATGAAATATAATCTTTCTAAACTTATCACATCAATTCAGAATGTGCCGACAATCCTTTTAATACTTCACATGTAATCTTGATCATCGAGTCTCACATGTATACTGACAATAAGTGTTGCAAAAATCGGCCTAGGCGGCCGATTAATCGGCGCCTAGGCGCTAGGCGGCTACTTACTGACTAATTTTGAGCTAGTCGGCCAATTAATCGGAGTCGGTCAAAGTCGGTCAAAATCGGTCCTAGGCGGTCCTAGGCGGTCAAAAATCGGATTAATCGGCCTATATTAATCGGTTAAAATCGGTCAAAATCGGACCCAGGCGGTCCCAGGCGGTCCTAGGCGGTCAAAATTGGTCAGAATCAGTCAAAATCGGTCAAAATCGAACCATACTATCTGAAACTTGAAGTATTTATGTGAATTTTGAAGTATTATTTTTATATTATTGGGTATATATATATAATTTTGAAAAAATACATATAAAAATCCCAATCCGATTAATCCCGATTAATCCCTAGGCGGTACCTCACCGCCCTACTAGCGCCTAGCGCCTTCTACAACACTGCTGACAATATGTTTATCATGCAAACAATTATAATATGGCCTACATATTACACATGAGCCTGACAAACTTCATTTATTATCACATGCACTTTTGAACAAACAATCACCTCTTTTAATACAATGTTTGAATATATGTGTAGCCGACAATTCTGATTGCAAACAGAAACTCACGTGAACTTTGACTTAAATGAAATGGAACAAGTGATGTTTGAATCGGATTGTTGTCCGCTCGGATAGTAATCTGATCGGATGAGTCAACAAAAGTCAACTCGGATTGCTATCCGCTCGGATGGTAATTCGCTCGGATGGGTTAACTAAAGTCAACTCGGATTTCTATCCGCTCGGATGGTAATTCGCTCGGATGGGTCAACTAAAGTCAACTCGGATTTCTATCCGCTCGGATGGTAATCCGCTCGGGTGACACAGTTGTTCGTTCGTGTGGAATTGTATCCGTTCGGGTGAGATATCTATTCGTTCGGGTGAGATTGTTGATCGAACGGATGGGATAGTCCAGATGGAGATCCGTGCGGATGGGGATCCGTGCGGATGGGGATTCGTGCGGATGAATATGTTGAACGATCGGATGGTGTGATCCGTCCGGATGAGGATCCGTGCGGATAGTGGTGATTCGTCCGGATGGTGTGTGGTTGAAGGTAATCCGTACGGGTGGGGATCCGTGCGGATGAAGGTGATTCAACGAGCTGACACAAATCACATGCAATCAACAACTTTACAAAGGGTGGCTGACAATTATGAATCCACACATGTAAACTATCAATAGCAGACAATATCACATGTAATCTGACATCAAGAATTAAAACAAATCACATGCAATCAATAATAGTGGCCAACAAGAGATGTTATATAATATGTGATTTCGGGAACTTTGCAAATGGGGCCGACAATACTAATTGACACCTGTAATGATATACACAAACTCGACAAAGTTGAACGAATCACGTGCAAAGTTGACAGAAAACACACAACTTCACATGCCATGAGTTGCTAAGAATCGGATTGTTATGACGCGGATTGCTATCCGTGCGGACAAGTGTCCGTTCGGATAGGTCAACTAATAGTCAAAGTTTTTAAATGAAAATGTAATGCCTCGGATTGTTATCCGCGCGAACAATCAGTCAACAAGTCAACACTTTTAATGAACTGCGCATGGAGATGACTTTGACACGGATGGTCATCCGCACGGATTGCCATCCGCGCGGTGAACAGTAATCATAACAGCAGCAACATTCAACATTTTTACAAACTTTCGAACCACAAAAATTAAGATTTCTCTTAAACGGCTTCGAATTAAGTTCTGAAAATTTATAGGCTTATAGATCAATTGTTTTCGCACAACATATCCAAAAATCAGCAATTTTTATCCGTAAAAAGTCGTTTAATTTGGCGTTTTTCAGATAAAAACGTGAATAAGATGTAAAGATGAAGAATTTTGACAAATCTGAGTGAAATTTGGATCTGAATCTGATGAATTTCTGTGCGAAATCATGCGTTTGATCCGTGCAATCGAGCTCCTGCTCTGATACCACTTGTAGGTCCCGGTTTTGACTCCGTTTCGATTGTGAACCGACCGTGCGACGTGCGGAATCCGTGCACGAACGAGACCGAAACACACGAGACGTAATATAATCTGTGATTCGATATAGATGTGAAAAGTACAAAGAAACCTGAATCACCTTTTGCCTTTCTCTCTCTACTTTCTCTCTCTACCTTCTATCTTCTCTAAAATGTGCAAAAGTGTCAAAAGTTGCAAAAGTTCTAAATGAGAACCCTAATGGTTCTATTTATAGGCCAAGGGATTTAATGAGAGATCTCATTATTTACAGAAATGCCACCTTGCCTTTTCCTATTTATAACAATATAAGCACTAGAATTAAACTGTTTCTGCTACGGTCTTGAGATGACGGAGGCGATAGACGTACTGCACTAACAAATTTTTTTACAAAAAGAGAACCAAAGACAACCAAATGTGGGTTGTTAAGAATTTTTCTGAGAAATCTGGCAATGAATCTGATTTCACAAAGTCAGAAAAGCCACAAGTTGATCTAAAACTGGAAACATCAGTACCTCCAATGGATGATGTTCATTTTCCACCATTGAGGGCTGAAAAATTTAAATCAAAGGTTGGGAAAGTTGAGATCTTGAATCAGTTCTATTCTGAGAAGAAAGAATTTGATGTTGAGAAAGCTTTTAATGGAAACGTTAAAAAGATTTTTGGGAAAATGGTGGATGGTAAAGTTCAAGGGGTAAAAGAGTTTTATGAAACAAAGAAGGCAACTTACTACCCAAGTGCAGGTGAGGAAGAAACATCCAAGTTTGGTGAAGCTTGGATGTCTGTTTTTCATAAGTGATAAGTATGACTTGCCGGAGCTCCCAGGTTGGTAAGCGTGGAGCAGGAATCGGCATCATTCTTGAAAGGTTTGGTTGGTAAATCTACAGGTGATATCATTATATTGTTATTTTTTTGATATACAAGTGGTTTGAGTTGATAAGTGAACCTGCTAGTGATTGATAAGGTTTTCACTGACAAGTGGTAAATCAAGGACATTAAGTTGTACTTGTATTTTCCTACAAGTGGTTGAAAAACAATGCGATGAATGAACCCCTAACCTACAAATGGTAAAATTAATCAACACAACTTATTTTCCGGAAAAATCATTTTGGTTAAAACAAACTTAAGTGTTTTGAAATCATAATGAGAAAATAGTTTGTTGAAAGGGGAAGTTCTGATTGTTTATGCCAAGTGGATGGCGAATTGAAGCGATTTAATATCAATTGTCACTTTATTTGTATAGTTTGTTTTTAAATTTCCTAAAATGTGTTTGCATTTTAGGGGGAGTAAGAAATTTCAGAAAATCCAAAAACATTTAAAAATTTGAAAAAGACAAAACATGATAAAATGAAAAATGAGTTTTGTGTCAAAAAAGAGGAAATGATAGTACATCAGTGGACAATCACGGCATGCTAAAGAATTGGAAAGTTAAATGTGATAAACGGTCTCACTGATGATGTGCCAGTAGGTTTTTGCACATTTAGTAGATTGTGACAAGATATAAACCTAAATTTCAAACTTGCTTATATCATGGGTAACATCTCTCGGATATATGGGTAACCCTCGAAATCTTGTTTGAAATGTCCCTCTTTCTGAGATACTAGGTCTTTATACTCAGTGATATCTGGGGTATTATCCCGGGACTTCTGATAATGCGGAAGCAATGGCCTAGTCCCCGGAGAATACTTTCTGCTTGCTTGAAATATAGCGCCGCCCTCAGCATAAAATAATGAGACAATAAAATTGCTAATCAATGCTGTTGTAAAAAAAGATCCTCTAAAGGGGACTCACCAAAAGTGGAGCCGTCATCTCTCTGCTGAACGGAAGTTCTGACCTGAGCTCTCACGGTTTCGCAATTTAACCCCTTACAGATATCATCTAGGTATACTCACCTGTAAGACTGAATATTGGGATCTGGATACGGGAGTATATTCTGAGGTAGGACACGCGATTAAGTTTAAGTACTTAAGACATTAATCCATATCTCAAAACAGTTGAACTTTGTGTGAAAATTTAAATTGGATCAGTATACTGACAATCTAAGTGAATCGTTTAGAACTTAAAATGTTTAAAGCTTAACGGTGTTGGTGATTTGTCTCATAAACTGATATGATCCTCTTACATAAACTCACAAAAATATTGTCTGTAAATATTTCTTTACTGCATTTCGTTACTTTTAAAAATCCAAAAAGATTTTAGTGTGTTTTAGCATAAATTTTGTAAAATACAAAAAGATTTTCGACAACTGGTGTTGGAGAGCTAATTTTCAAAATTTCGAGTGCTAGACATGATGAACAGATGGGTTGGGAGAGTGTGTTGTTTTGAAAAGACAAATGATATTTTTTCAAGTGGTTCATCAAAGATTAATGTTGTAAAATCATTCTTTGAGTGTATAATTCCTGCAAGTGGTTCATTAGATGGTAAGATTGTTTTTACAAGTTATTATCAGAAAATTTACTTTTGGGTAGAGAATGTGCAGATCTCTGTGAAAGAGAGCCAGGTTTCGATACCTGAGGACTATGTGATTTCAAAAAGCCAGGCTGCGATCCCAGCAAATCGAAAGGGGGAGTCTGAAGACATCTGAGTAGATAAGATTGTTCGAGGAGGAGTCTGGTGATGCTAAAGAGAAGAAAAAGATAAAGATTTCAGGACTTACAGTGTCGGATACTTCAAAGAGTTCGAGAGGACTGATAAAGACTGAAGAAGTTAAAGACTCGACACTTAAGACTCGTCAACATTCGAGGGGGAGTCTGTTGGTGCATGCGTCTGTCGACTTCGTCTTGTATCGAGTCTTACATTACAATTGTTAGATAAGGGCGCGTTATACGAGAAATAGGGTAGGAATTATGAGTATTTGATGTAATTTCGTTTGAACATGACATGTGACACCTTCAAACGAAATTAACATGTGTAATTTCGTTTGAACTGACACATGCCACTTTCAAACGAAATAGCTCACCCTATATATACTTGATGTCTTGATTTCATTTGTAACTTTTCGGTCAGAGCAACGAAGTGCTGCCGAAGTGTTGTCAGGCTGTAAATCATTGTGAAATCAATCATACAACAGTTTAAAGTGTATATCTTGCTGATTTGACCTCTACACGTTTGTTTCCGCCTCTCGTGTTGAGTAAAACTCTTCTGATCGACTCGTTCGGGTCCGAAATCGATCCTACACTAACATTTTTTGGCGTTTTAAAGTGAGTGGTTTATAGAGAATTTTGCGTTTGTTTTTCTGGGTGTGATCAATTCATTGTGTATAGACCCCTCTCTTATAGGAGTTTTTTATGGCGTGTAGTTTAGGCGGAATTTTTTGTAATAAATGAAAGTAATAAAGTAACCGTCTTTTCAGTTACTGTTTTGTATTTACTGTTTTGATCAGCTTTATCAGTGTATAGGTGATAGACGTCACATCTTCTAAAGTTTGGCGTTTTTTTAAATGGCGTTATGTAGACCAAGATGAAAAAATATTAAGCAGGAAAAATATTTTTTGTTATTTCTGGCGTTTTGTAAGCAATAACATTTTTTAGTATTTTTTGGCGTTTTGCAAATAAATAGAGAAATATATCATTTAATTATCTTTAAAAATAGATTACACAGAAGAAGAAAAAGAAAAAAAAAATAAAACCCTTCGTCAGAAGGTACTTTATCCGAAAAGTATCCATCACTTGCGTCATCTTCTTCCTCGAAGTCTTCATCTGGATCTTCATCCATGTCATCACCTTCACCTACATTGGCTTCTTGTTCTAGAAGATTCTGAAGCCTCCACTTAAACATGTCTTGCATTAACTCTAATTTTGAGTCCATTTATGTGTTCAAACAAGTGGCGTTATGCAATTCTTCCATGAAACCAAGCCCCTGCTTTGTCATGATGTTTTCAAGCCAGTAGACTTCCTGCTCTCGGTTGTCGTATATAACGGTCACCATGTCTGTTTCATCATCAAAACGCCATGATGTCATGACAGTGTCCGGCTTTACATCTGCTTTGATTGGTCCAAAATTCCTTGTTAATGCTTTCATAAGCATATGTGTTTCATGACATTCGTTGTCCAGAGCGATGCCAAGGGATAGGATACCCCTCTGTACCTTTTCTTCCATCTTCAAAATTGCCTTGATCGTCCTAACATATACCCTCCTTTTGTTGTCAAAACGCAGGACGAATCGCCTGATTGCTAGAGTGTATCTCCACCAAACAATTGTTGCCATTTTTGGCGTTTTGGTTAATTTAGCGTTTTTGGTTAAAGATGTTTTTGCAGAAATGGATAGATTGAGGTGATTATGGAAGCGATGTTTTACGTCGTTTATATAATGCTGTTTTTGGCGCGAATTTAGGAGGGAATTTCTTCTAATAAATGTTAATAACTGAAATTCAGTTACTGTGTTGTTTCCTCTTACTGTAATATCCAACGCGTTTTATCTCTAATTTTTGGCGTTTTGTTTTTAATGACGTTTTTTTTAATGGTGTGTTATCATTTGTTGGCGTTTTGAATTTGAGCGGTAAAAGACCATTTTACCCTTAATGAAGCGCGTCCCACTTAATAGAATTGATGTTATTTACGAAAACGCCACCGCGCAATCTAGTCCATGGATTGTTTTGATCAGACGATTAATAAGCGTTCTCACCGTTCTCACACTTTCTCCCATTTTCTGTAAGTCATGACCCTATATATATATATATATATATATATATATATATATATATATAGTGTGAGGTTCATTGGCGAACACTAAAAAAGTGGGGAACAGTGAGGAACCGGCTCAAACGAACTCCGATTAGACTCATTCCAGCGGCGTTGGAACCGGCTCGTCGAACCCTAACTAGGATCTCTTAACCCTAAACTCTAAATCATAACCCCTGAACCCTAAATATATTAGGGTTTGGCTTTTAGGGTTTAGCCTTAGGGTTTAGCCTTAGGGTTTAGTCTTATGGTTTAGCTTTAGGTTTAGCCTTTAGGGTTTAGCTTTTTGGGTTTATAGTTTAGATTTTACGGTTTAGCTTAGGTTTTAGCCTTATTTTTTAGCTTTAGTGTTTAGAGTTTAGGAGTTAGGATTTAGGGTTTAGGGTTAAGAGATATTAGTTAGGGTTCGGCGAGCCGGTTCCAACGCCGCTGGAATGGGTCCAATCGGAGTTCGTTTGAGTCGGTTCCCCGTTGTTCCCCACTTTTTTAGTGTTCCCCAATGAACCTTCCCCTATATATACATATATATATACATATATATATAGGGGCCGCTAAAATGAAAACCATCCCCAGTTGTAAGAACCGAGAGAACCACTTTTCCACCATTAGATCTTCAAGATGGATGGATGAGATTAAAAGTAATTAAAACTAATATTAAATAATTTTCGTCTTATTATGTTTTTAGTATTTAATGCAAAATGGTAGTTTAGTAAATTTACTATTTTTGCTTTTTATCTTTATTGTTTTTTATTATTTTTTTGTATTATTATATTACTTGTTTTTTTAAAACAAATTTTTTTCTTAAAAACCATTTTAGATCAAGATTTTTAAACAAAAACAATTTTTTGCACGCCGTTTTTTCACACGGTTTTTTATCCCGGTTTTTTCACACGCCGTTTTTTTACGTCAGGTTTTACGCGTCGTTTTTTTAACGCGTCGTTTTTACGCCCCGCTTTTACGCGCCGTTTTTTACGCAATTTTTTACGCGCCGTTTTTTTGACCGGTTTTTTACACGCCGTTTTTTATGCCCGGTTTTACAAGCCATTTTTTTTGCCCCGTTGTTATGCGATGTTTTTTTTTACAAAAAAAAATAATTTTTGTCAGAGTTTTTTTTACAAAAAACGTTTTTACGAGCCGTTTTTATGCCCCGTTTTTTACGCCACCGTATTCACTCCCCGTATTTACACGTCGTTTTATGACCCGGATTTTTACGAGCCGTTTTTTACGCCCCGTTTTTACGCGCCGTTTTCTACACCCCGTTTTTTACTCGCCGTTTTTTTACACGCACGTTTTGTAATTTTTTTTACGGTTTTAAACTTTTTTTACGGTTTTAAACTTTGTTTTTACAAAAAAAAATTTACAATTTTTTTTACAAAACTTTTTAAAAAAGAACAAAAATTTATACGAAATTTTTTTTACGGTTTTAACCTTTTTTTTTACAAAAACTCTTTTTTTACACACACGTTTTTTAAACTTTTTTAAGAAAACGTTTTTTACGGTTTTAAACTTTTTTTTTACAAAAACTTTTTTACCAAAAAAATTTTACAAATTTATTTTTTCATAAAAACTTTTTTTTAAAAAGACAAAAATTTATACGAAGACTTTTTTATGAAATTAAGTTTTTTTACAAAAATCTTTTTTTGCACACATGTTTTTAAACTTTTTTACATTTTTTACGGTTTTAAATTTTTTTCAACAAAAACTTTTTTCCAATTTTTTTTACAAAAACTTTTTTATAAAGTAACAAAAAGAGGAGAGAGAAATGTGAAGAGAGAGAAATTGAAGAGAGAGAAATTGACAAGACTTTAAAAAAAGACTTTAATGAGGAGAGAGATATGATTTGATGGTTTTAATTAAATTACAATATTACCATTTTGGTTGTCATTATCTGATTGGTGGAGAGTGGTTCTCGCGGTTCTTACAACTGGGGGTGGTTTTTATTTTAGCGCCCCCTTATATATATATATATATATATATATATATATATATATATATATATATATATATATATATAGGGAGCCGCTAGAATGAGAACCACCACGAGTTATGAGAACCACGAGAACCGCGCCCCGCGGGTGGCCGTCGGCGACGAAATTTTTTTTACACCTAGATCCGTATATTTTAGCGGGGGGTTTAAATTTTCGGTTCAAACGGCGCGCCCGAAGGGGTAGTTTTTTACGCCCAAAGTTTGGTAAAAAAAAAAAGAAAAATTAAAAAAATTAAAAAAACCCAAACTTTGGGCGTAAAAAACTACCCCTTCGGGCGCGCCGTTTGAACCGAAAATTTAAACCCCCCGCTAAAATATACGGATCTAGGTGTAAAAAAAATTTCGTCGCCGACGGCCACCCGCGGGGCGCGGTTCTCGTGGTTCTCATAACTCGTGGTGGTTCTCATTCTAGCGATCCCCTATATATATATATATATATATAGGAGAAGGATCCGTTAGGAACCACCCTTTATTGCGAGAACCGCGAGAACCAGTGTGAACACATGTCATTTTTGTAATTAAAGTGAAATTCTAACAACAGCATCTATATCCTCGTTATGTTCTTCAAGGGTTCCTTCAAGGGTTCTGTTCTTCAAGTTGTTAACTGTTACCACCCCCATGACAACCGCCGCCGTCGACGGCACATCCGCCGCCGATCAACGTTAACACATCGCCGCTACCACCACCGTGACACCACCGCACCACCGTGACAACTGATTTGACGACAACTCCTCCGACGAAAACTCATCTGGTGACATACATCTGCTCATAAGTCACCACTGCGATAACTAATCCGGCTCGTCCTTATACCATTACTCAGTCGAATACATCATTTATCCGGTGATTACAACAAATTACATCCTTTCTGTTACACCTATTCTGTTACCAATTTCTATGTTGTTACCAATTCCCACTGTAAGTGTCCTTATACGATTATTCAGTCCGATTATATTACTATTTGTCATCTACTTACAAATAAACATGATTTCACTTTGTAACCCCTTTATGATACATATGGCATCTTCTGATTCATCACATATATACCCTCCTCGTCAATCTGATGGGTTCATAGTTCAAGCGACAAGAAAAAGTCCTGGAAGAAGCTTGCTTTGGGTCGGATATTAAGGTGTCCGAGTGGCTTAACTGGGTCCCTATTAAAGTTAATGGTTTCATATAGATGTTGATGCAGAATCGGGTTCCGGTTGGGGAAAATCTACGTGCGAGAGGGGTTAGTACCATTACGGGTTGCTGCATAGAGTGTGCAGGGGTTTCGGAGTCGGTCACGCATGTTTTTATTGACTGCCCGATAGCTAAGGCGGTGTGGAGGAAGATCTCTGTTTGGTGTAACTGGGACCTTGCAGGCCTCTCATCCCTGGAGCAGCTTGTTCAAGAGTATACGTGACTAGATTCTTATGTCAATAGTACATTGCTTTTGGGTATAATTTACTCCACTTTTTGGGTAATTTGGAAGGATAGTAACAATAGGCTCTTTAGGGGGGGGGGGCAAGCGTTCTTTGGAGTCGGCTTCCGAGGATGTTATTAACCTCTCGTTCGGATGGGTGAAATATCGTTCGAAGTTCTGTGTTGATAGCTGGGAAGGCTGGGTTAATTTTTTTTGTTATTTTATGTTTTGTATGGCTGTATACGTGCAGAGTATGTTATGCACTTTTTTGTCTTGTTTAGATTTTTACCCCTTGTTGTTGTTTTACCAGCTAATCGCTGGTATTTCTTTTGTGGTATGAGAAGTTTTGCGGTATAAGAAGTTTTGCTGCTGTTCAAACAAACAAAAAATTAACATTTGCTTGATTACTCTATGTTCCTGTATCACTGTTCAGTTTTTTTTATCTGATTGATCAATACAACGATCATGCACATGTGCATTATGTTGATAACACCCATACTCGTCACCGATCGTGCACATGTGCATTATGTTGATAACACTCATACTCGTCATCCATAAACTGTTAACCATCATTAACATGAACATGCGCATGTGCATCATGTTAACAACACCCCATAATCATAACTAATCATATTGTTAACCATTAATACATAACCATGCACATGCGCATCACATTGCCAACACCCTTTAATCATCTCCCTATAATCATATGTTAACCATCAATACATTTCCCATGCACATGTGCATCGTATCGCTAACACCCTATAATTATCACTCTAACACCCTATAATTATCACTGATAAACTATTGACCCACTATAATCATCACTGATAAACTGTTGACCCACTATAATCATCATCGATAAACTGTTGACCGTGTATACATGGTTGACCGATAAACTGTTGACCATGTATACATCGTTGACCGTTTAAACATTGTGCATACACATTCCATATGTTTTATTAATTATGATACTTATATCCTCTTTTTATTCATTTTATTTTTTGTTTATATATAGGAACAGTCCTACATTGAGCATTATACACATCGGTACATATTATGTTCAAAAGAATGGTATATATTATGTTCAAAACAAGGACAACCAAAAAATACTTGAACTACTTATAAATTGATTATCACTTGTTTTTTTATTACATTCCTTTTTAGACTTATTTTTTTTTATCTACTTAGCGGTGTAGTATTCACTGTTGTATTCATTTTGTCTACTTATAAATTACCAATTAACATCATGCACATGTGCATTACCCAATGAGTGCATTTTCAACATTGAAACCATAGCATCTAAACTTATCGATGCATTGTTTTTAATGTCATTATGTTTTAAGTACATGTTTACTATATTTCACTCCACATGGTTACTGTTTCGAACAATGCACATGTGCATACATGTAAAATTATTAATTACATGTGATTCGTCTTCCTTTACATATACATCAACATATGTAATGTGGTACCCCAAACGTAACAGGGTACCACATACGTAATATGATATACACAAATATAAAACATTTCAAAATATACACATGCATTACCGACATGTTTATTGTTTTTTTATTAATGCACATGTGCATTACCAACATTAACACATTATCACACAACTTTTGTGTTACAACAAGTAAATATAACACCCTCATCATAAGAATCACATAATCCGATCAAAAATCATTATTACACATATGCAACACCAACATATACTATAGCAAACAACATATTACATCCTAAATTAACAAATATAACCATCTGTAATACATTATACAATACCAATATGTATGCTATTTCAAACTATTCATATGTGCAGTACCAACATTTCATCTAGCAAACAACATAATACATCAAATATTAACAAACATGATCATTTGCCTCTGATAACGACAATTTTGTTACTATCTTCACCCTCATGTTCTTAAGTTGTATGACTTGAATATCTTTATCTTTGTTGAATCTGCAATCAAACTTCTCACCACTCCCTTTAAACATCTCCATATGTCGCATAGCGAACACCTCGCAGTCTGTGAAGTAATAAAGGGATTTCGCTTACTTGTTCAATGTTTCATCGTGGCTTCGCTCACTTGTCCTCCTCTTTATACGTTTTTTCTTCTTGTGCACCTGCATGTGATATAAGTAATGTGTTTGCATAAATGATATCATTTAACATGAAAGTAATAAAGGGATGCACATATGCATAAACTCCCAACTGCATCATCAAATATTAATCAACCTTTTTACCTCTTTGTTTAACAGTTGCGTAATCATTTCCATTGCATGTGACATTTTTTTGACCCTTTATCCCTTGATTTCAAAACAAAAGTTACCTTCTTTGATTTTTTCCGTTATTGATCTACAATAAAAAAAACAAAGGATTAACAAACATACAATCTCAATGAATATGTGCATTAACATTAACTTTATCATTACTATATACACTATGCACATATGCATCACTATGCACACGTGCATCAACATAAATTACATTGTTAACATATTCTGGCAAACTATGCGCATGTGCATAACTATGCACACGTACATGAATGACCTTATTACCATATTCTAGCAAATTATGCACATGTGCCTAACTATACACATTTGCATCCATATGACTTACCATATTGAAATAATCTGGCAAAATATGCATATGTGCATAACTATGTACATCTGCATTAATATGACTTACCTTATCAACAGGTTTGTTTCAATAAAAAAAACCCTAACCCTTACCAAATCAAATCAAATTTACATTAATTACTAATAAAACTATTATGTAAAATTCTGCACATGTGTATAACTATGCCCATGTACAACGAAAAAAATGACCTTGTTGACAAATTCTAGCAGACTACGTACATGTGCATAGCATAATTATGCACATGTGCATCAACATGAATGACCTTATTAACGTATTCTGGAAAATTATGCACATGTGCATAATTATACACATTTGCATCAACATGATTGACCTTATTAACCTAATCTGGCAAAATATACATATGTGCATAACTATGCACATGTGCATTAACACGGCTGGCCTTATCAACAGGTTTGCTTCAATAAAAAAACCCTAACCCTTACCAAATCAAATTTCGTATTACCACCAATCATATTTAACATTAACCAGTAACAAAACTACATACAAAAAAACACATAAATACCACATTACATATAGTTCTATCACAACAGTCACCTCTAATCTCTCAAAAATCATATATATCGAACCATTTTCACTATTGCAGATATGAAACAACGATTTAAGCGTCATATTAACATATAAAAATCTGAATCGACGATTAAGCGTCATGTTATAATATAAAAGTGCAAAAGAAAGAGTATAAACTTACAAATTCACGAAACAGTGTAGCGACACTGAATAATCCGACAACAACTAGATTACGGCGAGTCCGTTGGACGTCTGTTCTTCAGATTCTCCCTAATTGTGTCACAGTCTTCGATGATTATGTTCTTATTGCCCTAATTTCGAGCAGATGACGAATATATGATCGATGATTCTGTTCTTATTGCCCTAATTTCGATTATACGACGAATACACCATGAATGGTAAGACTGAGATGACGAATTTTGGAGATTTTGGTGTGTAGACATGAACTGAGATGATGAATTTTGGAGATGTTGGAGTATCGGACATGAACTAAATGAAAAAATAGGATTTAATTGTTCTTTGAAGTCCAGTAGGAGGAGGATGGACATGTAATTTAATTTTTGATATGTATTTACACTAATGCCCTCTGTTCACATTGGTTCTCGCGGTTCTCGCAATAAAGGTAGTTCTCGCATGAACCCTACCCTATATATATATATATATATATATATATATATATATAGGGCAAGGCTATATAGAAAACCCTATCTATATAAAAAACCCTAGAAAACCCAACCTCCCGACATTTTTTTTTTTTTTTGAAAAAAATAACACATGTAATATACATGTTTTTAAGAGTTTTGGGCCAAAAAAATCAAAAAAGTGCCGCAGGGATTATTTAAAAAAAAAATCAGCAATTTTCTGTCTTTTGTGCCTAACACATGTTAGGCGACCGGACATTGTTGAAATTTGTTTATTTTTTTTAAAAAAATCCCTTCGGCGCTTTTTTGTTTTTTTTTTTGCCCAAAACACTCTAAAACATGTATATTACATGTGTTATTTTTTTCGAAAAAAAAATGTCGGGAAGTTGGGTAAAAATGGGGTGGAGATTTGGGTTTCCAGAGTTTTTTAAAAAAAAGAGGGTTTTCTGTCTAGCCTTGCCTTATATATATATATATATATGGTAATGCTCTATAAAAAACCCCTTAAAATTAGAAAACTTTGCAAACTCAACATGTGGCCAAGGACCTTCCACGTATGCATAGTATTCTGATTATGGTTTTTGCCTTTAAGGGTATATTTGTAATTGTACATCTATCCACCCAACCCCCAAGATATATTCCCCAATTGATTTGACATTATCATTAATGCACATCACCTCATTCTCAAACCCATATTTCTTTTCGATTATTTCTTTTTTAAAAGCAAAAATTACAAGATATCTTCTCCATTAATTTCCCTCATATCTTCATTTTACCCCTCTTCTCCTGCATATCTTCCTACCTCCATTAATGTCCATGGAGACAAATCCACCAAGTTATTATGTGAAGGTTGGATTTTTTTTAATTGAAGAAGTGTCAAATTGCAGGTTGTGTTGATGACGATTTGCAGGAAGCGATGGATGAAGATGATGTGCGTACCCGGCTTCTTATGTGAAGGTTGGATTTATTTTAATCAAGTTATTACCCTTATTTTTCCATATTTGATTTTTATATCAAGCAAGCAATTTGCTTTGAAGTTTAATTGTAGGGTTTGATTTCTTTGTGTATTGTATCCATACTCTCATCAAGTTTTTTGTTTGATGTTTTCTTTATTTATTATGTGGATTAGTTCAATATGATTATTTTATATCATCTTAGAAAACCTAAGTTGAAATTCATACATAGATGAAGATGAATTTGTTTGATGTTTGGTTTATTAACGTCAATTTGTTTTATTTTTGCTTCTACATACACCAGTAGACCTTTGCCTATAATCTTGGCATGTTTTGGACCAACAACATTGGTTATTTCATTTTGCTTCCAATATAATGTATAAGAAAGAAAGTAAGAAACAAGGTAATAAAATACAATTTTTAGACCAAATTAGAAATTTTGAACATATTTGAGAAGAAGAAGATAGATTGCAATGTGGATCTGATTGCAATTTTGAACATCGTCATAACCTAATACATGTTACACTTTATCCTATTAGACATAGCCATACAGTTTAAATTATTATAGTTATGACGTGTTTAACACATGCCTGATTTTTTTATTTTTAGACGTCTAATAATCAGCACATCTGTTTTTAGAAACGAAAAGCCAAGTTTGTCTTACAGCACAACCAACGTAACACGTGTTATAGTCTGAACTCCTGTTTCACAGCTAAACCATAGTAACATGTTATAGAGACATGTATTAGGGTATGACGATGTATTAGAGACATGTATTAGGGTATGACGAATTAATTGCAGGTTTTTAGTTCTGTGTACTTTGTTATATGTTGTTTCAGTTGTGTAAGATTAATTTGCAGGTTTTTATTTTTGTGTTAAAAAGTTGTGCTTGGTTTGGTTGCTTGTTTGGGCTTTTGATCTGAATAGTAACTGTTTTTTGTTGGTTTGGTTGCTTTGTTTGGGGCTTTTGATCTGAATAGTAACTGTTTTTGTGATGCTATTTGAGGAAAAAGATTTTCTGGCTATGAATGTGTTAATATTTATGTCTGGTTAACGACTTAACGGTTATCTTATCTTTTCGTTATTAGGACGGTGATGGATTCAAGGGACATAAGATCCAATTCTCGGGTCAGTTGGTTTCGTCAAACGTGGATCAGATGCTCAAGGATCATGACCATGTTTATGTTACAGCACAACACAACTAACACGTGTTATAGGTTGAACTTCTCGGACATGCATGTGTTACATGTGACATGAAACCCATGTACGACGTAACACGTGTAACGTGTGACATGAAAACACATTTTTATAACTTCCCTGGCATACGCACACCCACATGTTTACAAACCGTTTCAAGACCGACCCAAACAATAAAGCAAGGGTAGCCGCTGAAAAGCTAAGGCAGCAAAGGTAGCCGTTGAAAAGCTAAGGCAGACTGTCAAAGGAAGCTCCACCATTTTTCTTAGTGCTATGTATTTTCGTTTACTAGTAATATGTAATGTGAGACTCTTATTTTGTTTTGTCTAGTACATGATGTTAAAACGGTATGGACTTAACACATTCTGGAAGTCTTAACACACGTTATAAAAGAGGCTTAACACACGTTAAATCAGGTATACTATGTTGTCATTAAGTTACTATTGGAGTTTATGCATCCATTCTGGAAGTCTTAACACACGTTATAATAGAGGCTTAACACACGTTATACATGTCAGGCGCGTAACACATGTTACAGTATGTATATACAAATCATGGTGTTTTGGAAACCACTAGCTTATACATGACACCATGTTGGGTTAAACCAAGATTATAACAGAGGCTTAACACATGTTATCCCAGGTATACGGTGTTACAACATTAACTTGTATGTTCCATATTAACTTGTACACGTGTTACGATCAGTATATGCACATCATGGTGTTTTGCAAACCACTTTCATATACATGAATACAAGTCGGGTTATAATGGATGCTTACATGTTATCATATGTATACAAGTGGGGTTACAACAAGATTACGATATTAACTAAGCTCACCATTAAACTCATCGCCCCCGTCGAATGTTTTCACCCTTTGTCACATGTTAAGCAATTACATGTTCCGAACAGACAAATTGTAACACATGTTAGATCAGTATATACACATCATGGTGTTTTGTAAACCACTAACTTATACATGAATACATGTCAGGTTACAAAAAGAATATAACAGTGGCTTAACACATGTTATACATTCCAAAATGTGCAAAACAAATGACCTGTTTCATATTATATATTCCAAAATTACCGGTACATGTGTTACCATAAATGGCTCGTTTCATATTACACGTTACATACTAACTTGTACATTTATTACTTGTACAAGTTTTACGCTCAGTATCCACATTATCGGATATTTTAAACATCAACAAAAATAAAATAGATATTACTTGTTTTTTTAATTAACAAAAGGTTAACACACGTTACATATCATTCTAACAGAGGCTTAACACATGTTATACATGAACACATGTCAGGTTACATCATGGTGTTCTGTTACAGCATGAACCACCAACACATGTTATAAATGAACGAAGACTTCTTTCCCAAAGGATGTGACTTATTCAATGTCCCCGCATTAACGTCGCCTACATCCATCCAGCATGTCAATTGAATATCTTTTATGGATCTGCCTCTGTAAATCAAGCAACCCAACAAAAAAACAATTATTGTTAAGATCAAAAGCCCCAAACAAGCAACCAAACCAACAAAAAAACTCGTTCAAAATCTCATCCTAAAGTTACGGTGTTACAATATTAACTTGTATGTTCCAAGATTATACAAGTTAATAGTGTTTTGGAAACCACTAGCTTATACATGACACCATGTTGGGTTAAACCAAGATTATAACAGAGGCTTAACACATGTTATCCCAGGTATACGGTGTTACAATATTAACTTGTATGTTCCATATTAACTTGTACATGTGTTACGATCAGTATATGCACATCATGGTGTTTTGCAAACCACTTTTGATATACATGAATACAAGTCGGGTTATAATGGATGCTTACATGTTATCATATGTATACAAGTGGGGTTACAACAAGATTACGATATTAACTAAGCTCACCATTAAACTCATCGCCCCCGTCGACTGTTTTCACCCTTGTCACATGTTAATCAATTACATGTTCCGAACAGAGAAATTGTAACACATTATCAGTATATACACATCATGGTGTTTTGTAAACCACTAGCTTATACATGAATACATGTCAGGTTACAAAAAGGTTATAACAGAGGCTTAACACATGTTATACATTCCAAAATGTGCAAAACAAACACATGTTATAAACGAACGAAGAGTTCTTTCCCACGTAATATATCATTCTAACTGGGGCTTAACACATGTTATACATGAACACATGTCAGGTTACATCATGGTGTTCTGTTACAGCATGAACCACTAACACATGTTATAAACGAACGAAAACTTCTTTCCCAAAAGATTTGACTTATTCAATGTCCCCGCATTAACGTCGCCTACATCCATCCAGCTTGTCAATTGAATATCTTTATGGATCTGTTTCTGTAAATCAACACACGTTATATATCATTCTAACAGGTGCTTAACACATGTTATTGGTCTGTTTCTGTAAATCAAACAACCCAACAAAAAAAAACACTTACTGTTCAGATCAAAAGCCCAAACCAGCAACCAAACCAACAAAAAAAACAATTATTGTTAAGATAAAAATCCCCAAACAAGCAACCAAACCAACAAAAAATCCCGTTCAAAATCTCATCCTAAAGTTTTCGATTTATTTAAAATACATGAACATTAACCATTACTAGATCTTGATTGAAGACAGAGGAGAGGAGAGAGAGAGAGAACATTAACCATTACTAGATCTTGACTCCGACGACGTTCCGAACTCCGGCGCCACCAACCACCCACCCTCCACCACCTTCTACAACCACCCACTGTCGCCGCTATCAACTACCAACAACCCAGATCTGCAACCACCATCGTGCCTCACTCATCTGCAACCACCTTCCACCAACCACCAGATCTTCAACCACCATCGTGCCTCACTCATCGTGCATCTACCGCCTCCCCTGCCCCAACCATAACGGTCAACAACACCACCGCCACAGCGCTGCTGCTGCCGTGGGTGGCTGGAAACCCACCAGTTTTCTCTCGCTCTTTCGATTTCTCTGGACCTCTCTTTCTCTTTCGATTTCTCTGGTACTCTCTCTCACGGCTCTCACTCTCTCTCTAGGCTTGCAGGTTGTAAGTGTTGTGTAGAGAGAATGGAAAGTCATGGGGGCTAGGGTTTTGATTCGGGGAGGAGATAATGAGATCTGTGATTTTAGAGAGAGGGAATTGAGAGAGCTGAGATGAGATTGTGATTTTGAATTGGATATGAAGAGAGAGAAAGAGAGGTGCATTAAAGAGAGATGATAGGAATGGACAGTGGAGAGAGAAGGAATATACTACCGAAAATGCCCTTCCAGTTGACTAATGTGTATTATTACATTTCTTTTAAATCTAATTCTTACCCAAATTAAGAGAGCCCTTGATCAAGTGTGATGAAACATAATCAATGGTTGATATTGGGTTTTCATAGTTTTTTAAAAAAGATGGGGTTTTCCACTTAGCCATCCCCTATATATATATATATATTGGAAGTATCTATAGAAACCCTTATAATTTAGAAAACTTGGGAAGCTCTAACCTACCGATTTTTTTTTTAAAAAAATTACACATGTTATATACATGTTTTTAAGGGTTTTGGGCAAAAAAAATCAAAAAAGCGCCGAGTGGATATTTAAAAAAAAGAAACAAATTTCTGGGGTAACATATGTCAGACGATTGTAACATATGTTACACAAAAACTTGTTTATTTTTTTAAAATATCTACTCGGTGTTTTTTTGCACAAAACCCTTAAAAACATTTATATAACATGTGTAAATTTTTTGAAAAAAAAAATAAAAAATCGGGAGCTTTGAGTTTCTCAGGTTTTCTAACCACAAGTGGGTTTTCTATACATCATTCTCCTATATATATATATATAGGGGAGGGTTATCTTGAGAACGCTAAATATTGCGAGAACCGTGAGAACGAATGAAAAACCAATCAAAACCAATTTTTTTTAATACAAACCTCATTGTAATTAAGATACAACATCAAGAAAAGAATTTACAACATCAAACAATTCATTTCTTCTTTCAAAATCACTCTTTTTAGTTTTTTTACACATGTGTAAACATAACAGATTTACACATGTGTAAATGGCAAACTTACACATGTGTAAATTTTCTTTATTTACGAATTCGCGTAAATTTAAACGTGTAAATTTAATTTTTAACATTGTATTCGAATAATAATGATAAGTGTAAAAAGAAATTTTGAATTTGAATTGTTTTTGACCAAGTTCTCGTGGTTTTTTCATTTGTTCTCACGGTTCTCGCGATATTTAGCGTTCTCATTTAAACCCTCCCCTATATATATTATATATATATATATATAGTGGAGGGTTCAAATGAGAAGAAAATTTTTGTAAGAACAAAAAGAATAAGTTTTAAACCAATAGAAATGTTGTATTTTACTTCATTTAATATGTGTATTTAATGTTATTTAATAAGGGCATATAGGTAAATTTCTAATTGTAATTAATTAGCTAACCAATTAAACTTGTAACTCACTTTTAAATATAATCTTTTAATATAAAATAATTTAGGGTGAAAGACAATTTTCGACATGTGTAGGATAAATTTTAGTATGTGCAGGATAAATTCTTAAATGTGTATGATAAATTTAGATATGCGTAGGGTAAATTTCGGTAACTGTAAGATATATGTAGGATAAATTTTGAAATGTGTAGGATAAAATGTTTTTTGCTTTATTAATGAGAGATAACATAATTAATGGGAGGAGTTATAAACTATTTAATGTTTTACCATTATGCCCTTTCTTCTTTTTCTTCTCACATTAAATTTATTCTCAAACGAATCTTCCCCTATATATATATATATATACAACTAACGTTCCAAAAAATTACTTTTCTACTTTTTTTCTAAATAGTCGAGTGAGAGAAAAAATAAACCGAGTTACATCAACCACCACCTATGTTCTATCTAACACTTGTAAACAACAAATACTCTTACTTTTACAAGTTTATATGTTTTCAGCATTTAATAAACATATGTAGTCACTTTTTTTATTTAACGACAAAGTTTTTTAATCATGTCGTCTATGTGACTTGAACCTAAGATTTATTACTCTAAGTTTAAGTGTTTAATGGTTTTGTATTTAACAATAGACCAACACCACATTGGTTAAAGATATGTAGTGACTTTTTTTTGAACGACCAACTAAATCACCGGATAAACATCATAGTATGCCCTCAACCGAGCAAATGCATGCACTCCTCCATAACGTTCAGAGTAGGGATAGCAAATGGTAGCGGGTACCAACACCGGTACCGAATTTACCGAACCGGGTACATTTTCGGTACTAGTTCGGTAGCGGTCCGGTACCGGTTTTACCCTCAAATACGGTATCAAACCGGTAGTATCAAACCATACCATACCAGGTATATTCGGTGCCGGTACCCACTTTTGGGGATTTTCGGTACCGGTATCGGATGGTGTCGAGCTCATCTCTAGGTCAGAGTTGGATGCATACCCGAGCCATCAAGCCACCAGTTCCAGGGAAAATCCGACCGCTCGAAGGCCCACTACGGTAAAACCCGGTTCGGCTCGTTTTTAAACTGGTGACCTCTAGAGAGACCGAGTTCTAAACTTCATTGCCCCCATAAACTTCATTGACCTCTAGAGAGACCGAGTTCTAAACTTAGGCTATGGGGTATGGGGCTTGGGTTGGGGCGTGGATTGGGGGAAAACGCCCAAGCCACCACCCGGGTGGGCTTGGGTTGGAGCGTGGCCCTTGGGGCTTGGGTTTAAAGCCGAGCGTGGGACGGGGGAGCAAGCTGACATGGCGGGCTGTGAATGGCCAATTCAAACTAGCCGTTGGGGGCTAGTTTAAAAAAAAATTCCTTTATAAATACCTTACCATATTTAACATTTTTCTCACACAATATCAAACACATAAAACACAATCTTGCCATTAGTTTTTCAAGTTATAGTGAATCGTCATCATCATCTGATGATGGGACGGAAATATTTCTACAAACGATCGCGACGGTGGTGAAAGCTATCGTGAAAGCTATCCTTGATAATTATTTTGTATGTTTATTTTAATAATTATTTTGTATGTTTATGTAGTTTTTGGTTATAAATATATATATATATAGGGTAAGGTTCATGCGAGAACCACCTTTATTGCGAGAACCGCGAGAACCAATGTGAACACAACCTAAAATAGCTAAAAAAACCTAATCCCCACCCCCCCACCCCCACCCCAAAAACCTAAACCCCCCTCCCCCACCCCCCAAAAACCTAACCCCCCCCCCCCCCCCCCCAGCTAAAAGGCTAAAAACTAAACCCCCAACAAACCTAAACAAATCTAAAAAAATCAAAAAAAAAATCTAAAATTTTTTTTTTTTATTTTTTTAATATTTTTTATGTTAAAATCGCTACTTTTAGAACCAAAAAAAAAAAAATTTTTTTTTTTTTTTTTTAAATTTTTTTTTTTATTTTTTTTTTGCTACGAAAAGTAGCGATTTTGTTATAAAAATTATTAAAAAAAAAAAAAAATTTTGTGTGATTTTTAGCTATTTTTGGTTGCGTTCACATTGGTTCTCGCGGTTCTCGCAATAAGAGGTGGTTCCTAACGGATTTTTGTCCTATATATATATATATAGGGTAAGGTTCATGCGAGAACCACCCTTATTGCGAGAACCGCGAGAACCAATGTGAACACAACCTAAAATAGCTAAAAAAAACTAACCCCCACCCCCCCCCCCCCCCAACCAAAAACCTAAACCCCCCCACCCCCCCCCCCCCCCCCCAAGCTAAATGCTAAAAACTAAAACCCCCAAAAAACCTAAAAAAAACTTAACCCCCCACCCCCCCCCCCCCCCCAAAAAAAACCTAAACCCCCCACCCCAAGCTAAAATGTTAAAAACTAAACCCCCAAAAAACCTAAAAAAATCTAAAAAAATCAAAAAAAAATCTAAAATTTTTTTTTTTTTTTATATTTTTTATGTTAAAATCGCTACTTTTAGAAGCAAAAAAAAAATTTTATTTTTTTTTTAAAAAAAAATGTTTTTTTTTAAATTTTTTTTTGGCTTCGAAAAGTAGCGATTTTTTTATAAAAAAATATTAAAAAAAAATTTTGTGTAATTTTTAGCTATTTTTAGGCATTTTTTGTTGTGTTCACATTGGTTCTCGCGGTTTTCGCAATAAGAGGTGGTTCCTAACGGATCTTTGTCCTATATATATATATATTAAAAAAAAGGCTAATGTGGCTTGGCCACGCCAGTCAAGCCACGCCCACCATACCCCATCCAAAGTGGGTTTGAGAATTGAGTTTTGAAATTGCACGTGTCAACCCATGCCCCAACCCAAGCCCCACCATACCCCCACGGTCTTAATGAGAGAGAAACTAAATAACTAACCAGTTCTAACAATATTCACTATATCATAAAAGAATTGAACCTTAAAAAGTCTCTAATAAAATCCCAAAATTTTACTTACTTTTCAATCCAAAAATATGAAGATATACGAAATTGTCGATAGAAGAAAATACTTTTCTTACATTTAGTTTTATTAAAAAAAACGTTTAAATAAAACATGAAAAGAGTAAACTAAATTGACTTTCTCCTACTTTCTAGTTTCCATATATACCATTGTTGAAGATGTTAAAACAACATCCGAAAACAACCATATAATCTCTCCGCTTCTCTCTCTCCGTCGAATCTTGCGAAGAACAAGGCTTCAAATGCCGCATTTTATCCTCATCATCACTATATTATCCATTTCAATTCTTTCTATATTTCAACCATCATCATCTCTAAAGGTCTCTTAATTAATATATCAAATAATTCTTATTCCTAACCATCATCACCTAATAATACAATGTTCTTGCGTTATTAGATCGGTGAAACATGTTCTATGGACGGCAACGAATGCGACGCCGGATTGCGTTGTGGCACATGCCCGGCTAGTGGCAATACCCGTCCCAGATGCACTCGGGTCCAACCGATCAGTCCTACTTCGAAGGTGTTAAAGTTGTTGATGGATTAATAATATTCTTTGTTTGATGTGAATATTGGTTAGGGTTTTTGTGTGAGTATGTGTTTGTGGAACAGGTGAACGGGCTTCCGTTTAATCGGTATTCATGGCTGACGACGCATAATTCGTATGCCCTTTCGGGTTCTAAATCGCCTAGTGGGTCTCCCGTGCTTGGCCCGGCTAACCAGGAAGATGATGTTACATCGCAACTACGTGTAAGTAAGATTGCCTTTCTTGTTTGAAATATTCATGTTCATGTTCATTCGTTTCGTTTAATAAAAATGAAAATGATAAAAAAAATGGGTGTTTAATTAATTGATTGCATGATTTTACTAAGAAAGGTTTAAGGGTTTAATTTGATGCGTGGTCAAACCGTTTATGATGGTATTTTTGTTGGAAAGTTATGATTCTTGATTGTCACATATTGAAACTCTTGGTTTTCAACGGCTGCATGCGTGGTCCATAATGTGTAAAGTCAAAAAATGTTATGGGCTCGGTCACCCTTGTTCAAAAGGTTGGTCACTTGAAGAAAACATGGCTACCATTTGACTTCAAAATAGCCTCTCGAAATTATAGTTCATATAATTTAAGGGTCTTGTGTGCTAATTTGGTCAATAAGTCTAGCAAAATCGTAAAATTGTTTAAGATGTAAATTGAGTTAATAAAAAGACGTCCTCATTCACCAAAGATTTTATGAAAAAATCATAAAACTTTAACAAAGAATTTACAATAAAATCTATTTAGAACGAGCACGGGCTTTCCGTAAACTTGAGCCATAGTCTAAAGAATTGAACTCGAGCTCAGGTTTATTTTTATGACGCTAAGAATTGAACTCGGGCCTTCAATTATAGGCGAAGTTAATTAACCCGATTTGGTGACAAACGATGCCTCATGACCAACCCTAATGGTTTGTTTTTCTTTCATTAATAAATGGGTTGATGTAACTTGACTTTTTCTTCCTCTACGTAGAATGGTGTTCGAGGGCTAATGTTGGATATGTATGACTTCAATAACGACATCTGGATGTGTCATTCCTTCGGTGGCAGATGCTACAACATAACAGCATATGTAAGCATGTCTCTTGTTATCTGTACTTTAAATTAATTAGATTTTAACAATTCATACTATCACTAATACTGCCAGTACTATGATCAATCCGTACTTTTATTTATGTAGTTTCAAAGCAATTTACAAGCATTCTTATTTAGATGAAGTGGTCACATTATCGGTATAGAGTTAGCGAATAATATCGGCAATGAGTTATAGTTTGAATTAGTTTATATATATTCGATAGATTCATATATTATTTATATGATCAAGAAAGAAACCATTTGTATGCATATGACTAATGCAACCTGTTTGTCTAGCAACCAGCGATCAATGTGCTAAGAGAGATTCAAAAGTTTTTAGAAGCAAATCCTAGAGAAATTGTCACCCTTTTTATCGAGGATTATGTCACATCCCCAGATGGATTGACCAAAGTTTTAAGTGCATCTGGCCTCACCAGATACATGTTTCCGGTGAGTCTGATGCCCAAAGACGGTGGCGATTGGCCAACGATCACCGATATGGTCCTCCAGAACCAACGCCTGGTTGTCTTTACATCCAAATCTGCAAAAGAAGCATCTGAGGGTATCGCTTATGAGTGGTCATTCGTAGTAGAAACCCAATGTAAGTTTAGATATTAATTTAACATTTTAAGTGTTTCATAGACGTGTTATATAAGTTGTAACAAAGTGATTGAACCCAGATGGAAATGAGGGTCAGGTTGCGGGTTCGTGTCATAACCGGTCTGAATCTTTGGCAATGAACACGACATCGCGATCACTTGTTCTTCAGAACTACTTCTCTACTAACCCTAATGTGACCGGAGCTTGTATCGATAACTCCGGTTCACTGATCTCGATGATGAAAACATGCCAACAAGCCGCTGGCGGGCGGTGGCCGAACTATATTGCTGTTGATTTTTACCAGGTATCAACTATGAACAAATCATTTATGTTGCTACTATACAAATGACCATCATCTACGAACTATATACCGAATTTCTTTTAAGTATATATGTGTTCTTTAGTTGTTTAGTAGTGCATGGCTTAATATGAAAAGTTGTAACTTCTTGATGGTTGTTGTTTATTGGTGACTATAGAGGAGTGATGGCGGAGGAGCACCGGAAGCCGTGGATGTAGCCAATGGTTATCTGACATGTGGATGTCCGAACATTGCATATTGCAGGATGAATGCACCGTTCGGGACATGTGATATTCCAGTTCTTTCACCTCCGCCACCTGCGGAGCTACAGGCAAGCCCAGATAGCCCAGACGGGTCATTTGGAGGTTTCGGGGGCTTTGGTTTCGCCACACATGCATCGGCTCAACCACGGTGGTTTTATTTGGCAATTTTAACTACATTGATCATGTTATTAGTAATGTAAATTTATGTACCACCAATGGCCTTTCTTTAGTGTCGATTAATAGTTATGATGCATAGAGGTGCTTATTAGTTTAAGTTATAGTGTATAATACATTTTTAAATTATAAAATTAAACGAGTTAAACACCAACAAGTCTTCAATTTAGCCAAGTGTCTTTGCCGGTTTACCCTAAATCGAACTAATCTGCTTAAACTAAATCCAAATATACCAAACTTTACACCCTCTTAATATAATTGTATGTTAAGGGTGTAAGGGTGAGGGGGGCGCCCTCGGTGACCCCAATCGGGGACCGACTTTGCCGAGCGGGAGGGTACCGCCATCCATGCGGGGACCAAATGGGGGGAGCCATTTCGGGGCTTGTTAACCGAAGAGGGGAGGAGTGAGAAGGTGGGGCCACCATTCAATCAACCAATCAACATTTTTTCTTTCTTTTTTTTTTTGAATAAAAAAACAATTCACCTAATAGGGGAGTGCCGCCATCAAATTGGGGTGCGAGGGGAGTTTAAGAGGGGAGTTGACGTTGCATAACCTGATTGGGTGTGCGTAAGAGAGGGGACTCCCCTCTTAGGGGAGTGCCCCCCTCACCCTAAGGGGTGCTCCTCTCACGGGGAGTGGTAACCTCTCCACAACATCCAATTATGACATGTCATGTCAATTCCCCTCTCCACTTCTCATTTTGCACTCAAACAAAAGACAGGTAGGTGTGGTTTCGGGTAGGTGGCCGGGGAGCCGACGTAGAGCCTTTCCCCGTCGGGGAACACTGTACCCCCGTGAATAATTCAGTGAGCTTGGGGACTCACCCCCGTCCACCCCGAAAACTTGTCTCTCTCTCTCTCTCTCTCTCTTTCTCTTAATTCTCTCTTAATATTATTGGAAGGGATGGATGGGGAGCTAGACCATTTCTTCTTGATGGAGGAAGAGGAAGGCCAAGAAGAAGGAGGAGGTGGTGAGGTCAGAGGTGAAGGTGATGTGAAGGTAGAGGAAATAGAACCATACCCCCATAGTCTAAGGGATGCTCCCCTCCTCGTGGGGAGGAGTCTATTCTTTATTTCTAAAAATTATGTATTAATAATTAAAACATATTTTAAACAAAATAAAATTACATTAAATTAAGAAAAGACATTACATTAAATTAATGTAAATAAAATTACACTAAATTAGAAAAAAAACATTTTAAAACTAGGAACATAAAAACATAAACCATAAAATTAAAACTATTTTTACTACACGTTGTCGGAATCCGCCAATAGGTGCGTAAATCTAGTCCTCCAAGATGCTCTACGAGATCATGTTTTAGACTCAAATTCGTATCTTCATTAATGAGCTCGTTTAAAACAGTATCATCAAAAACGGGCTCGACTAGAGGATCCCGAATGTGTACCGGTGCTATCGCGTTTTTAACGTCTTTTAAAATCATGTTATGTAAAATAATGCACGTATATACGAGATACCTAATCTTTTTCACTATTTTAGTACGCATTAGTCAATTAAGTATACCTCAATTTCACTTTAAAACACCAAAAACTCGTTCCGCGTCTTTTCTTACCGTCTCGTGTTGCCTCTTGAACTTCTTTTCGTTTGGAATGTGTGGATATACAAATGATTTCAAAAATACAGACCAAGTAGGATAGATTCCATTGGTAATATAATATCCGCTTTGTATAAGTGGCCATTACGTAAAATGGACATTTTGACGCAGTTCCATTTCGTTCAGTAAGAAATAATGGAGATTGTTGGAGCACATTGAGGTCGTTTTGTGAACCTGGTGGACTACAAAAAGCATGCCAAATCCACAAATCTAGAGAGGCCACCGCTTCGAGTATAACTGTCGGGTATTGGTGATCGCCTCTCATATATTGGTCACGCAACTTTATGGGACACATTCTCCAAACGAAATGTGTACAATCAAGACTACCCAACATCCCAGGAAGGTAATGTTTCTCCTCATGAGGTTGGTACAAAACCGCAACATCGTGGCTTGTTGGTCTACGTAAGAACTCGGGAGCGTATAAACTACATATTGTTTTGATTCTAGATATTCACGGGAAGTCCTTTCGGCCATATTTAAATACTCGTCGTTCTCGTCTGGAGAGTTACCAGTTGCAAGTTGTTTAATCGCCGATGTAACTTTTTACAATTGTGTAAAAATCTTCTTCATTTTCCCATCCAAGCCCTCTTGAAACACGGATTATTCGATTCCACATCGCTCACATTTTTTAAAAAACAACTTTTTTGACATACGAAACTTATGACGAAATAGTCTGCCATGAGGGTTTCGTGGTCTTTCTCCCAATCACGACGAACATATCTCTTTTTACTAGATGTGCATGTGTCTTCTAGTTCGGCCTACTCGGTGAGATTTTGGAAAAATTTTAAGCTATTACCGCTTGAGGATAAATCATCGTCACTAATGTCGGGTGGAATAAACTATAACAACCCTCCTAGAACCCTTAATGCAACCCTAAATGTTCCTAAATATACCCCGTATGCGAGAAACGGACTAAAAATACCCTAACATTTATAAAAATCAAATAAAAACCATTCCTCACCTCGCTCGCGGGCCGCGACCTAGTCCTTTAGGTCTGTCGCGGGGCGTGACACTCGGTTACTTGCCGAGCACCTTGTCTACCACGTGTCCGGTGACACGGCGAGCCTACACCCTTGACTCGACCAAGCTATGGCCTAGCTTAGAGTCCTCGCGGGCCGCGAAAGACTTAGCCAGGTTTGTCGTGGGGCGCGAGCCGCCCTAGTCCGGCCCTATAAATTGAGGTGAACCGCTCATTTGTTCAGTCGTTCAAAAATCGAATTCTCTCTCTATTTCTCTAGTAGTAGAACTTATACCAGGGCATAATACTCACTATAAAGCGAAGCTCTGCCTCGTTGTAAGTATTATAACCCTGCTATTACCCTACACGATCGATCTAGGGCTCCGTAACGCATGTCAAGGCTCTACCTGACTCAGTCGTTGGAGTTTTGTCTCGTGTTACACCCGATTGATTTAGGATTCCGTAATGCATGTCAAGGCGCGATTTTACAAGTTATGAAGTACCTTTTGTGACAGTTTTCATTACCGACACTTTACAAGTTATTCTGGACATTTAAACCTTAATTATGCATAGTATTTTGATGTTAAATTGTTGTTTTTACGGAATTTATGCAGAATTCTGCATTTAAATTGCGTTTCGGTACTTTTTAGTGTCTGTTTTAGCTTCCGGAAAGTGTTTATGCTAACCTTTGTTCACCTACTTAGTTTTCAATGTATTTTTTATGTTGGACCTACTTCTAAGTCCTAAATCTATTGTCTGATTGTTTTCTGCAGACATGCTGACGCAACTTGTCTAACCGGTGAGCTTACTAATCAATTCGACGCAACGCCTAAATTATAGTATGATGTGACAGTTAATATATGAAGCATGCATGAATTCAATTGCATATCAAATAAGCACATAATGTTGACGTGTAAACACATAAATGCAGGTAATAAATATTAATTAAAATAGTACGGAAATTATAACAACTCTCATCAAAAGTCCTATTTATTACTTTAATTATCCATTAGGAAACCCTAATTGAGAAACCCAAGTGATTCTGAATAAACCCTAAAATTTTCAGAACAATCGGAATTAGGATCAGGGCCCCTAAAACTCAAGGGGGTAAAACCCTAAATAACGATTATCATCACAATTCGTTGTCAAAAAACGAATTTACATGCAACGTCGACTCACTAAGGCTATCTAAGACACGAGGCTACCCTAGGCTAGGGGGTACGCCCCGCGACACGCGACAGAAACGGAGACACCCTTCGCGACACGCGGGGGGACCAATTTTCAAGTATAAATAGTAGAGTCTGGGACTTGATACTGTGCGTTCGTTCGACGTTTAAATTCAAAGTATACGTTGAGTTATAGTAGAAACAGTCCACAACACACAAGATTCACGAAGTGCTGCCGCAAAACAGGGTAATAACTCGATCGCTATTACGATTCATTGTCCGATCGATCAATATATCCAATGGATGTTTAAGTGCTGCCCACATTAGGGTTATCCTTTGTCATTCGTCGTGATTCCGACAGGATGTTTGAGTACCACCCGAACTCGGGGAATACTCTGTCATTCGTTGTGACTCCGATGGATGTTTAAGTGATTGCACTTTGTCATTCGTTGTGAGGGTTTGATCTCGTGAGTTATCGTAAATGCTGTATTGATTACTAACCCAGTTTTGTGTGCATTGTTATTTAAATTAGGTTAACAAGACTAGACTCTATCCGTGTTAAATCTGCAATGTGAGTCATTCTCTTTTTATCAAATTACTTTTGAAATCATGTTTATTTTCAAAGGTTATAATTACAGTGATTAAGTTTATGTACTCACCAAATTACAGCCGGTATGTGGGGTTTTGTATACATTACTTGATAATCGTCACCATTGGGGCAGCCAATGGGGGATATGACCATAGTCACAGATCCGGTCGAGTGACAAATACCGTGGGTAGTTGGTTTGATATAGAAACAATGTAATCACCCTTAATACTGTAAATTATAACAAACAAGTCTGTTTTATTAAATAGAATGATTCACTCAGTATTTCCCGCTGACAAAACCTTTTTCAAACATGTTTCAGGTGATCTGTTGTGATTCAGGAAAGGTGCTGTGGAGCACTACAAGCTTAATAAAGTGGCTCATTATAAAATAAAGAAATATGTTTTGTAAAATAAAGATTTCTCTGTGAAATCATAGTATTGTAAATTACCGGGGTTTTATCCCGAGTTGTGAAATAAATTAATCGGGAAAATTTTAGCTTTAAAACGATCCTGATGATAAACTTCCGCTGTTAAACTCAATTAAACAAATACCACGGGATTTCTGTCCCGCGGCTCTTGAAACGGGTCAAACCGGGTCGGGGGCCGTGACAGAAAAAGGTGGTATCAGAGCCACTGAGTTAAGCTAATTAAGTATTTAGAAATACTTAAATTTTCCTGATTTCCATTATGTGATTATGTGTTTTATTAACTAATTATTTGTTAGTTACAGTATGGGTAAGCAAAAGCTTTCAAACATCTATCTTAAATTAGATAGGTTATCAAATGAAAAAGGAAGTTCATCCCAAACTCCTGAAGAAGGAATATTCGTTCGAAAAGCCCAATACGAGGAACCACTTTCTCCTGATAAAAGAAGCTTAATTATTAGAAAAAGTCGGGAGAAATTAAGGAAATCCCGAGAAAAGAAAGTTAAAAAGGAAACCCAAGAGTTACTCAGTAAATCACCTTGGGAAGACAAGTTAGATGAAAAATGGACAGATCTTTATATGTTAGCTACAGTAGCAGTAAATGCAGATCTCTAAATAAATTGATTAGCAAACCATATCACCTACAAGCTAGAAAATCCATCCAGTAAATAAATAAATTTACAATAAAACATAAGTATGTTTTTAATTTCAGTTGTTTTGTAATCGTATGGTATGCAATAATATGTGAAGGTTATTTTGAAAGTTGTTATAAAATTTTTAATTTATTTTAAACAGCATGAATGAGTTATCTGAAGCCCTAGAGAATCTCAACCTTTACCCCGTAAACATAGAAGTTTCTAAAGAATTTACTGGCTACTTTCCTGATGTGGAACAACCAATAGAATTCAACGCTCCACCTCTGGAAAAGCCAAAACCAAAGAAAAGAAGGAGATACGTGTGGGGGAGTCGTATACGTAGGAAAAAGCCAGTTAAGAGACTTCCTAAAAAAATAATCCCTTAGAAAAAGGAAAAGAAATTGAAACCGGGGAAAGTTCTAGACAGCCGGAATTGGAGACTGAAGTCAGGGAAGAATCTAGACAAATGGAAATACAATTTGAGGAATATTCTAAGGAAATAGAAACGGAGGTTGGAAAAGGTACTAGACAAACTCAGATGGAAATTGGAGAAAGCTCTAAACGAAACCAGGAACTGACATTTCAGGAGTAAATAGATTTTATATTGGCAAGCTGTGATACTATTCAGCCTGTCAATACAAATGTTTTTACTCGTCCTATTGAAACCCAAATCCCTATAAATCTTGCACCAGCAATCCCAGAACCAATAATCCATACCCAACCTTTAGGAATGGATGAATTGTGGACAAATGACTGGCAATTCCAAAACATTGTCAACAGTCCTTATTCCTTTCTTCCGCAATTCGATCCAGAACCCCTACCAAATCCCCCGATGAGTAACGAGAATATGGCTGAACTTCGTCATTTTGGTGAAGAGTTAATGGATGCGGGAAATAGAATCCGGGAGATAGGGGGACAAATTGCTTGGAAATATGATGAAAGGGAGCTTCGTTTTTAGGAAAACAAAATGACAAGAGAGAAGTGGGTCATGAGTCTGTATTTGTATAATAACAGTAATACTAGTCAGTAGGTGTGAAATAACCAATAAAATGGTTGTATATATAGAAGCATGATAGAATCTATAAACAAATGGAAATTTTAGAAAATTTACAATTTTGTTTGTCTATTTGTTTACGTGATTACGTGCAATTAATTGTGACATTGGATTATTTCTTATTTTATAATTAATTATTTATTTATAAATTAATTATCAGATGGCAAACATTGGTAATGAACCAGTAAATGAAGTAAATCAACCCGAGCAAATTCAGGAAGAGCAATTATTAAATAGGCAAGATATCGAGGATATCGTTGCACAAGGAATAGCCAATGCTATTCCAGCAATCGTTGCTGCTGTTCAAAAACCTGTTAAACCTCAATCAATCATTCCTAGTAAACGTACTCAAGGCGACAACTTTAGTAATAGTATAAACCGAGGTGGTAATCATGTTAATGACAATCATGATCTGCAAGCCCCAATTTTCAAGAAAATGAAAGCTGCAACACCTGGTTGCACTTACAAAGAATTCCTTGCCTGTAAACCAACTGAGTTTGCAGGTAACGAAGGGGCTATTGCAGCATTACGTTGGTTAGAGAAAACTGAGGCAGTTATTGCTATAAGTAAATGTGTTGAGGAGGATCAAGTTATGTATGCTTCCAATCTTTTTAAAGAAGGGGCGTTAGAATGGTGGAACACTGTGTTACAAGCTAAAAGAAGGATTGAGGCATATGCCATGAAATGGGAAGAATTTAAGAATCTTGTAGAAAGAAAATTCTGCCCCGAGTATGAAAAAGATCAAATGGCAAATAAGTTCCTAAACCATCGGATGGTGAATGTGGACTGTCGAGGGTATACTTCGACATTCTTCGAATATGCTAGAGTGGTACCAACACTGGCTTCGCCAGAACCGGTACTCATTTCTTGCTACATTTGGGGATTAATTAGCGAAATCCGCAACATTGTTAAGGCTGCGAGACCTCGTACGATTGACGATGCTGTGGAATTAGCCAATACCTTAACTGACGAACTGGTACGCACGCAAGATGAAAACAGGAAGAAGGAACTGGCTCAGAAAATTACCCAAGGATTTCGTACGGGTAATAATAACAGCTTCAAGAGAAGAGGATTAGGGCAATCTCCAACTCCATCATACTGCAGGAAATGCAAAAAAGAAACATTATGGAAGATGTGATATAACCTGCAATTTTTGCAAAACTGTAGGACATCGTGAAGAAAACTGCACGAAGAAATCCACAATTTGTTATAATTGTGGAGAAGCCGGACATTTCAAAACAGAATGTCCTAAATTGGTCAAACCTATAGACAACAAAACCAAGGCGACCGACGGAGCTACTAAGAAGAATGTCAGAGCATTCCAGCTAACCACTCAAGAAGCAGAACTCATTCCAGATGTGATAGCTGGTACGTTCTTAGTTCACAACGTATACGCAAAAGTATTATTTGACTCTGGTGCAAACCAAAGTTTTATAAATACTTTATTCTGTCAAGCTCTTAAGTTACCTTTAACCAACATTAGGCAGATTTTTACAGTCGAAACCGCAGATGGGAATTCAGTTAAAATAGATCAGGTTTTGCAAAAAGTAAAAATAGAACTTTCAGGTCACAAATTTTCTACAAATCTGTTACCTATGAAATTAGCTGAATTCGATGTTGTGTTAGGAATGGATTGGTTAATAGCCAACCATGCTCGAATTCTTTGTGATAAGAATTCTATAGAAATTCAGGCACCTACTGGAGAAGTAATCATGATTACAGGAGATAAACCACGTAAACCCATGAAGTTCATATCAGTAATGAAAGTTGCTAGTTATGAACGAAAGCAAGGAATAGTATATATGATTTCAGTAATCATTAATACTAAGAACAAAGAACTTAAGGAGATCCTTGTAGTCTCAGAATACCCAGATGTATTTCCAGAAGAATTACCAGGATTACCACCAGATAGGGAGGTAGAGTTTAAGATTCATCTAATTCCAGGAACTATACCGATAGCTAAGGCACCTTATCGGTTAGCTCCTACCGAAATGTTAGAACTGAAAAAGCAATTAGATGAATTATTAAGCAAAGGATTCATACAACCTAGCTCATCCCCTTGGGGAGCGCCAGTGTTGTTTGTTAAGAAGAAGGATGGTTCGATGAGAATGTGTATTGATTATAGAGAACTGAATAAGGTTACAATTAAGAATCGATACCCATTACCTAGGATTGATGATCTATTCGATCAACTACAGGGGCTAGATATTTTTCTAAGATAGATTTACGCTCTGGATATCATCAATTGAAGGTACAAGAAGAAGACATACCTAAAACTGCGTTCAGAACTAGGTATGGTCATTACGAGTTTACAGTCATGCCCTTTGGATTAACGAATGCACCCGCAACATTCATGGACATGATGAATAGGATATGTAAACCGTATTTGGATAAATTTGTAATTGTCTTCATAGATGATATACTTATTTATTCCAAGAGTCAGACAGAACATTGTGAGCACTTGCATGCACTCTTAACTTTGTTAAGAAAAGAAAAGCTTTATGCCAAATTCTCGAAGTGTGAATTGTGGCTAAAAGAAGTGCAATTTTTAGGACACATGGTGAATCATGCAGGTATTCATGTAGATCCTGCTAAGATAGAGGCAATTACCAATTGGAAGGTTCCGCAAACCGCAATGGAAATTAGAAGTTTTATAGGTTTGGTTGGGTATTATAGACGATTTATTAAGGATTTTTCCAAAATAGCTGTACCATTAACTAAGCTAACCTGTAAAGCCATTAAGTTTGAATGGGGACCTAAGCAAGAAGAAGCCTTTAGAATATTGAAGCAGAAATTAACAAATGCTCCAATCCTAGCTTTACCGGAAGGGACTGAAGATTTTGAAGTTTATTGTGATGCTTCAAAACTAGGATTAGGATGTGTGCTAATGCAACGCAAGAAAGTAATTGCGTATGCTTCAAGACAATTGAAAAAGCATGAAGAAAATTATACAACTCATGACTTAGAGTTAGGAGCCGTAATTTTTGCCCTTAAGATTTGGAGACATTATCTTTACGGAAGTAAATTTACTGTCTATACCGACCACAAAAGTTTAAAATATATTTTTGGGCAAAAAGAGTTAAACATGAGACAAAGAAGATGGATGGAAATCCTAAGTGATTACGACTGTGATATTCATTATCACGAAGGAAAGGCAAATGTAGTTGCAGATGCCTTAAGTCGTAAGTATCATGAGAAACAACGACGGGTTCGTGCTCTCAGATTAAATCTACAATTAGATTTAATGGAACAACTAAAGAATTTTCAAGAAACAGCCATAGAGGATGTTGCTGAAGGAATGAAAGGAAGAATAAAAGAATTAGAACAAGGATCTGATGGAATTTGGAGATTTCACCAAAGCAGAATTTGGGTACCAAAGCAGGGAGAATTAAGAAATAAGATTTTAGAAGAAGCTCATAAATCTAGGTATACCATGCACCCTGGAAACAATAAGATGTACCAAGATTTAAGAAATAATTTCTGGTGGATAGGCATGAAGAAGGATATAGCTAAATATATTTCAAAGTGTCTTAATTGTTCACAAGTTAAGGCAGAACATCAGAAACCTTCAGGTCTACTACAACAACTAGAAATGCCTGTATGGAAATGGGAACTCATAACAATGGATTTTGTTACTAAGTTACCCAAAACCAGAAAAGGTAATGACGCGATTTGGGTAATTGTGGATCGATTAACCAAATCTGCTCACTTTCTACCTATGAAAGAAACCTTTAGCATGGAAAGACTGGCAAAGTTGTATGTAGATGAAGTCGTATCCTTACATGGAGTTCCACTCTCCATTGTATCAGATAGGGATAGTCGTTTCACTTCTCATTTCTGGAAAAGTTTTCAAGAAGCTATGGGAACCCGACTAAATCTAAGTACTGCATATCATCCACAAACAGATGGGCAAAGTGAAAGGACGATCCAAACTCTAGAAGACATGCTTAGAGCATGTGTAATAGATTTTGGTGGAAATTGGGATGATCACTTACCATTAATTGAATTCTCCTATAACAATAGTTATCATTCAAGTATTGAAACTGCCCCATTCGAAGCACTGTATGGAAGAAAGTGCAGAACTCCAGTTTGTTGGGCGGAAATAGGAGAAAGTCAATTATCAGGTCCGGAGATAGTGCAAGAAACGACTGACAAAATTACTCAAATCAAGGAAAGGCTAAAGACGGCTCGAGATCGCTAGAAGAGTTATGCAGATAATAGATGCAAGCCATTAGAATTCCAAGTTGGAGACAGAGTACTGTTGAAAGTTTCTCCTTGGAAAGGAGTTGTCAGATTCGGAAAGAAAGGAAAGCTAAGTCCCAGATACGTAGGACCATTTCCAGTAATCCAACGTATAGGACCAGTTGCTTATCGTTTACAACTACCAGAAGATTTAGCTGGAGTACATGATGTATTTCATGTATCCAATCTCAAGAAATGTCTAGCAGACGAATCTTTGGTAGTACATCTCCAAAACATAGAAGTAAACGAAAAGTTAAAATTTGTTGAGAAACCTCTTCAAATTGAGGATCGAAAGATCAAGTTTCTCAAGCACAAGCGACTAGTTCTAGTCAAAGTTAAATGGGATTCAAAGAGAGGAGCTGAATACACTTGGGAACTGGAATCTGAGATGAAGCGAAAGTATCCTCATTTGTTCCAGTAAATCTCGAGGACGAGATTTTTATTAAGGTGGGGAGAATATAACAACTCTCATCAAAAGTCCTATTTATTACTTTAATTATCCATTAGGAAACCCTAATTGAGAAACCCAAGTGATTCTGAATAAACCCTAAAATTTTCAGAACAATCGGAATTAGGATCAGGGCCCCTAAAACTCAAGGGGGGTAAAACCCTAAATAACGATTATCATCACAATTCGTTGTCAAAAAACGAATTTACATGCAACGTCGACTCACTAAGGCTATCTAAGACACGAGGCTACCCTAGGCTAGGGGGTACGCCCCGCGACACCCGACAGAAACGGAGACACCCTTCGCGACACGCGGGGGGACCAATTTTCAAGTATAAATAGTAGAGTCTGGGACTTGATACTGTGCGTTCGTTCGACGTTTAAATTCAAAGTATACGTTGAGTTATAGTAGAAACAGTCCACAACACACAAGATTCACGAAGTGCTGCCGCAAAACAGGGTAATAACTCGATCGCTATTACGATTCATTGTCCGATCGATCAATATATCCAATGGATGTTTAAGTGCTGCCCACATTAGGGTTATCCTTTGTCATTCGTCGTGATTCTGACAGGATGTTTGAGTACCACCCGAACTCGGGGAATACTCTGTCATTCGTTGTGACTCCGATGGATGTTTAAGTGATTGCACTTTGTCATTCGTTGTGAGGGTTTGATCTCGTGAGTTATCGTAAATGCTGTATTGATTACTAACCCAGTTTTGTGTGCATTGTTATTTAAATTAGGTTAACAAGACTAGACTCTATCCGTGTTAAATCTGCAATGTGAGTCATTCTCTTTTTATCAAATTACTTTTGAAATCATGTTTATTTTCAAAGGTTATAATTACAGTGATTAAGTTTATGTACTCACCAAATTACAGCCGGTATGTGGGGTTTTGTATACATTACTTGATAATCGTCACCATTGGGGCAGCCAATGGGGGATATGACCATAGTCACAGATCCGGTCGAGTGACAAATACCGTGGGTAGTTGGTTTGATATAGAAACAATGTAATCACCCTTAATACTGTAAATTATAACAAACAAGTCTGTTTTATTAAATAGAATGATTCACTCAGTATTTCCCGCTGACAAAACATTTTTCAAACATGTTTCAGGTGATCTGTTGTGATTCAGGAAAGGTGCTGTGGAGCACTACAAGCTTAATAAAGTGGCTCATTATAAAATAAAGAAATATGTTTTGTAAAATAAAGATTTCTCTGTGAAATCATAGTATTGTAAATTACTGGGGTTTTATCCCGAGTTGTGAAATAAATTAATCGGGAAAATTTTAGCTTTAAAACGATCCTGATGATAAACTTCCGCTGTTAAACTCAATTAAACAAATACCACGGGATTTCTGTCCCGCGGCTCTTGAAACGGGTCAAACCGGGTCGGGGGCCGTGACAGAAATTACCGGTTTTGGGCCAGTTGTCACACCAATTACGAGCACAAGAATGATTAAGGCAGTAGGATAAATCTTTTATTTTTACACCATTTTATATCATACTTTACCTGAAATTAATCCCCTAGTCGCCAACTTTGTGCTTAAACCTTTCATTTGACCGGCCCATGAAACCTTTATGTTTTTAAACCCGAGTGATGAAAATTCTATTTTAGGTAGTTTTTGTTTGTAAATATTTTGTAGTTTAGTTTGTTGCGAAGAAAAAAAATCCAAAAATACCATGAGAAAATAGTGGAAAATCGTCGTGAAAAAGCCCAAAAGAGAAGCATTATTTATCATTAAATAAAAGGCAAATTTGTGCCTTGTAGTTTGATGTTTATTAGTTTAGTTTGTTCATTAATAAAAATCCAGTTTTCATCACGTTAGTCAATTTTAAGTATCACATTCCATACCCTTCGCCTAGCCCTATTACAACCCGTTAAGACCTTTTGACTTGTGCTTCATTTTTTTCTAAATTGCTGGAGAATGATTTGGTTGCAAACATATGTGGATATGTGTTCTAATCGGTTTGAGTGTTCATTATAAAATACAAGTGCATCATTGCTAGTTACATATTTAACCGAGTGGAGAGAACTTTGTGAGGGATGTGTATAATGTGCTAGTTTGAAGGGTAGGTTAATCTTGGTTAACCACCTTATGTGTCAAAATTGTGAAATCCATTAATCTTTGAATTACTTTTGAAATGTGAAAATTGTGAACCGGGTATGACATTAGACTTTAGCTCGAATTTTTAAGAATGGGAAGTGTGTCATTTTGTTCGACCCTAACCATAATCGATGGTCGATTAACCGTTGTTCGGTTAACCATTGGTTATGGATCGGTTTCGGTTAATTATCCATTGTATATAAACTTGTAAAATATAAAATCATGAATATAAAACTTGCAAAATTATATAGATACCACATGCATATTGGTAATGTGCCCTATGTACATAATAAAACAAACACTAATAGACCCTCAATTAGACTAACATGTTAAAAAAAATCTAGTTGGCCGTGAACTTATAAATAATATTACATTAAGAGGGTTTGGTGTGTATTATATATATATATATATATATTTGATTATTCAGGTTCGGTTAATTCTGTTTTATTCGCATCCCTGATGATGGGGGATGGAGAATGGTGGCTGGCCAGCGACGATATGATCAATGGGTGATGGTGGCGTCGTTGTCTCAGTATGTTAAGTTATGGTGGTGGTTGATGCAAATAAATCATGTTAGAAGATATATATTGAAGATGGGTTTAAATTATAGGCTATTTGAGCTTTACATTGGGCTGTTTTAAGACATAGAATAAATTTATAGATTAATTTACACTATAGCGCAAATTAAAGTTACTTGTGTGTATTATACATAAATATAATAAATAAATATGCATAATTTGAATTCGAATTTCAGATAGAATCAAATTTAAAAATATAAATTCGTTTTCGATTCGTATTCGTTTTACCGAACTCGAATTAAATCAAATTCAAACTCTTGATAATCAAATCAAATTTAAATTTTTCGAATACGACTCGAATTCTGAACACTCCTAGTGGATGGGTTTTACTTATTTTCTAAAAAAAAGTTTATATATATTATGATGTGAAAAGACAGTAATACCACATGACCTGAATTAACGTTAAAATTTAACTGGCTAGCGTCAAAGGACATAACGTTGAAAATGGGTATAAACATAAAGTACAGTTTTTGTAATTTACTCAAATAGATATAACATCACACTTTTGAGCCAAAATAAACATTAATATCTCACAAAAAAAAAATAGAAGTGTACAACAAGGCTGACAAACAACTAGTTAAAACATTACATGCGTAAAGCGTTGACTTTTTCAAACAGCTAAACTTTAACCGATTCTTTATATGTGTATTGTTTTAACTAGTTTTTTTTTTTTAACGGCCAACAAACTCAATCCCGAGCACTCTCGGGACACCCACTGGACAAACGGAGTACTCCGAGAGTAACCCGAGTCCATCACCAATTCCGGGGAAAACCCGGTAACTCACCCGCCCGTAGGCACGACGGTGAAATTACCGGTAAAACCTGTTTGGCTCAAGGATCCAACCCAGGTTTCTCTGGGTCTCCTATCATTGCCCACCAGTGCCTCACTCTGCACCAAGTGGGAGTCGAAAAAAAAAACCCGTATTCTCGAGTTTTTTTTATATGACATTTTCTGATTAACTGTTTTTGTATTGTTTACTTTTTTGACGGACAAAACATCAATGTTTACTTATCTACTTGGCGTGCAAGAAATAACCAAGTATTCTCGAGTAAGCCGTTAGTGCTGGCGAAACTTAATAAAGACATACAATCAATGGCTTTTCTTTGGGTGAAGAATCAAGCAAAAAATAATAACCTTGAATCGGAGAATTGGTGTAATTTACATTTCATAAACCTTGTTTTGGTGTAATTATGTCACATGTCTATACTTTTCGTGGTTGTATTGCTCATGGCTTGGTGCTAGCCACTTGTTAGGGAGGCTGGCTTGTTTTAATACCGGCGAAATTTATAACATTGGGATACACTCGTCTTCGAACCGGGGAAAACCCTCACCTAGGACTGAAACCTGTGAACACTCGCCCGAAGGCACGACAGTGCGGTGAGGTAAAACGCGTTCAGTTCAAGGATCGAACTAGTGATCTCCACCTATTCGCCTAGTCTCTCATCATCACTAGGTGCAACAGAAAATAACAGGGACAACAGGAATCGAACTTAGAACCCTTAGAACATCAAGTCTATCACTCACCACTCAACCCCCACCTCATTGATATAATTAGAACCCTTAGAACATCAAGTCTATCACTTACCACTCAACCACCACCTCATTGGTATAATGAAATTTGTTGTTAAAGAAAAAAACGATTACTGTTTGTGTACACATCCCCCTTTCACCTAATTCTAACCAAAAATCAAAAATAAAAAATCTTTCATACATCAATCCCTAAAATCATACAACAATAACCAATCCACCTACAATGGAAGAAGATCAACATAGACAAAACAGAGGAATCAATTCCGAAAACTCAAAACCCTAAGACAACCCGACCGGGGCTGCAGCAGCGACGGTGTTAGCGTAGACCGTTACCAGATAAAGCTCGACGAGCCGATATACAACACGGTCGATGAACACGAGTACGAAACTCTAGTGGCCAAACGGCAGGAACATTACTGAGGGTTTATTGTGGATGATGACGGATTACAGTGGCGGATCTAGAAGAAAAATTTAGGGGTATCCCATTTTTTTTTTCTACGGTACACCTATACAATACAATGTAAACGAAAAAAGAAACACCTTAATAAATCAACGTTCGCTTCAATATCTGATAGACCAAAGGAAAATAACTATATTTTCTAAATTCTACCATTAGACGAGTAGGGTCACATATTCCATTCGATTTTGCAAATCTATCAACTTCTCCGGTGACAACCAAAATTTTTAATTGGAGTAGTGCCGGTTCATCGACAATTTCATCTTTTGATAATAAAGTTTCCTCTAAACTTCATCTATTATTATTTTTAAAGAAAAGTTTACAAATTTAATGAAGTTTCTATACTTAGTTTGGGATTTTTAAATATTTTTCTAAAAGTGTTCTACACATACAACATAAAAATTGACGTAACATTTATATGAAATTTTCTAAATACATCATCAAATATATTATATCTATAATTATTTATTATATAAAGTCAATTACATAAATATTCTTACTAGCAGTTTGTAAATTTTTGTCAAAGAAACAATTAAAAATAAAAATATATATACTTAGTCATGATGAAAATTAATTAATGAAAAAAGTGAATGGCACAAATGTGTGGCTTAGTGGCTCCAAGTCCATACGATATTTTAAAATATGTGAGTCCCAAGATAAAATTTAAAACAGTTTATACAGTAAAAAGCTTTTCTTGAGAAAAGAAAAATAGTATTAAAATATACATAGTCTTCTTCTTCTTTGTTCTCAACTTCACAAATAATAACAGTGGCCGGAACTTCAAACACTTGCCGGAGATTTTTAAATCTTTGTATTTTCTTTCTTCTTTCAAGTTTAGTAAGATTCAGGAGTATCCTAATATCTTCTCAGGGGTATCCCATACATAAAACTTGAAAAAAATAAGAAAAAATTACACTTCGCTAGAAAAGTTGAGGGGTATCCTGGGCTACTCCTCGCATCCACGTAGATCCGCCCCTGACGGATTAGGTTACGCGGATGAAGGTGAAGAGGTGGATTGGACTTGTTTGGGTGCGGTTTTGTCGTCTGAAGAGGAATCGGGAGGTGAATTGGAGCAGAAGGTGAAGAAGAAGGCGAAAACAGATAAGAAGCTATCATTTGAAGGTGCGGCTGCTTTGATGGAGAAGCAGAGGATATCGAGTTTCTCATTTTTACTTTTTTTCAAGTATCATCGACCGCTGGGCGATGATAGACCATCTCTTTTTTAAAACATCGAAAGCCCGCTCGATATCTTTTGTTGCTGACTCTTGTTTTTTCTTGAAATACAATCTTTTTTCGCTTAAACTGAACACCATCGTACAACGGATTTTCACAAAAATAATCTTGCATTAGATGTTCATGAGCACCTAACCGATCTCGTTCAAGAGTCGGTTGTCTGGTACGTGATGTAGAGGATTGGGCTTCTTCTCGCAAAAAACTAATCGTCTCCTGCGTAATTGCGATAATCATATCGTCAAGAACACCGTCGGATGAAGAGCTCGAAGAATCGGATTACATTCTTAAAAATGATTGGGTAGAATTTATGTTTTTTTTTTTGTTATTGGTGTATGTTTTAGTTTGTGATTGGTGTGTGTTTTAGTTTGGGATAGGTTTGTATTTATATTTGAATTAAAAAAACTTCTTTTTTTTTTAAATTTGAACGTTACCCAACGGTAACATTTGACCAACCCACCTCGATCCGGCCAATTCATCTTCGTTACCATGCTAGCGATGTTACGATGGCGCCCCCCTTTACATTTGACGGTATGGGAGGTGGCGCCCCTCAGGCGCTATAGATGGTGAGTTGGCAGGGGTGGCGCCCTCCACACCCTCCGGTCTTACAATCAATCTGAAAACTACAAGACTTTCCACTATCACAACCCAACCCAACCCACCCCAACCCAACTCAATCCAAGCCAACATTTATTAAAATCTAATTTCTTACTCTTGTATCTCCACAACCCAATTCAATCTAACTTTTCACTCGCATCTACAAACCAACCTAAATCAATAGTTTATAAATAAATATGAGTTATAAAGTAAAAGAAAAATATTGTAATAACAAAGAAACAAACAAAAAATATTATAATAATCAATTCAAGGTTAGGTTGCAAGGATGAAATGGTTGTGGCACTTTTTTAATATTTTAAAAGTGAAAAAGTTGTTTGTCTTATTTGAAGGTGGCAACCGGTTCTGTGATAGTTGGTAGTCTAATAAACCAGAAACGGAATTCAAACGAAATCACCTCTGAAGCTGTTATCTGCTGTCCAGATAGTAAAGTTGCAAATGTCTGTTGTGTTCAGTCTAGGCTTCAGTTTAGTTATTAACCTTTTTAATTTCGGCAGACATACCTGTTTAATTTGATTAGACCCAAACGAACCCATATGTAAAAACTTTTACCCAAATCAACCCATTCTTTGAAGAATGGGTCATGATTGCTACCCTTTAGATTCAAATTTTATAGTTTCACATGCATGTTGGGTGACAATTAACTTCTAGATTGTTGTTATCAGGTAAAAAGACGAGCAGATTCATTCATATCAACATACTACAAGGGATTAATGACGGACGGTATGCAACACTCATAAATTTAGTTTATTCATTTCTATAAATGTTGTACAAGAATACATATTATCATCTAACTTCTACAAAAACAAAATCAGTGTGATGATGAAACAATGAAACCTGCAACTATACTGCATCAAGTATGAACCTTAATGATCGCCCCGCAAAGGTTCAGGGACTGGTGCGGTTATGGTTGAGTGAAACTTAATGATCTATTTGCCACGGTCTAGTTACATTTGGATCACATAGAATAAATTTGCGGTTGAAGAAATACCAATCAGCTTGCAAATCATAGTGAAGAAGATGAAGGAACTCTTCAAGCAATGTTGTATCTGTATATACTTTTTGTTACCTTTTTTTGACTTTGGAAGCTATGATTTTGAATTGATTTGTGTTACTGTTTTGGTGTCCACTCTGATATTTGTTTTTACTATATATAATAATAATAATGATGATTCATAGATAAGCATTGTTTATTGATTGTAGTAAAAGATTAAAGAGCAGATAAACCTTTATTCATGTATGATATAATCAAACTAAAACATAAAAAAAAAGCCCAAATACCTAAGAACAAAACATATTATATATTCAAACAACTATAATGCCTGTGTACCATGTACATTCTTACTGCAGCTCACCAACAGGTGCTTCATTGAGCCATAGGAAATGAATAAACTCGTACAACTTCGCGCTTACACTAACCTGCCCAGCCAAAAACGACAAGTCATACTTTTGTTACATGCAGCATATACCAGGTAGGTAGGTAGGTAGTTAGCGTTACCTTGTACGGTGTTGGATTCAATCTTCTCATGTGATCAGTCCTCATTTGCTCCAGTTGCTTCATACAATGTTCTCTCGTCTGCTCAAGCGTCGGCAGTTCTTCCCTTGCTTTGTCTTCACATATTTATATACATATTATTCATACAAGTGTATACATTGTATGCATGTATGTATATATACATACATATATTAAGGGTCAAGGCTTACCTGCACTTCCAGGCCAATAACACTTCATAAGATCCTCAACACGTTGTGGCACGACATAAGCTCTCTTTGATTCATTAAACGGGTGTCTACACAAAATCCTTTGGCCCTCCTGTAATCAAACAAATGAGTATTATAATGACTTCTAACTTTAAAATCTGCCATAATCGAATATACATAAGAAACTAACCTTTGGAGGTGGTTCATTTTCCCCGGTCATTATGTCTACAAGAGCATAACCTTCCTTTCCGTACAATCTAAAAGATCGTTTCTTACATGGAATTGAGACCTACAACCATAAGATCCGTTACACGAATTAGTGAGCTCCGAAATCAAAACCTTTAACCTTCAAGGGGTGGCAAAGTGGTAAGTGCGTGATTCCCCTCTAGCAGAGCCCCCCCCCCCCCCCCCCCCCCCCCCCCCAAACCCCCCTATGAGTTTTACCTAACAGGTTCTCATGGTTGTAAAAAAAGAAGATTAAAACCTTTGAAACGTCTTCTGAGAGCTTTATACGTGGCTGGTTGTTAATCTCAACAAGCTTGAACACACAACCTAAAGCAGGTTGAGTATAACATGTAACCAAATTGGTTCCAATCCCAAAAGAGTCGATCTCATGGCCCTAAACAGCACAAGAAACCAAAATTTAACAAAAAGTCTATACAACTTTGGAGAACAATAAAACTGTTAGAAGAGTCATGAACTCATGATAACTCACTTGTTTGTTTAAAGCATCTAAAGTTTCCTCATTTAGATCATTGCTAGCCGTAATTCCAGTCTTTCCAAAACCGGGAACCTGGAATTCCTTTTCAACGGTGTGAAAAAACTTCCGGGCTTCACATGAAAGATACGCAAGGTCACCCGAGTCTAATCTAATGCCTTTTGCTTTGTACCCCATATCACTTAGCGCTAGAGCAACAGCACAAAAGTTAGGAACACCGCTCCTCATGACCTGACCGTATGGAACCACATGGACCAATCAACGAACGTACAAGTTATTACAAATTATACGTATATAAATTGATTAAAAAATATACTCATACATCATATGTGTCCACAAGAGCTAGAAAGTTGTCCGGAAATGCCAGTGCATACGAAACAAAAGCCGCCAACTCACTTTCATTAGTCTCACCAAAAACACCCTCTGATGAACTTAACCGCTGTAACACGTACAAAAGCCGAGCATGACAAATATGAAACAAGCATGGAAAAATGCTTATATCCATATAAGAATACTATACCTTCAGGTTGCCCAACCACATCTGTGTGAGATGAACAAAATCCTTGCATAATCTCGACCCGTCATGACTTTGAAGTGACTTCTCGGTGATATCATCAGGTCCCTAAATATCAACATATTAATTTAACACAAGCCATAAACCGTTGTGCTTTACCAGGTCCTACTGGTTAGTAGAGTATTGGTGGACCCCATGAGTTTCCCTTAACGAGTTCTCATGGTCACCAAAAAAGTTAAAATAGTCGCCAAAAACGTCATAATTTATGTAACAGCTGCACATAATAAATGAACTTTCATTGAACAAATGGAACGACTGTATATATCAAACTAACCGTGAACGAGCTAACAAAAGCATGAGAATGGGTTCCGCGAAGTGGTATTCCAAATAATTTTCCAGCTGCACAATTGCTGTTAACCCACAAAAATAAATAAAATAAAATATATTACTGATCAGCAATATGTTAAAGAACATGTTAGATTACCTTGTTGCATCGAACCCTCCCATATAGCAATACCTTGATGCCCCTACACCACCATCCGGGCCCTATACACGAAACAAAAACATATGTATTTTTAAAAAAAAATATCTAAAAAATAAGATTTTCAAAACCTGTGCGCGCCGAAGCCCAAACTCAAGAAGAAGTTTGTTCTTCCCAGCAACAAAACGATGCCTTGCAGCGTTTGTAGCTACTAAAGACGCAAAGTTTATAAGATTGACAAAAGGAGTTTCCAACAGTTGAACCACCTGAAAAACAATAGATATGTTTTAACAGTCTTTATGTTACTTTAAAATAATCTTGAAAATGGGCATATAATTAAGAATATACAACACTCACAGCCACAGGGCCTTCAATCCTCATCAAGGGTACTTTTGGAAACACAACAGATCCCTCAGCGATAGCATATACCTCAACATCAGAACAATCAATTCCTCCAAGATAGTCATAGAAACCATCCTAATAAGTTCAACATGAAAAAGGTTAGTAAATGACCCTTCTACCCTTTGACACAAGATTATCTTTGACTCTTATGAATTGATACCGAGGCCAACTCAAATTTTTTTGGGCCTAAAGCGGATTCTAAAATCAAGACCCTTTTCATTAAAAAAACATTTTTTTAGTATTCTGACACGTATGAACACGATGACGTACACATTTTTGTATACTAACTAGTAGACGCCCCGCCCGCGTTGCGGGGCGATGACCGAATAATTCGCAACCAATTAAAAAAAGAATACTATAATTTTGCTAGGAAAAAAAATAAAAACGATGATAAGACCGTATTTTTGAGCTCAGGGCAAAACTGGAATTTTTCAGGACTAATGAGCCAGTGTTAGGCAACTCATTGACACGGGAAGAAATTAAATCGAGTAAAGGAATTAAAACAAAAAACCTTTATAGTTTTGGTAAAAAAACTAAAACGATGGGAAAAACATAATTTTTAACTGAGGAACAAATCATAATTTTAATTCAGGGATAAATCGTAAACTAAATGGACCAACGGGCGAGTGCCAGGAAGTTGCCGACACGACTGTAATTTTGCACTGGGGGCAAACTTGTAATGTCACCAGGAAATCAAACAAAAATGATGGGCAAAATGTAAATTTAAGTTGAGGGCAAAATCGTAACCTGACTGTGAGAAAAAAAAAAAACTAATGGCGAAAGTATAAATTTATACGAGGCAAAATCGTAATTTTTAGCCGATGGCAAAATCGTAATTTTTAGCCGATGGCAAAATTAAATTTATTTTTAAGCGGGGGCGAAAACATAAATTTGAACTGATGGTAAAATCGTAATTTTAAATCGGGATAAAATTGTAAATTTGTTGGGCCAATAGGAGAGTGTCAGGCAGGCAGTATTACACATGCCGCCCATTTTGCCCAATAAAGGGGCGGCCGCCCATTTTTCCCAATAAAGGGGCGGAACTATTGAATTCTGACGTATGCACACTTGAGTTTGTAGTAGTTTCAATTCTACAAGTCACAAAATCACACACAATTTCAACAGCATATACCTCAACACTAGAACAATCAATTCCTCCAAGATAATCATAGAAACCATCTTAAGTTCAACATGAAAAAGGTTAGTAAATGACCCTTCTACCCTTTGACCCAAGATTCTCTTGATTCTTCTAAATTGATATAGGCTGGCTCAACCTTTTACCTTTTAGGGGCATAAAGCACATTTTAAAAGCGTGACACTTTTCATTAATTAATAGAAGAACAATTTATACGTTTTACATAAATAGTTGAGGGAGTTGTGACAAAAGAGGAAAAATCAAATGCGAATCCAACTTAGCCACACCCTAAAAAATTGGGCCCTAAGGGCCCGCCCAGGCCCACTTCAACGTATTACTTTTTTTTACAGTTGAGCCGTCCCTGGTTGAAACTTACCTCACAAGTAGGAGATAAACACCCTCTAACAAAAGCAATCTCCTCCTTTGATAACTTAAAATTAGCAATGAACCTTATGCATTCTTCAAGACCAGCAAAAACTGAATATTCACCACCAAATGGGTTCCTTCTAAAGTACAAGTCAAACCTGAAACAACCAATCAAAAAACACAACCAATGAACATGAATTTTATATAATAAAAAGACACAAACAAAGCCACCAAATAGAGAGAGTGTTAAACTAACACGGCGCGATCGTTGTGTTTGCCGGCTTTCCAATAAGCGTAAGCCATGGTGAACTGGTAAAGGTCTGTGAGGAGTGGTGTAACCATTGGATTGGTGGGCCCATGGATTGGGCTGTGTTTTATGCAGCCGTTGATCTTGTGTGTTGCTTCCATTGCAAGGAAACAGAACAAATTGTTTAGGGTTTGCTGTGAGTGTCAAGTTTTTAAGGAGGAGGAAGAAGAAGAAATGGACGTGCATTTGAAGTAAGCATGAGAATATACATATATAGGCTTCTTACCCCTTTTTCTATATGACACGTTAAAACAGGGGCGGACCTAGCTTATACTAGGGGGCAACGCCCGCTACGGCTTGGCGAGGAAAAATTTGGAAAATTTAGTGTAAATTTCGGAAAAATTTGACGTTTTTTCGATTTCGTTACGGCTTATTTATAAAACGTTACGGCTACGATCCGTTTCTAGATCCGCCACTGCGTTAAAACAAACTAAAACGATTTGGAAAAAAAAACTATGACCAAAAAGTAATTTACTGCAAAAAAGATTTGGAAAAAAACCTATGACCAAAAGATTTGGAAAAAAACCTATGACCAAATTTTTATTTTATATATAAAAATGGAAAATTATGAAAATAGGCGTGTTAACCAAGATTTTTAGAAAATATCCATTAAATTTGTTGACTTGTAAAATAAAATAAGCAAACCAACTAGAGAAGGACAAATAAACAGAGTCGGGACCTTCATAGCCCACACTCAGGCTTTCCAACACCGTTTTAGTTGGCATAAAAAACACAAAAAAGTACAATTGGGTTCACATCTCACCAATAACAAATAAAGAAAATTTTAAGTGTAAAATATTAACATTATTTTAGCCGGTGGACTAAGGGAGCCGACTCCATTTAGGAGATATTTCTTTGTGTCAGCTAAGATAGTGTCAGTTCCTTTAACCCGCCGGCTAAAATAGTGCCGAAATTTTACACTTGTAATTTTTTTATTGCCCCCCCCCCCCCCCCCCCCTCTAAGTGCCGACAAAAATGATGCCAGTTCTTTTAACCCGCCAGCTAAGATAGTGCCAGCACTTTACACTAGTAATTTTTTCTTTGGTCATTTGAGTGAGACGTAATTTTTTATGTCTATAGTGCCGACTAAAAAGGTGCCAGAAAGTCGGAATGTGGGCTATGGAGGTGTCGGCTCTGCTTAGTTGTCATTCTCTTATTGGTTTGCTTATTTTACAAGTTCATAAATTCTATGCCTATTTTGTTAAAAATCTTGGTAAACATGCCTATTTTCATTTTCATGATTTTCCCGATAAAATTTATCCAACTAAAATACCAATATCAAGGGTCAAAATATACTAAGGTGATCAGGTTTATTATTTGAGTTTCAAGTAGTTTGGATCAGGTTATTTGTGTTTTTTTTCATGATATTTTATCTGATAACCGATACGTATCATAATACAAAGTGAAAAACGGAGGGCGGGGACCCCCCGGGCCCAAACAAAGCTCCACCCATGACACCATTGACATATGAGTTGGTGTTCTTACAAATCATATAAGGGTGCACGGGGCGTTCTTCGGGGAGTGGTTCGGTGAGCCTAGTCACCGATCGGGAACACCGCCGCCATCCAAGCGGGGACCCGAATCGGTGATAGGTTTCGGTGTGGAGTTACCGCGTGGTTTGGCACGATTTTCGAAAGAGGACCGTTTGACAACGGTCATTTTTATAAAAAAAAAATTCATTTTTTATACAAATATAAATAACCACACCTTCATACTCTCATCAAACCACATTTTTTATACAAATTTCATTTTTTTATACTCTCAAACCACACCCACTTCACAAATTTTTTATATTCTCAAACCACACCCACTTCTCAAACCGAGCAATGGAGAACCAACCCCGCGAAGCCAAGAAAAAAACTAAGGGACGAGGCAAGCAACCGTCTCATGGTGGTTCGAGCGGTGCAAGTGCACAATCACAACCCCCTTTCGGATATACTCCACAACCCCCGTTTTTTTTCCAACAACCTTCACACCCCTCCTTTTACAACACCCAAGCAACCAACCTTCAACCCAATTTCGGCTATGGTTTTCAAAATTTGTTATCAATGGATGCTCCTCCTCACTCCCCCGCCTTCGACCCATATGGTTTTCGTTCCCCACAAGTTCCATCGGTCCAAGAAAATGTTGAACGTCCTCTACCTATTTGGGACGACGAGGACGATGAGATAGTTTTTGGCGTAAGATTTTAAATCATTTTAACGCCACCGTCGGTGGAAGTAACCGGACCGTGCATCAAGTACGGTCTAAATGGGGCCCGATGCAAACGAAAATAAACTTTTTCAACGGCCTATACCAACAAGCGGTAAAAATTATATTTTTTAACATTGTATATTTTTTATTTTTCTTTACTAAGTTTATATTTTTTTAACATGTATATTTTTTATTTTTCTTTACTAAGTTTATATTTTTTTTAACATGTAGGATCGCACACGAGGAAGCGGAGTCAAGGATCTCGACGTGATGAAAGTCGTTTTAACAGAATTTAAAGAGAGATATCCGAACGGTTTTCAACATGTCGAGGCGTGGGAGGTCCTTCGAAAACACGACAAATGGGCCCAAGTCCCATTGTTGGGTGAGGAAGGGGAAGGTTCGGGAAATAAAAGAAAGCCCGTTGAGGTGGACCCTTCCATACCCGATATGAACGAAGACCCCTCGCCACAAAGAGCACAACGGCGAGACAATCGTCAAGCGACATCGTCCGAGGGAAGCTCGGCCGAGTTGGCGGAACAATTCAAAGAGTACACCGCCATGAAAGAAAAGAAAAACGCGATTGAATATAAGGCGGTTGAATTGAGGATGAAAAGAGAGGAGCAGGCTCTCGAGCTCATATCGGAACAACGCGAGACGATGAAAAACTACAATTACGATCGAGATATGGAAATATTCATCAAGCCGCACGACGATGCTCCGCCAAGTATGTTGCCGTTCATCCTCGCCCGAAAACGCGACATCGCTAACAAGTACGGGTGGCCGTGCGATTTCTAAAATTAAATAATATTATCATCACATTTTTCTCTCTCCTTTTCAATTAAATAATATTATCATCACATTTTTCTCTTTCCTTCACTCACAACCATTTTCAATATATATTAAAAAAATTATACTGGGTGAACAGTGTCCCCCCAAATATACAGATGAACAGTAACATTTTCTCTCTCCTCCACTCACAACCACTTTTTTTACCCTTTACAATATAAAAACTCACCCTCAGAAGTTTTTATGGATTGGATGGGAATGCTCTTACACCCTAAATTGTATGATGTGCTAGACTGATACATAAGTGACTGATGCGACAATGCACACCACTGACAAACATCATACGACTCTAGGGCCTTTTTCGTTGTATATATGCTTCCTATGACGATTAGGTGGTGTACATAGCACCTGTATTTAAAAAAAAAGTATATAGTTATTTAAGACTAAAAAGGTTTATAGTTAGGCTGCTCGGTATGGAGGACGGTGAAGAAGACGTCGCCGGAGCAAGACCGAGGGGGGCGGCGTGGTGTTCTGGACGGCGACGGGGGTGGCCCACATGTTTTGGTCCGTCGCAAACGGCACAACTCCGACGTTTGGGACGATGACTGGACGGCGACGGGGGTGGCGGCACGGTGTTTGGTCCGTCGCCGAAGCAAGTCGGAGCGGGGATGACCCCCATACCGAGTAGCCTTATCTAAGACTAAAAGTATATAGTTATTTATGACTAGATAGGTTTATAGTTATCTAAGACTTCAACGAAAGAAAAGGTTATATATTCAAAGAAAAAGACAAAGGGCCATTGTCGATAAAAATATTAATTACCAAAAGAAGAATGGATATCATTTGGGGAATGATCCATTTATGTCTGAGAATTATGATACTAACAAGGGGAATGATCCATTTATGTCTGAGAAATTATGATATTAATAAACAATACACATAATCTTCATTTGGATATTGGACCTATGAGGCAATTGTGTATGATAGCATTTGTAATTGGTGTTTGGATCATATTCGGACCTATTGAAAACAATATTTGTGATTTGGAATTTAAAACATAATGATATTGTTTAGTTTCACATATTACAATAACTATGTAACAGGTGTTATCAATAAATTCTTAAATATGATGATTTAGACATTATAATTTTTTAAAGAGAATGATTTAGACATAATAGTTATAAATTATTGTATTATATTGAAAAAAAGAAAGTTAACATTTTAGGGTGGCTTGATTTGGTTTTGAACCCCACCTGAAACGAAACCAAACTTCTGGTTAAGGAATTTCGAAAACCGATTGGTTTAGATTACTTCAGCTAGTGTGAATTGCATTACACAAGAAAGTCGCTAAAGTTTCAAAAGATGCAGGAAAAAATTGCTTGGAATGTTTTAATATCCGGTTTTTATACCGTACTGGATTTAGCTCAGAAACAGTTTAACCGGGTGTACTTGGCGGTTTAACTGGTTCTACCGGACGGTTCAACTTTGAACCGGTTTTTGGTTAACCATTTTCTTCGGTTATTTTGGTTTTTGGTTAACCACTTAGGTTATTCTGCTCACCCCTCTTATATTTAGTATGATAAAATTGCCCAATTAAACCTTTTCATTTTATTGAACTAAACATTGTTTTATGTCAAAAGTAATTAGACTGATCATAGAGAAAACACAATAAGTTTGAAAGTCGGGTCATAGATAAAAGTTGAATTCCAATTTGACTGCTCCGTCTTGTACTCATACCACTAAAATACGAATGGTCATCCTTTTATTTATTTATTTATTTATTTCTTTTTTTATTAATTAACTTAAAACATACTCTCCTACTAGATATTATTATTATTATTATTATTATTAGAGTTAATTGCCAAACCCGTCCCTTAGGTTTGGGTACGTTTGTCATTTTCGTCCAAAATGACACTTTTGTACCAAATTGCCCCCAACGTTTGTAACTTTTTGTCATTTTCATCCAAACCACTAACTTAGTTTATTTTTTCTATTAAGTTGAGGATATATGGATGAAACTGACAAATATAAAACCACATGGACGATTTTGGCAATTTACTCAAACCCTTTTTAATTTCTTTTATTTAATTATTTTTGTTGCATATATAATAAAAAGAAAATACATTGAGTTTTTAGAAAAAAAAAATAATCGTTTTGTCACATAATTTTTATAAATTTTCATCCAAATCACTAACTCAGTTTATTTTTTCTGTTAAGGTGTAGGATGTTTTAAATTCTAAAAATTAAGACAGATTAATTTACAGCTTCTTTATTTAAATCAGTTTTATAAAGAGAAAACATCATTGGTGTGAAACACATAACAATCGATTACAACTTTTAGTATTTATCAGTTGTAGAGATAGAAAAAAAATTGTAAAACGTTACATATTTTTAAATGTGTTGAGCACCTAGGAAATATGTTGTTAGAAATAAAATATTTATTTAATTAAGATTATGAGGGTAACTAACTAATACTTATTCTGAGTGGCTTGAGTAAAGAAACTTTTGGTTCATAACATTATAATTACAATTTGGTGGGTAATTTTAAGATTTGGTAACGGTACGTTGTTTGATAGAGGGGGGGGGGGGGGGGGCATTGGCTTCTGTTTTTCGTTAGAAACAAATTTAAAAGAGTAGAAGATGAATTACAAACTAGGTACATATGATAAATTTTTTTTATTTGACCTTTTTCAATAAGGTCACCAGCATTTTAGTTTTTCAAAATTTAGAGGTTTAAGTAGATTTTATTTTTATAAAACTGATCTATATAAAAATTAGAAATTAATTTCTGTCTTAGTTTATAAACATCCTTCGACTTAATAGAAAAATTAACTTAGTTAGTGGTTGGATGAAAATTTATAAAAATTATGTGAAAAAACTATTAGTTTTTTTCTTATAAAAATTGCATGTATATTCTTTTTTATTATATATTTAACAAAATTAATTAAATAAAAGAAATTTAAAAGAGTTTGAGTAAATTTCCAAAATCGTCCATGTGGTTTTATATTTGCCAATTTCATCTAAATATCCTCAACTTAACAGAAAAAATAAACTAAATTAATGGTTTGAATGAAAATAGCAAAAAGAAACGTTGGGGGCAATTTGGTAAAAAAAGTGTCATTTTCGATAAAAATGGCAAACCTGCCCAAACCTCAGGGACGATTTTGGGAATTAACTCTTATTATTATTATTATTATTATTATTATTATTATTATTATTATTATCATCTAGACTTATTCAACACGATGCACATTATGACTAAAATCTTCTAATTTAACTACTTATATCAATCATTCAATCCTAATATCAACATTAGGATTTGGAAGCCTAATGTGAAAGCTAAAGCAAAATTAACTATGATCTCAACTTTTAGTTTGGTGTGGATCGCAATCACTAGCCCCTTGGGCTTGCACATTATGACTAAAATCTTCTAATTTCACTATTTATATCAATCATTAAATCCTAATATCAACATTAGGATTTGGAAGCCTAATGTGAAAGCTAAAACAAAATTAAATATGATCTTAACTTTGAGTTTGGTGTGGATCGCAGTCACTAGCCACTCGGGCTTGATCATTATGACTAAAATCTTCTAATTTCACTACTTATATCAATCATTCAATCATAATATCAACATTAGGATTTGGAAGCCAAATGTGAAAGCTAAAACAAAATTAAGTATAATCTCAACTTTGAGTTTGGTGTGGATCGCAATCACTAGCCCCCTGGGCTTGCACATTATGACTAAAATCTTCTAATTGCACTACATATATCAATCATTCAATCCTAATATCAACATTAGGATTTGGAAGCCTAATGTGAAACCTAAAACAAAATTAACTATGATCTCAACTTTGAGTTTGGTCTGGATCGCAACCACTGGCCCCCTAGGCTTGCACATTATGACTAAAATCTTCTAATTTCACTACTTATATCAATCATTCAATCCTAATATCAACATTAGGATTTGGAAGCCTAATGTGAAAGCTAAAACAAAATTAACTATGATCTCAACTTTGAGTTTGGTGTGGATCGCAATCACTGCCCCCCTGGGCTTGCACATTATGACTAAAATCTTCTAATTTCACTATTTATATCAATCATTAAATCCTAATATCAACATTAGGATTTGGAAGCCTAATGTGAAAGCTAAAACAAAATTAAATATGATCTTAACTTTGAGTTTGGTGTGGATCGCAGTTACTAGCCACTCGGGCTTGATCATTATGACTAAAATCTTCTAATTTCACTACTTATATCAATCATTCAATCATAATATCAACATTAGGATTTGGAAGCCAAATGTGAAAGCTAAAACAAAATTAAGTATAATCTCAACTTTGAGTTTGGTGTGGATCGCAATCACTAGCCCCCTGGGCTTGCACATTATGACTAAAATCTTCTAATTGCACTACATATATCAATCATTCAATCCTAATATCAACATTAGGATTTGGAAGCCTAATGTGAAACCTAAAACAAAATTAACTATGATCTCAACTTTGAGTTTGGTCTGGATCGCAACCACTGGCCCCCTAGGCTTGCACATTATGACTAAAATCTTCTAATTGCACTACTTATATCAATCATTCAATCGTAATATCAACATTAGGATTTGGAAGCCTAATGTGAAAGCTAAAACAAAATTAACTATGATCTCAACTTTGAGTTTGGTGTGGATCGCAATCACTGGCCCCTGGCCTTGCACATTATGACTAAAATCTTCTAATTTCACTACTTATATCAATCTTTCAATCCTAATATCAACATTAGGATTTAGAAGCCTAATGTGAAAGCTAAAACAAAATTAACTATGATCTTAACTTTGAGTTTGGTGTGGATCGCAATCACTGGCTCCCTGGCCTCCACCGATTTTTTGCTCGTAGTGCTAGATTTTACCAAAAAATTCTGAATCTTTTTTTTTTTTTTTGCAATGTAAGATATTGAATTTTTAAGAGTTCGGCCTCCATCGAGTTTTCGTTCACGCTTTGCCGTTGATCGCAATACAATCCAAGATTAGTTGTCCCTTTGTTTTTGTATATGTTTTTTTTCAGCATACTTCCGGTTCAAGAATGTAAGTTTCTAATTTTAGTCTTTGAAAAGAAAAATGAAGACTAAGTGAAGATATAAAGATGCAAAGGATTTGGTTCTTAATAATGTTTAATGATAATGTACTTTGGATGAAAGAATAATGGATCACATTTAACACGGGTATGCGCGGAGTTCAAAAATATGTATGTTAAGACCGTATGTAGTGGGTAATGTGATTGGGCGTGAAGTGGCAAAGATCACGCCCCATAATACCTCGTACACCGCCCCCTGGGCGTTACCTTCAAAAAACGGCGTTGGCGAGATTGTGGAAACGCCAGTGAAAAAATTGAGGGACTTGATGTTGAAGGGAGTGCGTTGATGCCACATGTCACATAACCCCATAGAAGGTCAAGAGCCATTGTTCTTACCTTCTGATAATTAACTATATTTTTAATACCAAGCTTGACCTTAATGTGCGGGGTTCAAAAATATGTATGTTAAAGCCATGTGTAGTGGGTAATGTGATCGCTTGTGAAGTGGCTAAGATCACGCCTCATAATGCCCCGTACACGCCCCCTGGGCGTCAGTGGCGAACCCAAGTTTTTTCCTGGGGGTGCGGAAAAAATTTAAAGATTTTAGGCCCCTAGCTATATAAAAAAATACGGTTCATAGCGGGTCGGATCGGGTCGTGTCACAAAAAACCAGTAAACATAAACAAACAAAGTTTTGCATGCCGGAATCTGGTCGGGTTAGGTCAATTTCAATTTTCAAACAATTAAACCCTATATTCTAACTTCCTATCACATTAATAATAAATTCAAGTAAAACAGTAAACAAAATAAAAAACTTTCATAAGTAAGTAAATTAACAACAAAAACCATTAAAGTTCAAATACTACCTACTTCTGTTTCTCATAATCATTAAATAAAACAGCAAAAAAACTTATCTAGGACATAACTTGGTCTTTAACTAGAAGAATCTGACAAAAAAAAGTGGTCCAACCCTTTACCTCTTGAGAAATCACGCCATAACTTCTCTAAGCATAGTTCTTATCACATATAAATTTGCTCTGTAAGTTTATAAAACAACTTTAAACATTTAAACAAAATAAACAATCATGTTCAACCAATACCATAGTTCATAATTTGCAGTTTTAACTTTCAAACATTTAAGCCCTGTTCTAAATGTTGATTAGTAATCTTAAACAAACAAAGCTTAAAATAAAACAACAAAATCATTAACTACAAGTCTAGAACAACTAAAAAACATAAAAAAAAATCAAACTCTTATACATCCATATTTTCTCCTAATTACCACATAAAACAACAAAAACAATCAATAAAAAAGGATAAATCTTTGGGTGGGTAGTTGGGTTAATAAATTAGATTGTAGATTGGGTTAAATAAAGTGAATAAGTGGTTAAATAATAATTATACAAATTGTGCTATATACTTATACTAGTTTAAGTCTCGTGTATTACATAGATGTTTTCACAATAAATTATATTATTTAACAGTGTTGAAAGAAATCTTTACATAAAATTCTAAATGAAAGAAGTGCTTCATCACAAATTTTGATTTTAATGTTAATGAGATGATTATGCTTATTAAATCAAAATTGGTTTAAACTTATATAGTTAAATCAAATTTGGTTTAAACTTATTATTAGTTACTGAATTTAAATTTAAATTTAACTCAAAAATGAGTTCTTACCATATACAATTTGATAAAAAAAATTATAATTATTTAATAAGTTAGGAAAGATATAAATATTATATATGTTTTTAATCTTAATGAGACATTTGTGTATTTTAAATCAAATTTTGTAATTAACGAAATGATTAATTACGAAAATTGAATTTGAATTAGAGTCGAAACCATTTACTACTTCAAAATTTTTAAATTCAATCCAGTTTTAGTTCATAATTAAGGAAATATTTAAATATATATTATTCAATGAGCAAACTTTAAACCATATGTTGTGATTAAACCTTTGTGTTTTCCCTTCTAAACACAATAACAATGATTAAGAGGTTGACACGTGACACTTGATAGTCTAAGTGAATGCCAAGTTGCCTAAGTTTGTTTTATTTTATTATGATGTATAGATATTCATAATAATCAGTTTTATTTTTTTATAAATTAATAATATATTTTTCTAAGGAGGGCGGTTGAAAATTTTCAATGAGTGCAGTTGGGATTTTTGTAGGTCCCTAAAGAAGGATCGAGAAAACCTATTCCTTGTTTGTTAACACACAAACAAGTGTGGAATCCTTGTTTATATGCAAATCAAAGCCAAGAACACAATCAATACAACAAAGAAATCACTTCAAGCATTAACTGTATTGATATTTCAGCAGAGCAACATTACAGATTCAACAAGAAGGCTCTCAAACTCTCTGGTGTGCTCTCTTAGTGAAACAGGGGACTATCTCTAGTATTTATAGTCCATACTAGAGACTTACAACGAAACACAAGTCCCTCACATGGAAACACAAGGAAACAACTATAGGAACATCGAAACAGGATCTTAATGCATCAAAATAGACTTTAAAGTCTATTTCGATATTCATTCCATTCGAAACAAATGCACCTATTTCGATCCTTTGTTTATTTCCTATTTCGATGTGATTATAACATAGAATACCAATTGTTATGTTAACATGTGACAGGAGGAAGTCACATTTAACATAAGTTACAACTTAACAAACATATAAACATAAAAAACTCATAAACATTACATGTTCAAGATCGACGCATAAAAACAAATAACATTAAAACAAGCTACAGACACAAAGTGCACCAACAATTTTCGACGAAAATTAGCACTAAAAACCTTTTCTTCAAGGGGTGTGGTGTTGGTTTTTAAGTAAGTACGTAACTCAACCAGAAATTTCCTTACATGTCCAACTTCTAATGAATCGAGATAACAGTTTGTTCCGGTATAAATAGTAAGTATCTGTTCTTCTACCGCGAGAGGGGCGGATTGGGATTGTTTAAGCAATTCATGTAATCGTTGACCTCTTGCACCCACCATCGTGGGGAGGTCAGCCCCTGCTGGGCATGATCTTCAAAAAAAATGGTGTTGGCGTGATTGTGGAAACGCCAATGAAAAAAATTGAGAGACTTGATCTTAAAGGGAGTGCTTTGATGTCACATATCACATAACCTCATGAAAGGTCAAGTGTGCTTACCTTATGATAATTAACTATATTTTTAATACCAAGTTTGACCTTAATGCCCTCAAACTAAATTTATTTCTAGTAAAAAGGGATTAAAAATATAAATACTTATTTTTTTTTTTTCAAATGAAACTATGAAAGCACAAATAGACCTTTAGGCCCGGCCCTTGGTCTTTATTTTAAGTCACCATTTCGTGATGAAAGTAGACTTTAGACTTGGGTCATACGACTCTTCTTTTCCGACTCCCTTTGTATCTATGCATATAAGGAGTCGAATCGCTTCTAAATTACTTAAGACCGTCCCGTTAAAAGTTTAAATTGAGTGGAACCTGATACAGGGTTATCTACAAGTTTAAAATGAAGATTATTTATATTGTATATTATTTGAGTTTTCCATTCTATCTGAATTCGTTTCCAATTTGATTTATGATTCCTAATTATAAAAGAGATCCAAGTTTTGTTGTTTAATTAGCTTTTGATCATTGATTATTGTAAAGAACACCTTTGAGATTTCTTTGGACCATTCAATTCGATTAAAGCTTTAGTTTCACATGTTCTTCTTGATTGCCACTTATGTTTTCGCCCCCATCAGACCCAAGCTTGAGTTAGGGCTTTATATACCAAACTTAACTAGGCTCATGATCTTACTAATTTTTAACTTAATACAATAAATATATAGTCAAATAATAATTAATATATATATATATATATATATGTATAGAGAGAGAGACGGGATCAGGAGAAAACGGCTGGAAGTGTGAAAATTGTGAGAACGGATCCTGGTCGAACACGTGACAGGGGGCGCTAAATGATATGTAGGGGTACGATTGTCATTGTCCATGCTCCCCTCCATAAATCGTGTTATAATTATGTTTCAAATAAAACTCCAAAAAAAATGTATTAGCGGTTACCTCATTTCCAAGCTTTCGAGATCTATGGCGTCTAACGTGGATTCCGTTCTACGAAGTAATATTCGATGACGTTTTCATATGTGTTTCAGCAAATCATTTAACACATATACAACAGATATGGTGTTTTGTTCTTTATGCTTGTTTCAATGTCGTTTTTTTTTTCAAAGTAATATTTGACAATGCGTTTATGTTTCAATGGTGTTCTTCATATATCCAATATTTGGCGTTTTCATTATTAATGTTAATTGTCGTTTGGGATCTAATATATGCTTATTGTTTACGATCAATGATGTTTTACACCTGATTAGTTTTGAATGTTTTGGAGTACTATTTGTAAACATCAATTTTGTTAATTATGGTGTTTTCATTATCATGTTATATTTGTTAATTATTCATATTGTTAATTATTCAACTTATGGCGTTTTCATTAACACATTTTATTTAATATTGTTAATTCAGCATATTGTTAATTAATCAACTAATCGTTTTTTCATTATGGCGTTTTCAATAATATGTTTATTAGGTCTGTTTATTATTCAATTAATGGTGTTTTCATCGATAATATTTTAAGGAGAGAATTTCTATTTTAGTGACATTTTTATTAAATTGTTCTCACTGCGTTTTCTCAGATGAGGGTGTTTCTTCGAGTGAAAGGTTTTGCCCCAAAACTGGTTTACCATTTATCATTCCTTACGTTAGTAAAGAGATAAAGCCCAAAATGGACATGATATTCCCAAGCCTCGATGATTGTGGTTTTCTGTCAGGAAAGGGACTGAAAAGATAAACGCCAAAGGAGAAAAACATATTAAGTATTACATGTGTACGATATCTGGGGTATATAAGGACAAGAAGGTTGATACGTTAGATCCGAATTAAAATGAAAGGATTTTGCGATCCAACTTTTCAAAGAGGACTGGTTGTGGAGCACATTTATGTATAATATTTGAGGTTGGATCATGGAAGGTCTATAAGTTTGTTGAGGAGCACAACCATGATTTTGTTGAACAACCTGATAAGCATTTTCTTCGATCCGAACGACACATCACTCAGCTCCAGAAGCATGTTATACATAGCATGTCTAAGTTGAATTTGGGACCGGTTAAGACGTTTAATGTTATGAAGACTTGTTTTGGCGGTTTTGAAGACGCAGGTGTAAGTAAAACTGATTTTAAGAACTACAAGAGGCAAATTAACTTGTTTATAGGGAATACGACGCTGAGATGGTTGTGAGACATTTGGATGAAAAAAAAACAGTCCCAACCTAATTTCTCGTACGATTACTTCACAGACAAAGAGAATCGCTTGAAGGGACTTTTTTGGTGTGATGATCAATGCAAACGTAATTAGCACATGTTTGTGATGTAATTTCGTTTGACGCCACGTATCGTTCCAACAAGTAATATTTATAATTCTATTTTTTCTGTTTTTTTTTTTTTGGCGTTTTCACTGTTTACATGCATTGGCAATTTTGTTCTCGTTTCATTTTTTTCAATGACATTTTCATATGCAGATACTCTATGGTGTTTGTACTGTTCACTGGTATAGACAATCACCACTGCAATGTTACATTTGGTGCTGCATTATTGGCGTCAGAAACTGCTGATACCTATATATGGTTGTTGAGAGTTTTTCTAAAAGCTGTTGGTTCTCAACCAAAAGTTGTTGTTACTGACCAAGATCCAGCAATGAAGAAGGCTATTTATGTTGTATTTGTTGAAATAGGGCATCGGTTATGCATGTAACACGTGATGCATAAACTTTCTTTAAAGGTTGATTGTCTTATTTTCACGTGTTTTGCATTTTAAGATATATGGCGTTTTGTCATTCATAACTGTTTTTCATGTTAGTTTGTTGTTTTTAATGTATATATTTGCATGGTGTTTTCATGTTATATATAGGTTGGTGTTAGGCTATGCAATTCCACCAATTTCAAAGAACGTATTTGTAGTGTTGTGTGGACGGATATTCTTACACCCGAAGAGTTTAAATCAGGATGGGAAGAGGTTATTAGAGGGATCAATTTAGATGACAATGACTGGATTTCTGATATTTTTGCACTTAGGGAATCTTGGATCCCTGCATACTATAGAATGAGGAACTGTCGGGCCTTATGCGTACGACATCGAGGTCGGAGAGTGAGAACCATTTTTTTGGTCAAGTGTGCAATTCAAAATCTACTCTTGTTGAGTTCATGACTCATTACGGAACCACAGCGTCACACGCACCGGAAAAATGATAATGAATCTCGATACAAACGCCCCAGTTGAAAAGTAATTATAAAGTGTTGGAGGGCCAAGCTGCTGACATATACACAAAAAATATTTTTTTTGACGTTCAAACTGAGCTAATCGGGATTGGGGATTGCTTAAATCAACGTTATGAAGATCAGCCCGATGGGTTTATTAAGTTCTACATAAATGATTTCCAGTAGCCTTGTACATCCTTATTCGAGGTAAACAATGGCGTTTTTTGGGTATTTTTATTTTGGCGTTTTCTGAATATGGCGTTTATTATATTTTTAAATATTTATTTATTTATTTTTTTGCATGCAGTTTTTGTGTTTGTTGTTTGATGGTGTTTTATATAAACACTGTTTGCATGGCGTTTTATACGTACATTGTTTTTTGGCGTTTTTCAGGTAATGAACCGTAAGTCTGATTGCACCAGCACTTGCTCATGCAGGCGTTTTGAGCAGTTTGGTTTGCTATGTAGACATAGATTTTATGTTTTGAGAAGTTTGGATATTAAGAAATTTCCAAAACAATACATTTTGAATAGATGGCGTAAAGAGGCTTCGCCAAATTGCTATTCCGATTACTCAATGAGTTGTGAATTTATGACCGAGCTTGATCCCGATGTGCAAAGTATGATGCGATAAATTATTTTTGCAACGGAGTATACTTTGAACCGTTTATCTGGTAATAAGGAAGAGCTATCCTTATACAAGGATCATGTTCAATCTTATATGAAGAAGGTTCAAGATATGCAGATTGTTGCTCCTCCTCCTAGTACTAGGGATAGATTTGCGGAGATAACAGGTCAATATTAAAACGACAATAATCCGATAAGAGTCCCTGTTGGGTATAAGTCGAATGATTCTGGATCTCGCAAGCGTTTGAAATCCAAACAGGAGGAAGCAATAAAAAAAAAACAAAAGGGAAGCTCGAGGCGAAAGAAAAACAGTGTAAGAATTGTAAAGCTTACGGACACTACGCATCGACATGCCAGAAGCCCGTAATTAAAAGAAAATCGACACGGTCTTCGAGAGCAAGTGAAGAGTACTTTGGCGTTTTTTGTATTTTTTTCAGAACACACAATATTGGCATTTGGCGTTTTATATTTTTTATACACCATTTTTTTTCACATTTTTTCTACTTTTTGTGCATAACATGTGATTTGGAAGTTACATAACAAACAATATAAGATCGGACATAAACGCCAAAAAAAATAATACCTTTCAATAAATAAAAATACCTTAAACCTCTAATTAGGTGAGGATTAACTTAATAATATTTTGTTAAATGAGATGGACAACATTGTTAATCCTCACTTAAGAATGTTGTCCACCACATTCAGTGAAACTTTATTGAGAACAAAATTAAATCTCCAAGAAACGACGTTTGCAATCTGTGGTTTTTGAACTTTTTGGCGTTTATAAATTGAATGGTATTTAGTAAAATATGGCATTTGTGTTTTGTGTGATCAATGGAAGGTCTTAAGACGTTTATATAAGATGTTTTTGAAACGTAGTTTAGGCGGGAATTTATTATAATAAATGTTAGTAATGAAGCTTCCGTCGTTTCAGTTACTGTTTGTTCAGCTTTATCTGTTAAACACAAAGTTTTGACATTTTATATGAATGGCGTTTAGATAAAGATGATGTGTATGGCTTGTAGTTTAAGCCGGGAATTTTAATGGCGTTTTACTCATGAGTTTGGCGTTTTGTATAGAGCAATATAAAGACCCTTTTACCCTTAATGAAACGCGTCCACGTAATTAAATTGATGTTATTTACGAAAACCCCACCGAGCCAATTTAATCCATAGATTGTTTTGATCCAACGGATAAGGGGTGTTCTCACCGTTTTCACACTTTTAGGCGTTTTTCCCTATATATATAGTCATAGATATGTATCAAGTGTAGATACATAAAATAAATGATAAATAATAAACCAGCTGAGCCAAACCGAGTTCAAACTTCAAAAATTATTCACAGGCCAAGCTTGGGTGCAACTCATTTCGTTTACATCCCTAATCACATATGAAGTTAGGTAATAACCAGGCTTTGGTGTCTCAATCATCTTTCTTGACAGAATATGTATTTCTATTGAGTAGTCAACATTATGCATGAGATTTTGGTTCCATAAATAATAGTGGCATTAAATAAAATATAAATCCACTGATTTATACAAAAAAAAAAACACTGAATTTCCTGTATACAAGATTTGTTTTTATATACTTATTTTAAATGCATATATTCTTGGTTCATTGAGGTTGGAGGTACTTTATTTAACCTAAAAATATCAAAAATGGTACTTCTTGGTTTCTTGCTAAAAAGAAATAAAAAAATAACCATACAACATACAAACAAAAACAAAAGCACTTGTTACCAAAAGAAGTCAACCATAAAAACATCTAATTAGATTTTAATCAGCCTAAGTTTAGAGGATAACAAAGCAAATATATGCACAACACCTTGCAATGGTAGTAGTAGAAGTACCAAGTCAGAAGTAACAGTTGAAAGCTTGGAACCATAGCAGATAATGTCATTCTTCACCTCTTTGCTTCATCATAAGATGCATTTCTGGTGCAAGTCCTATCAAACAAACCAAACACAAAAGATCAAGACATGTTAGGTAGATGTAAGAAATTAATAAGAGACTTTTTGACCCGTTTAAATTTATATGTCGGTGAGGAAATAAGTCCGGAATCATTATGGGTATGAGCTTGGTTTTAAAAAAAGCGTGTCTCAGATTAGGAAAACTCATTAGGGCTTGTGGTGGCGCCACATGCATATTTGGGTCTAATTTGGAGTTTGTAGGGGAGTGTGATGTTTAAAATAACAAAAGGGAATCAAGGGATGAAAAGATTATGAATAGTTTACTTGATAAAAAGGTTGATATGTAAACGCCTAAGAGTGTCTTACGCTTTTTAAAACCAAGGGTATGAGTTTAATAGCAACTCGGGAACACGAATCATGTTCTAAACAGATTTCCTATGATAGGTATGGAGAATCCCAAAGTTGGTTTTAAAAGGCGTGCCTTTGACGTGGGAGGCCCTCAAGGCAATGTGAAAAACGCCACAGAGCCTTGAGGCGACACTTTATGTACATGTGGGTCAAAACTAGTCAATATAGTGTATGGAAGAGGCTGACATGTGAAAATGGCCAAAAGATCAAAAGATTACAAATGGTTTAATGAGTTTGGGTCAAAATGGACCGCTTTAAAACAGGATGTAGAATGAAGTTCAAAATCCATTCTCTATAATAGGTATGGTGAATCCCTATTTTAAGGGTACGATTTATGATTTTGAAACCCATTTCCATAAACCAAAACTAAGCCCGGCAAACCGGGCAGGTTGGGCGGCAGGATAAAACGGGTTCCGGTCAGATTGGATTCAGGTCAATACGGGTTCTGAGCAAAATGAGTTCGGGTCAAAGAGGGGCGTTTTAAAAAGGTAGCAATTTGGTTTGGGTCACAACAAATTCTGACCAAAATGGACCAGTATACAATTTTTTACCCAAATTAACTCATTCTTTGAAGAACGGGTCATGATTGCCACCAATAAGGCAATAACCAAAAGCGAACACGCAAACACCATTTATCAACCGGGCCCAATAGAAGCTTACCCGTCCATATCAACCGGAAGAACCAATTTCTGCTGTGAATTCATTAACTGACCCCCCTCATTTCCACCACCATTCATCAAAGATTCCTACAAATCACAAAATCAAGAACCCTCACAAATCTTTTTCCTTAATATTATCAAACACCGAGTTTAAACAAATCAAGTTACCCTGAAAGAACACGAAGATTCCGAACTGATCAAATGTGAAAGATTAGCAACCGATGGCAGGTTCCGATTACGGCATTGCATTGGGAACCCGAGCATCGTATTCACCTGCGTTTCTTGGTTCAACGACGCCATGTTTTCAGGTTCATGTAGCACAATTCTTGAACGGTGAAGCTGATGTGGCTGAAGAACTCCGGGTGGCACAGACATTGAATATAAATTCATCCCGCTCCTCATTGTTAACATCTAAATATCAATTAAAATGTTTAATTATCTATAAACATTTAATCAAAATGTACATTAGATTTCTTGATTTTGAGAACTGCAAAACCTGTACTCTGAGCTGAAGCTGCTTCAGATATTCAATTGCTTCATCTAACATTGATGCCTTATCAGTCTACAAAAAAAAAAATAAAAAAAAACCACAATTAAGAACATGAAATGCTGCATTAATTAAATAAATAAATAAAATTGTAGGGCAAAGTAATTAACCTTGTTTGAATTGGGAATCAGTTTCTGCAAAGCCTTCATCTTCTCATTTATCCTGCTCCTTCTCCTCTATACAATAAAAGAAAAATAAATATATTCAGAAAACTAATTTATTGATAATTAATTCTTGAACTGGACCACCCTAAAGTGTTTAAACAAAGGCAGAGCGGTGGGCTTCACCCACTATGAGGAGCTTAACTATTCCAAGGGGAACTAGGATCTCCAGTAACCAACCCGGCCCATAACCCTTCTAGCAGGGCCATCTCAAGCTTGTTGGGGCCCAAAGACGATAATGAATACAGGGTCCTTTTCATCACAAAAATTGCTTTGATCCTAAAAGTTATGTTTCATCTATATGTGTATACATACAAAACCTTTTTCTAGGATTTTGGGCCCTAGAGAAATAGGGCCAAAGCCTTCGCTTTATTTTAATCCCCTTGAGCCACCCTTGCCTTCTAGCTGAGAAATAAGCTAGCCATGGGCGTAGCATAGTGGGAGCGAGAGGGGTCGGCCGACCCCCCCCCCCCCCCACACTTTTCGACCCCTCGGTTTTATAGAAATTTTTTGGTATATACGTTTTCGACCCCCCGTCGGAAATCTCAAGCTTCGCCACTGAAGCTAGCCATAGGGGTGCAAATGAGCTGAGTCCGAGTAGGCTCGGGCATGAGCTCGTTTAACTTATGAAAGCTCGAATCGAGCTTTATTTCTAAAGCCTGAGCTTCGCTTGTAAGTTTTTCAAGCTCGAGCTCGTCTCGAGTATTATATATTAATTAATTTATATTAATTATCATTATTATTTTATATATAATTAGGTGATTTTTCATAAATTTATAAATGGTAATTAGTTGTATAAAACATATATATATATATATATATATATAATATATTAATTAAAAATATTATAAATAGTAGGCTCGTGAACCGGCTCGAACTTGATAAACGAAGCTCAGGCTCGTTGGCTCGTTTATTAAACGAGTTTGTTTTTAGGCTTGGGATCAAGCTCAAGCTCGTTTAAGCTCGGCTCGTTTGCACCGCTACTTAGCTAGGCGATCCATCACATCCAAGTTGTACCAAATCTTTTAGAGGTTTGGTTTTACTCTATAAACCGTAGTTAAAAAAACTTAAATCTTGAACAAAAAAAAAAGGCAAACCTTTTCTGATAAATTATGAACATCAGCAGCTCTAGCTCTTTTTGAAGAATTTCTTGGCCGATCACATTTTTCAACCATTTGTTCCATCAAACTTTCAAAACCCTCCTAGCAATCCAAATATAAAAACACTAAAGTTTCAAACTTTAATCCCAATTTCACACATACTAACCAAATTACACATTTTAAAGCTAACTAATATTAACATTAATTATTAATAATTTAATATATTAATAATACCTCACTTTCACAATCATATTCATCTGGGTCATCATCAACTGTGTGGATCCGGTTAGAAACGGGTAACCCGGGTGAGTAAAGGGGTTGTAGGGGTGGGATTTGGCATTGCATTTGTTGGAGGATTAAGGAGATGTCGTCGGTGGGTTGTGGTGGGGATGATGAGGTGTATAAGTTGGCCATTTTTGTAGAGGTAGAGCATGCAGTGAGTTGAATGGTGCTTTTGACTTTTGAGTTTGAAAGATTTTGAGGTGTTTTGGGTGATGGGGTTAGAAGTTGAGTGTAGTGTGAAAGTGGGTCTGTGGGTGATTTGAAGTGGGTTGATGGAGATGAAGATGAAGATGATTGATGGGGGTGGGTGAGAGAGTGAGATGTTGGAAAGTGGAAATAATAATAAGATGTGTAGTGGGCAATATTCACCCTTAGTCGTTTTGCGTCATGTGATAGCCCAGTCAGTAATGAGGCATTATTAGGCGTTTTCTAAAATGGATGTAGTGGAGATGGAGCATTATTAGGCATTATGTTTTGTAGTAAAAATAAATAAATAAAAAATCTCATTGGCCAAACTTTCCCCCACCCAGCGTTTTTTATAACACGCCGAAACCAAAAAAGAGCCAAACACGCCCACGGGTAGCGGAGGTGCCGGCGTGATCGGGCGAGATTCCGGGCAAATACCGCCCCATTACGTTTGGTCTAATGGTAATGGTAATGGTAATAGTAATAATAATAATAATAATAATAGTGTGTTGTATGTTATGTTTTTGTATAGAGAAAAAAAATATAATGTGGAATGTATCACACACCTAGTCGTGTGCGTATCGCCCTCCAAATTTTGATCGTTTATTAGGTTGTATTTTAATTTATACATATGTAGATGTGTTATTTATGCGACTAGAACTCTAGAAGTCGCGTGACACTCATTTACGTGTTTCTATCAAATTGTATGTTTGATGGTAGTTACCCGACAAATATTTGGTATATATCCAAGCGTAAATTTTGTATTGATTATTTTGATTGTGTATGAGTACGATATTGACATAAATATTCATTTGTTATAAAGGTGTGAATCATATGGACAATCTCGTCAATTTAACATATATAGATTAATATAACACATGTTTAGTGAGATCATGATGTCGCTGAAGTAACGTGGGAGATCTTTCTAAGTTAGATGCAAATCGTTGCTTGTGGTTGGTCTGGATCAACTGCGTTTGTAATTGGTCAATAGTTAATGGTTTGGGAGGGTTGGAATTCAATGTTTTAGACAATTTAATTGCAAATGAAATAACATTTTATTATTTAGAAACCAAATATAAGACTGAATCAAAACAATAACATTTCATTCCCATCTCAACATTGTGCTAATTCACGGTTTCGTGCTTCTAGCACTTGCGACATTTCTCCCATTGACCTAAGTAATCTTCAAGTTCATATCCTTCCATTTGAGTTAAGTTGATGGTAACTTGGTAAGGCTTGTTGGTGCTTGAAAATGTTTAAGGACCTTTCCTTAAAATGAAAATGAAGTAGATCGTTGCTGATTCCCATGTATCAGGTCTTCTGTGTCGTTACCCAAGCCTTGGCCAATGCCTCTTCTTCTTTCTCGGTCCATGTTTTTGAATTCATCGTAGTAGAAGTATTTGTTCATTGTGTTTGGGGGGGGGGGGGGTATTTGTTCGTCGGATGCTTTAATGTGATGTGTGTCGGGTATGTTTCATCACTCGAATCATTTGGATTTGTTTGATTATTTTTAAATAATTCTACTACTTTTGACCAAATCATAAATTTTAACACTTGTATATTGAAGCGGTGAAGAGTGGAAAGCCATACCCAAAAGGGTTTGTGTCGTCTGGCATTCACAAGTGACAAAAACACCATGTAGTCATGTTTATTCACCCCCTTTGTTTTTCTTTGTATTTTTATGAATATGAATATGATGATGACCGGAGGTGTTAACAATCATTATAAAAATTATTTGAGTGGTAATTAAATAGATATTCTTTCACTGAAGACTGTTGTAATGGAATTTACTTGTGAATGGCAATAAGTTACTAAGATAATGTAATCTAATGTAATGTAATCTAAATTATCTATATATTAAAATCAAAACGAAATCAACAGTGTTTTTTATATATTATATTATAATAAAATATTATAATAATTGTTATTCTCTTTAGAGAAAAATGTCCGGATAGTTCCTGTGGTTTGCTTTTTTTTCACCTTTAGTCCATAACTTTTTAAAATTGCAGCTATAGTCCCCAACTTTTGCAATTTCGTTCCCGGATAGTCTCTGGCGCGGATGTGGGTTATTTTTTAGTGTTAAGTGGATGTGAAATTACCAGAATACCCTTACTACAAAACAATATAATAAAAACAATAAAACATTTATAAATTCAATGGGCCACACCCAACCCTCACCCAATCAAACACCTCCAATCTTTCTTTGTGGGACCCACCATCTCCATCTCCATCTTCGACCTATTTTATCTGTTTGTTTGTCCCCACCTTACCTCTCCTTGTTCATCGTCGGCATCATTTATCCATATCCAACTTAACGGTTTCATCTGGATTACTTACATACAGTACAGTAACTGTACGGGTTGTTTTCCTTGCTTTGAATTCAGTCAAGAGGACAACAACTTCAATCACCAAAAGGTCGGCCATGAAGTCCACCCATCCAATATTGCCATATTATCTTCCGGTAACTCAACTTCCTATTTCATCATCTGATCTGATCTGCTATCTTTACACAACTTCCCATTTTCATTACTTGAATTTTAAATCTGAGAGATATTGACATAGGGCCCATCCATCCATGAACTTTCTTTCTTTCTCATAATTCAATTCAATGATGGGAGGGATATCACTTCTTTTCCTAATTATTAGATTCTACAATAAGCCAAAAACATCACAACCGTCATCCGTTACTTCGGTTACGCTAGAGCCGATAGAAAAGTTAACCCAATTTATGAAAATTGTTGACAAAAGATGTAACCGAAGGAAAATTATGAAAATTAAGAACAGAGTCTTCGAGTTCCGTTGAGTGAATTGTTGGAAAGATTAATTAAGAACAGAGTTAAATGTCCGGATAGTCCTGCGATTGCAGCGATTCCGAAGTACGTCGGAGAGTCGGAAAAAAACAGAGTGGCCGGAAAGTGAAGTAATAATTTAGTTTGATGAAGAAGATGCCCGGATAGTCCTTGTGGTTTGGCCTTTTTAAGGAAAGGGTAGTTTTGTCATTTCACACCCTCTTAACTGAGAAAACTAACTGATGTTAGGCACAGGGACTATCCAGAAACGAAAATTAAAAAGTTGGGGACTATAGCTGCAATTTTAGAAAGTTAGGGACTAAAGGTGAAAAAAGGGCAAACTACAGGGACAATCCGGGCATTTAACTCTTCTCTTTACTTTTTAAGTTTGATAAGTTTGTTGTCAACCGGTACTTGTATCGAAAATACCGGTTCAACGCTAAAAGTCGGTACTGGATTGAGTTTGATAGTCTTTTAGTTCGAGAAATTTGGTATTGCTACCCAGTACCATTTGCTCATCCCTGATCACGGGTACCGTACGAACAACAACGGTATCGTACACTTTTTTTTAGTTTCAGGGGTAGGGATGAGCTCGATGCCAACTGATACCCCGGTTACGGTATCGGTATATGAATGTAAAAACCGGTAGCGAACCGGTACCAGGAACGCCAAACGTTAGTACCGAACTGGTACTTAGGATCTTTCGGTTCAGGAAATTTGGTACCGGTACCCATTACTATTTGCTCATCTCTGACTACGGGTTTCTACCGAACAACATCATTACCATACAACCTTTTAGTTGATTTTCTTTCGGTTATTTTTTATTGTTTTTTTCTACATTTTTTTTGTCAGCGGTTCCGTGTGCAACGCGCTTGTATTGATTTCAAACACATATAAACACAGACTAAATAACAAAATAAGTTCGTCGCAACATGCCGACAGTTTTTATAACTAGTGTATTAATAACCAAACTTAATGAATAGTTTATGTAAATACATAATATTTCTAAGAAAAATATGTTTCATTTAAGCTATGCGGCAGTGGCAAAGCCTCCATAAACACCGGTCACCATGGGCAAATCACATTTTCGAAGGCCTTAAGGGAACTAAAACGTTGAAACCCTATTTTTTGTTTGCTTTACTCGATGCATAAACTTTATTCGCAGCTTGGGTTATCAATACTATGGAGCCGGCCCACATAAGCATCATTTATGGAGAGATTTCGGGTTCGATCTTAGACAAGTGTAATATATTTAGGGTGTAGTTTAGAAATATGATAGGAAAATTACATAAAAGTGTACTAGGGGACCCGGGGTGGGGGATATTATCCCTGTGATATTTGATTTTCACGCGTGATACAATGGAACAAACCACCGCCACCCATCAAACTTAACGTGTGAAACATAATTCCCGTGATAAACTTAACGCATGATAAATGGAAGATTGTGAGGGGATTGAGAGTTTATTGTTGGGTGTTGTGAGTGATAGGAATTTCCACTAAAAAAGGTTGTGAGTGATGGAATAATGGTTGATGACTTGACAAAATTTGATTGGATGCTGTGAGTGATAAATGGGTAGTGAGTGATAACCACCCCTACCCCCTTATACGATTATATAACTTGCATATTTAAAGTTTGTATGGGGACAATAAATCCACTAAAACATTAAGCATGTTGCATCGACTTTTGAAAGAGAGAGGAAGGCGTGGGGAACATTCGAACACTATATAACACTATATATAACACTATATAACACCATATAAACACCGTATAACACCATATAACAATATATAACACTATACATCTATCATAGACATGCTGTTTGACAAAATATAGTGTTATATTTGTTATATAGTATTATACAATGTTACATAGTGTTATATGGTGTTATATGGTGTTACATAGTGTTATACGGTGTTATATAATGTTATAATACACTTCTCACACTTCTTGATTAATGTACAGGATCCTCTACCTTACTACATATATATGAAAATTACATATATATATATATATATATATATATATATACTATACTAGTCGTTTACCCGCGCGATGCGGCGGGAAACATATCACTTAGGTTGGTGAGTTTAGGGCTATATATGGGGCGGTTCGATTTTGAGCCATAAACAAAACCAAATTCACTTAGGTTGGTGAGTTTAACTAACTTCAAGAACGCTACTTTCTTACTCGAACATCATTTTGAATACAGAATGCCTTTCATACTTGCACTAAACTAAGGTCGTTTATCATTTACCAATGGGCATTGTACTATTCGTCAATCGAATTCAAAGGGTAATTAGAATAGCGACAAGTTATATAGTAACAATAGATCCAAAACTGTATAAAATCTAGACTCTACGTCAAACCCAAAAAAATTGTATAGACTCGGGCTTGGTGCTATGAAACCTTAGTACAACGTAATTAGTCATCATGGAAGTAGGCTAGATGCAATTGGGTCTGTTTTTGTCCATATTCAATACACTGAATTTTTAAATGAACTAATTAATTTTAGATTAAACTCCAATTGCAACTAATTAATTTTAGATTAAACTCCAATTGCAACTAAAGTTCCTTTTCATAGCTCTTATTTTTCCCATATTTGTGTCAATTTGACCCGCCAAGTCGACCCGTTTAACATACCTCCTGGCCCTGCCACCTTGACGTGCATACGACAACATCATAACCAAACTAAAACAATAAATTAAAAAAAAAGATTACAGCAAGATGAGTACCCTTTGAGATGCTGAAGTGATCATGATCTGCAGCGTCCACAACATAACTACACACACTGAAATCTAAAAAATTAACTATTTTTTCACAAATCATAAGTCAAATGTTTTCAAAAAAAGTGTTTTGGTGAAAATATCTTACATATCTCGAAATTGAGGTTGCCCTCCAAGATCCCACAACTTTATGGTTACATTTCCTTTAGTTACGTTGTGCATGTTAAATCCCACCTAAATGACAATTTTCTTTTTACAAGATGCAATAATAGAACTAAAATCTCCGCAAAGAGCAATTGAGTAAGATTAAAAGAGAACTCACTGTCAGGATCATGTCCTCGCTAAATCTACCAGTCTGCAAACAAGATAATACAAAAAAAAAATGATTTTGACCCGTGTTACATATGATTTTTCAAGAAACCGAATTAAGATGCGAACCAAATGTATATGTAGCTGATTTAACTTGCTCACAGCAACAACACTAACTTGCTCAAACCACTTTAATTCAAAGTGTATTATTTGACTCATTTAAGCCGTTTTAGATAAAAACTGAGCCGAAATCGACTTGTTTGCAAGTAAATGGGTCAAAATTACCATCTTTTTTACAACATAAAGTAACTCTTTAGGAGCTAGAAGTCGGGTCAAAGACTTCAAGACATTAGCGATTTAATAATTAATTGGCCAACAAATAAAATTAATTCTACATACCATGATTATTTGCTGGAGAGTCTACTTTGAGCTCATCGGCAACGACATCAATGAAGACTAAATCTATATGTAAAAACATCCAATTATGAAGACCAAATCTATACGTAAAAACGTCTAAGTATGAAGACCAAATCTATATGTTTTAAATGGTTCAGCATACTTACCATGTATGAAACAGGTTAACTGAGAAGTGATCGATCTGGATACGTGCTCGATTGAGAAAATTTGTATAAAACAGTAGAATTCAAAATATCATCTGGTATTCATCATGGTAGAATAAGATTTTGCTAAATTCTTACCTGCCACTCATAGCTGCCTCTGCTTCAATTCCTACAACTCCCAACCAGCAACACCTAACGCATCAATTGTAGTAGTGTGGGAATCAGTTCCAACAACACTATCTGGATTGTTTCAATTAAATTGATACTGATTCCTTCACTAATAACATAATCACATCAACCTATAAATTTTATAGAAGAATAATGAAAAATGTGTACCTGATGCACATTACCAGATCCTGGAGGAACGACAAGCATGATTTGGAAAGCTTCTGATCCCAACTCTAGAAACACATATCTCCCTTTGTTTCTCTGAAATTTAAAACCAATAGCCTACAAACTCAAGAGATAAGCATGCTTGAGTTGGACTGAGATCACACCCGAAGACCAACCATCTAAACCAAAGGAAAAAATATAAATAACTACATCTCTTGAAGAGAAAAAAAAAATATTTAACGAAAAAAATTAAATAAAATTCTTCGACAATAAATGAAATAGCCTAATTCTAAACTCAAATAGCCTAATTCTGAACTAAACACTGACCTGAAGAACATGAGAGGCCTTGAATATCACAGTATAACTTCTCGCCTTCAAAAAACATATGATACCTAAAACAACAAGAAACAAAACTCAAAATAGTGTTCTAAAATCAAACCTTTCTCAAATTCCATCTACTCGAATCTCCACTTACCAAACCCTAGCCTACCTGAAATCGAGTATGCAGCCGATATTGAAATAAATCACAAAAAGGACTATGAAATTAATGAAAAGGATAGTAGAAATGATATATTACCTACAGAGACTCCGATTTTTAGTGCCTGCACCTTGTTAAAGGTAAATGATGGTAGAATCACAACGACAAAATAAGAATACAACCCCTATCTTCTGAAATAAACGACATCAGGCTAGCGGTGGCGACCTGTACATCCGGCGGCGGCAGTGGTCTTCTCAAATGCAACAGTAGTGATGGTCGATCGTCTCAGGGTTGTGCGATTTGAGGGGAAAGAGAGGTCGGCTGGGGATAAAAATCAGAACTCCATCTACCAACAATCACTACTTTTCGCTTTCACAAATGGGTTTGTAGAGAGAGAGAGAGAAAGAAAGACAGGGATGAGTAAGAAACCCTAAATCGGAGAGAAAGCAGAGGACGGTTTGTGCTTTGTGAAATGTGAAATGTGAAATGAAAAGACAGGATCTATGGGGAAGTAGGAATGAGCGGGCATTCAAATTTTGAACAAAAATGGCCGCTCAAAATTAGATTTAAAGGTTGGTGTGCTTTATAAGACTTGTACACCATGCTTTAAAAGTGTCAAAGGGTATAAGTGGAAAGTGATGTTTTATGGTGTTTAAAAGACTTGTACATTATGCTTTAGGGGTGTTTTAAGGAATTTTTTTTGGACTTTAAAAAGTCCTTCTAATATGTATTATAAAGTAGTATAGATATAGATTATAATATATATAAAGAACTAAAGAAGACAAACATGTATTTTTATATATTTTAAAAGTTTAAGTAATTATAACTATTAACGCGTATGACACAATCTTTTACGCCATATTATTGACATATGGAACCACCATCATCGAATAAAAATCGTGTCAAATAACAATATGTTTTTGTATGTGTTTTAATGAGTTATCGATTAGAGATATTCTTTGTTTAAACTTATACCTTATATAGCAAATTCATGTATTATGTTGTCATTTAGGCCTCATAGACGCAAATAAAATGATAATACACAAATCTATTTCGCTTAAGTATCGATTCTTGTTCGGGAGAATGCACACTTGTTGATTACATGTAACGAAAGGTTGATACATGAATGATACTTTATGTACAACATGACTTTTTTAGTGGATATGTGACATTAGTTTTACATATCTCATGACTATAAATGTGAAATCATTTTAGCATAGCCATAGATATATTCACACCGTATATAGTGATTTTCTAACATAGATCATGTAAAAGTCTTCATAAAACACACCAAGCCAACTCTTAGATATGAGATTTAGAGAGGTTAAATTACATCGTGCATCTTACGTCTAAACTTTTGGTGTGATAAGGTAGCCTTTTATTTATCGTAAAAACCTAATAAATAAATTGTTTGGGTAGTTAATTTGTGCCAAGTTAAATAATATTAAATAACAATTTTCTTTTTGCTCTCTTATTTATTTAATATTCTTAATTTTCTCAAATATTTTCTTTATTTTTCCGCTTAATAATAACTATTTAATACTTCATTGATCGAACAATACACTTATAAATGTCTCTTTTCACCTATCAACCATCCTGGAGTCTATATTTTACTCGGTGGTTTACTTTTTTTGTTTATTTAGCAACCCTATTGATATCTCTTGTTATAATACCTCTAACGAATTATGGTGGAGGGAGTGGTTACTATTTGGGGAGTGTTTAACTTATTTTCTAGCCAATAATGTCATGTCCAGCCCTCACTCCACTTAGGGGCGGACTTATGTGGGCTCTAAGGGTAGCCCGTGCTACCCCTCAACTTCGACTCGTAAGAGTATTTTTTTTGTTTTTTGTTTTTTTTTTTCCGTTTTAAGTGTAGGATACCCCTAAGCAAATAAGAGGATACCCCTGAGAAAAATATGATACCTAAAAAAGAAGAAGGAGGCTGGTTGATGTTGTTGCGGCTATGTAAATGAGTTTTTAGGGTTGCAGAATTTGCCTGTGAGGAAGATGATTAGTTGCGGGCTAGGGTTTATAGTTTATGTTTGTTTTATTGTATCACCGTGAGGCTTCAATGCTTGAGTAGGCCCACACTCCAGTCCACACTACATGTGTGTTTATATATAGATTTTTGATATTTTGATTTTAGACAAGCCACTGTATTATTTGATTTTTGATATTTTGACCCACATTTTTTAACCCAACCAATTTCTGTCTTCTGTTAAAATATATTTTTGAATTCGCCATTGGTATCACGTGATGATCAATGCTCTAGGTTATGCGGTTGAAAGGGAAACATTTGATAAATTAAATATGATAACGTAATGGCTCGATTTCAACCTATATACACCTGAAGATGACAAATATATTCGGTATGTTTTTACCTTTATTTATTATCGTGTTTTTTTAATTATTGTATGCAGTGACGGAGGTTGAGCAAAATTTCTGTTTGGGGGGGGGGGGGGGGGAGTCATGGGACCCAATTTTTTTTCCAATTGCTATGTTTGGGGTTATATATTCGGGACGGCTATTCGATTCGCGTCGGGTCAAACAATAATAATTCCAAATATAACTAAATAATCTTCATTCATTCAAAGAACCCGTTTTTACAAATATAAAAAGCTAAATATTATTTAACAAACAAAAGACCAAAATATATATAATGATGCGAGATAAATGGCAAGTACCCGGACGAAGAATCACAACTTTCGTGCCCTATTTTTTATGTTTAAACTTTAATCATCTTTGAGTTAAACATAAAAAAGACCCTCAACTTTGATTTATATATATAGTAGTAACAAACTTTACTTAAAGTTTATAAACAATTATAAAAATTTACTAATAGCCCGTTCTTCACATTTTTTAACTAAATACGAAAATACTGTATAAATATTTTGGATAATGAACTTGGTAGATGCAGAGGATTTTTAGACAAAATAATTTGGGGGGGGGGGGGGGGGATATAATTTTAAAAATTTCAGACGAAAAAATTGGAAATATTACCTTTCTAACCGAAACATTTGGGGAAGGGGGGGGGGGTCAAAGCCCACTAATTGTATGAATGTATGGCTTAAAATTTGTTAGGGATACCCCTGATTTTTTAGGCTAGTTCCGCCACTGACTCCACTCCTCATTTTGCACTCAATCACTAGTAATGATCAAACACATTGAGAGTGGTAAACAATTTAAAAAAATGTAATTGGTTGAAAGGGGTTGAGGCCCACCATTAACTCTCTCTCTCCCAACTCTTCTCCTCTTCCTCGACTCGGTGAGTACTCACCGCTAAAGCCCCTCCCCGATCACCGATTAACCCCTGGCAGTACATCACCACGCGGTAAACTCCCCTCCCCGATTGAGTCACCAAGACCACTCCCTCCACCCTTATACAGCCAAACTGTAATTTGATTAATTGTCTTAGGTTTTTGAAACAGTTCACGATTTGCTTACATTTTAGTGCACATATAATTTGTCTACTATACATGTGGAGTATTCAAATGCAAGTTGGCAATCATTGATTGGGCCATTGGAGATGAGGCCCCAAACTCAATGTCGCATAAAGTCCAAAAGCTTTTTCCTGATACAGAGTATCAATGTCACAATCACGAAACGTCACACATGCCAACCAAAGTCCCAAAGCCTTTTCCTGATTCTGATCCCCATTCATGATTGAACGGGTTTGGAGCAAAAACTATTTTTTTTTAAAGAAATATTAATATTAATTTGGTTTTTTGGTTAAAACATGTTTCGGAAAAAAAGGCTTAGGTTGCAAGAAGCCGCTTTAATAAAAAAAGTATCAAATGTTGTGAAATTAGCCTAATAGCAAAGAAAGAAAATAAGAGGGAGAAGAGATCTAATATTTCATTGATTGAGATGTAAATTACAAGAGATACAAAAGACTATATATAATTGAGGAAAACTTGTGGAACAAGCCTAATCTATTTTAGGTGTTGATAACCACATTAATAATAAATATATTCATAACACTCCCCCTTGGTTATCAACATAATACGCTTGATGCTGTCTCGTTAAAAACATTGCTAGGAAAACTCGGTGGGACAAAACCATAGCTAAGGGAAAAAGAGTGCAGCGTGTAATGCGCATTATCTCCCCCTGATACTTTTGGATCAGGTATGTTGCCTCATTAAAAACCTTACTAAGAAAAACCCATTGGGATAAAACTTAGTTAAGGGAAAAATAGTGCAACTTGAATAAATCTCCCCCTCATTATAATATGTATCCTTTAAGTAAAGTGTGTCCATCATCCTCGAAAGTTGCTCAAAACTTTTGTAGAATGATTTGTCGTTTGATGCCTTGAAGTGCAATCCTTTATATTGAGTAATGTTGTAAAATCTTCTTGTGAGACTTCTAGTGCTTCCTCTTGCGAACAAATACCATAAGATCCAAGACTATTTGTGTTACATTCTTTATATCTACAAGACTAACAGAACTAGCTTTCATGGGTTAGTAAAATATAGACACATATCATTCTTACCTTTAGGGTATCGATATATCTGCTTTACCATTCAAATATCTCCTCATTGGACATGTGCTATATCATGTTGATAAATTCAAATAAAAAATATATATATTATCATGCATAGCTAGAAAGTTAAGTTAATGCACAATTGCACTTTAGCCATGGTACTTTTGAAATGAGAATCTCTACTTTGGTAGGAGATGATAATAATCATTTCTTATAAAAAGTGTCTAAACAACCTTTAACATACTATAAGGTTGAGCTCTCTACATACTAACATGTCCCACCAACATCTTCTAGATGTAGTTTGATAGATGAATAATAGTATGATTACAAATATACTCGAACTGCAAATCGAGTAATAATTAGACTGTGCTAGGGTCATTAAAAAACATTCCCCTTCTAAAAGCTCGCCAGTTTCTCTTGATGATGCTCAGACATCATCACTATAAATTGCGATTATAGTGAACTTTTAAGAAAGAACATTTTATAAATATGGATAATATTATCAAACTTATATTGCTCTTTATCAGAATATATCATGAGTTGTACAACACTCAACTTGACTATTTTAGTTCATACTATCTTTAACTTTATAAAGATACATTCTTGAGGACTTGAAATCAATGCTTCAGGCATTTGCAATCATATACAAACTTCATTCAACTTTGAAAAACAATGTATGTGCATTCACTCTTTAGGAGTTCTATTACATACACCTCCTCATTGATTTCTATATCATATGCAAGGATGTCTTGAATATTTAATCCATATTGTACCATGGTTATACATTGTACATTAAGATGCCATAATAACCAGACACAAGTTTTCTATGTATAGTTATTGGTGCACAAGAATTACATCCTTAAGATGTTTCAACTAACCTTATAAGCACTTAAATGCTTTACGATACTCATCAGGAGTTCCAGTTAAATTCAACGTATTCAAATATGAATTTGTATACAACGATCATATCGTTCTCGAGAACTCATTTTACATGATTTTTGATAATTCAAATCCTTGAGGGACTTTCATGTAAACTTTTAGTATCAAGTGATACATAACATTCATAAGACGCATATCAATTCTCTCTTTATATTACCAGACTAATAAAATATTGGAAAGTCATTACATCCACCACTAGAGAATGTGTCTCATTATAATCAATCATGGGTTTTTACGAAAATCCTTGTGCACCATATTTGCCTTATCTCATTTAATTTGATTTTCACATGATTCGCATAAAAGCCCCATTAATATCCAACATACTTTACAAATTCAGTTGTATGGACTGTTGGTCCGAAAACTTTCCATTTCATTAGAGAATTTAAATCTGCCATACTTTGCGTCTTTCTATTTTGGCCAATCATTTATGTATTTTCATTCATAGGCAGATCTTAAATCTTGACCCTCGTCATTTCATCATTTCAAGCGCTATATTATATACAAAAGTATAACGACGTCGATTTTGTTTCGATTCCATACATATCTTAGACATGATACAACTTATCGAGATCTCTTTATTTTCAGGTACCTGTGGTTCTTCTTGAACCATCATGTCTACTGTCTTTCCAAAAGATTTTATTACTATAACCTCGACTTGACCATCTTAATTACTTGCTCCAATTTTCGAGGAATTTTATTACTGGAATCGACTAGTCTACCACGCTTCAGGCGTGCAATAGACTCATTAGAAAATATGTGGTTGTCCTCTTGGGACACAAATATGACTGGAGCATAAGCAGTTGATTATGTGACTTACTTAATCACTCTATTTAGGTCAGTGAACTTGTCTGGTAATTTGTTTTCTAATATTGGTAAATGAATTATCCTTTGAACTTCTGGTTCACCGTTTATAGTGTGAGGATCAAGAGGACATGATAATTCATTCCAATTTTCACTTTCCAACTACTTGTTATCTCCCCTTAATTAATGTTGGGAACATTCATTCACTAAAGTGAAAACCAATAAGCCGTAAGCAAATCTCTCACCAATTGCTTTAAGTATTTAATCATAGACAATTATTTTTTTTACCCAACATATAGTCTCATCCCTTTTAGAAGTCCCATCTTTGTGCTAGTGGTGGATCAATATTATATATACCGCACAACCAAAATCTTAGAAGGGAAGTATTTGGTTCCGGACCAGAAACCAACTATAACGGGGGAAGTATGATGACATATTGGCTTGATGTGAATTAATGTTGTACATGTAAAATCACATGTACCCAAATACAAATATGAGCTCTTGCTCCTATGATCATTGGCTTTGCAATCAATTGTGAACGTTTAGTGATCGTCTCAACAAAGTAATTCTTGTATAAACACAAGCTATATGAAGTTCAACATTTATTCCGAAAACTTGGGAATTAAATTCACCGTTATTACCAAAATAAATATACCAATTTGGATTAATATGCTTGCTATCACATTAGTTAAGCCACAATCACACAAACTTCAGGTTGTGGATTTGATAACCATTTAGACGATGCATCGATTTAAAGTACTAAATGGTATTGTGTTGGGATATTCATATCCTCTAACCATTTCCAGAATATTTAGGGAAGCATACCCTACTTTGTTTGGCAAATATAGAACTTCCTTTGAGAGCAAACATCAAATGTATAATTATCAAGAAGAGTCTTCTAGTTCTTTAATAATTTCACATCATCATCGACTCGGTGTGGTCTAACCGGTCATGCCAATTAATTAAATAATCATGATCCATAAACTTCTGATTTATGATCGTATATGTATTACTTGCTCGCATGTAATAGAAAACGTAAGATACAAGAGAATGGTCGATCTCATCTTGCTCGTATAAACTTCCTTTGAGTTCAAACCATCATGTTAATTATTATTATAGCTCATTATTAACTCCATAGTTTGTCACTTTTGGTGGTCCATCTCATTATAAATGTGACCATCATTACAATTCTAAATGGTCGATCTCATCATTACAATTTTCTCAATTATGTCTATGATCACTACGTTTACAATGCTTAATATGTAATCACACTTGAGGAAATGTGATAGAATCTGAAAACGTTAGATTTTCATTCTTTGCTCAATCACACGTGTATAAAATCACTTCAAACATTTCATACTCTTTTTATGATATTGCTACTTCATGAGCATATCACGTGTGACAACTAAAAACATTTTATCCTCTTTACGTGATATCAATTGAGAAAGAATTACGTATCTGATTCATACAATGTTTATCGGTCTAAAATCTTAAGATCTTATGTGAATAGATAATGAGATTTATGGAGTATGACACTTCGTGTGTCAAATCTTAGAATATTTACGCTCTTTCAAAAGAGTGATAATAAACAACCAAATTCAGTCTTTTATTTGTTTTATCCATCCATATAAATATTTATAAAAACATCTCAAAAGAAATGTAAATCATAAACATAAGTTACAAATAAAAGACATTGTGGTATATAAATGAATAAAAGCATCTCAAAGTATAAATAAAATGTCTCGTCACTTACAAGCAAAGAAATATGCAATTATGTATTAACATGTCAAGATATACCAAATCAAAATTATATATCTTATACACAAATATATGTCATTTTAAATTGAAAAATAAACAGATATGTGTATCAGTTTTCCACAACTTTTGAAAAACATACCAATTTTTTGTTACTTGTGAATAAGCCACTTTCATAATAATTTTTTTTTTTCTCAAGATAGATAATATAATAGGTATCATGATGGCCTCAATGTTAAGTTACTGTGCAATATGAAGATTTTATATAAATATACAATCCATATAATTTAACGAACCTCAAATATAAATAGATTGTATGGTAATTAACATTCAAGTATATCATAATAATAAATGACGAAAATAAGATAATTGAGCTCAAGGAACACTTGGAACCAGAGGAGATTCCTGAGATTCCTGATGATACATACCTTGATATATTGATGGTAAATTGAGGGAAGATTTAGAGCTGTTATAACGCTTTTACTCCATGTGATAATCAATATTTAGAATTTTTTTTCAATATATCACTTTTATGAAAATCAGTAATTTTTTTTTGTATTTTCTCAATATATCACTTTTTATCAAAATCTCTTTTCATAAAGCTTATCAATCATGTTATATGTATTTTAAAAATTAAGAGTTTATAACCTAGATATCCATAAAGGTAGGGGTGAGCAAAATCAACTACCCGACCCGACCCGAAGAATAACCGACCCGACCCGATACCCGATAAGCCATTAAATCAATACCCGATATGATACCCTATAATAGAAAATCGGTTCCGGTTCTATTGTGAGTCGGGTATATCGGTATTCGGGTAAAGAACCGACCCGACCATTATGTTATGTAATTGTATATTTTAGCCTGACAACATGTGAACATGAAGTCTGCATTCACTGTACATTCCTTCAAGGCCTTAGACATCGACAACTTTCTCTTTGACTTCAGCTTGAAACATTTGAATCCTAGTTCCATTTCAGCCGATTATTGGTGAGTTCCATTTCAATCCTAGTTCCATAACTATAAGTTGTTATAAGATTAGGTATATAAACTTACGTTCTGCATATGTTTCATTGATTCATTTGGTATTGGGCCTAAGCCCAATGAAATAATGAATAATGAATAATCTGCTTTGGTTATTTTATAAAATCGGTTCCCATTCCAAGTTCGGGTTTTCAAGTGAAACCTACCCGGAACCGACCCGACCCGATTACAACCTGAATAACAGAACCGACTAAGTAACCGACATGCCTAGGTTCGGGTCGGGTTAGGTACATTATCGGTTTGGTTATCGGTTCTTTTAGGTCCGGACCTAAATTTGCTCACCCCTACATAAAGGGACATTCGATAAAAATGGAACAAAGGAAGAATCGAATCGCCCACTCAGTGAAAACAAACTATTGAACCAACTACCCAAACATATATCTAAAGCATATATCTTTATCAAATTTGCATTGAAAACTCAATATAGTTAGATTTAACAAAATCTCGTTAATTTAGAGATTTACAAACAGGGAAATAAAATATAATTCAAGTAAAGTTGACACATTCAACCCAATAAATTCAAACTAGTGGCTACTGTTATTTAATTTCCTTTTCATGTATAGTAAATAAAATGTATTATTATATATTTTAATAACGAAAGAAAAAAAAACGTTTCGCTAATATTTTCATATATTAGTTATGAACCCTTAGAGTATTCGAATATCGGTAACCCTTAGAATAATTGCATAAAGTAACAAGTAAACAACTTTAATCACATGTTTGACCCGGCTCTTATATTCGACCCCGCCCGCACTTTTCCCGGGGTTCCTTCTTACGCAATTCTATAACTGCCCAACGCGAAACATTGGTAAACTGATAACTAACAAATGTGCAATAAACTGTTCGAGATTACGGCGATGAATAACAGAATGTAAAATCGCTAACAAAAAATTGCTAAGATTATCAAACATATCAACAACGTTTTAATCTTAAATTTTCTTGCAGCTAAAAGAAAAGTTCTGATTGTAGAAACAAATTATCAAGACTATAAAGAGTAAAGTTATTTATCTAATCAATTATGAATCAACACAGACACTAAAAGCATGGCATCACGTTACACTTGTTAGATGCATAATAATTATAATAAAGCTAAATCCTTCTTAATCACATGCAATTAGTCATGGATTTGTCAAGTTGTATGGTATCAAAACAATAGGCATAACCAGAAACACTTACCTTTAAATTGGCATGGACATTGTATACTAACAACACATATCACCGGTGCTGGCCAGAAGATTTATGATTATAAGCTTCCAACACATGAACAAGATGTGGTTAACACACCCCATCATCATGATCTTAATAGTTATAGGAAAATGGAAACAAATAAATTCAGAGAACATCGTGCTGATAACGTGTTGTGAAACTAGGCTAATAGCAAAGAAAGAAGAAAATAATAGGGAAAAGAGATCTAATATTTCATTGATTGAGATGTAAATTACAAGAGATACAAAAGACTATATATAATTGAGGAAAACTTGTGGAACAAGCCTAATCTATTTTAGGTGTTGATAACCACATTAATAATAAATATATTCATAACATCAAAAGGTTTATCTTTTTTTTAACGGCCAACTAAATCACCGGTTAAGCATCACGTGATGCTCTCAATCGAGTAAATGCATTCCCTCCTCCATAACGGTCAGAGTTGGATGCATACCCGAGCCACTAGTTCCGGGGAAAATCCGCCGCCCGAAGGCTCACTGTGGTAAAACCCGGTTCGGCTCGGTTTCGAACTAGCAAAGCTTCACTGCAACCACCAATGTCCTTCCAGGGCCGGTCCTAGAATTTTGGAGGCCCAAAGCGAATTAAAAATTCAAGGCCCTTTTTAATTTTTTAGGATCGTAATTTCGGTTTGTATCTGACGTGAAATATATTAAGAAGAAACTTATAAAGCATTTAACCATTATATAAATTAGATGATTTCCCTAATTGAATAATGTTGGGATCTAATACATAAATCAAATCTAAGTTGGTCAAAAGAGTTTAACCTAACAAATAACAACTTACATTATGTGTGAAAGGAATTAAAACATGCCGCTTATTTTAAGTATACTATTTTTATTAGTTAAAAACGATATTTTCTAAATAAAATTTTACATGGAAGTATCATGTTAAAATTTGTGAGGACAAAATATTTTAGTTTATTAAATTAAGAGAGGTGATTAGAAAGATACATTTATAACCCTTTATTAAAAGAGCGAGTGAGGTGATTAATAATTTTGAAAATGGGTAGCAAGTGAGATTCGAACCCAACCCTTTAGAAAAACCAAACCTTGTTCTTACCACCAGACTACACTTGTTTTAATATCAAAAAATATCACTGTAAATATAATATATTTTTTTTTGTAAATATAGATTTATTTTTTTTTTAATTTTGGAGGCCCTATTTTTCCGAAGGCCTTAAGCCGTCGCCTAGCCCAATTACATTAACGGGTCGGCCCTGTGTCATTCAAAGTGATGCTAATGGGAGTTTAACTTGAGACCTCAAGGAGAGAAATTAAGTAAGTAGTAGACCAACTTGTTAGGACATCAAAAGGTTTATCTAATATATTTTGACTAGTGTTATGCGCCGCCCGCGTTGCGGGGCGCTAAACCGAATATTTCATAGTTTAATAACATGTACGCCTTTATTTCAGTCACTTATACATGCTACTTATAACACAATCTAAAAAAAAGATACATCGAGTGAGCCAATTAAATCAAAACACTACGATGGTTTTGCCAAAAAATAACTAAAACGATGGCAAGCATGTAATTTAGAGCTGGGGGCAAAACAATAATTTGTTAGGGCCAATTAGCGAGTGCAAGGCAGTTGTTTGGCACGAATAAACGCTACACTGAGTCAACCAAGTAAAATAAAACACTACCATAGTTTTGTCCAAAAAAAAAAACGATGGCAAGATTGCAATTTTGAACTGGGGTAAAAACGTAATTTTGAAATGGAGGCAAAATCATAATTTGAACTGAGGGCAAAACCATAATTTTATTTTGAACTAGGGACAAAATCGTAATTTTTAACTGATGGCAAAATCGTAACTTTAAGCTGTGGGCAAAACTTAAATTTTATTTTGAATTGGGGCGAAATTTTAATTTAAATTGGGGATAAAATTGTAATTTGGCAGGACCATAGCTGGAGGCAAAACCATAATTTTATTTTGAACTGGGGGCAAAATCGTAATTTTTACTTGAGGGCAAGATTGTAATTTTAAGCTAGGGGCAAAATCAAAATTTTATTTTGAACTGGGGGCAAATTCGTAATTTTAACTATTATATGCTAACAAAAAAAAGGGTAACTTACTTTTTGAGTCCCTGTGTTTTAGTGGTTTTAACTAGTTGAGTCCAAAAGTAAAAAGTTTAACGACTTGAGTCCCTATAAGCATTTTTATTAACCATTTGAGTCCTTTTGAGTCCAAATTTTAACCTTTTGAGTCCAATTTTTTGGACTCAAATCATTATAAAATGAACAAAATTGGACTCAAAACGTTATAAAATAAATGGCTAGGGACTCAGGGCGTTAAAATTTTTGATTTTGAATTCAAATGGTTAAAACCACTAAAACACAGGGACTCAAAAAGTAATTTACTCAAAAAAAAAAAAAACTTGTTGGTTGCCGCCATCTTTGGCCAACCAGGTAACAAAACTATTCCCCAACAGGGAAAATGTAAATGTAGTCAATGGCACCTAGTGGTGCTAGGTGGAGGTGGTGGCGACGACATCACCGTGGTGATGTGGTGGGGTCGAGCGTGGCAGCAATGGGAACGTGTAGGTGGTGTCGGCAAAAGGGTGTGGAGGCATCGGGGGTAGGAGGTGGTGGCAGCTATGATGTTGAATGTGACGACCATAGGTGGTGTTGTTTCAATGACGACGGATAGGTGGTATTAGTTTAAATTTAGTTAACTTAATGTTGGAAATTTTGTGAAAATAGCATTTTTCACAAATATAGGAAAATGATTTTTTCCTATTTTGGACTAGAAATAAATATAATAAAATGAGCGGGTTTTATATATTTATTTGTGGTTTGTGTTCTATGTTGGAAGAGCTTCGCAACGAACTAAACCACGTCCAAAACGGAGCTAAGATGAATGAGATATCGATGCTCAAAGTTTGGTGTTTGAAACTTGAATGCTAAAATAAGTGGGAAAGTGGCACCTTGTCCCACATTGGATGAGAGATGGAACTTAAAGGGGTATTTAAGTGGGAACTCTCCATCCTTATTGTTTCATGGAAGCACTCACTAGTGTACTCGCGAAGGGTGCGGAGCACCCTAACTCGCAATCTCCCTCGCGCGCGGGCGCGCGTCGCGTGGGCGATGAGGCGCAATGTGGCGCTTTGATGGCGCACTTTGCACGCTCGCATCGCCGCGAGCCGCTTGAGAGCCGCCTTTGTATTTTTGACCGCGTGCGCATGGTGGAATCACATGGGTTCCAAGGACCAAGTGGTTGGTAATGTAGCATGCTGGCGCATGACGTGGGAGTCATGCGCATACGCGCGCGAGTACACATGGACGCGCGGTTGCGCGCATGGTGCATGGGCCTGATGTGACGTGCGCGGCGCACCAAAGTGATCCAAAACGTCGCGACTGTGTGGCGTGCTCGTAGAGGCTCACAGGTGACGTGGCGCACGCGCGCATGGCAGTGAGCCGAATGGACGCACCGCGCATGAGGGTGCAGACCTGCGCGCGCACCAGTGTGTCTTGCAGTTAATGCAGTGCAGTTACGTTTCAGCATTCGAAACTGACGTAGTTAATGCGTTTGACTGAGAATTTAATGATGAATTAAGGTGCATTGAAGACGTTTAATGCAGTTTAATTCTCCCATTAATTTCGTTTTTCAGTTTCGACTTGGACCTGCAGTATAAATAGGAGGAGCCTACTGCAGCAAAGGTACACCGAAATTCACAGCAAACAATCTTTCTCTCTACAGAATTCTTCTTCATCTTAAAGCTTTCGAGGTACTCTTTCGGGTTGGAGTCAAGACCGGCAGTGCAACTGCTTCGGGCTGTGGTATCCTGGAAACAAACGTGTTCTCCTGGGAGACACGAAATTTGTTTTAAGGGACCCGTGTCTAACACGATCCTCAGCCAAGAACAGTGTCTCTGTTCGTTTTTCTTGTTCTTGTTTTTCTTTTTCAGTTGTAATTGTATTGTATTTTATTTTTCATTCTGTAATTGTTTCAGTAATTCAAGTTAATAAAGTTTTTTATTTAATTTTGCACGAACGGATTCCTGCAATCTTAAAACAATTTTTTAAAACACCGTTCGTGTAAATCACAAACAATTCTGCTGTGAGTAATTTTTTTTTCCACAGCAGGTTGTGTTTTAAAAAGTTTTTTCCCTGTTTTGATTCAAAGTTGCGCCTTTGTCAAAATAGAACTCTGCTTCTACTCCTTTCTGTCGCTGAGTCCTAAAAATCTCCTGTTGTAGTCTTCAAAGTTGGACTTAGAAGCTACACGGCTGGTTTTTGAACTCCTAATAATAATAAAGTAGCGTCTTTATTATTTTTGAAAACAGATTTTAACTTGTTTTCTTGAAACTTTTCAAAATGTCGACTGAAAATGTGAACACCAGCAACACCAATGTTGTTGTCGGTACCCCTGCCAACACTGTGGGAGCGTCCACAGTGGCGAATCATGCTGAACGACCCGAGAAGTTCTCGGGTCTCCACTTCAAAAGGTGGCAACAGAAAATGTTTTTCTATCTGACCACCATGAACCTTGCGAGGTTCTTGAATGAGACCGTTCCCCAACCTGCGGAAGGGGATACCGATGCTCAGGCTCTGAGCACGGTAGAGGCGTGGAAGCACTCGGACTTTATATGTCGAGGCTATGTTCTCAACGGTCTCTTGGATGCATTGTATAATGTGTACTATAATATCAAGACTTCCAAAGAATTATGGGAGTCCTTGGATAAAAAGTACAAAACGGAGGATGCGGGAACAAAGAAATTTGTTGTCGCCCGTTTCTTGGACTTCAAAATGGTTGATAACAAGACTGTTATGAACCAAGTCCAAGAGTTACAGATTATACTTCATGACACCCACGCTGAGGGTATGGTACTCAGCGAGACGTTTCAAGTGGCAGCCATGATCGAGAAATTACCTCCTGCTTGGTTGGATTTTAAGAATTATCTTAAACACAAGCGAAAGGAAATGACTATTGAGGAACTTGTCGTCCATCTTCGTATAGAAGAGGACAACAGGGTGGCCCAAAAATGCACCATTTTGCAAGCTTCGGCTAAGGCAAACATGGTGGAAGTTGTGGAGTCCTCAAAGGGCAAGAAAGGCAAGGGTAAAAGGACAACAAAGGGAAAGCAAAGGTTAACAACCTTGGACCGAAAAAGGGGGATGTGAAAAAGAAGCCTGCGCCTTTCCAAGGTACTTGTTACAATTGTAACGAGACCGGGCACCGTGCTAACCAATGCAAGAAACCTAAGCGTGAGCGTGCGCATATGGTTGATGAGGATGGTATGCCTCTAATTGCAATGATAATCGAGGAAGCGGCTATGATTGAAGAAGTCAACGCAATGGGTGAAAACCCAAAAGGATGGTTCGTTGACACGGGTGCAACCCGCCATGTTTGTGGAGACAAGGCTCTTTTCTCTACATTCAAGGAAGCGTCGGGTGAAGAAAAGCTTTATATGGGGAATAAAGCTACCGCAAGCATCAAGGGGGAAGGCACGGTCGTCTTGAAGATGACTTCGGGCAAGGAGCTTACCTTGACAAATGTGCTTTATGTCCCAGAGATACGGAAGAATCTCGTGTCGGGATTGATGCTCAACAAGTTTGGATTTCGTCTAGTGTTTGAATCGGACAATTTTGTCTTGTCTAGACGTGGGATGTTTGTTGGAAAGGGCTATGCCCTTAATGGTATGTTTAAAATGTATGTAATGGTTGTAAACCATAAAAAAAGTTTGAATGAAATTTCTACTTCTACTTACATGATTGAGTCTTCTAATGTTTGGCATGGTAGACTAGGACATGTAAATTTTAATTCATTACGACGCAGTGTATTATGATAGTGAGGCCACACTATGTAAAGTATACAACGCAGTGTATAATGGGAGGTCAAGACACATAGGTCTTCGGCACAATTATGTGAGACAACTGCTTGAAAGTGGTACCATCAAGGTTGTCTATGTCAAGACGAGTAAGAACTTGACAGATCCGTTTACTAAAACTCTGACGAGAGATTTGGTTGTGAATACCGCGAGAGACATGGGTCTAAAACCACAATAGAATCGTTAGTGATGGAAACCCAACTTGAACTTAGTGCTCCTATTTCTCAAGTTTAACGGGTAAAAACGAAGTCACTTAACGATAGAAGGTACTATAAAATTTGATAGATCCATGTGAGGTATGATAGTACGTCGTTGCCAAGAACAAGGGTGAGCTTATGCTCTTAACAGAGTTTTGGAGGCATCCAAGCAACCTGGATGATGTAAAATTTCGCCTATATGATCTAGGGGTGGTGCCGCCTCAAGTGAAGATTAGTGGTTTATCTTCTAAAGGGTCATGAAAAGGATTTACAGCGCACGGCCATATTCGCGCTCAGTGAGAACGCAAAGTCAGCTGGTGATGTGCGGGGGTAAACCGAAGGGGGCTATCAGGTTAGTGGTTTAATTCCATAGGACACCATCAAATCTGTCTCTTCTTGTTTATCAACATAAACTGGGTTTAATCTTCGTGACACGTAGTGACATCGTCAGTCTAAGTGAAAAGAAACATTCCAACTTGGTGGGGGATTGTTGGAAATATTGAAGGTGAACATACAAGTTGGTATGTTTCCTCCATCCCACATTGGTGGGGGGAGTGAAGTTTGAGTGGTTTATAAGGGATTACTCCTTATGGGCCACCAAAGTGTTAGATGGGTTAAGAAGTGGATAAAGCCCACACGCGCGCCGAGCCTCGAACTCGCGAATGGTCGAGTTTGAGGCGCGAATGGGCGCGTTTGAGGCGCGAATGGGCGCGTTTGAGGCGCACTTTGCACTTCGTACGTACGCATCGTCGCGATGAGCTGAGGAGCTTTTAGTTTTAGCTAGGGTCCGGTTCAGGTGTGTCAGATCTGTGGATCGAATGAGATAAGGAGATAGAGGTGAATTCGAAATAGTGGGGGTTATCTCATTATCTCTAGTAATTCGAATTCGTATAGGATATCTCCAGCAACCGAATTTGGTTCTGGATGGTTATCCCACTCCCTGTTTTTCTCATTCTCTGGAATGATCACAGGCTATAAATAAAAACCTCCCACTACCCATTCAACACACACAATTTCGCAGCCTCCTCAGTTTCTTCTCCAGCTTCTGCGTTTTTTCTGGTTTCCATTGCTATTGGATTACCGGATCAGTTCTGCATTAAATCCTGGGAGTTTACGCTGCAGCTCACAGCAATACGAGCGCGTAAAATCCTTTAAGGATGGGAGTCATCTGTGCAGTTCAAGGATCTTCTTTCTTAATCGCCAGGTTGGTTTTAATTTTTGCGTGTTCTTTAAATTCGTCCGATAACGGGACAGTCTCTTTCTACCTTTCTTTAATTAGCTTGCTCAAGTTGGAACAAACTGGTTTGGCTGATAACTCGGTAATTAATAAAGTTTATATTAATTTACTGTTTGATTGAAATATTTTCAACAGAACAAGTCCCATACCTTGCAATGGTTTCGGTTCATAAAAATCAACCCTCCTTAAGGGCCAACGTACTTGTTGGTCACTGTCATGTTGGTCATGGCTGGCTCTTTCCAGGCCACCACTTTGAGCCTTATTGGTCACGACCACGTTGGTCACGCCTAACTCTCTTCAGGCCACCACTCCGAGTCTGGCTCTGATACCAATGTTACATACCAAAAAAGAGAACTCAACCGAAACGACTAGAATGGTGGGTGAGAAAGTCCATTTGGTATATAAACCATTGATGTGTACCATTTTCACTGCATAGAGTACAAGTACTAGATGCCCTCAAGTGAAGCCATGCATTTAGTTGACTTTGTCAGCTTAATCGTTTCCACTGGTGTTGAGAATAAAGGGAGTAGTGGAGGAGATCATACTTCCATGTGACTTATTTTTAGGAGATAGTAGGTTAGTTGTTTAGTGGGTTAGTTTTTTCACTATTTGTAAGGCTAAATAAGCCACAATTAGTTTGAGTTAGAGTTACGAATTAAAAATTAGAGAGTTATCTCAAGTTTTGCTTCTTGCTAATTTCTTTTGAGCTTGACCCACTCAACGGGTTATCAATAAATCGATTGGTATACAACTTGTGGTATCAAAGCGGTCTTGATCCACTCCTAGTATTGTTCAAAATCCATGGTCGTTTGCACTAAATTTTGCACATGTAAGGGTGCCCAAACCGGCACCACCTATGATTCCGAACCAGTTGATACAAACTGTGAAATTGGAGTCCCCAAAGAAAAAATGACACCAATAGAAGACATAAATGGGAGACGAGAGTGGCGCTCCATTATGACTGCCCCAAACTCCATGGGAAGACTCGAATGGTGGCCTCCGTGGAGCACCATCTAAGCTTATTCCGGTTGAATCCATGAGGACAAGGATTTTTAAGGGGTAGGGATTGATGTGTACGACTTTCCCTACATAGTGTATAAGTCATAGTTGCCCTCAAGTGAAGCCATACACTTAGTTTAGTTGGCGCTGTTAGCTTAATCGTTTCCACTGTGTCAAGAATAAAGGGAGTAGTAGAGGAGATCATCTTTCCATGTGACTTATTTTTAGGAGATGGTAGGCTTGTTGTTTAGTCAGTTTTTCTATTATTTGTAAGGCTATGTAAATTGTAAGCCACAATTAGTTTGAGTTAGAGTTATGAAATAAAAATTAGAGAGCTATCTCATGTTTTGCTTCTTGCTAATTTCTTTTGAGTTTGGCACACTCAACGGATTATCTATAAATCGATTGGTAGACAACAACCTGATTTTCTTTTCACTTAATTTTTTTTAATATTACTATATTTCCAGATTATGTTAATTTGTGAAATGATTACTTGTTTAGTTTTTATTTAGTTGTGTTATTAAGTGACACTTGTGCTAATTAGTTGATTCCGTGTTAGTTGTTATTGTTAGGTGCTATTGAAAAACTAATTGGGTTATTAATTTTTAGTAATTAGGTCTTAATTTTGGTGAAGCTTTTTTAGTAATTAGGTAAAGGGTCCTAGTTTTTCTTTTAGCCTACAACCTCCTAAATGGTTGAGCCGGCTCTCCATGAGTAAAAGATGACCAAGTCTACCTAAATATTTCATATAGAAACAAACACACAAATTTTGCTTCAATTGTTCAATGCATTCATTCTCATTTCCAATTATTATCAAGTCATCTACATACACAAGCACAACCATAATTTTCGATCCATTTGACGAACATGATTGCTTTGAACCATATTTGCCTTATTTAGTTTACATACATAATTAGGAGTAGTATTATGTATAAATCCTTTTGGTTACTCCATGTAAATAGTATGATCTAGATGGCCATAGAGAAACACATTTTTGATGTCCATCTGACGCAGTTTCCATATCTAACTAGCTGCTACTGCTATCACCACCCGTATTCTAGTTATCTTGGATACATGACTAAACGTCTCTTCATAGTTAATACCATATTGTTGAGAGCATGGGCAAAGCATAGTGGGGGCGGGAAGCGACGGCCGACCCCCCGAACTTTTCTCTCAGTAGTGGAGAGTAAATATTTTTCGTATAGAAATTTTTGGCTATATACATTTTTGACACCCACGTTTTATAGAAATTTTTTGGTATATATGTTTTGGACCACCCGGTCGGAAATCTCAAGCTTCGCCACTGACTGAAAGAACCGTCTCAACTGATCCGTCAGGTTTGCGCTTAATATCGTATACCCATTTGCATGTTATTGACTTTACTTCTTTAGGCTTGGGTACTAAAGACCAAGTTTCATTCTGGTTCATTGCTTTAATCTCCTCTTGCATTGGAGGTTCTATTTCTTCCACTTCTATAATCACTACTTTGGCTACATACCTTGGGTTTGGTTTTGACACCTGAGTAATTCTTCTCAGATTAGGCCTAGTAGTACCTGGATCCACGCCATTATGCTGGTTAGACACACCAGTTTGCCATGGGCTATGTTGCTCTTGCTTCGGACATGGAACTTGACTAGGTTCGACATCGACTTCAATTGCATATTCATCATCCTCAATAGTTAACTTCACCATATTCGCTTCGAGTCTTTCTTTTATTAGTCCTGTGTCTGTTAATGTTTCTTTGTTCTCTGGCCACCATGAGGAATTCTCATCAAAGACCACATTTCTTAGATATAACACCGATGTGTTACCGGGTCACAACATTTCCACCCTTTTCTTTCAATATCATAAGAAACGAAAATACACCTGATTGCCTTTTTTTTCCATTTTGTCTCTTAATTGATTTGGCATGAACACGTAACGTACACACTCAAACACTCGAAAGTGCGTTACATTTGGCCTTTGTTTCAAGAACCTTTTTAAACACCCTAACTAATGGCAGAAAGATCAAGGCGAGACGTAATAGATTGCCCAAAGACATCATAACACTAAATTGCGATATATATTAAGATTCAAAATTTCATTTTAATATCATCGAATCAAACATTACATTATTCAAAGAAAAGAAGTACAATAATTGGAAATTTCATGACTAAAAACATCATAGTGCATAAATAGTTTAGGAAAGTATCTAAATCCACCCTAAGTAGTTTTCTTGTCATAGCATCTCAAACGTTTCCTGCAACATGTATATAATATCCATCAACGCAAAATTATGTCAGGGAGCATACTAGTTTGTTTACATAGCATAAATAGAATAAGTCTCAAATCCACATATTTATGGCACACTAAATTAGGTATCTTACTAGCATGCAACAACTAAAAATCAAACCAAAGTCTAGCACTAGCGTAACCTTATCACCGAAGCAATTAAGGTTGTAAAGAATAACTTAATAATGACCCACAAAACGGGATGGCGTGTTAATCCTATAACGCTATACATGTTAAGGGATGATTGCAAGGTTAATGATAGATAACTAAGCTAAGAATATTCTAGCATGTATTCACAATTAGCATAACATAGCAAATAAGCATGTTTAAGGATAGTGTGTTGAATAAGTTTGTTTGTATGCGTGTGTTTGTATATTTAGCATGGATATATGTTGCAACACAAATAGTGTTTAAAGCGTAAAAGTCATCCTAAAATGGTAAATAAAGGTGTATGAGTATGAGGATTTGAAGATTGGAAAGTAATCGAAAATTACAAGTATGAAAATACAGAAGACATATCCCGCCTAGACACTTATTTGGACACTATTATTAGTGTGTGTTTTTCATTAGTCTTAACCACCTATTAGAAGTCCACATAAGGAATCCAAGACTTGGATATTATCCACCTGAACACATAACAGCCAACCATGGATTGGTTGATATTATAGTTTGGTTTTGGAGGAAGTATTATATAAGGATTGTTATGTATCTAGTCAAGTATTAGTCAAGCATTAGAGGTAGGGTAATTCACAAACCTCAAGAGTTTCACCATTACATAAAATCACTAACACGGTTGCTGATTCTGATGGTCATGAACACAAGTAAAGAAATGCATAAGTAAACTATCTATTTTGCTAAGTAACCAAGTGAGGGGTGGTGGAAGTTAAGTTGGAGAACCAAGGTCCTCAACAACACCATTTATGCCTTACCACAAGTCTTCCGACATTGCTTGTTGGAGACTTGGTTTGGTTTCACTCACATAATTGTTTGTGGGTTACTCAGGGATTTAGAAAGACATAAGTTGAGGCATATGAACCTCAAAGTTTCTGGAATATAACTTCAATACAAGCCCTTCAACATAAAAACTTATTGGTGACTTGGTTTTGTATGAAAAATTTTCAAAAACAAGTATAAAAAGTTTACTAAAAATCCCAACTTGGACCTAGAGGTGTTCTAAGTATGGGGAAGAAGTAAAACAAGAAAGAAAGTGCAAGAAAGAGGCCACAACTCATTTTTTTTGGTCTTTGAGTTTTCTGCCCAAAGTTGAAAGATTTGAAGAATAGAGAGTGTTTGAGAGAGATTTGGGAGTGGTGAAAGTGTTTAGAAGATGTTAGGGGTTGGTATTTATAAGTGAGATAAGTGGTTGGGGGTATTAAATTGGTTGGTTTGGAGTTAGAAGGAGGGAAGGTAAGAAATACAAGCTAAATCACGTATTAGCTGTCAGACCATCCCCTTACGGACCGCAAGGGGTATAATACGGTCCACATGGACCAATGAAAATTACAAAAAAATATTTTTAATCCCTTGAGTTGTTTTGTTGGTTATTTTATTTATAAACTCATTTTTTACATGTTTTTGGGTATTTAAGGTGTATTTAAGCATGTAAGTGATAATAATACTTATGAAATAACATTCTTAAGAAAATAGAATCTCGATATAGGGCTCAATTTTGAATTAAAATGAATATTCGTGATTGTTTACGTATTATACAAGAATAATTAGGCAAAAACAATATAAAAGATAATTTCCATTATGATCAAGACTCGAGTTACAAGGAATTGAAAAGAGAGTATTAATTACATTAAAATGAAAAAGAATGACAATATACAAAACGTTACACCTTTTATAGGGAGATACATAGCCCTAATTTTGCTGCAGTAATTGGTTAATTACATGAGCCGAAGTTTGCATAGCATCAGCCCATAAATTTCCCGGTACATTCTTTGCATCCATGATGCTCCTACACGTTTCTCCAAGATGTTTTTTTTTCTTTTAGAGACCGTTTTGCTGTGGGGTGTTTGGACAAGTAAGTTAACGTCGAATCTGATTTTCCTTTAGATACTTGTCAAAATTAGATTGCATATACTCCCCTCCATTCTTGGACCATAAACGCTTAACTTGATTGCCAATGATTCGTTTAGCCTCTACTTTAAATAACTTGAGTTTTTCAAACACTTCGGGCTTTTCTTTTAGAAAATAGACCCAAGTAAACCGGAGAAGTCGTCAATAAAGGTAACCATGTACTTTAGCCCTTGACTGGTGCTTGTTTCAGTGGACTAAACATGTTTGAGTGAACCAATTCGAGTGGCATCGTTGCTTTGAAGTATAAATATCATATGGTTGCTGATGTGCTTTGCCATATTGGCATCTGACACCCACAATTTGTTTACTAATAGTATCATGTGCTATTTTTCTTGTGTAATGTTTATTTATCTACTAAATTCTATTTTATTATTTATTTTAAATAAATAATAAATAACCCTATATCATAAATATGTTATTTTAATTAAATAAATAATACCACTTTTGATAAATTTTCATTTATAGAAAAACGTTTCAATTTAAAACCCTAGTATTCCCAAATCAGTTATAGAAGCCCTAATCCTAGCATGCTTTAGACCTCAATCTAGGTTCGTTACCAATCAAAATCTTTTATTTAAACATGATAGGGTAGCACTTTGGGATTTCTTCCAATGCATACATTCTTACATCTTACAACTTGTGTGTTTGCTTTTCTATCTAAGTTGAGTACATATTATCCTTTTTATTACATTTTTTGGGATAAAACATGCATGCAATGTTGAATTATAAGCAACCTATACAACCTAGACAATTCATTATATGTTCTTGCTTGATTATCTTTATGCTTTATGATTTGGACTTACATGGCAATTCTACATCGTTGTTTAATTGTATTTGTTCTCACATATTAGCTTCAGATATGATTTGACATGTGAATTGTACAAAAATCATTTTATTATGATAATATGCAAACTTATATGTGTTCATCAACTATTTATAGTTTACACTCTCTTTTTACGTATGTTTAAGATTATAATGTTAGATTGAAGTTCAAGCTCGATGTCACATAGGACCTTTTATGCAGGCCCAAGTGTGGAAGATTGAGCCATGGCATTTCTTGAGACCCATGATCGAGTACCAAGGGTGATACACGAAAATGCCCACGTTTCGGTCCAAAAAAACGCAATCTAGTGGAAATTATGAGCACTTTTATGTTTTTCTTTTTGTTTTAAGCACTTTGTTTTTGGGCTTGTGTTTTGCCCATGGTTCTTTTATGGCTCGTTTGGAATTTTTGTCTACATTTAAGTACCTGTCATGTGATATGGATCGTCATTCATCATTTGCAATAAGAACATCCTTTCATTTCAAATTCTCGACCTTTTGGGAAGAATTTGGGTGGTTTGGGGAATTACTGTTACAGGTATTCTCAGAATCAACATAATTGATTCTTTGTTACCTTTTCACACACTACATCAACCTGGGACTTAGTTTAATTTAAACTATTGTTATATGTTGTCTTTATTTTAACAATGTGATTTGCTTGTACAAACTATAAATTTTGATGGAATAAATATTTCTACTTTAATTTAGTATCATATGCTATTGAATAATCTAGTTATGTACCACCACGAACTAGCTCTCTTTTCATCATGACTTCAATCCGATCATAACCAACATGGCTTAGACTAGCATGCCACAATTCTCCGGTCTGATTATGACTTGCTTTATGGACATATGCGGACTCAACATTTAGCACATAAGTAGTATCATTATGTTTACCCATTACAATGGTACTGTAGATGTTTTAAACTTATAAAAAATACACACTTCGTTTGGTCCAAAGAGAACGTACCTTCCTGCTGCCGTGATTTGAGGGGCGGAAAGTAGATTCTTCTTTATGTCAGATACGTGAAAAAGTTATTGCATGGTGAACTTGTTTTCACTCTCTGTCTTTGGATAGTTTACTTCTCCAATATTTTCATTTTGATCCCTCGAGCCATTAACGATCACAACCACATGATTTCCAACACACTTTTTTTTTACTATGGTTATGCGTTATTTTTCTCTGTTAGACGATTTGAACAACCTGAATCAACAATCCAATCTCCAAGGTTGTTTGTCTTTGCTTCGGTGAAACAATAAGTGATGTAACCTTTACTACTTGTGCGACCATGGCTTCAGCGTCCCATGTTTCTTCATCCTCGACTGAAGTTGTCGAATTTCCTTTTACTTTAGGTTGTCTACAGTCCTTTGCCATGTGTCCACATTTGTTACAATTATAACAATTGTATGGGAACCTGCGATTACCTTTGCCCTTGTCTATAGTCCTTTGCCTGATGTTTCTCCGTTGCTTTTTTTTTGTTTAAATCATTACCGATATTAATGCAAAATAACGGCCAGAATATCGGTACCGATAATATCGGCGATATTGACCGATATATCACCAATATCCTATCGGTACCTTTCATCTTAGTTCTACCATTCGTCTTTCTTCTTATTGTTACTATTAGTGTTTTAAGTCCTAATTGTTATTTGTTAGTTTTTAAGTCTTAGTTAGTTCCTACTTGCTACAAATGTTAGTGTTTTGCAAGTTGCAAAAGGTTAATTTGTTAATGGTAGAAGAGTATACTGAATTGTCAGTGTTAAATTGCTGTATATATATATATATATAGGGTCAGGATTTAGAGAAAACGGTGAAAAGTGTGAGAACAGTGAGAACGGTTATGGATTGTCCGATGAAAACATATATATATATAGGCTAGGAGTTGGCTAGAAAGTCCAAATTTCCTAAAAAGTGTAAAAAGTCATTAAACACCATAATGTCAACCATAAAACACACCAAAAACCCACAAATAACATAATGAAGATTACTAAAACATCATGTATGTGGGTTTTGTGTTGTGTTTTAGATGTTAAGGCTCTGATTATGGAATGACAAATATTATTGTGTTTTATGTTGTTTAGCATTTTGTGTTTTATATTCATAGTTCTAAGATGGTGTGTTTGAAGTTTTTATGGACTATTAGAGTTTGAATATGGTGTTTTAGTAATCTTCATTCTATTATTTATGAGTTTTAGGTGTGTTTTATGCCTGAAATTATTGTGTTTTATGACTTTTTACACTTTTTAGGAAAAACACACTTTCCGTAGGATCCCCACTATATATATATATATATATATATATATATATATATATATAGGAAGTACCAACGGAGTATCCACCATGCTTTCATCACATTACACCCGTCCCGTTATCTAAACACTAACCAAAAACCAATCGTTTACCCAAATCGTTTAATTCGTTAAAAATCGCTTTAGTCGTTTAAATCATTCTCGTTTTAAATCGTGAAAACTACTTTTGATTGTCTCGCTAATAACATCCAAACCTTCGCAACTCGCCTATCGCTTCTCGCATTAATAAACCACCAAAGGGTAAATTAACAATCACAGATTCAGTCGTTACCCACCTAACCCACACATAACCATGGGTGCAGTCCGATAACGGGATTTGTCAGATCCTATGGTACTATAACCTAATACTGGTCGGTTCGGCCAAAACTAATGGATATTATTCGTTATGTAAATACAACCAACAAGTTTGTTTACTTTATCGAAATCGTTATTAATTTAATATAAACCATTTTAATCGTTTTTGAAACCATTGTTTTAATATCGAAAATCGTTTTGAAAACCATCGTTAAAACCTCGAAAACATTTATCACATATGAATCACCCCAAAACAATTGAAAACAGTAAAATAGGGGAACTATGTACTCACCTGAGAATGCTTAGAGGTCTTGAACAACAGCCAAGCAAAGCTAGAGGGAGCACGAAATCAATCGACAATCTAATAACTATATAAATAAACCGGACCTAAGTCGGAAGATCGGATAGGATGAGGTTTTGTCAACCAAATGAGTATTGGAACTCATATGACATGGTTTAACAAAGTCTACATTCTAAATTGAACCCTAACCTAAGTGCTTTCGACCCATCGTGACCCATTAAGGTAGCTTAAGCTACTTTAACGTGTCGTTCGCGCAAAAGCGCGTTCGAGACGTCTAACTAGTCCTATGACAAGTATTATATGCCTAAACATGATTAAATATGTTTCATAATCAATTAAGTGACAAAAGTTTGTGTTACATATGCTTAATTACCAATTATGCATGAAAATGGCATTTTGGTCATTTACCTAAGGCATATAAACTACCTATCATACAACTAATTAAACCTAAGTGACCATAAGGTATAACCTCGGAAGGTTATTCCCTATGCAACTATGGTCACTAAACATGTTTGGTCGGATCCTAATGATCGACCAAACGGGTCGTGTTCGAAAGTCTAAGCGGATGTTTTGTCCGCTTGACTTACGACTCTACACAAGCACTAATCTAAAAAGTGACGAGTTAAACATGTTAAAACATGTTTAACGAATTTAGAAAATAGATTTGGTATCAAAACAAACGGTTTTGATACCTATAAGTAGTTTGGTTACAAAATACACAAGAATGCGCATTTTGGCCGAAACTACGACTCGTCACTACACCTAGATAACGTGGTAATCAGTAGGTATAGTCACTAGGGACTATAACCATCGTGATTACGCTCACGTTATGAAGTTCAAATGAACTTCGCATTGACCATAAACTGGTCAATGCAGAAACTCAAACGCAGTTTGACTTTCAGACTCGAAAAGCGATAAAAGAACGAAAGAATACTTACAAAAGGTCCCCGCAAGCTTTGATCCGATTTACTCTCAGGTATGAAGCATAAACTTCAACTTAGGGAGCCAAAATCAGATCAATGTGGGTTTTTCAAGTGAAAGGGGATAGCTATTTATTGGAAAACTAGAACCGTTAGGATCGTTCATCGTAAAACGAGCTTCGATCTCATCCGTACACATGTGCCCATGGTTTTGTGAAACCATGGGAGCCCATAGTTTCATTAAAACCATGTGCAAATGAGGGGAACAGCTGGAAAAAGCTGGAATTTATATTTTTCATTTTGGTCCCTTCCTAAGATAACTATGGCAGAATGACAATTTTGGTCCCTGAACTTCAGAATCTTGCATTTCGGCTCATTTTTGACACGTTTAAGCCCCGTTAACCTCATTTCAAGGCTCTAAAATGAAGTTAAAGTATAGGAAACTCAAAACATGCTCAAAAATATCTCGGATGTCGGTTCGTTTGGTCGTACGGTTGCGTTGTTCGGTTAATTACGACGGAAGTCGTAACGAACGCAAAAACGATCCAAATTACGCGACGAATGGAATTTTATCATGCCAATCAATAAAATAAAATATTTTAATGATTACATAAAGTTTTGGATGTCCGGATGTATTCAGAACGTAAGATATGCGCGAAAATGCAAACTTATGCACTTTTGACGCTTTTAGTCCCTGAATGACCAAAAAGTTTATTTTAGCACACCGAACCCCTCAAAGCCTATTTCTAAGCTATGTAAAGGATATTTAGGGTATGTTTAACTTATGGTCATGTTTCGAAATGTTCGTTACAGTACAAATCGGCATACTTTCGCAGTTTGTCGAAATTAGTCCCTGTAAGCGAATAAACTTGATTTCGCCACACCAAACCCTCCAAAACTTATTTCTAAGTTATGTAAAGGTTATTTAATGTATGTTAAGCCTATGTCACTGTCCCGGAGTGTTTGTTGCATTAAACTGGTTATATTTACGCATCAGTGCGCGTATAACCTTCCAGAAAGCGATTTAGAGCCCGAAATCGAACAAGAGTTGATATGTGCAAATGATACACATATTTATACAAATCCCAAGTATGAAAAAAAACATTTCATTGATTTGGTATTTTTTCGATGGCCGTGGAGGCACAGATGTCACAGTCTCCCCTACTTCAGGAAATTTCGTTCCGAAATTTAATTAGAGGAAACTTGTGAGAGCTCGAAACATGAAGTCGAAAAGATAAAACAACACCGGTTAGGGTTCTGAACTTCTAGTAACTTTAAATAACATTATGCTTGCAATGTAAGAGGGGCACTTATATACAACTTGTAGGATCATTGTTGGACCCAATCGAGTCGTTCAGAAGAGCTTATAATCCGATTCAAAGGCGGAATCAGTGAAACAGACGTGGAAACAGCTTGATACTCTTAAATTTGTCACTTATATTGATAATAACACTGATTACAACCTGGAAAAACTTTGGCAGCACTTCATTACAGATTCTGAAGTCGTGTACCAAATGAAATACTAAGTGCCCTATATATACTAGTCCTGATTTCGCTCCAAATGGCATGATGCACTTTCGAGCGGAATCAGAAAGTTCTGATTTCGCTCGAAATGGTCTTGTGCTGTTTCGAGCGGAATCACCTCCTAAAACCTGAAATTCTGTTTCTCGAACCTCGGGCACAGATAATCCTATCCTATCCTATTACATGATACAAGACAAAGTCAATAGACGTATTGCACTAACAGACTCCCCCTCGGATATTGACGAAGTCTTCAGTGTCTAATCTTCAGCATGACACATCTTCAGTCTTGATCATTCTGCCTTCTCATCTAAATTGTAACATTATAAGCATCCATCAATCCTTTTCTTCTTCCATCAGCTTCAGGCTCCCCCTTTCGTCAAGCTTCCGTGCTTTGGGATGGAGACCTAGCTTTCCATCTACAAGCTCCCTCTTGCTTCAAGCTTGTCTTCAGACTCCTTCTTAAACTCTGCTCTTGGGATCGTAGTCTGGACTGTCTGCAATCACTCAAACATCTATAAATACAATGTTTTTCAAATCTAACTACCCAGAAATCGTAAACTGGCTCTTTTAAACTCTTTAACTGCTCCCCCTATCAACAAACTAAATGATTTAGCAGCATTAAAGAATCCAACTCTCTCACAGTTAATCATCCAAGTCCAAACTAATGACCTTGGAGATATCATAAACTGTTTTTGAATTTTTGATTTTAATTCAAGTTTCAAATTAATGAACTTGTTTTATTATTAGAAACACAATCAGCTTACTTAGATTTTGAAACTCAGCATTTCAGACATCAGTTGTCGAAAATAAAGTAGAATCAAAAATCTTTTTGTATTTTTCTGAAAATATAAAGCAGTAAAGAAATATGTACAAACATATTTACAGACAATATTTTTGTTTGAGTATGCGTCAGAGGATCATATCAGTTTTTGACAAGTCACAAGTACCGTTGAGCTTATTTACACATTAAGAATTAAACAATTCACTTAGATTGTCGATATACTTGTCCACTTAAATTTTCACACAAAGTTCAACTGATTCAGGATACGAACTAGGTGTATTAAGAACTTAAACTCATTTATGTGTCCCACCTCTTGAATATACTCCCGTATCCAGATCCCAATATTCAGTCTTACAGGTGACTATACCTATATGATATCTGTAAGGGGAATAAATTATGAAACCATATGAGCTCAGGTCAGAACTTCCGTTCAGCAGAGAACTCATGTTTGTCTTTAGGTGTGTCCCCTTTAGAGGATCTTTTTTACAACAACAATGACTATCAATTTTATTGTTTCATCATTTTGCTGAGGGATGCGCTATGTTTTAAGCAATGCGGAAAGTATTATTCGGAGACTAGGTCAGAACTTCCATTCAGCAGAAGTCCCAGAATAATACCCCAGATATCACTAAGCATAAAGACCTAGTATTTCCGAAAGAGGGACCTTTCAAACGATATTTCAGGGGTTACCTATATATCCAAGTAGTGTTCCCCACGAAATAAGCAAGTTTGAATTTAGGTTTATATCCCGAAAAAGTTTACTAAATGTATAAAAATCTACCGACACATCCACGGTGAGATCGTTTAACACATTTTGATTTTTCAATTCTTTAGCGTACTGTAACTGTCTACTGATGTACTATCATTTCCTCTTTTTACGCAAAAACTCAATTTTCGAATTTTATCATGTTTTTGACTTTTTCAAATTTTCAAATGTTTTTGTATTTTCTAACAACAATACTCCCCCTAAAATGCAAAACCATTTAAAGAAAAATTGAAAACCAATACTGATAGCTTTGTCTCGCCATCCATTTTCTGCTAACTGTGCTCTGTTTTGCAAAAAACAAATATAAAGTACCCCCATGATTTACAACCCATTGATTTTCGACAGTTTGAAAACCGTTTTTAATCTAGTGAAATTAATCATGTTTGTTCAGCCGTGAGGGTTTCGGCGTATTCAATCAACACATATTTTTTAATTTTCTATTTTTAAAAAAATTAAAAACAAACATATTTTTTGTTTTTCAAATTTTTCAATTTTTAGGGTTTTAAAATATTGTTTATTTATGTACAGAAAAACAAATAAACTCCCTGTTTCAACCAACACAGGGTCCAGCAGCAACCTCCTCCTCTTGTTGTGCTAGGCTGCTCTGAGTTCCAAACTCACAATCTTCAAATTCCATGAGCACCTGCACAAACAAACTACTCAATTACTTGAACAATTTAGCCCAGGTCTGTTGAACCTTAGGCATTTCAACACAATAATTTTCATTCAATGCTGGAAACTCTTTGTCATCTTTCACAAAAATCTTTTCAACTTTTACTTCAACTTTTTCATCTTTTTCAAGTAACACCTGTTTCTTTTCACTCCATTTTTGACCTTTAGGAGTACCACGTTTGTAAAAATGTGAATCTTTTTGAACACTTTGTTTTTGAACAACAATTTTTGGTTTCCAAAACTCTTGTGGTTTTGTCATATCAACAGTTGTTTTCCAACTTTGAGTTGTTCTGACTCTGGGTGTATGAGAATTCCAGGTCTGTCTAGAATCGAACCTATATGGGTTTGACTTCCAATTTTGATTCGAAGCAAACTTGTTTGTGTTGTACCTCCAAGTTTGTTTTGAATCAAATCTGGTTGACCTTTGTCTCACATTCTCAGATTTTTGTTTCTCAGCATCAATTTTCTTTTTGTCAACATCCACAGGTTTCAGATTTGTACACTTGCGAGCAAGATGTCCTTTATGATCACATTTAAAACATGTTCTCATGGACACATCTTTGACCTGTGGTTGTTGCTTTTTCCTTTGAGCTAGGAACTCTTCAATAGACTGTTGTCTAAATTTGAGTTTTTCCTCTTCCTCAAAACTTTTTCCTTGAACAAAACTCATTTTTGTCTGAAAATTCAGAGTTTCATTTCTTTTCCAACTTTGTTTCTTCTTATAACCCAACCTAGCCTTCATGTTTTTCTTCTTAAAACCAGGTTTGTTATAAAAAGTTTTGTGACCTTTACCAGCAAACTTTAAAATCTCAGACTTCTCAATCTCAACCATTTTGAAAACTTTATCAACCTTTTCTGAAATCACATTCTGAATCGGGAATACAACATCTAAGAACAATTTGTCCGATCCAATCATGGTATAAACCAATCCTTTTGAATCATCATTCAAATTTTTCTCGGATTTTGTGTTTTTCAGATAACTATCATGAAGATTTCCTTCATCTTCATCCTGTGATTCAGATTTACCTGTATCAACCAACTCTTCTTTCAACACACTTTCAACAACTTTACCTACCACCTCTGAATCATGAGAATCATCAGATTTGGAATAGGTTATGTCAATGTTGTCTGGCAATTGGTTTACCATGTTGAAAGCTTTTTCGACTTTTTCATCATCATAAAATGCAAATTTTCCCGGTGGTGGAACTTGATGAAATTCTGAACCAATGCCTTTCTTGTTTTGCTCAGACTTACCATCTCCCGGTTTTATATTGAAAATTCGTTCAAGCACATATGACGACACGTGATAACTCTTTAACTTGTTGTTATCCTGTTCTAGATCAGCAATCTGTCGCTTTAGCTTAGCAACATCCTCAATATAGGAATTAACAACATCTTGTTTTATTGAATACATTCGTTTAAGTTCTTTAGTTGTTTCAGAAAGATAATTCATTCTTGATTGAGCATATTTAATTTCATCTTTCACTTTTTCGTATGACTCTTTCGTAATATGATATGCTAATTTCATTGAGTCATATTCTTTCTTCATTTCTTGATAAGCAATTTCTTTTTGTGAACATTCTTCTGTCATTTTAGAAACATTTTCTTTCAAAACTTCATTTTTTGTTTCTAACTTTTTACATTTTTCTGCAAGTTTTTCATCATTTTCTTTCAAAACTTTTTCTTTTTCTAGCATTTCTTTGCATTTTTCTTTAAAAATGTTTTCAATTTTAGTGAATTCAAGATCTCTTGTTCTGAATTGCTCATCTTTTTCAGTACAAGCTCTGCACGGTTCCATGCATTTCTTGCACTGATTAATCGGTTTTAAGATTTCAGAATCAGAATGTACCTCAGTGATTGACACTTCGGTGTTTGATGCAGTTGCCTCTGTTTGCTTTTGATCAGCATCATCTTGCTTTTCTTCAACACCGATTTCATCACCAACATTACCAGCTTCCAAATTTTCATTCTTTACTTCTTCTTCTTCTTTCTTCACCTCTTCTCCAATCTGCTGTTATTCAGTAACAGCTTTCTTAACCTCTTCATTCACCTCAACTTCAACAGCTTCTGCTTTAACCTCTTCAGCAACCTTCTTCAGATAGTTCACCATTTCTTCAACACTCTTTTTCATTCTCTCTTCATCCCTTTTTCTCAGATATGATGTCATAGCATATCTGATCTCCTTTTCATGCCTGTTAGCATATGTGTCATCTTTCATCACATTTCTATAATATTCGGCTCTCAAAGGAATTATGAGAAGAACATCGTCAAAAATTATGTCTTTCTTTGGAACAACTGGTTCACCTTCTCTGTTGAAGTAACACTCTATCTTCTTATCCCATCTTTTGCTGCTGACAGCAATCTCATACTCATCCTACATTTCATCCATTCTGTTCAACACAATGTTTCTTTCTCTGTAGGTCTTTTCTTCCAGAATCTCTTCTCTGGTTTTCACCTTGATCTCAGCTGTATCTTTGTCTTTGTTTTCATCTTTAATCTCAGCAACAAAAACAAACTTTCTTTCCTCTGTTATAGCTTTGCCATGAGCTGTTTTTCGAACATTCTCCAAACGATCTTCTTCTGGACATATCTCGGACCAATCAAAACCTTCATCATCTTGAATTACAAAACAAGCTCTCGATTTGGGGTTATCTTCAATCATCTTTGGCACTTCTCTGCTTCGATGGTAAATTGCCTTTCGGTAGTAATCATCATTGAACAGATGTTCATTTCCACCAACTGCAGAATTAGTGCATTCTCTCTTGAAATGACCTTTCTGCTTACATTTGAAGCAAGTCACTTTGGATTTGTCGAATCCAAGCTTTGTTGATGCACCTCCAAGAGATTGTTTCTCAGTAATCTCCATATACCTCTGCGCTCTTCGGATGCAACTTGCTAAGCACCAACGGATGTCAATGAGCTCCATCTCTTCCGGATCAATCTGGTCGTAATCTTCTTTGGTCAATTCGGAGTTTCCAATTTTTCCAGCTATAAGACCTTCATACGATTCCAGAACAGATGCAAGGAAACTCATTTGCTGCTTAGCTGCATTGATGCTCATCGATGGAGAATTCTTCAGTTTGAGAGCGATGTTGCACAGAATTTCCTCAGTTTCATCAGAACTTGATTTTGAAGAAGAATGATATCCAGAATTATAATTTGATGAAGTTGTTTTAGGTTCTTTCATCTTCTCTCCACTGAATGCTGTCTTTGGTGAACCAACACCTTTCTCTGATGGTACACTGCCTTTGTAGTATAGACCAACATTCTGTTGATGTGAAGAACCAGTCATCTTGCTTTGCTTTTGTAGCTCCAGATCATGACTTTCAATCTTTTCAAACAACGCATCAAGAGAAATCGTATCATATAAATCATCATTTTTCAAAATAAAAACAAACGTTTTCCACTGATCAGCTCGTGGTAACGCTTCAATCACTTTGTCGATAATTTCCTCTCTTATTTTCACAATCTCAAACCTCTCAAGTTCAATTTTTAAATGACAAAATCTCTCAATCATTTGCCTCACTGTCTCTCCTTTTAAACTATCAAATAAATCAAATTCTTTCTTTAGTAAAGCAATTTTGTTCTTTTTGATCTGTTTACCCCCCTCAGCTTTAACTCGTAAAGCTTCCCAGACAGATTTCGAAGACCCATCATGATTAAGTAATGCAAAAATATCATTTCTAATTGCCGACTGGATCAACGCAATCATTCTCTGTTCAGACGAGAATTCTTTTTTGTCTTCAATGCCTAATTTCTTCAAAGGAATTTCCTCTCCATTGTCATCTTTTGGTCTCTCTTATCCAAACTCTATACAAAACCAGCTTTCATGAGCGTATGCTTTTGCCCAGTTAAGAAACCGTTCTTTCCACCAAGTATATTCTTCAATATTATCCAGCTTGGGTGGTTTGGAATAAGTCCCATAAAAATTTTCATGATTAATGTTTTCATTGACCACTTTTGTGATTGACTTTGGTGTGACCGTTGATGTTTCGGAAGACTCGGATGTGAACGCGTTGAAAAACATGTTGTAGAATTCTTCAGCCATGATGTGATCTTGGACAGATACAATCAAACAAACACAATCAGTACAAACAATATCAAATATTCTGTAATAAGCTGACACTCGATTGATGTGAAATAATCTTGACACGAAATTTCACTTTTCAATAATAGGAAACTCAAGCGAAATCACTTTGTTTGACAACTCAAGCGAAATCACAAGTTGATCAGTTGAAGCGAAAACAGCTTTTATAACTTCAAGCGGAATCACTTGAATAACAATTCGAGCGAAATCAGATCTATTTCGAGCGGAATCAGATCTGTTTTTTCAAGCGGAACCTCTACTTTGCAAGTTGAAGCGGAATCACAAACTTTTGCAACTAAGAGCGAAATTAGCAATATCCTGGAGCGGAATCAACCCTTTGGAGCAGAAATAGACAGTCTCGAGCGGAATCAGACTAATTCAAACAAAATCAGTTCGAGCGGAATCAAGTCGAGAATTCATTTCAGTCACTTTTAGTCCGAATTTTACTGTGAAACTCTCAGGGGTTTGTTAGTATGATATTTTACACAAACTGTGAAAAAATGATCCGATTTTGACCGTTAAAACTTCCTGAATTGATGAAAGAAGGTGTAGAAGTCAGAACATAGATGATATCAAGCTAAACTCTTCTTCCTGAGCTCTGATACCACTTGTAGGATCGTTGTTGGACCCAACCGAGTCGTTCAGAAGAGCTTATAATCCGATTCAAAGGCGGAATCAGTGAAACGGACGTGGAAACAGCTTGATACTCTTAAATTTGTCACTTATATTGATAATAACACTGATTACAACCTGGAAAAACTTTAGCAGCACTTCGTTGCAGATTCTGAAGTCGTGTACCAAATGAAATACTAAGTGCCCTATATATACTAGTCCTGATTTCGCTCCAAATGGCATGATGCACTTTCGAGCGGAATCAGAAAGTTCCGATTTCGCTCGAAATGGTCTTGTGCTGTTTTGAGCGGAATCACCTCCTAAAACCTGAAATTCTGTTTCTCGAACCTCGGGCACAGATAATCCTATCCTATCCTATTACATGATACAAGACAAAGTCAATAGACGTATTGCACTAACACAAGTATACGAAGCGCCATTGGTGCGTCCACCGTACCTCCATTACATTGTTCACGTTTCGTTATTGCTGCCACTATTGGTTCTTACACATGATAAATCTTACTATGGTTTCCGTGCACTGATTTTTTATAATTATGTACGCGTCCATAATTACATAATTCCTTGCATAGTCCACACAATGCATTTGATAATGTGTAGGGGAAAACCAAATGAATGAACCTGTGATGAGTGTGATTGAACCACCATAGGGTCCTTTCAGCTGTATCATCACATGCCATTCTTAACCAGATTCTGAATCTATATTTAACTAGACCACTCAAGGGTCTCTTTTCGAATCATGGAATGGTACTATATAACCCAAGGGTCTTAACTACCACGTTGAAGCCCATTAAGGATTTAAGGTAGTACCTTTCGAATATCCTACTATGAATCCATCATATGAAGATATGGAAGATTCTATGAGGATTTGGATAACGAAAATCGGATCACACAAAAACATAAAGGAGAACACATAATCACATAATCGCATAATTGTTTAATTTGACCTTTAATTTGTTATATTTGGACACGGGTGTTTAAAGCACACCAGGAATCTAATCCGTGGATTTCATTTGGCACTTTAAACATTTTCAAGAATCTAACTATGAAGATAGGAAGATCTTAATAGGAATTCGGTTTTTGTCCTTATTGAATCGTAATATACGTATTAAAGCATACAATGAATTCAATTAAGGACTCCGATTTGAGCGAAAATCATCCACAAGGATCCTTAAAATAGGGCAACCCATCACCTTTCGTTTCGAGTTTAAGCTCGAGTTGAAGTGGTAGCTCATATTTCAATAAGCCTTCGTTTACACAAGATCGTTGTGCTTGAAGGACACGAGATTGAATATCAGATAGAGTTTAAACAGAATGAAGCTTGACTCGCTCCTTTCGACTAAGCGTATCGGCTACGATATTCGCCTTACCAGGAAGGTAGCGAATCTCGCAATCGTAATCGTTCAAGAGCTCAACCCATTGTCGTTGCCTCATGTTCAGCTCCTTCTGATTAAGAATGTGCTGGAGACTTTTATGGTCTTGTGAAAACCACACACTTCGTTCCATAGAGGTAGTGTCTCCAGATTTTGAGAGCAAATACCACAGCACCTAACTCAAGATCATGAGTTGTGTAGTTCTTTTCGTGAACTTTCAACTGTCTTGACGCATATGCTATGACTTTACCTCATTGCATAAGAACACAACCAAGGCCTAGATTTGACGCGTCATAAAAGACAACGAAATCATCGTTTCCATTGGGCAAGGACAAAACAGGAGCATCACATAGCTTCCGTTTCAGCGTTTAGAACGCTTCTTCTTGCTTATATCCCCACTCCAAAGGCTTATTCTTCTGAGTCAAAGCAGTGAGTGGCACCGCGATCTTCGAGAAGTTCGAAATAAAACGACGATAATAACCAGCGAGACCAAGAAAAGAACGAATTTCTGTAGGTGTCGTTGGTGTATTCCAATCCTTAATTGCAGCAAACTTGGATGGATCCACATGAATACCCTGCTTGTTGACTACATGACCCAAAAACTGAACTTCTTTAAGCCAAAATTCACACTTGGAGAATTTAGCGAAAAGTTTGTTCCTTCTTTAGGTGTTCCAATGTCAAACGAAGGTGTTGCTCGTGATCGGCTCGAGACTTCGAATAAACAAGGATATCGTCGATGAACACATTAATGAACTTATCTAAATAAGGTTTACAGACCCTATTCATTAAGTCCATGAAGATAGCTGGGGCATTCGTCAAACCAAAAGGCATGACAGTGAACTCGTAATGCCCCTATCTTGTGCGGAAAGCAATCTTGGGAATATCTTCTTCGAATACACGAAGCTGATGATACCCAGAACGCAAATCGATCTTGGAAAAAAAGGTAGCACCTTGCAGTTGATCAGAGAGATCATTGATTCGAGGTAGGGGATATCGATTCTTGACTGTAAGCTTATTAAGCTTACGATAGTCGATACACATTCGAAAAGATCCATCTTTCTTCTTCACAAAGAGGACAGGAGCTCCCCTAGGGTGAATAATTTGATCGGATGAATCCTTTATCAGATAACTCTTGAAGTTGTTTCGATAATTCTTGCATCTCAGACGGTGCAAGACGAGAAGGTGCTTTCGCAATTGGGTTGGCATTGGGTATAAGGTCAATATGAAACTCGACTTGACGAACTGGAGGCAAACCAGGCAGTTCATCAGGAAATACCTCTGGATAATCCCGAACAATCGGAACATCCTGAATGCTCCTGCTCTTGCCTTTCTCCTTGGTGACATGTGCCAGAAAAGCAACATATCCTTTTCATAAATAACTTTGGGCCTTCGTACACGACATGAGCTTCAATCCACCAGAAGGTTTCTCGCCACGAACTTCCAGAACATCGCCAGACGAAAGAGGAATGCGAACAATCTTATCGAAACTAATCACCTCAGCATGATGTTTTGTTAACCAATCCATCCCTATGATAATGTCGAAACTCCCAAGTTGCATCGGTGTGAGGTCAAAAGGAAAAGATGATTACTCCAATTGCCACTTCGTTTCTTAGAATGAAACGAGCACTTAGAATTTTCGAGGAAATCATGAGCGATCAAATGAATGAGAGAACTACAAATACGGTTCTTTGGTGTAGGCATCGTAGGGGTATGCCATACATACATGCAACTATATTTGTACATCAGAATTGCAAATAAAGATTTATTTATAAACAAAATCGATTGTTTCCGAGTTCAAAGGAAAACACTAGAAACATAAACATAAGATTCAGATTATTCAAAGCAGCAGCTTCTTCTAATCGGCCAAATGCTCATTCGTGGGTCGGATTTGCATTGAAAATCTTTGGGTATCTGTCCCTGACATAACCCGTCTCGCCATAGGTGTAGCAAATACCAGGAGGAAAATGAGCCTGTGCTGGATCTGCTTGAAATTGAACGGGGTTCTGAAAAGCATGGTTTAGCACAGTGACTGAACGACAGTCTCGTGCCAAATGACCAACGAGTCCATAGTTGAAACATTTCCAACATTTGACACTGGCATGGTGGTGGAGGTTACACCGATTGCACAGAGGAGCAGTTCTTAAGTACGGCTTCTTGGCTGGTGGTGCTGCCAACTGGATAGGTTTTGCTTGAGTTGGTGTAACGGCTACGGGATCCTTTGGAGCTTTACGCTTCTTTGACTTTTTCGATGGCTCCGCTTCTGCTTCTTTCAATGCTTCTTGGGTGGCTTCATTATTTAGACGAGACATGGCGATACCTAAATCCACACTCTTCTGGATTACTTCGCCTATTCGCTGGGCAAATTTGGCAGTTTGCTTGGACATTTGAATGTCGTTGCGATGAAGAGACATTCTAGAGGAAATGAAAGACATAGAAGAAAACAAGTGAAACGTTATCGGATAATTAAAACAGAACGACAACACATAGAAATTGCGATCATTTGTTTGTTACCTAAGGCAAACAAATGAGACGGTGATTAATCAAAGTAAACGGGTCATATTAATGTATCACTGAAGACATGCTCGCCTATAAGTGAATACTCACCCCAAGAGTTCCCAGGTAAGAGTGACTGGTCCGATGCTGCGGATTTGTACGAACACTCTAGCCTTAGACAGAAAACTCAGGGTACAGGCATTCACCCTTCCAGTTCGCACCTGTTCACATTATAAGACCCAAACTTTGACGAGATTTTGAAAACTTAGAGGGTTCAAAACCTTATAATAAATCATCCTAGAACAGATGATTGGTTTTCAAAGCGGATTCGTAATTTGTGTTCTTGTTGTGGTTGTCACCTAAGGATAAGTGACGGTATTGTATTAAGATCTAAACACAAGAATCTTGTGTTAGGGTCCTAGGAAGGTTATAGACTAGGTCAAAGCATTACTAATAACCTAATTCTCTATAACCATGAGCTCTGATACCAACTTTTCTGTCACACCCCGAGTGCGTAAAACAACAAATCACGGCGGAATCGTCGGGGAGTGTTGTAACAGAATCATTGTTTCAAAACACACGAAAATTTGAAGTTTCGTTTTATTAAACATTAAATATTTACATCGTCTGGAAATCTAAATAAACAAGTTAAACATAGTCTATCATTGTTATTAAGTCACTAAGGCTTCGTCCAGTCCTATGTGAGCATGCAACCTAGCAATCAACATCATTCAACAACACCTGAAACATATGTGAAAACAAAGTCAGCAAAGAAATGCTGGCGAGTACATAGGTTTTTGAGAGTGTCGGATTCATGGCTAGTTTACATGTTGCAATACTTAATTAAAAACCTTGTTTTGAAAAGTGTAGTATTGCGACATAATTAACCAACTCAAATCAAGTTGGTTATAATTTGTAAAATCTCGTAGCCATGATTCTTAACCCAAAACATTTATTTAATAAAATTCATTAATAAAACTCGTTAATAATTCTCGTTAATAAAACTCGTTAATAAAACTCGTATATAAATCTCATTAATAAAACTCGTATATAAATCTCGTTAATAAAACTCGTATGGTTTATATTATTTCAAAAACCTCGTTTGTGTGACATCGTTTCAAAATCGTTTACCCAAGTGAACTAAATAACGCCATGGTATGTAATACGATGAAAACATATATATATATATATATATATATATATATATATATATATATATATATATATATATAGGAAGTACCAGCGGCGTATCCACCATGCTTTCATCACATTACACCCGTCCCATTATCTAAACACTAACCAAAAACCAATCGTTTACCCAAATCGTTTAATTCGTTAAAAATCGCTTTAGTCGTTTAAATCATTCTCGTTTTAAATCGTGAAAACTACTTTTGATTGTCTCGCTAATAATATCCAAACCTTCGCAACTCGCCTATCGCTTCTCGCATTAATAAACCACCAAAGGGTAAATTAACAATCACAGATTCAGTCGTTACCCACCTAACCCACACATAACCATGGGTGCAGTCCGATAACGGGATTTGTCAGATCCTATGGAACCATAACCTAATACTGGTCGGTTCGGCCAAAACTAATGGATATTATTCGTTATGTAAATACAACCAACAAGTTTGTTTACTTTATCGAAATCGTTATTAATTTAATATAAACCATTTTAATCGTTTTTGAAACCATTGTTTTAATATCGAAAATCGTTTTGAAAACCATCGTTAAAACCTCGAAAACATTTAGCACATATGAATCACCCCAAAACAATTGAAAACAGTAAAATAGGGGAACTATGTACTCACCTGAGAATGCTTAGAGGTCTTGAACAACAGCCAAGCAAAGCTAGAGGGAGCACGAAATCAATCGGCAATCTAATAACTATATAAATAAACCGGACCTAAGTCGGAAGATCGGATAGGATGAGGTTTTGTAAACCAAATGAGTATTGGAACTCATATGACATGGTTTAACAAAGTCTACATTCTAAATTGAACCCTAACCTAAGTGCTTTCGACCCATCGTGACCCATTAAGGTAGCTTAAGCTACTTTAACGTGTCGTTCGCGCAAAAGCGCGTTCGAGATGTCTAACTAGTCCTATGACAAGTATTATATGCCTAAACATGATTAAATATGTTTCATAATCAATTAAGTGACAAAAGTTTGTGTTACATATGCTTAATTACCAATTATGCATGAAAATGGCATTTTGGTCATTTACCTAAGGCATATAAACTACCTATCATACAACTAATTAAACCTAAGTGACCATAAGGTATAACCTCGGAAGGTTATTCCCTATGCAACTATGGTCACTAAACATGTTTGGTCGGATCCTAATGATCGACCAAACGGGTCGTGTTCGAAAGTCTAAGCGGATGTTTTGTCCGCTTGACTTACGACTCTACACAAGCACTAATCTAAAAAGTGACGAGTTAAACATGTTAAAACATGTTTAACGAATTTAGAAAATAGATTTGGTATCAAAACAAACGGTTTTGATACCTATAAGTAGTTTGGTTACAAAATACACAAGAATGCGCATTTTGGCCGAAACTACGACTCGTCACTACACCTAGATAACGTGGTAATCAGTAGGTATAGTCACTAGGGACTATAACCATCGTGATTACGCTCACGTTATGAAGTTCAAATGAACTTCGCATTGACCATAAAATGGTCAATGCAGAAACTCAAACGCAGTTTGACTTTCAGACTCGAAAAGCGATAAAAGAACGAAAGAATACTTACAAAAGGTCCCCGCAAGCTTTGATCCGATTTACTCTCAGGTATGAAGCATAAACTTCAACTTAGGGAGCCAAAATCAGATCAATGTGGGTTTTTCAAGTGAAAGGGGATAGCTATTTATTGGAAAACTAGAACCGTTAGGATCGTTCATCGTAAAACGAGCTTCGATCTCATCCGTACACATGTGCCCATGGTTTTGTGAAACCATGGGAGCCCATAGTTTCATTAAAACCATGTGAAAATGAGGGGAACAGCTGGAACAAGCTGGAATTTATATTTTTCATTTTGGTCCCTTCCTAAGATAACTATGGCAGAATGACAATTTTGGTCCCTGAACTTCAGAATCTTGCATTTCGGCTCATTTTTGACACGTTTAAGCCCCGTTAACCTCATTTCAAGGCTCTAAAATGAAGTTAAAGTATAGGAAACTCAAAACATGCTCAAAAATATCTCGGATGTCGGTTCGTTTGGTCGTACGGTTGCGTTGTTCGGTTAATTACGACGGAAGTCGTAACGAACGCAAAAACGATCCAAATTACGCGACGAATGGAATTTTATCATGCCAATCAATAAAATAAAATATTTTAATGATTACATAAAGTTTTGGATGTCCGGATGTATTCAGAACGTAAGATATGCGCGAAAATGCAAACTTATGCACTTTTGACGCTTTTAGTCCCTGAATGACCAAAAAGTTTATTTTAGCACACCGAACCCCTCAAAGCCTATTTCTAAGCTATGTAAAGGATATTTAGGGTATTTTTAACTTATGGTCATGTTTCGGAATGTTCGTTACAGTACAAATCGGCATACTTTCGCAGTTTGTCGAAATTAGTCCCTGTAAGCGAATAAACTTGATTTCGCCACACCAAACCCTCCAAAACTTATTTCTAAGTTATGTAAAGGTTATTTAATGTATGTTAAGCCTATGTCACTGTCCCAGAGTGTTTGTTGCATTAAACTGGTTATATTTACGCATCAATGCGCGTATAACCTTCCAGAAAGCGATTTAGAGCCCGAAATCGAACAAGAGTTGATATGTGCAAATGATACACATATTTATACAAATCCCAAGTATGAAACACAACATTTCATTGATTTGGTATTTTTTCGATGGCCGTGGAGGCACAGATGCCACATAAACAAAACAACGGAGTGGCTGAGATATTCGTTTAGCGATTCGTAGATGGTGCAGCAGGTGGATGGTGTCTAGTTGGTGGTTGATACACGGGTTTGTTTATCAAGGAAGAGTTTGATATAATAGTGAAATGACGACCATAGATGGCCTTGGATGTAGCCCGAGGTGAAGGTCAGGTTATCCGGGATAGGTCGAGTAGAAGAAGATTTTGGGCGTGATCGAGGTGCAGGTCGGGTGTTCGGGGAAAGTCGAAACAGTTCGAGAAGTGATTTGGAGTTGGGGTGAATAAAAGAGTTGTGAACAAACCGATGGGGTGATTGTTGGGTTTAATCGGTTCGTTTACGGGTCACAGTCCAGTTCGATCTTTCTATTTTGTTTGAGCTTGCAAGGAATAAGTTAAGGCTGCATGGTTATGATTCATGTGAGATGCAAATTCAGACAATTTGGAATTATTAGTTTTATATTTAGGATTATTTAATTAGGTGAGAATTGGTATTTAGTTTGACTGATTTTTGTGGAGATATTTACTGAGGAAATGCACGTTGGAAGAGAGGTTCATGCTATCTACCAGATGTTTAGGAATTTTAGTGGGTTTTATTGTTTTCTACTCGTACGTATGGGTCTTGTACGGCTATAAATAGCCCTTTTATTTAATGAATATAGGTAGCATTTCTTTTGCAAATATTGTGGTTTTCTTTCTTCTGCATATTTCACAAACAAATCGTGAGTGAGAGGTGTGTGCTAATGGGGCCCGAATAAAGCCAACAATCACCCCTTAATCAGTGTTTGTTCGTACCGCTAGCTCATGACACCCAATCACCATATCCTCTCGAACTATATCTGACTTCTACCAGACTCCCGACCTCAACCACGGTCACGCCCAAAACCTTCCAATAACTCGACCTATCCTGGACACCCCGGTCTTCACCTTGACCTCGACCACGTCCAAAGTCGTCTCTGATCGTGATTTCACTATTCTGTCAAACCCTTCCTTGATAAGCACCACTTGCATATCAACCACCAACTATACACCAGCCACCCGCTGCACCATCTTCGAGTCACTAAACGAATATCTCAGCCACTACGCTGTTTCATTTCTATTATGCTACACCCGTTGGTTTTTCTGCCATAAGAATTCGACGTCTCCTTGCGATTCTTCTCATAGGAAAGAAATAGTATCCGAAAAGTAAAAAACACGAGCCATTCTCATTCTTCGATCAACTACTCGGTTAACAAGCCCGCTGATTTGGCCTGAATCATGACTCGTCGCTGCTACCCTTTTGATCCCCTAGAACATCTGTGACAACTCGTATTTCAAACCCTTAGTCGTACTTTGATGTAACTTGTTTGAACGATATGTGATTACGTGAAACGTGGTTTTAAATGAAATATTATGTTTGTATTATGTGATTGTGTGTAATGTATGTATATATAATGTAATCGCACAATATCCTCTCGGCTCACACTCTTGTTCGATCAATTAAACCAAGGGCAACCCATGATGGGTTTGGCCCACCCTCTCACACGCATAACCCTCATGAGGAGGGTGTATACTCCTCATTGTTTGCAAAACACACAACACACCAAACCCTATTCTCTCTTTCTCTCCTCTCAAAGCCGACGTCAACATCCCCTCTTCCTCGAAGACTTTCTTGTTTTGTTCAACCTTCGTTCTACCTTCTAACCTGTTAGTGTTTCACGATTATTGTTTTGTTAGATGATATTATGGTTGCCATGATTTTATGTGATAGCTAGGATTGTTCGTATGAATGATGAATGATTCTTGATGTTGTGGTAATGTATGAACAAATGAACAAGTGATGTATAATTGAACCGAACCTACATGATGATTGTGAAACTTGTGTTGATTTGGAATTAGGGTTTAGGTGATGAAGCTCATATGAATCGGATTTGCATAATATTGATCTAGAACCGAATAGATGTTAATCGGCCATTATGTTTCTGTTTTCAGATTGTTTGCATGATGAATATTGCATCTTAATGATTAACCAAACTATTAGATAAAGATTAAGATGGGTTGTTAAGAGTAAATGATTGTTTAGGGTTCATATGAATTCAAGGATAAATGCTTGATGTAATCGATTAAGGCAAACTTGGAAACTGTTAGTACTGTTTTGATCGACTGGATAGGAAATAGGAAACTGTTAGAATTGATTGTAACCGATTTCAAGAATTATGGAATGATGTAACTAATCGCACAAGCCGGTCGCACAAGCCAGTCGCACAAGGCAGTCGGACAAGCTTGGTGCAACTGTTTAAACATGCTGTACAACTCTCTAAAGCATAAGCGCACAACATCTTGTGAATCGCACAAGGTTGTGCTGATCGCACAAGATGTTGGGCTGCAAATAGATTTAGTTATGATAGGCTGTTGCGCCGAACAGCCCAAAACCCGATCGCACAAGGTGTTTCGAATTGTACAAGTATATTGGATGGCACAAGTTAAGTGTTTGTTTGATTGTTTGGGCCGTATGAGTATTGGGTTGCATGTTTTGGGCCGGGTATGTTTCCAATCGCACAACCCGTTGTGAGTCGCACAAGATTGTGCTGGACGCATAACAGGTTGGGCCGGTTGTCATTGGGCTTTAATATTGGATCGCACAAGATGATTGGGCTCGCACAAGCTCAACGGCCCAATCATCTGAGTCGCACAAGTTGGACATTATGTGTGTACTTGACTGTTAACGTGTTCTACGTGCTTGCCATGATTATTACGTGTTCGTAACCTGTTAGTTTACGTGTAAACTTATGTGCACTACCTGAACCTATACCTGACTTGTATGGTAACCATGTTAGGACGTGGTTGACCACTAGCAGCTCGATTGACCTTTTGTTTCTCTGCCGAGCTAACCTAAGGTGAGTTCATACTTTCTACAAGGCATGGGATTCCTGGTGGTTTGGGAATGGGTTAAGGAACTAAAATGAAACCTGCATATTCTCCTTGGGTATAATATGTACCTCCATCCTCCATTGGAAGGATGACAACATTAAACCTGCGTATTCTCCTTGGGTAGATTAGGTACCTCCATTATCCATAGGAAGGGTGACAACATATAATTTACTAGACAAAACTCTATCATGAAGTCCCTCATTTTTATATCGACTTAATCGTCGGGCCAATGGCGAACGGGTCATTAGTTAAATAGCGCTATTAGGTTTGACAAGCCTCACACCGTGCTGCAGAGGATGGGAGTGGACTAATGGATCTGGGCACTTAGTCAATGATGATAGACATTGACGCAGGGCACATAAACATGTCTTCAGTCAGTATTCGATATGGTAACGGGTCTAGTGGTTAACATGGGGTAGCCCCCACTGGTTATGGTTTAGGAAACAAAGAACTGATTAACTCCTGGTTTTCGAAAGAACTTATGGTTTTTGGAACAACTTTAAAATGGACAACCAACTGTGAACTCGCTCAACTTTTTTGTTGATTCGTTGCTAGATGCCTTGCAGGTCGTTAGGTGCTTAGATGGAGCTTGCACGAGAAGGAGAGGTCGTTGTGGGACATGGACTGTTGAGTTCCATGTTAAACATTTGAACTTTTAAACTTATGTTTTGGTTTTAAACTTTATGCTTCCGCTGATAACTTGAACTTGGTTAATTTCTTTTGGACACCAATTATATTGTGATTGGTTTTATATTTACTTTAATACATTGTTCAATATGATTGGTGGCTTGATCCTGGTCATGTCACGCTCCCTGCGGTGATACTCCACTTATGAAATTTGGGGGTGTGACAACATCAACCCTCGAAACCGCCAACCTGTGATCACCTAGGTTTCTCCGATCACTGCTGATCTAAAATATTCCGATCATTGCACATCGATTACCTTCTATCGCTGCAGTCCTTTTCTTCCACTTTGATCACAACTAACAGCCACGAGACACACTGGTGTTCACCCGTCCCCCCGTCATCGAGAGTATACCATGCTGTCTTTGGATGTTCAATATCTTGAATGTGATCAAGAATCTCCTCCTCTATGGTTGTCTTTATAGCAAATATCGCCCTACTCACCTTAATCTGCCACTCCCTGACTGCTCCGTTTATGTTGTTGGTGGGTACCCGGGTCTCTGTTCCCTTTGTGACTTTCCAGAGATCCTGTCATTGAAGATAGGACTTGATGCAGGTCATCCATGTCTTGTAGTTTGTCTGATTGAACTTCTTGATTCCTCCACTCATCTGTAAATCAACCATACTTTCCTAATATGCCTTGTTCTTTCCAACCTTTGATCTGCGATTGGTTTGCTGCAATCGGTCTGCTGTTGCGATCAGTCTTCTTCTTTACTGCGGATTTGAGCGTTCGGTCTTATAGGCTCTAATACCACTTTGTTGCGATATCCAACCAACAAGAATGCTTTGATAAATAAAAGAGCTCGGAACACAAGAGAATGAACACAATGTTCGATACTTTTTATTGATAATAAACTGAATACATTAATATAGATCATACCCCCATTTATACTGCTAGTAATACGAATTAAACTAGGACTAGAACACCTTAATACTTATCTAAACAACTTAACATTTATCAGAACAATTATTGATATAACTATACTAATAATACGATTAGAACCCTTAGGTTTAATAGATCTCCTTCAACCACCCCTTGAGATCAACCGTGTCTCCCTGTCTAGTCAAACATTAATCGTAAATCAATGATTAAAAGTTTACTAATTTTTAGTGTACTAATTTGTGAGTTTGTATTAGAAAAAAGCCTACAACCGATTGAATAATGGTTTATATAGTCAAGTTATTATTGAATCCAGATATATAAAATATATTACAAAACCTATATTCTTTTGTCATCTGTAGTGGCCTCGGTCCTGTGCTTGAAAGAAGGGAATTGCTGGTGTAAATACTAGATACAAATCTACATCTTTCTCTTAGCGTTAAAAACAATCTTATGAATTGTGAGAAACATTTATGATGCAGGGTGTTAGGATAAAATATAGTAACCAGTTAGGTCGAGATGATATATAGTAACCAATATTACAAAAATAGTACATGAAAATAAACAAATTAAATGAAGTGTACAAACAAAGTTTATGCTACTAAAGTAACTCTAATATCACTCTCAATTAAAAAAAAATGGCGGCCCAAGGGACGAAGCATAGAGCGAAAATATTCAAAATGTGGTCGATGAAGACTCTTAGTGAAGATTGGTCGGAACTCGGAACAAACTTGGTGTATAGTTTGGAGTTATGGGATACCATGTTCGGAGTTAAGAAGAGGGCACTTAAATTATTGTTTTGGTTGAAAATTGCAAATATGATTTGTTTAACCAAAATGAGAAAGTGAGGTGTGGTGCTTAATTGAACGATTAGTTTTATGTTGAGGATCCTGAATAAATGATCAGGATCTTAAGTTATAAAAATGGTTTGTAAACGATTTTTGAAGGAATGTAAGATAACTGCAATGAACACAACATAATTAACACGGGGAAAAATCCTTGGATCTCTTGGAAAGATGATTTCTGGCACAAATAATTCCGGGAGCTGGAAACTACACAGCTCCACTAATATTAAACTTGTAAAAAAGTACAAAAGCGAGACTTTATAGATCAAACTAAGTGTTACAGCGAGTATGTTTGCGAGTATATGTGTAGAAGTGTTGGCAGTGAGTGAATTGTGTCCCTAAACTGATCGCATCAAGTCTATTTATAGTACAAATCAAGAAATAAATCCTAACTAAATTCCTGAGAATTCCGGGATCCTGAGATGACCAATTCGACGACCGTTGGGCCAAGGGGGTGTTTCATTTTGGGTTCAGTAGCGGGTTCGTAAGAGTCCGAGTGAGTAGCTTGTGTGGAACCTTTGGGCAAAAAGTAATACTAACCCAACACTTTATAATCCGGCTGGGTTGTTACAGTTGGATTATTGTATTAACTAAGACGACCTTCAAATGGTTAGTAATCGTTGCAGGGGTGGATCAAATATTAATGCTGGGTTTGGGCGACATGTGGTATCTGTGGTGGCTTGGAAAAGAAGACTATTAGGTTCCGCAAGATTTTGGTTATATGACTGTTGAAGGTGTCGGGCTTTTTTTGGGTTGTGACTACTTTAGTTAGCGGCTTTCTCAACTTGGTTAATGTGCACTTGGGTTGTGACTACATAATTTGGGTCAATGAAGAAGCATTTGGGTTAGCGGGTAGCCGTCCGTGTCTGTGTTGTAATCATTTAATATTTTATATTTATTTTTGGTGATTTTACCTTTTTAAAAGCTGTTGCAAACTATAAAGTGTAGCTAGATCTTGGATAGCATTTATAATGTTAATCAACTCTATAGCTAATTAAGATAAGAAGCGAGGAAATATGGTTTCTTTTGTGTATTGAAGATTTGTTCATATATAAATATTTGTTGAAAGTGGCTGTAAATGATAAACCAATATAACATTGGGTTTGTTCATATATAAAGATTTGTTCATATAAATATTTGTTGAAAGTGGTTGAAAGAGCTGCCACTGGGGTATTGTGCGATAGGAGGTTCCCAACAAAATTGAAAGGGAAATTTTATAGGGTTGCAATTAGGCCTGCTATGTTATATGGAACCGAATGTTGGGCCATTAAGGAAGTACAGGCACGCAAGATGGAGGTAGCAGAGATGAGAATGCTAAGATGGATGTGTGGCCACACAAGGTTAGACCGGATAAGAAATGTTGTTTTTAGGGAAAGGTTAGAAGTAGCTAGTATATCAGATAAGATAAAGGAGGGAAGATTGAGATGGTTTGGGCATGTGAAGAGGAGGCAGACGATAGAACCAGTTAGAGTGGTTGAAACCCTCGAGGTGGAGGGGAGGAGGAGTAGAGGCAGACCCAAAATTACTTGGGATGAGCGGATTAGACAGGATTTGCAAAAATTGCTACTCTCTGAGAACATGGTCCATGATAGGAGCTCGTGGAGACGTAGGATTAAGGTTAAGGATTTCTAGGAAAGGGTACAATTGTGTTTTTAGGTGTAGTGTATGGTCGTACATAAGTAACTATGTGTATAGGATGTTTTGTACAGTTGTGTTTCTAGGTGTAGTGTAGGGTCGTAGATATGTAACTATGTGTATAGACTGTTTTGTGTTGTCATATTTGTTCTGTTCTACCATGCACTATTTCGCAACTCATACTACATTGGTAGCTTCATACACATACACACACACACCTCATGCTCTATTTATTTCTTGCCTGGGTGTTTTGGAGCCGAGGGTCTCTCTGGAAGCAGCCTCTCTATCCCTAGGGGTAGAGGTAAGGTGTGTTTACATCCCACCCTCCCCAGACCCTACAAATAGCTTTGCTATTTGTGGGATTTTACTGGGTATGATTGATTGATTGATGTTTACATGATTGAATAAACAAGATTGCAAGATTGTCAAATAATACAAAGGGAATGGAACCTGTTCTTTTTTTGGTTATTTAATTTTAACATATGTATCAAAGATTGAAGAGGATAGCCGTCACAATTAATTTTGCAACTCGGTGTGTTTAAGTTGGTATGTTGTTTGTAATTAGCTTATACGGCGACACAGAGTGATTCCATCACCCACCGGAAGCTGACAAATCTCCACTCTCGGGTCCACAGCCAACGCTTTGTTAAGCTCTAACACGAAATCTCTGTAGTACCTAACATACTTTCTAAGTGGAGCATCTGGCGGTGCCACCAAAGATCCGTTCCAAAGGGTGTTATCGTACCCAATCACACCCCCAATTTTGACTAGATCGATCAACCTTTTATGATAGTTAAGATAGTTATCTTTATCCGCGTCCACAAAAATAAAGTCAAACGATCCATGGCATTTTTCCTGTAAATCAGAATCATAAATAAGAATCGATTTGTAATTGAAAAGTGAATACATTAATATAAATCATACCCCATTTATACTGCTAGTAGTTTGTCAGATTGAATTTCTTGATTCCCCCACTCATTTGTAAATCAACTATGCTTTCCTAATATGCCTTGTTCTTTCCAACCTTTGATCTGCGATTAGTTTGCTGCAATCGGTCTGCTGTTGCGATTGTTGGTTATCAAGCCTTTATAATTCACTCACAACTCAAGAACAGTTAACTTTCAGAAGATAAAATAACAAATCTCAAATATGTATATAAGAGATGTACGAACTTGCAGTAAAGAAAAGAAAAGAAAAGGTAATTGTTTATTCATTCCATAGCTGGCTATATATAGCCTTACAAGAACATGTGCAAATGCACGAAAAAAGGAATAAAAAAAAAAACTACTGAGGCTAGAGGGTATGGTGATGGTCCTCCAAGGGATGAAGATCCGCCACGTAGGCGTCACGTCATAGTCCTCCCAAGGTTGATCCATCCCACAAAAGTAGAGGGTATGGAGGATGGTCCTAGTCATAGTCCTCCCCACCACTTTTATGCTTTTTTTTGGGAAATTGGATTTAAATAATCCGAACTTTCACCTGTTGGCCAATAACACTCCGAACTTTCAGTTTGGCCAGCAGCACTCTCAACTTTCATCCTATTTTCCCAAAACACTCCCAAACTAACATATCACTAACCAAGTTAGTTTTTAAGTTTTATTTATTACACAAACAGTCCCTGTAGTTATAATTTACTAGTTTTAAGTTTTATTTATTACACAAACAGTCCCTGCAGTTATAAAAAAATCATAAAAATAAAAAAAAAATCTAAAAATTCAAAACAATTCAAAAAAATTCAAAAAAATCATAAAAATTCAAAAAAAATCAAAAAAATTCTAAAAAAATAAAAAAAAATTAAAAAAAATTAAAAAAATTCTAAAAAATATCAAAAAAATTCTAAAAAAATCATAAAAAACCGTTTCGACCCGTACCGTTTCGTCGCGAACTGTTTCGACGCGTACCGTTTCGACCCGGACCGTTTCGACCCGTACCGTTTCGACCCGGACCGTTTCGAACCGTACCGTTTCGACCCGGACCGTTTCGAACCGTACCGTTTCGACCCGGACCGTTTCGACGCGTACCGTTGAAACGGTACGGGTCGAAAACGGTACGGGTCGAAACGGTACGCGTCAAAACGGTTCACGTCGAAACGGTACGGGTCGAAAACGGTACGGGTCGAAACGGTCCGGGTCGAAACGGAACGGTTCGAAACGGTCCGGGTGGAAACGGTACGGGTCGAAACGGTCCGGTTCGAAACGGTACGCGTCGAAACAGTTCGCGTCGAAACGGTACGGGTCGAAACGGTTTTTTATGATTTTTTTAGAATTTTTTTGATATTTTTTAGAATTTTTATGATTTTTTATGATTTTTTTTTATTTTTTTAGATTTTTTTTTATTTTTTTAGAATTTTTTTGATTTTTTTTAATTTTTATGATTTTTTTGAATTTTTTTGAATTTTTTTGAATTTTTAGGTTTTTTTTTTATTTTTATGATTTTTTTTTTATAACTACAGGGACTGTTGGTGTAATAAATAAAACTTAAAACTAGTAAATTATAACTACAGGGACTGTTTGTGTAATAAATAAAACTTAAAAACTAACTTGGTTAGTGATATGTTAGTTTGGGAGTGTTTTGGGAAAATAGGATGAAAGTTGAGAGTGCTGCTGGCCAAACTGAAAGTTCGGAGTGTTATTGGCCAACAGGTGAAAGTTCAGATTATTTAAATCCAATTTCCCTTTTTTTTTTAATCTTCTATTTTTTTTAACATTTAACAAATAAACTAACAAAATATTTTTCATTAATATTAAAATCACATTACATAAACTAAAAAAAAACATAAACTTAATAAAAAAAAAACATACACTTAATAAAAAAAACTTAAAAGTGCACAGTATCTCCACCCACCCCCCTCTTCCCATTTTTGACCCATTTTCAATATTTCTAGGGTTTGTTCTTCACAAATCTCTCAAATTCTCTTCAATTTTTACAAATCTTGCAAAAAGATTTCTGGGTTTTGTTCCTTGTGGTGTTTAAGACCATAAAGATCAAGAATTTGCAACAATCAACAGGAAAAATATCACCTTTTTTACCAGGTTACTTCTTGTTCATCGCATGTGTTAGATCTTAAATTCTGAATTTGAATTTTCTTTTTTTTTTAAATGGTCATCTAGTCAAACGGTCCCCACTTGATAAAAAGATGGCCCACCACTTGGATCGTCCTGAACGTCTGTTCCTCGACGCTGAAGACGGGGACGGGATGAAGACGGGGGGGGGGGGGGATGGGATGACACCGGTGCCGAACCAAGACGGGGATGGGGACGTCCCCCATACCCTGCAGCTTAAGACCACTTCTACCTATAGACTCGGTACAACTATGACCCACGTTTTTAACCATAGTGCACTTCACTCTCAACGTACACTTCCATGTAAACCGGTCAAACCAACTACCAAGTCCACTAAATTAAACCATTAAATAAATCAAACATAAACCCACAAATACATGCCTTCAAACTCCAACCATGCAGCTCACGTGATGCTTGAAGTCATGCTTATTCATGCATCTAACTAAGTAAACTAAAACCAACATAAGATGCTAACCAACTAACCGAACCCGTGACCCGATAAATAAACGATTAATTCCAACAATCACCTCCTTAATCGTTTATTCATAGAATGACTCACAGTAATACCGGCTCCTCCTCGATCAGATCCGCCTCTTCATTTTTCAATTTCGGACACTCGTTGTTGTAGTGACCATATTCTCCACACTTGTAACATTTTACATGACTTTTATCCTGGAACCGCTCGTTACCATCTCGACCCCTCACGGACCCACGACCTCTTCCCCGGCCACGCCCAAAGTCATCTCGGTTTGAGCTTCCAACGCCACAATGCTTACACCCGTGCGGTTTCTCATGACTAGCCAACAACAAACCACCTTGAATGTCCTCCGTTTTCTCCTTGGCTTTCAAGCGCACCTCATACGCTTTCAACCTACCAACGGCTTCATCGAATAGCATTGTGTCCAAATCAAAACATTGTTCGATTGAAGCCACAAGTTGAAAGAATGGCTTCGGCATCGAATCAAGTAATCTTTTCACCAAATCAACTTCTTCAAGTTCATAACCTAGAGACCTTACCTTCGATGCTATGCCGTTCAGTTTCACCACGAAATCGTCAACCGCTTCACCCTCTTTCATGCGCATATTTTCAAGCTCCCTTCTTAATGTTGCAAGTCGAGCCGCTCTTACCCGATCTACACCCAAGTACCGGGTCTTTAGTCCGTCCCACACTTGTTTGGGATCGGTGTAGCTAGCCATTTGCAGCACCATCTCTTCGGGAATAGCTTGAAACAAAAAGGCTAAAGCTTGTTTTGCTTTCTTTTCATCCGGTTCAGCACCTAACGCCCTCGGTTCAACAGTCTCCCATACGCCATTTGCATCCATAATGGCCTTAACCTTGACCACCCACACGGGATAGTTTGTTGGGGTCAACACCGGAACTTGAAACGACATCGAACCAGCCTCTTTAACAGGTACTAGCACCATTTTTCTTGACTTTTGACAGCTTCAACTCTTTTTCCGATCAAACCCGTTCAAGAACTCTATTCACACGATCAAGAAAACCCGTTCTCACCATCTACTGTTATCACAGGTTGCATACCAGCTGCGCAAACCCACAACTAACAACCAAACAGCCGCATTCTTCCTCCTTTGATCACTACTAACAACCATGAGACACACCGGTGTTCACCCGTCACCCCGTCATCCTAACCGGTACTCTCCGCACAACAACGACTGACACGAACACCACAACATCTTCGTCTTCCGCTGTTAAACAACTCCGAAACAACACCTTCTTTTACGCCTGCCCTCCAACGACCGACACACCTGCCGTCGGCGGAGGCTTCCTCCGATCTTTTTGAGCCCTAGGCTCTGATACCAAATGTTGGTTCAAGCTTGGGGCCTGAACCAACAGCGATCTTCTTTACTGCGGATTTGAGCGTTCGGTCTTATAGGCTCTAACACCACTTTGTTGCAATATCGAACCAACAAGAATGCTTTGATAAATAAAAGAGCTCGGAACACAAGAGAATGAACACAATGTTCGACACTTTTTATTGATAATAAACTGAATACATTAATACAAATCATACCCCCATTTATACTGCTAGTAATACGAACTAAATTAGGACTAGGACACCTTAATACTTATCTAAACAACTTAACATTTATCTGAACAATTATTGATATAACTATACTAATAATACAATTAGAACCCTTAGGTTTAATAGATCTCCTTCAACCACCCCTTGAGATCAACCGTGCCTCCCTCTTTAGTCAAACTTTAATCGTAAATCAATGGTTAAAAGTTTTCTAATTTCTAGTGTACTAATTTGTGAGTTTGTATTAGAAAAAAAAGCCCACAACCGATTGAATAATGGTTTATATATAGTCAAGTTATTATTAAATCCAGATATATAAAATACATTAGAAAACCTATATTCTTTTGTCATCTGTAGTGGCCCGTGCTCCTGCACTTGAAAGAAGGGAACTGCTGGTGTAAATAATAGATACAAATCTCCATCTTTTTCTTAGCGTTAAAAACAATCTTATGAATTGTGAGAAACATTTATGATGCAGGGTGTTAGGGTAAAAATCACTACCCCAATTAGGTCAAGATGATATATAGTAACCAATATTACAAAAATAGTACATGAAAATAAACAAGTTAAATGAAGTGTACGAACAAAGTTTATGCTACTAAAGTAACTCTAATATCACTCTCAATTAAAAAAAATGGTGTGGTCGAGGAAGACATATAGTTCGGAACAAACTTGGCATATAGTTCGGAGTTATGGGATACCATGTTTGGAGTTAAGAGAGGGCACTTAAATTATTGTTTTGGTTAAAAATTGCAAATATGATTTGTTTAACCAAAATGGGAAAGTGAGGTGAGGTGATTAATAAAATGCTTAGTTTTATGTTGAGGATTCAGGATCTTAAGTTATAAAAATGGTCAGTAAACGATTTGTGAAGGAATGTAAGATAATTGCTATCAACACAACATAATTGACACCGGGAAAAATCATTGGATCTATTGGAAAGATGATTTCCGGCACAAATAATTCCGGGAGCTGGAAACTACACAGCTCCACTAATATTAAACTTGTAAAAAAGTACAAAAGCGAGACTTTATCGATCAAACTAAGTGTTACAGCGAGTATATGTGTAGAAGTGTTGGCAGTGAGTGCATTGTGTCAATAAACTGATCGCATCAAGTCTATTTATAGTACAAATCAAGAAATAAATCCTAGCTAAACTCCTAAGAATTCTGGGATCCTGAGAAGACCAATTCTACAACCGTTGGGCCAAGGGGGTGTTTCATTTTGGGTTCAGAAGCGGGTTCGTAAGAGTCCGAGTGAGTAGCTTGTGTGGAACCTTTGGGCAAAAAGTAATACTAACCCAACACTTTATAATTCGGCTGGCTTGTTACAGTTGGATTATTGTATTAACTAAGACGACCTTCAAATGGTTAGTAATCGTTGCTGGGGTGGATCTAATATTAATGCCGGGTTTGGGGGACATGTGATATCTGTGGTGGCTTGGAAAAGAAGACTATTAGGTTCCCCAGGATTTTGGTTATATGACTGTTGGAGGTGTCGGGATTTTTTTAGGTGTGACTACTTTAGTTAGATTAGAAATGGGGTACTGTGGGATTTAATGTGCACTTGGGTTGTGACTACATAAGTTGGGTCCAAGAAGCATTTGGGTTGGCGGGTAGCAGTCCGTGTCCTAATCATTTAATATTTTATATTTATTTGTGGTGACTTTACCTTTTTAAAAGCTGTTGCAAACTATAAAGTGTAGCTATACGAAATTTTTGAAGATCTTGGATAGCATTTATAATGTTAATCAACTCTATAGCTAATTAAGATAAGAAGCTAGGAATTATGATTTCTTTTGTGTATTGAAGATTTGTTCATATATAAATATTTGTTGAAAGTGGCTGTAAATGATAAACTAATATATAACATTGGGTTTACATGATTGAATAAACAAGATTGCAAGATTGTCAAATAATACAAACGAAATGGAACATGTTCTTTTTTTGGTTATTTAATTTAAATATGTATCAAAGATTGAAGAGAATAGTCGTCACAATTAATCTTGCAACTCCGTATGTTTAAATTGGTATGTTGTTTGTAATTAGCTTATACGGCGACATAGAGTGATTCCATCACCCACCGGAAGCTGACAAATCTCCACTCTCGGGTCCACAGCCAACGCTTTGTTAAGCTCTAACACGAAATCTCTGTAGTACCTAACATACTTTCTAAGTGGAGCATCTGGGGGTGCCACCAAAGATCCGTTCCAAAGGGTGTTATCGTACCCAATCACACCCCCAATTTTGACTAGATCGATCAACCTTTTATGATAGTTAAGATAGTTATCTTTATCCGCGTCCACAAAAATAAAGTCAAACGATCCATGGCATTTTTCCTGTAAATCAGAATCATAAATAAGAATCGATTTGTAATTGAAAAGTGATCAATGCAATGTGTCATAAATTGTTAGTACTTACATCTTCGACCATTTGGTCAAGAAGAGGAAGAGCAGGACCTTCTCTAAAGTCAATCTTGTGAGCTACACCGGCTTTCTCAATAATGGGAAGACCAATTTCATAATTCTCACGGTTTATATCCAAAGCCAAAATCTTACCATCTTCTGGAAGAGCAAGGGCCGTAGAAAGAAGGGAATAACCGGTATACACACCAATCTCCATCGTGTTTTTAGCATTTATAAGTTTAAGAAGCAAGTTCAAAAACTGTCCTTCATCAGCAGATGTAGTCATAAGATTCCTGCATTACAATTTTTAAGTAACAAGTGTTATAAAACAAAATGGCTGCATAATGTGTTAGGAAATCGAAAAGCGCTTACCAAGGGTGTTTAGCGGTGACCTCACGTAGCTCTTTCATGGGTTGTGGTTCTCTGGGGTACACGCTGGTTTCAAGAATGTATTGGTAAAGTGCATCACTTTGAAGGAGGCTTTTGTGGCCAACTTCTTGGTGTTTGGCAGGTTGAGTTTCTCCAGTAGCAGCTGCCATTGTTGTGTTGAATTTGTTTTGGTATGTGTGTGTGTGTGTAGAAGTGAACCTGAAATGAAAGGAGAAGTGCATCGGATTATATAGGTCAGAGCAAGAAGTATCCGGGAAGGTGGTCCGGTTAGTGAGACTACTTGAGCTTTCATTGCTGATGTTGACTTGGCCAACCATTGTGGAAGACTGTATCATATGTAGTTGGTTGCCTAGTGGATTTATTTTTGATTTCTACATCGTTTCTGGTTAATGATTAGTTAGATTTATGGTAATACCTTCACGTTTGTTATTTGAAATCTTTATTAATATTGATTTTGTGATTATTTTAATTTATTTAGAGATAGTATAATAATAAAATAACAATATAATCATTGTTTAATCGAAGAAGTTGAACTTTTCAAAGAACCAAAACTCACCAACCAACAAATCTCTACAGTAATTAAGTTAGTTGAACATAAAAAAAATGGATTTTTGATTTTGTGTTGGTTCGTGGTTTCAAAACTAAAAATACCAAATTATTAGTTGTATCTGGTCTTATAACGAATATTTGAAATTATAGTATTGTTATTTGTAAAACTATGGAACAATTTTTCTTTAATATTTTATTTAGATTAATTTCATATTGTGTCTGGAATAAAATTACTCAACGGGAATAGTCGTGTATCAAGAATTAACATTTTGCCTATCTTTCTAATAATTAATTCTATGGAAAAATTTAGTGATTTTTAATTAACTTTCAACATAAATTATACATTTGTGATATGTATACATAATGCCATTTCTGAGTAAGTTAATGTCTATTTTGCTTTAGAATGATTCAAACTGTCTATAATTTTACATTTTTTGAAGTTGCTGCAAAGTATAAAGTGTAGTTATATGGGATTTTTGAAGATCATGGATAGCAGTTATAATGTTACCAAACTCTATAGCAGTTATAACCTAGTTATTTCTGAGTAAGTTAATGTATTTTTTCTTTTGTGTATTGAAGTTGTATTCATATTGAAAGAGATCGATGTATAGAATAATTGTCCATCTTTCCTTCTCATTCCTCATTAGTATAAATACAATATGATTGACTCCTATACAAGGCAATGATACAACAGAAATATCGAAATATATCTATCCTATCTAATAAATGAGGATTTTGGGTTGCCACATGACACCCTTAACACACTAGGATTTTGGAGGGAAGTTTTTCTACAATTTACTAATTTAGAGATTTATTAAAAAGATAATTATAACTACCTAATTTAGTAAAAAAAATATTCCGAAATTTCTGTTCAGTTTTATATCCCTAAATTAACCTTCATATTTTACTCCTGTGGAAATGGACAATTAGTTTAATCCATGTTGACCATTCCCAAAAATCGAAATCATTTTTTAAATTTCCATGATACGGTTTTTTCATCATAGTCGGTTGTTCAGTACTTTTGATGGGGTTCACAAAGTTGTAGTTTTAGTATTCAAAATCATCATATTCATATAAAAAGTTATGTTGTAAATAATGTGCAAGATAAATTTGAGTATACCAAGATATATAAAAAATCAAGGTTTATTCAAATGTTAATCCTATGAAAAATGCAAGCCAATTAAAAAAGAAGACAAAATACCACTAAGTTTAAAACTTTTCACATTTAAAGCCGTAGAATGAGAATAACCTTTTATTTGTTTTGCTTTTATCTATTCTCTATATAGGTTTTTATTATATCGGTACATCATTCGTAAACAGATTTAGGTATTGATGTTAGGATTTAGGATCACTTTATCTGTGATGGACACCACACCTACAATGAAGTAGATGACGAATGTAAAAAAAAAAGTTTGAAATATTAACTTTTCTTTCCCGTGCCTCTTAAGGGGATCTCATGTTTAAACATGGGTAAGAAGAAATAATTTAGAATTATTGGTGTAAAAAGGTAACATTTGCCACTAAAATAAATAAGATTTTGTTTGAATTATGTTTAAGTTTGACTTTCTAACTATACATTCAACTTCATTAAAGAATATTGTGTGATTATTATGTATCTTTATGCATGTTTGTTTGTATATATTTTTTGTATGTTTCCAAGGAGGGTAAATAGATTGGTGTTCAGATGCAAGGATTTGAAATATCCTCAAGAATGGTTAGGATATGGTTGGAAGAAAATGGATGTCCGACCCGATATTCTTGCTCAAATTTTATGTGCAATTGAAACGAGCTCAAAATCTACTCAATCCAATGATAACGTGTTCTTTATACAACTCGTTTAATACATGGTTTGAGAATTGTTATTGTAATTTTTGTTTTTGTTTTTTTGTTACTTAAAGTAATATGTAATTTCTTTTATATATTGTTTATTTATATACTTTTGACTTATATATTTTTCATTTTTCAACCCGTGTACTACATGTCTGAACTCGAAACCGAAAAATAATTAAATGAGAGAATTAAATTGCATTAAACGTCTTCAATGCGCTTTAATTCCCCATTTAATTCTCAGTCAAAACCGTTTGACTCATCAGTTTCAATGCTGAAATGTAACTGCACTGTCATAACTGGAAGCTACTGCGCGCGCAAGGAAGACTGGTGCGCGCGCGCAAGTCTGCACGCTCATGCGCGCGAGCGCCATTTTGGCTCACTTCCATGCACGTGTGCGCCACCTTGGCTCAATCCCATGCGTGCGTGCGCCACGTCGCATGTGAGCCTCTACGAGCACGCCACACAGTCGCGCCGTTTTGGCTCACTTTGGTGCGCCGCGCACGTCACTTCAGTGCCCATGCTCCATGCGCGAGTGCGCACCACTATGCCATGTTTACTCACGCGCGTGCGCGCATAACTGCCACGTCATGCGCCACTGCGCGCGGACCCACCAGGGTCATGCGCCTGCATGCCACATCACCAACCACCTGGTACTTGCAGTCCTTGCTCCACCACGCGCACGCGGTCAAAAATACAAAGGTGGCTCTCAAGCGGCTCGCGGCGATGCGAGCGTGCAAAGTGCGCCATCAAAGCGCCACATTGCTCCGCACCCTTCGCGAGTACACTTAGTGAGTGCTTCCATGAAACAATAAGGATGGAGAGTTCCCACTTAAATACCCGTTTAAGTTTCATCTCTCCTCCTATGTGGGACAAGGTGCCACTTTCCCACTTTTTTCAGCATTCAAGTGTCAAACACCAAACTTTGAGCATCGATATCTCATTCATCTTAGCTCCGTTTTAGACGTGGTTTAGTTCATTGCGAAGCTCTTCCAACATAGAATACAAACCCACAAATAAATATATAAAACCCGCTCATTTTATTATATTTATTTCTAGTCCAAAATAGGAAAAAATCATTTTCCTATATTTGTGAAAAATGCTATTTTCACAAATTTCCAACAATCCTCCACATGAATAGAAGTCGATCTATCAAGTTTCAACGATACACGTTCAACAGTTGAGTATTGCAAGATAGGTAGGTGTAACCTTTGAACCTTCTTTTGTGAAGCATACTTAGCCTCCTAGGGTCTTGTAGACGCGGTGTCTTTGAACAATCCCCCATTTATGTAGGCGACAATATACATTCACACAATACTCTCCCTTGTCGAGTCAAGTCCTCATGGTTGTGTCCGTTTATGGTCATGGAACACTTTCCTGGTTCTGCGAGAGCTCTAGGATTTGCGCCTCCCCACAAATCCATTCGAAGCGACCCCACTTCTCTCTAACATAGGTGATTCCTCTGAATCATTAAAAGCATCATGGTTAATTTGGATTTCCTCAAAATCCTTAACCTCAACATGCTTAACCTTTCCTTCATGTCACTGATTGGAATGGACTAGGAAGTATACAACTCCCTTTGGGTTTATGATTAAGTTTGCCTATTGAAGCTAGATCTTGGGATCTCCAGTCAACTAGGTTAGGTTTCCCTCATATTCCCTTCTTTCTATGGGCTTTAGTCCCATTCCTCTTGACGACTTATACACCTTATCTTTGCTTAAGCCTTTCGTTAACGGGTCTGCAATGTTCTCCTTTGACCTAACATAGTCAACTGAGGTAACACCCGTTGAGATAAGTTGTCGTACCGTGTTGTGTCTACGTCGAATGTGCCTTGATCCGCCATTGTACATCGCGCTTTGTGCTCTAACAAGCGCTGATTGATTGTTACAATGTATGCAAATCGCCGTCAACGACTTTGGCCATCTTGGAATATCTTCCACAAATTAACGTAGCCACTCTGCCTCTTCCCCGCTTTTATCTAAAGCGACGAATCCGGATTCCATCGTGGATCTAGATATAACCGTTTCCTTGGAAGACTTCCAAGCTATAGTTGCTCCCGCAAGTGTAAACACATATCCACTTATCGATCTATGATCTTTTATATCCGATATCCAGTTCGCATCAGTGTATCCTTCGACCACTGCTGGATCACGCGTATAATGCAATCCATAGTCTCTTGTGTATCTTATGTACCTAAGCACCCTCGTGATAGCTTTCCAATGTTCCACACACGGATTACTGGTGTATCTACTTAGCCTGCTCACAGGATACGCTAAGTCGGGTCTAGTACATGTCATTAGATACATGAGACTACCAATGATCCTTGAGTACTCTAACTGAGCAACACACTCGCCTCTATTCTTCCTTAGGCGTTGGGTATTATCAATTGGAGTTCGAGCCATACTCGTATCGTCCGAATTGAATTTCCCAAGGATCTTATCCACGTAGTGAGTTTGACTTAACATAAGACCATTTTGGGTTCTAGTGATTTTTACTCCAAGAATCACATCCGCGAGACCCATGTCTTTCATATCAAACCTCGCTTTCAACATGTCTTTCGTCGAGTTGATCATGTTATCATCACCCCCAATGATAAGCATATCATCTACATAAAGACACAAGATTACATAACCTCTTGGTGTGTCTTTAAAATAAACACACTTATCGCACTCATTTATTTTGAAACCATTGTCAATCATGACATGATCAAACTTTTGGTGCCATTGTTTTGGAGCTTGCTTCAAGCCATACAAAGACTTGACCAATTTACATACTTTGCCCTCGTTTCCTGGGGCAGAAAAACCCTCAGGTTGTTCCATGTAAATTTCTTCTTCTAAATCGCCATTTAGAAATGCTGTCTTTACATCTATTTGGTGAACTTCCAAATTTCTTAGAGCCGCAATTGCAAGAACCAATCGTATAGAGGTTATTCGCGTTACAGGCAAGTAAGTATCAAAGTAGTCTAGACCCTCCTTTTGTCTAAATCCTTTGATCACTAACCTTGCCTTGCATTTATCAATACTTCCATCAGCTTTCATCTTCCTTTTAAATATCCAACGATATCCAACTGGTTTACAACCAGGTGGAAGATCTACTAACTCCCAATGATTTTGCAATATCGAATCAATTTCATTCTTAATTGCTTCTTGCCATTGAGGTCCTTCTGCGGAGGTAACCGCTTCGCGGTAGGTATTGGGCTCACCGTCAACCATATAGCTCATGAAGTCTGGGCCAAAGGATTTTTCAACCCTTTGTCGTTTACTTCGTCTAAGCTCACCCTCCTCGACCTCGGGTCGTTCATGTCTTTCATCTATCCTCGTAGATGAAGTTGGACCTGCTTCATCTAACCATGTAGATGAACTTGGACCTGCTTCATCAGCCGCTGTTGATGAAGTCGCATGTGTCTGTCCTAACATAGGAAACACATTCTCAAAATATGAGACGATGTTAGAATTTGCCTCTATGATAGTGTGTTTGTGTACATCGGGATTCTCGGACTCATGTACAAGAAAACGATGTGCACTACTTTGATGTGCATATCCTATGAAAATGCAATCAATCGTTTTGGGTCCTATCCTAAGAGCCTTAGGAGGTGGTACAATCACCTTAGCTAGGCACCCCCACACTTTCAAGTATTTATACGAAGGCTTCCTTTTTATCCATAACTAATATGGAGTTTCGTCCCTATTTTTCAAAGGTATCTTGTTCAAAAGATAGTTTGCTGAGAGAATGGCGTCCCCCCACATTTCTCGGTTCACTCCCGAGCTTATCAACATGGCGTACATCATCTCTTTCTATGTGCGGTTCTTTCGTTCCACCACGCCATTTGATTGTGGAGAATATGGAGGTGTACACTCGTATACAATGCCACTTTTTGCGCATAAATCCGCAAAAGGTGCAACATATGCACCTCCTCGATCGCTTCTCACAGCTTTTATCTTATTTTTAAGTTGATTGTCAACTTCATTTTTGTACAAGATAAACTTCTCTATGGCTTCGTCTTTACTTTTAAGTAAATACACATAGCAATATTTAGTACAATCATCAATAAACGTGATGAAGTACTTGTTTCCTCCACGTGAGGGAACCGCTTTTAAATCACATACATCGGTATGAATTAAATCAAGGGGTTCGGTTATTCTTTCAACCGATTTAAACGATGATCTCGTAAGTTTGGATTCGACACAAGTCTCGCATTTGTAATTGGACTCAATATGGAATGTTGGTATCAAATTTAATTTAATTAAACGTCGTAAAGAATTAAAATTTACATGTCCTAGTCTACCATGCCAAACATTAGAAGACTCAATCATGTAAGTTGAAGAAGAAGTTTCATTCATATTCTTGTTGTTTTTCACAACCATTACAGACATTTTAAACATTCCATTTAGGGCATAGCCCTTTCCAACAAACATTCAATGTCTAGAAAGTACAAAATTGTCCGATTCAAACACTAGACGAAATCCAAACTTATTGAGCATCCATCCCGACACGAGATTCTTCCGTATCTCTCTGGAACATAAAGCACATTAGTCAAAGTAAGCTCCTTGCCAGACGTCATCTTCAGGATGACAGTGCCTTCCCCCTTGATGCTTGCGGTAGCTTTATTTCCCATATAAAGCTTTTCTTCACCCGACGCTTCCTTGAATGTAGAGACAAGAGCCTTATCTCCACAAACATGGCGGGTTGCACCCGTGTCAATGAACCATCCTTTTGGGTTTTCACCCATCGCGTTGACTTCTTCAATCAGAGCCGCTTCTTCGGTTATCATTGCGATTAGAGGCATACCATCCTCATTAACCATGTGCGCACGCTCACGCTTAGGTTTCTTGCATTGTTTAACACGGTGCCCCATCTCGTTACAATTGTAACAAGTACCTTGGAAAGGCGCAAGCTTCTTTTTCATAGCCCCCTTTTTCGGTCCAAGGTTGTTAACCTTTGCTTTCCCTTTGTTGTCCTTTTTACCCCGTTTGCCCTTATTGCCTTTTGAGGACTCCCCAACTTCCACCATGTTTGCCTTAGCCGAAGCTTGCAAAATGGTGCCTTTTTGGGCCACCCTGTTGTCCTCTTCTATACGAAGACGGACGACAAGTTCCTCAATCGTCATTTCCTTTCGCTTGTGCTTAAGATAATTCTTAAAATCCACCCAAGCAGGAGGTAATTTTTCGATCATGGCTGCCACTTGAAATGTCTCGCTAAGTACCATTCCCTCAGCATGGATGTTGTTAGGGGTCATTTTCTTAACATATGTATCCTGACCAATATCCTGCCTTTGTTTGTTTATTTGTGACCAGGATGCTGGAAGAGGATATTGCTGACATCTTGGGCGATATCCTGAGGCTTATTGAATTAACCACGTGCAGGTTAAGGGCAGAGGCTTGCTAACAGTCAAGAGGACTTCTTCTCCTCAAGACTCGGACGAATTTGTTGAGAAAGAGACGTTGAGCCCGAAAGACCAGCTCTACAACGTTCCAAGAAGGAATATTCGGTGGATCCCGCAAGTTTAGGGTAGTTAGTTATTTTATCTTTACTATAAATAGATGAGGTCGGATCAGCTTAGAACACATCGTTTCACACTTACACTCTCGAACACAATCACACTCTAGCTAATTGCAAACACCACACTTGTATTTCATTTTCGTTGTAACACTTAGTCGATCCGTACCACATCCTGCACTGTATCCTGATTTTTGAAGCAATTGAAGAACAAGGCAGCTGCGATTGTCAGCTCCCGAGGTTTTATGCCGGCGATCTAGATTGATCAAGGGCTTTCCTCGTACATCTCGTGTCATTTACTTTACTTTTTGCTCATTATTTGCTCATTGTTTGATCATCGATACAGCTCACTATCCCGAGCCGTATCCTGAAACTGTTTTTGCAAGTAATTTAATCAACACATTTTTGACACTTACTTCTAGCACACTACCTCACTTAACTAATTTGATCACTTAATTACTTCGGTAATTTTTGACCAAAACAATTTGGCGCCCACCGTGGGGCAAGTGGTGCTCTCTTTACTAAAATTTTTTGTTAAATCGCTAATCGGTTTTTTATTTTCAAAACTTTTTGCTACATTGTCCACAATGGCCTCACGATCAAACATGAGTTCCTCTACTGTATCTGCTATGACTTCTGCTACTGCCGGTTCGGTGCTTCCACCACCTCCTCCAAGGATGCCAGCCTCGACACAATCTCAAGATGTTATCCCGACTCGGAGTGTCCAGGGATCTGCTCCCGTTTTAGCTTCTAATGATGAAATTTTAACCTTATTTGGAAGTGTGCAGGAACAAATGAGGCAACAACAAGAAACAAACCAAATGCTTTTGAGGGAGATACAACTCCTGAAGACTGGCTCGAGCAGATCTGCAGAGGACAATGTCACTCCGTTACACCCCAGAGCGTTGAACTTTAGCTCGGCTGTGTATACCGAGGATAATAGGGGGAATATCGTGCCTAGTCTTCCTCAGAATCATACTCCTGAAATACCCTCCTTGGTTCGGATGTCAACCATAAGGAGCTCAGGATATGCTTCAGGATATGGGCAGAATCCTCCAACTGGTAACATGTCTAATAATAATAATACTCATGCTACTAACAGTGGTGGATCTTTGCAGGATACAGGTGTAACATCAGCACTTACCAGGGAACTTCAGAAGTTGAAAGACATGATATCTAGTGTACCTGGGGTGGTCCAGCCGATCCCGGAAGTATCTCAAGATAGTCACAAGATATCTCGTTTTGCATACCCTATATGTGACGCTGAGATCCCAAAGAGATTCCAAACTCCCAACATGAAGCTTTATGATGGGACTACGGATCCTGAGGAGCATATTGCCCAGTATAGGGAAAGAATGGAGATTAACTCTATCCCTCCGGAGCTCAAGGAAGCGTGCTTGTGCAAGGGATTTGGTTCTACTCTAACAGGATCAGCCTTAAAATGGCTGTTAAACGTTCCTCCTCACTCAATTACTTCATTTCCTCATTTGGTTAATTTATTTAACAGTCAATTTTCTTGTAGTCGGAGTTTTGAGAAACTAACCAGTGATCTTTACAGGATAACCCAAGGGCCTCAGGAATCCTTGAGGGATTATGTGAACAAATTTAGTCGAGAATCCTTGGATATCCCACATCTTGATGTTGCAACAGCTGTGCAAGCTTTTAAGATGGGATTACAAAAGGATTCTCAGTTTTATCAGGATCTTGTAATGAATCCCTGCAGGAATCTCGATGAAGCTCGTAACAGGGCCTTGAGATATATCCGTCTGGAAGATGACAAGAAGATGCAAGAAAGGATGAACTCATCCAACACTTATGAATCGACTAATAGGAAGTCGGAATCCTCATTTAAGTCATATCGGCCTAAGCCATATGGTAGAAATGAAAACAAGAGAGTGAATGCTGTCGAAGATGAGGATCCTGAAGAGTATCCTGAATTGTCTGAATATTGCTTTTCTGTTAATATTCCTGAATTGATGTATGCTATGCAGGGTCTAGGAGACAAGGCTAGATGGCCTCGAAAGAATCAACAAAAGGCTGACTGGAAAGATAAGTCAAAGTGGTGTGCTTTCCACGAAGATTTCGGACATATGACTGAGGATTGCATTGCTTTAAGGAAAGAAATAAGCTACCTTCTGAGCAAGGGATATCTGAAAGATCTCTTAGGAAAAAAGAAGAATAAGGGTCAGGATACTGAGAAGGATCCTGAACGAGCAGCATCACCTCCCGCGGATGCCAAGATAATCAACTTCATTTCGGGGGGATCCGACATTTGTGGAACTTCGTATTCGGCAGCAAAGAGACATGCAAAGGAAGCCAAAGCCGAAAGGGGAGACAAACCTGTCAGGATGACTACACTCACAACTGACAAAGTGATCACATTTGATGCTGATGACAGGGATACTGTCCAGGATCCTCACCATGATGCTCTGGTAATAACGTTATATGTGGCTAACCATTTTGTACGCAGGATATTGGTTGATAATGGCAGCTCCGTCAACATAATCCAGCTAGAGACACTTAAAAGAATGAATGTATCTCCAATGGATATAACTTCGAAGTCCACCGTGCTTGTTGGGTTCAGCGGAGAGGCCAGAAACACAGTGGGAGAGATAAAGTTGCCGGTATACGTTGAAGGAGTCAACTCGATACAACGTTTCTGTGTGATGGACTCTCTATCCTGCTATAACATTATCCTGGGAAGACCATGGATTCACGATATGAAGGCCGTGCCATCAACATATCACCAATGCATCAAGATACCTACCCCTTGGGGAGTTGTTAAAGTTGATAGCGATCAGCAGGAGGCGAAAGAATGCTACTCATCCTCGATGAAATCCTCAGCCAAAACTAGTGCAGCATAGCAATTAAAGACGCAGGCCCAGGATATCGTGGAGGATCCGGAGCAGGATGTGAAGAAAGTTATCCTGGACCAGGATAACCCCGATATTTCGGTGCTCGTAGGGACCAATATCCCTCAGGATATTGAGGAACAATTAATTAACTTTTTGAAATGCAGGATGTCTACATTTGCATGGAAGCATGAGGATATGACAGGCATATCCAAAGATATTATCACTCACAAGCTTGGAATTGATAAATCATTCAAGCCTGTGCAACAAAAAAGAAGGAAGTTTGCTCCTAAGCGGAACACGATTATCCAGGAGGAAGTTGAAAGATTATTAAAGTCAAGAATGATCAGAGAGGTTAAGTTCCCAAGGTGGCTAGCAAACGTGGTTGTAGTACAGAAGAAGAATGGGAAATGGAGAGTTTGTGTAGACTACACAGACTTGAACAAAGCTTGTCCTAAAGACCCATTTCCTCTTCCCCATATTGATGCAATGGTAGATGCCACTGCCGGGCATGAAATGCTGACCTTCATGGACGCATCCTCAGGATTTCAACAGATCCAAATGGAGCCTTCTGACCAGGAGGATACCGCCTTCATGACGCCAACAGGTATTTACTGTTATACAGCTATGCCTTTTGGTTTGAAAAATGCAGGTGCAACATACCAAAGATTGGTAAACATGATGTTTAAAGACAAACTGGGGGACACCATGGAGGTGTACATTGACGATATGGTGGTAAAATCAAAGAAAGCTCAGGATCACCTCCAGGATATTAAAGGAGCATTTGATATCCTGGATCAATACAACATGAAGCTGAATCCTGCTAAATGCCATTTCGGAGTAGGGGCAGGAAAGTTTCTTGGGTATATGGTGACGAAAAGGGGGATAGAGGCAAGCCCGGAGCAGATCAAAGCTATCCTGGATATAAAATCACCCTCGAATATGAAGGATGTACAAAGATTAACAGGCCGAGTAGCAGCTCTAAACAGATTTATCTCAAGATCCTCAGAGAAATGCAAAGACTTCTATGATATCCTAAAGAAGAACAAAAGATTCGAATGGGGGGAAAAGCATGAAGCAGCTCTACAGGATTTGAAACGGTATCTCTCAACCGCACCTCTATTGATGAAGCCGGAAAACGGTGAACCACTATCCCTGTACCTTGCTGTATCAGGGAATGCTGTAAGTGCCGTTCTTATAAAAGACCATGAAGGTCAGCAGTATCCTGTTTATTATGTTAGTAAAAGTTTGTTAGATGCTGAAACTAGGTATTCTCATTTAGAAAAATTGATACTAGCATTAATTATGGCATCAACGAAACTTAGGCATTATTTCGAGACACATAGGATACATGTTAAAACAAACTATCCTATTAAAAATGTGCTTAGGAAACCAGAGATGTCAGGCAGGATGGCCAAGTGAACAGTAAAGTTAAGTGCTTATGATTTAGTATATGAACCTAGGAATGCCATAAAGTCTCAGGCTTTAGCTGACTTTGTGGCTGACTTTAGTAGTGACATTCAGGATGAGGTAGATCTAGAAGTTCAACAGCTAGGAGAATCCTCAGGATCCTGGACATTATATACTGATGGTGCATCTAATGTAAGAGGAGTAGGATTAGGAATACTACTAAAATCGCCACAGGGGGACATACTACCCCAGGCTATTAGGTGTGAATTTCCTGCTACTAATAATGAAGCAGAGTATGAGGCTTTAATTGCAGGATTAGAGTTGGCTAAGAGCATGAGTATCAAAAATTTGCAAGTGTATGTTAACTCTTTGTTAATTACTAACCATTTTAATGGATCCTATGCAGTTAAGGGTGAGAAATTAATCGAATATCTCGATATTCTCAAAAAATTAGCAGGATATTTCGATGTTTTTATACTTGAACAGGTACCAAGGGAAGATAATGCTGAAGCGGATGCCCTAGCAAATTTGGGATCATCGATCAGGATACCTGAAGGGACGCAAATACCAATATTACATGTCTTATATCCTGCAACGAATCCTCAGGATAAAGAAGTAACTAGTATACAGAATCCTGGAGCAGAATATCCTGAGGAGGATCCTAAATCCTGGACGGCTCCAATCATGAGATATCTCAAAGAAGGACACATCCCTGGAAATGAAAATCCTAAGGCATTTAGGATGAAGGTATCACGGTTCACTATTATAAATAATATTTTATACAAGAAATCTCTTGCAGGACCGTATTTGAGATGCTTGGAGGATCTTGAAGCCAAAGAAGTCCTTCAGGATATACATGAAGGGGATTGTGGTAACCATGCTGGGGGCAGATTGTTATTCTCAAAAATATTAAGAACATGATATTATTGGCCAACAATGAGAAAAGATGCCGCAGAATATGCTCGAAAATGTGACTCATGTCAAAGACATAGTAACATACTGCATCAACCGGCCGAACCATTATATCCTATTGTTTCCCCTTGGCCATTTATGAAGTGGGGGATGGATATAGTGGGAAAGCTACCAAAAGCTCCGGGAGGAAAAGTCTTTATGCTAGCATTGACGGATTATTTCTCTAAGTGGGTTGAAGCTGAAGCATTTGTTCAAGTTAGAGACCAAGAAGTAGTATCCTTCATAAAGAGGAATATCCTGACCAGATTTGGAGTACCAGCTGAGATAATCTGTGACAATGGTTCTCAGTTCATAAGTAAGAGGACTACAGACTTTTGCAAGAGTTGGGGAATCAAAATGATCACATCTACTCCGGTACATCCTCAAGCAAATGGACAAGTAGAATCCTCTAACAAGATAATTGTCAACAACTTAAAGAAAAGGCTTGGAGCCAAAAAAGGAAGATGGGCAGAAGAATTACCCTTTGTTTTATGGGCTGACAGGACAACGATAAAGAATGCAACAGGTCAAACCCCATTTTCGTTGGTGTTTGGAGCAGAAGCAGTGATTCCAACGGAGATGACAATACCTACTGCAAGATCTATCTTAAGTGATCCTAAGAAGAATCCTGAAGCCTTGAGTCAGGATTTAGACACTATAGATGAAAAGAGAGATGCGGCAAGGCTAAGGATGGCAGCATATCAACAGAGAATATCCAGGGCATATAACAAGAATATTAGAACCAGAAGATTCAAGGTTGGAGATTGGGTATTAAGAAAGGCTTTCCAAAATACTACTAATCCTGCCGATGGCAAATTAGCTCCAAAATGGGAAGGACCATATGAAGTTGAATCAGAAGCATGGAAAGGAGCATATAGACTCAAGAATATGGAGGGAGATATGCTACCGAGATCTTGGAATGCTATACACCTTAAGCTCTATTTCAAGTGAGTCTAGAATTTAATTTCTAACTCAAGATGGTATGAATTCTTACTTCTTTTAAATATGTTTGGTGTAATTTGTTCTTTATAACCTGATACTGACTTAAGCATCGGAGGGGTGTTAGCCAAGCTAACACCCACCTTAGTTTACATTTGTTTTGCAAGATATGTTTCAGGATATAGCTCCAGAATATGCACTCGGGATAACTCAGAAGATTAGAGGATTGGCCCCCTCTCTCACGTTTAAGGGATACTGATCCCTTCACAGGTTTAAAGGTATTCACCTTTCTTCCGAATTGGGTTTAAACACCCCGCCTGGAGCGCAAGTTATTCAGGGATAGTTCAAGGTGGCGGGACCAGTCCATGTAAAAGTGGCTGACAATTTCGTTACCATTGGCTATATCCTGAATCCTAACGGTATATGAGGATTGATCACCCTCTCTCACGAAAGGGTATTTTCATACTCTCTAAGGTTTAAAGGTTTTCACCTTTTTAAGTCTTGGAGTTTATACACTCCCGCCTGTAGCGCATGAAAAATTGGGATTTTCCCCAGGAAACAAAGGATTTATCTCCAGTACATCCTTGGGTTATACCCTCGGGACGAGAAAAATTGCTTATGCTATGGAAACTGACATTAAATAGATTTCTAAGATACTTGAAGACATTGTACACAGGGGACATCCCTGCCAAGATGGTGGTGTAAGGCTAAAAGAATGAAGTTTGCGACCTTGTACTGGGGACATCTTCATTGGAAGAGTTGCAAAGGGATTGAAGTTCGGTAATAGGTTTATATCCTATGTCTGGTATGATCTTTCCTTTGTAAGCCTCATTTAAATTTTTAGTAACATCATGTTAAGTATCTTGACATATATCCTCAAAGTCCTTTTAAGGATATTTGATTAGGATGTTTGAAACTGGTGTTGGCTTGGAACTTTGATCATCATCAAAACTTGGTTTTGAGGAGATAAACTATTTCTTACTTTCTAAAGAAATTTTTATAAAATTGAAAGAACGTCTAGAAGATCCATTTAAAAGGCTTCTGCAGTATGTTTCTAAGCATACTGGTCAGGATATTTTGCAAAATAACAGTATGAAATTTTTACAAAGCTAAGACTTACACTAAACAATGCAAAGTAACAGAAAGAAAAGTCAAAAGATGAAATTATTCTTAAAGCGATCAATACTGGTTGATAACCGAAGGTTTCATCCTGAAACCCAGGACCCATCCGCCTTCGGTTATCAAATTGTTTAGAGATAGAAATGAAAATTGTTCATAAAGACATAAAATTGTTCGAATGAAAATAAGCTCTAGGGGGTAGTGCCTTCTTGCTCCATAGCGGTTTCAGCAGCATCCATTTTGGGATCCGCCTCAGCATCCTTGTCAGCATCGATTGCCTTTTCAACTGCTTTAGAAGGATCATCGACAGTTGATTTGGAAGAGGTACCGCCAAGATTCTTCAGCTTGGTCTCCCAGGCTCCAACATCCCAAGAAGGGCATTCGAAGCCTAATGTTTTGGCTTCGTGAGCCATCTTCAACCTAGCCTGGAGAAGAGAAATGACGACGGAACTTTTGAGGCTTTCTCGGTAACTGGCCATATCCCGTTCGTACTGCACATGGGTAGCTTCCAGATCGGCTTGGGCTTGAAGAGTAGCCTTGTTAAGAGCAATTTGGTGTTCCTGGGTCATAGCTTTGTATTTCTCTTCGTAGTGACGAGACTTGGCGGCCGCGATCATGCCTTGGTCTGAAATTGTGATTTCTGCTTCCTTTAGCTTGGATTCAAGTGTTTTGTTAAGCTTGCAGGATTCTTGATATAAGTGAACCAAACGCTCAAGACCCTGCAAAGGTAAAAGGACAGGGATCAATATTATTATTAAGTCTTTGAAAATAGTCTAAATTGCAGGATATGGTATAAAGATACTAACCTGGTTGAGAAAAGAAGTCATAAAACCACTGGCTTCGATGAATCCATGCTTTTCATAAGGAAATGTGTCAGAAACGACAGGGGAATCGGGTTCTTTCCTTTTGCGGGAACTCGAACTCCGAGGTTTGGTAGCCGGTGAAGGTTTAGGAATGATGATGGCTTTGGAGCTGCTGGGTTTGGATGTAGCAGTGGTCTTGGAGCCAGGTTCTTTCTTGACCTGGATCTGGTCGGAATAGCTATCCAGTTCGTCAAGATCAAAGACTTCAGGGATCTTAGCTGGTGCTGTGTAAAGGGAAAAGTTTTACTCTTTATCATTATATTGTTTTGACTAATTATTCTGAAAGGAATTCTTACCAGACATCTCGGATGATGAGTACTGACTTGAACTCGGAACGTGTGTGGTAAAAGTCCTGTCTATTGCAGGTAACTGGTAAACGGTATTGATTCTCTCTTCTGACTCAGCGGTAGGAGGAGCGACTTCCTTAAAGTTCACTGCATAAAGGTCAAAAAGAAGAATATTAATAGGGGATAACAATTAAATTGTCTATAAGGATATCTATGATCCTACCGGTGGTTAACCACTCCACCGGAAGGTTGGCACCCTCAGCAATGGAATCTCGTTTGACAAAGAAGAATTTGCGTTGCCATCCGTCTTCGTTTTTGGTGGCTTTGAGAATCAGGGGTTTGATGGAGGTTGAAAAAAGCAAGAACCGGCTAGAGCCGTGGGACCGGAGGCGATAAGCAATAGGTAGATCCTCGATGCAGAGGTCAGAACAATGGAGGTTTTTGATTTGGTTGAGTACAATTAGTACTCTCCAAACCATGGGCATGGTTTGAGCAAAAGAGATGCCAGTAATACGAAAGAATTGCATCATAAATTCTGGGAAGGGGTATCGAAGGCCTAGTGAAAAAGGATATGCTGGAAAACAGATCCATTCGGTAGAAGAAACATCCGATCGGATTGACCGATCAAATGGCCTAAAGACTGTGCTGTCAGGGAAAGCGCCGGAGGCTCTTAAAGCTGCAATATCTGCGTTGTCAAAGGCGCAGATCTCCTTCTCGGGATTTTTGAGAAGATTCTGCTGGGTGAAGGTTTCGGCGGCCATTGCTAGAAAGATGAAGTAAATTGACAGGAAGAAAGTCAAAAATGGAGAATTACCTGAAGGGTCTGTTGAAGATATCTGCTTTTCAAACAAGAAAAGAGAAGATATAGGGGCATTGTGGATCTCCATGGAGTAAAAAACGCGTTGGAAGTTATGATGTAATCTTGACCGTCGCTTCATTTTAAATGCCTAGAGTTGTGGGATAAGGTTTTTGAAATATATCCGTTGGATTGGTATCCCAACTGATATATTTGGGGACAATTGTTAGGGGTCATTTTCTTAACATATGTATCCTGACCAATATCCTGCCTTTGTTTGTTTATTTGTGACCAGGATGCTGGAAGAGGATATTGCTGACATCTTGGGCGATATCCTGAGGCTTATTGAATTAACCACGTGCAGGTTAAGGGCAGAGGCTTGCTAACGGTCAAGAGGACTTCTTCTCCTCAAGACTCGGACGAATTTGTTGAGAAAGAGACGCTGAGCCCGAAAGACCAGCTCTACAACGTTCCAAGAAGGAATATTCGGTGGATCCCGCAAGTTTAGGGTAGTTAGTTATTTTATCTTTACTATAAATAGATGAGGTCGGATCAGCTTAGAACACATCGTTTCACACTTACACTCTCGAACACAATCACACTCTAGCTAATTGCAAACACCACACTTGTATTTCATTTTCGTTGTAACACTTAGTCGATCCGTACCACATCCTGCACTGTATCCTGATTTTTGAAGCAATTGAAGAACAAGGCAGCTGCGATTGTCAGCTCCCGAGGTTTTATGCCGGCGATCTAGATTGATCAAGGGCTTTCCTCGTACATCTCGTGTCATTTACTTTACTTTTTGCTCATTATTTGCTCATTGTTTGATCATCGATACAGCTCACTATCCCGAGCCGTATCCTGAAACTGTTTTTGCAAGTAATTTAATCAACACATTTTTGACACTTACTTCTAGCACACTACCTCACTTAACTAATTTGATCACTTAATTACTTCGGTAATTTTTGACCAAAACAGATGTCATGTAGTATAATTTGCACCTCTTGGACTTGGTTCATAACAGACTTGTTATCAACCATTTTGTAGTCCAAGAAATAGGCGACAACAAATTTCTTTGTTCCCGCATCCTCCGTTTTGTACTTCTTATCCAAAGACTCCCATAATTCTTTGGAAATCTTGATATTGTAGTACACATTATACAAGGCATCCGAGAGACCGTTGAATAAATAGCCTCGACATATGAAATCCGAGTGCTTCCAAGCCTCTACCGCGCTCAAAGCCTGAGCGCCAGTCTCCCCTTCCGCAGGTTGGGGAGCGGTTTCAGTCAAGAACCTCGCAAGGTTCATGGTTGTTAAGTAGAAGAACATCTTCTGTTGCCACCTTTTGAAGTGGAGACCCGAGAGCTTCTCGGGTCTTTCAGCATGATTTGCCACTGTGGACGCTCCCACAGTGTTGGCAGGGGTTCTAACGACAACATTAGTGTTGCTGGTATTCACGTTTTCAGTCGACATTCTGATAAATTCCAATGAAACAAGATAAAATTTTGTTTAGAAATAATAAATGTGTTAATTTATTATCGTCCCAAACTAAATAGAAGATTACATAACCTCTTGGTGTGTCTTTAAAATAAGCATATCATGTGGACGCTCCCACAGTGTTGGCAGGGGTTCCAACAACAACATTAGTGTTGTTGGTATTCACGCTTTCAGTCGACATTTTGAAAAATTCCAATGAAACAAGTTAAAATTCTGTTTAGAAATAATAAATGTGCTAATTTATTATCGTCCCAAACTAAACAAAAGTAAGAGTTTTTTAAACCACTGCGCAGCTTCTAAGTCCAACTTTGAAGACTACAACAGTAGGTTTTTAGAACTCAGTTTAAAGAAAGGGGTAGAAGCAGATTCTGTTTTGACAAAGTCGCTACTTTGAATCAAAACAGAGAAAAACTCTTTTTAAAACACAACCTGCTGTGGACAAAAAATTTAGAATCACAGCAGAATTGTTTGTGTCTTACACGAACGGTGTTTTAAAAATTTGTTTTAAGATTGTAGGAATCCGTTCTTGTACATTAAATAAAATCCTTTTATTAACTTGAGTTACAATACAATAATATAATGAAACTGAAACTAAACAATTACTACTGAAAGTAAAAATAAAAACAAGAACAAAAATTTAAACAAAACTGGTGTTCTTGGCTGAGGATCATGTTAGACACGGGTCCCTTAAAACAAATTTCGTGTCTCCTAGGAGAACACATTTGTTTCCAGGATACAACAGCCCTAGCAGTTGTACTGCCGGTCTTGACTCCAACCCGAAGGTGTACCTTGAATGCTTGAATGTCACAACCCCCGAACCCAGATCCCCGGGAACGGGCGGACGTGATCACAGAGTTTGGTGGTATCAGTTTTATTTAGTCTTGCAGCGGAATTTACATCAGTACCGTAGTTAGGAAATGTTTATCAGAGTAAAACCACCTCATTTCATATAAATAATCACATGGGTAAAACCCAAGTTTCTTATTACAATACATTTATTAGGGACAAACCCTATTTTATTGAATTTAAAACATCGTTTATTAGGTAACTTTTATAGCCACATTTTCCCAAGCCTTCAGTGCTCTCCAGCTGGCTTTTTACTAATTGGCTGTCACATTGGGTTACCTGAAACATGTTTTAAAAATATTTGTCAACGGGAAATACTGGTGAGTGAATCCCAATTTAATCAAGTTTAAAGTCACAGTGAACAGTATTGAGAGTGATCACTTTGTTTATGTCTACACAATTACTCCATTTGGTATTATCAATCCAGACTTGTGGGTCATATTACCCATTGGCTAACTCATTGTCCAATGGTAACGTATTGTCATCCCGACTTACTACTCGCAAGTAGTACAAATTTTGTATACAAAACCCCAACATACCGACAGTAATTGAATAACTACAAAGACTCAATTACTGCTAATTTTCATAGTAAAACATTTAAGATTTGGTAAAACATTACCAAAAATATTAACAAAAAGAGGATAAACTCACATTGCTGTCTTAGACTTTTCGTAAGGGTTTCCTGGATATAATCTATAATTTATACAAATGTACATTGATTAGTACCATAACCCTTTGAAATTATTAATGATACCCTCCCCGAGACGGCATTCCAACAACTACGTCGGGTAGAACCACGATAGTTGTTACGGAACCCTAAATCAATCGGGCAGCGTAACTGTTACGAAACTAGGGTTATAATACTTACAACGGAGCAGAACCTCGTTAATTAGGGGTATAATACCCGAAATATTATAACTTTTCTACAGAATTTCGAGATTGAGATTTGAGAATGAGCGACGGAAAATGTAGACTGGTGGCCTTCTTATATAGTTGCTGATTTCAGTCCTGTCGCGGCCCGCGTAAAAGACAGGGGACCCTTACGCGGCCCGCGTCAACACCGGTCAACATACTAGCTTAGCTGGGTCAGCTACTAGACTTGACACGATGTCGACACGTGTCAGCACCGGATGTCTCCACGTTTCATGATCTGTCGCGGCCCGCGTCAAAGACCTATACACCCTTACGCGGCCCGCTTCAACTTAAGAAATCAGCGCAGTCAAGTCCAGCCTTGATACGGCCCGCGTAAACTAAGGGTAGAGTATGTCGCGGCCCGCCTTAACCCTATATTTCATGTTTTTGATTTATTTTATATATATAACATAACTAGGGCTCGGTTTTCACATACGGAATATAATATAAGACATATTAGGACAATTTAAGATATAATAGAGGATCGGAAATATTATAAGGGTGTTGGTTTTACCGAGGGTTGTTACATTCTCCCCACCTTGTTTTAGAACTCGTCCTCGAGATCTACTGAAACAAGTGCGGATATTTCCTTTTCATTTCTGACTCGAGTTCCCATGTGTACTCAGGTCCTCTTTTGGAGTCCCACTTCACTTTGACTAGAACTAGTCTCTTATGTTTGAGATTCTTGACTTTCCTATCTTCAATCTGTAGAGGTCTTTCTACAAATTTAAGTTGTTCATTTACCTCTATATCCTTAAGAGGTACTATCAGTGATTCATCAGCTAAACACTTTTTAAGATTAGATACATGAAACACATCATGTATTCCTGCCATTTCCTCTGGCAATTGTAGCTGATAGGCTACAGGTCCTATTCTTCTAATAATCTTAAAAGGTCCAACATACCTGGGACTTAGTTTTCCTCGTTTGATGAATCTTACCACTCCTTTCCAAGGAGAGACCTTTAACAATACTTTATCTCCTACTTGAAATTCCAAGGGTTTGCATCGGTTATCAGCATAACTCTTTTGTCGATCACGTGCTGCTTTCAGTCGTTCCTTGACTTGAATAATCTTGTCAGTTGTTTCCTGTACTATTTCAGGTCCAAATAATTGCTTTTCCCCAATTTCTGCCCAACAGACTGGGGTTCGACACTTTCGTCCATAAAGTGCTTCAAATGGTGCAGCATTGATACTTGTGTGATAACTATTATTATAAGAAAATTCTATTAAAGGTAAGTGATCGTCCCAATTACCTCCAAAGTCAATTACACAAGCTCTAAGCATATCTTCCATTGTCTTAATTGTTCTTTCACTTTGTCCATCTGTTTGAGGATGATAAGCCGTGCTTAGCTTTATCTTAGTTCCCATTGCCTTTTGGAAACTTGACCAAAAATGAGATGTAAAGCGACTAACTCTATCAGAAACAATTGATAAAGGAATGTCATGTAAAGAAACAATTTCATTTACATACAATTTAGATAATTGTTCCATACTAATTGTTTCCTTCATTGGTAGAAAATGAGCTGACTTAGTTAGTCTATCTACAATCACCCAGATTGTATCATTTCCTTTCCTAGTTTTGGGTAATTTAGTAACAAAATCCATTTTTATCAATTCCCATTTCCAAACTGGCATTTCTAATTGCTGTAACAAACCTGAGGGTTTCTAATTGTTTCCTTCATTGGTAGAAAATGAGCTGACTTAGAAACATAGACTGCTATGTCCTTTTTCATTCCTATCCACCAGAAATTTTTCCTTAAATCCTGGTACATTTTATCACTTCCTGGATGCATTGTATACTTAGAGTTATGGGCTTCTTCTAGTATACGATTACGCAGATTTCCAATTTTAGGTATCCACATTCTCTTTTCATGGAATCTCCAAATTCCATCTGTTCCTTGTTTTAATTCTTTTAACATACCTTTTAATTTTTCAGTATCTTCCTTGATTACTGACTCTTGTGCTTCTCTTATTTGATCATTTAAATCTACTTGTAGATTTAATTTAAGAGAACGTACCCTTTTTGGCTTTTCATGATACTTTCGACTTAAAGCATCTGCCACTATATTGGCTTTTCCTTCATGATACTGGATATCACAATCATAATCACTAAGAAATTCCATCCAACGTCTTTGTCTCATATTCAACTCCTTCTGTTGGAAAATATACCTTAAACTCTTGTGATCAGTAAATATGGTAAACTTACTACCATAAAGATAATGTCTCCAAATCTTAAGAGCAAAAATTATAGCTCCTAATTCTAGATCATGGGTTGAATAATTCTCTTCATGATTCTTAAGTTGTCTAGATGCGTATGCTATAACCTTTTTGCGTTGCATCAATACACATCCATAACCTAATCTAGAAGCATCACAATAGACTATAAAATCTTCAGTTCCTTCTGGTAATGCTAATATTGGTGTATGGGTTAATCTTTGCTTAAGAATTCTAAAGGCTTCTTCTTGTTTTAATCCCCATTCAAACTTAACAGATTTACAAGTTAGCTTAGTTAAGGGAATGGTTATTCTAGAAAAGTCTTGAATAAACCTTCTATAATAACCGGCCAATCCTAAGAAACTTCTAACCTTGGTTGGTGACTCAGGGGTTTTCCATTTCATAATTGCCTCAATTTTTGTTGGATCTACATGAATTCCTTCATGATTGACTAGGTGTCCAAGAAATTGTACTTGTTCTAACCAAAACTCGCACTTTGAAAACTTAGCATAAAGTTTTTCCTTTCTTAATAAACTTAAAAGTGCGTGCAAATGCTTTGCATGATCTTCTTTATTCTTAGAGTAAATTAGAATATCATCTATGAATACAATTATGAATTTATCCAAATATGGCTTACATATTCGGTTCATCATGTCCATAAATGCAGCTGGGGCATTGGTTAAACCAAATGGCATGACAGTAAATTCATAATGACCATACCTTGTTCTAAATGCGGTCGTAGGAATGTCCTCTTCCTGTACCTTTAATTGATGATATCCTGACCTTAAATCAATTTTAGAGAAAAATCGAGCTCCTTACAGTTGATCAAACAGATCATCGATTCTCGGTAATGTGTACCGATTCTTAATCGTAACCTTGTTTAATTCACGGTAGTCAATGCACATCCGCATTGATCCATCCTTCTTTTTAACAAACAATATCGGCGCTCCCCATGGCGATGAACTTGGCTGTATAAATCCTTTCTCTAACAATTCATCTAATTGTTTCTTCAATTCTTGCATTTCTGCAGGTGCCAAACGATAAGGTGCTTTGGCAATTGATGACGTTCCTGGTATTAAATGGATTCTGAATTCAACTTCTCTATCCGGAGGTTGCCCTGGTAATTCTTCTGGAAAGACATCTGAAAACTGAGATACTACTGGAATATCTTTTAGTTCTTTTCCTTTAGTGTTAGTGGTTATAGAAATCAAATACACTATAGAACCTTTTCTTATACAACTTGCAGTTTTCATCACAGAGATGAACTTAGTGGACTTAGAATACTTATTTCCTCTAATTGTGATCGTTTTACCTTTTGGTGAATTTACTTGGATTAACTTTTGATCACATAAAATACTGGCTTTATTGGCTATTAACCAATCCATTCCTAAAACAACATCAAATCCTGCCAGATTCATGGGATAAAGATTTGCAATAAACTTTTGATTTAAAATTTCTATTCTTGCTCCCTGCAAGATTTCAGAAATTCTAACAGTTTCTCCATTAGCTGTCTCTACTAAACATTCATGTGGTAGTTTAGTTAATGACTGATTTAGAAATTTGCAAAACGATGTATTAATAAAACTTTGGTTTGCACCAGAGTCAAATAATACTTTAGCAAAAACATCATTAACTAAAAACGTACCAGCAATGACATCTGGAATCATCTTGGCTTCTTCTGCAGTTAGAACAAATGCTCTAGCATTTTTAGTATTCTTGTTATCTGTGGCTGGAGCTAATTTTGGGCAGTTTGGCCTGATATGACCTTTTTCTCCATAGTTGTAGCATAATCCATTACTGGTTTTCTTCCTGCAGTTTTCTTCCTTGTGTCCTAGCATCTTACAATGATTGCAGAGAATGGAGCATTTTCCCGAATGCTTTTTCTTGCAGACCTTGCAGTATGTTGCAGAGGTAGAACCCATATTCTTACGATTATAATTTCCGGAACGAAATTCTTATGTAAGCCTTTGAGTTAAGTTCCTCCTCTGATCTTCTTCTCTAGTACGGACTAATTCATCAGTCAAGGTATTTGTTAATTCTACATCTTCTTCTATGGTTTGAGGTCTAGCGGCCTTGACTACGTGTCTTATCTCCCCTATTAATCCCCAAATATAACGAGAGATTAACACTGGTTCTGGTGAAGCAAGAGTTGGCACTATTCTAGCATATTCAAAGAATATTCTAGTGTACCCTTTACTATCTACACCAGTCATCCTAAGATTTAGGAATTTGTTTGCTATCTGTACCTTTTCATTGGGTGGGCAGAATTTCCTTTCTACCTTGTCCTTAAATTCTTCCCATTCCATATTGTAAGTCCTATCACTTCCTCTTGTTTGGAGGATAGTGTTCCACCATTCTAGTGCTGCATTCTTAAACAGATTAGAAGCAAACAATATCTTATCTTCTTCGGCACACTTACTTATCCTTAAGACTGCCTCAGTCTTTTCTATCCAGCGTAAAGTTGCAATGGCCCCTTCATTGCCTGAGAATTCCATTGGTTTACAAGAGCAGAATTCTTTATAAGAACAACCGTTAGGCACGGTTCATCTTCTTTTGGGAATAGGCATTTGAAGTATCGGTCCATTGTTCATGCTGTTTTCTGGTTCAATTGGTCGCTTACTGCTATGTTTACTTTTATTATTCGCTTCTTGAATAGTTTGAATAATAAATGGCATGGCATCTATGATTCCTTGTGCCACTATATGTTGAACGACACTATTATCCATTTGGTTTTCGTTGTTATGGATGCTCGGATTATCATTAACCACGTTAATGTTACTCTGGTTATCATTATTCAGATTTCCTTGATTTCCTTCGTCGGCCATCTGAATTTTAAACATTTATCCCATATTAATATCACAAGATAATAAGTAATATCACAATTCACATGACACGCAATTTAACCAAAACCGTCGATCATTGCGACTATACTTTTTTTCATATACTATGCGTCTACTACACACTAGTACAGAATTAAAGATTACAATACCAACAGAAATAAAATAATAATATGCATCCGTACACACATATCTTATTTTATTTTATTATATTATTGTTACTACCACTTCCTCCATTCTCACATTCACGGATATGGATTCATCCAAAAATCCATATTGCGCTCATCGTATTTCCATACGAGACGCTCTCCCACCTGACGCATTCTCTCACTGTTCTCTAAAATTTCCTCCCCAAAAGTCCTAAGTTCTTGAACGTTTTCTGCACTCATTGGGGGTGCAGGTTCTCGGACTGGGTTTGGAATCTGGGGTGCGTTTTCCTGATATGGGGGTGACAGTTCATGAAATTGGTAAGGATCCTCTAATATCTCCCTAATATAATCATCTTGGTAATAGGGATCTAAAGGGTCCATACCTGGGTAGGCTTCTATGTTTTGTATGGGTGGATAATCCTGAATAGGGTAACGTTGCACAAAATCCCTATTATTGTCCCACCAGGGGTCATAGTTCGGGTTTAGGGGGTTTGGTGCAGGCACCCTTGGGATTTCCTCTGGGTTAAAGTCATGCATTTCTACTTGGTTTTCCGGGTTTTCTATGTCCATGGGTTGTTCTGGGTTTTGTAGGGCTACTAATTGTTCCAGACTCGGGTCGGCAGCAGTTGTAGCTAAGATTTGGAAATTAGCTAAGCTTCTATTTAGCATATCTTGAGTATGGGCATCTGTCTCTCGTTTAATAGCTGCTAAGGCCCTTTGCTGTTGCAATTTTCGCATTCTCTTCCTACGAGCAAAAGCTTCTTTACTGAACCATCCTCGTTTCTTACTAGGAAATGGTTCTTCAGATTGAGATCTAAAGGTAAATATTCCCTCTTCCTGATCAGCAGTATACCCCGAGAGGGCAGGCTGTGATGATGTACCTTCACTCCTAGGTGAATCAGCTAACTGACGATTCATGTCTGCTGGTCCTTGATCACTCATACTGAAAACTAACAAATAGTCAAATAACACATAACAATTAAATACAGTTATGCATGTATTCCCGTAATTTATTTCCTAACACAAAATTTTAAAATTTTAAGTGTCAGCAGAACACTTCCTTGGCTCAGATCAGTGGCTAGGCTCTGATACCACCTTCTGTCACAACCCCCGAACCCAGATCCCCGGGAACGGGCGGACGTGATCACAGAGTTTGGTGGTATCAGTTTTATTTAGTCTTGCAGCGGAATTTACATCAGGACCGTAGTTAGGAAATGTTTATCAGAGTAAAACCACCTCATTTCATATTAATAATCACATGGGTAAAACCCAAGTTTCTTATTACAATACATTTATTAGGGACAAAACCTATTTTATTGAATTTAAAACATCGTTTATTAGGTAACTTTTATAGCCACATTTTCCCAAGCCTTCAGTGCTCTCCAGCTGGCTTTTTACTAATTGGCTGTCACATTGGGTTACCTGAAACATGTTTTAAAAATATTTGTCAGCGGGAAATACTGGTGAGTGAATCCCAATTTAATCAAGTTTAAAGTCACAGTGAACAGTATTGAGTGTGATCACTTTGTTTATGTCTACACAATTACTCCATTTGGTATTATCAATCCAGACTTGTGGGTCATATTACCCATTGGCTAACTCATTGTCCAATGGTAACGTATTGTCATCCCGACTTACTACTCGCAAGTAGTACAAATTTTGTATACAAAACCCCAACATACCGACAGTAATTGAATAACTACAAAGACTCAATTACTGCTAATTTTCATAGTAAAACATTTAAGATTTGGTAAAACATTACCAAAAATATTAACAAAAAGAGGATAAACTCACATTGCTGTCTTAGACTTTTCGTAAGGGTTTCCGGGATATAATCTGTAATTTATACAAATGTACATTGATTAGTACCATAACCCTTTGAAATTATTAATGATACCCTCCCCGAGACGGCATTCCAACAACAACGTCGGGCAGAACCACGACAGTTGTTACGGAACCCTAAATCAATCGGGCAGCGTAACTGTTACGAAACTGGGGTTATAATACTTACAACGGAGCAGAACCTCGTTAATTAGGGGTATAATACCCGAAATATTATAACTTTTCTACAGAATTTCGAGATTGAGATTTGAGAATGAGCTACGGAAAACGTAGACTGATGGCCTTCTTATATAGTTGCTGATTTCAGTCCTGTCGCGGCCCGCGTAAAAGACAGGGGACCCTTACGCGGCCCGTGTCAACACCGGTCAACATACTAGCTTAGCTGGGTTAGCTACTAGACTCGACACGATGTCGACACGTGTTAGCACCGGATGTCTCCGCGTTTCATGATCTGTCGCGGCCCGCGTCAAAGACCTATACACCCTTACGCGGCCCGCTTCAACTTAAGAAATCAGCGCAGTCAAGTCCAGCCTTGATACGGCCCGTGTAAACTAAGGGTAGAGTATGTCGCGGCCCGCCTTAACCCTATATTTCATGTTTTTGATTTATTTTATATATATAACATAACTAGGGCTCGGTTTTCACATACGGAATATAATATAAGACATATTAGGACAATTTAAGATATAATAGAGGATCGGTAGTTCTTCAACAGGGGTACCACCCTATTTATACTACATGTCTGAACTCGAAACCGAAAAAGAATTAAATTGCGTTAAACGTCTTCAATGCACTTTAATTCCTCATTTAATTCTCAATCAAAACCGTTTGACTCATCAGTTTCAATGCTGAAACGTAACTGCATAGTGTAACTGCACTGTCATAAATGTTGGACGCTACTGCACGCGCGCGCAAGGCGGACTGGTGCGCGTGCGCAAGTCTGCACTCTCATGCGCGCGTGCGCCATTTTGGCTCAATTCCATGAGCGTGTGCGCCACCTTAGCTCAATCCCATGCGCACCTGCACGCGTGCGCCACGTAACCTATGAACCTCTATGAGCACGCCACACAGTCGCGCCGTTTTGGCTCACTTTGGTGCGCCGCACACGTCACTTCAGTGCCCATGCTTCATGCGCGAGTGCGCGCCACTATGCCATGTGTACTTGCGCGCGTGCGCGCATGACTGCCACGTCATGCGCCACTGCGCGCGGACCCACATGGTTTATGCTCCTGCATACCACGTCACCAACCACCTGGTCCTTGCAGCCCTTGCACCACCACGCGCACGCGGTCAAAAATAAAAAGGAGGCTCTTAAGCGGCTCGCGGCGATGCGAGCGTGCGAAGTTCAAAGTGCGCCATCATTGCGCCTCAACGCCCATGCCACGCGCGTGCGAGTGCGTGTTAGGGTGCTCCGCGCCCTTCGCGAGTACACTTAGTGAGTGCTTCCATGAAAGAATAAGGATGGAGAGTTTCCACTTAAATACCCCTTTAAGTTTAATCTCTCCTCCTATGTGGGACAAGGTGCTACTTTCCCACTTTTTTCAGCATTCAAGTTTCAAACACCAAATTTTGAGCATCGATATCTCATTCATCTTAGCTCCGTTTTGGACGGGGTTTAGTTCGTTGCGAAGCTCCTCCAACATAGGAAAAAACCCGCTCATTTTATTATATTTATTTCTAGTCCAAAATAGGAAAAAATCATTTTCCTATATTTGTGAAAAATGCTATTTTCACAAATTTCCAACAATCCCCCACATGAATAGAAATCGATTCTTCAAGTTTCAACGATACACGTTCAACAGTTGAGTATTGCAAGATAGGTAGGTGTAACCTTTGAACCTTCTTTTGTGAAGCATACTTAGCCTCCTAGGGTCTTGTAGACGCGGTGTCTTTGAACAATCCCCCATTTATGTAGGCGACAATATACATTCACACAATACTCTCCCTAGTTGAGTCAAGTCCTCATGGTTGTGTCCGTTTATGGTCATGGAACACTTTCCTGGTTCTGCGAGAGCTCTAGGATTTGCGCCTCCCGACAAATCCATTTGAAGCAATCCCACTTCTCTCTAACATAGGTGATTCCTCTGAATCATTAAAAGCATCATGGTTAATTTGGATTTCCTCAAAATCCTTAACCTCAACATGCTTAACCTTTCCTTCATGTCACTGATTGGTAAAAATCCATTGGAACTCAAATTTCAAGATTGGGCCACATTGGAAAGGTAACTCGAAACAGTGGCGTTTAGTTATAGTCGAATCCTTGAAGTAGAGGAGTGGAATTGGCTTCTATCAAAGAGGATCGCAGGGATAATCGAGCGATGAAGAAGATGATTACGAGGAGATTCGATTTGTGAAAACCCATATGGACTTGAGAAAATGGATCTAATAAGAGGAGATCCAGACCTATAACACAGATAAAGATCTGCAAAGTCATTGCATAAAATTAAATTTTTTTTTGAAGAAACCCTATATTAGAAGGGTGTTGATAAACGTACCCCTTTTCTGTTAAATTTACTTGTTATACTCCCCCCCTGAAGTTTCAAATAAATACAATTAAACCTTTTATTTTTGTATTTTTTAACTTGCAATTACTTTAAGTTTTTATTCATTATTTAAAATATAATAAGAATAAGAATAGAAATTAAGTACATGATTAATACCCGGGGTTTACTTATTTTGCTATTTTGATACCTATATTTACAAATCACACCATTGTGACCAACTTTTACGATTTGTTTCACCACTAATGTATGTAGTTGTAGAATTTATTACATGGTTAGGGCATGTTTGACTAAGCTTATTAGAGTTAAAAAGGACTTTTGGTAAAAGAACTTTTGGGAAAAGGACTTTTTGAAAAGGAGTTTTTAAAAAAAGTGTTTTGATTAGCTTATAGGGTGGGAAAAGCCAATAAGTCAATAAGTTGTTTTTTAAAAAGTGTTTGGCTTAGCTTATTGATGTAAAATGACTAAAATGGGCATTCTTTTAGATATAAGGGGGTAAATAAGGAGTATATTGGTAATTTGAAGTTTGAAAAGTTATAAGCTGGCTAAGAAGTCACAATATAATAACTTCTCAAAAACTCATTTTCCTTCATCTCAAAAAGTCATTTTAAAAAGCACGTTTGCATTTGCCAAACACTAAAATGACTTATTGGCTTTTTCACTAAGCCAATAAGTCAATAAGTTGGTTTGAAAAGATTAGCCAAACATGCCCTAAGTACCTATGATGTGCTTTTGGTGAAATGAGTTTGTAAAAGTTGGTACTAATTGTATAATTTTCAATAAATAGGTATGAAAATCACAAAATAGACAAACCACAAGTACTAACCCTGTAATTAATTCTATTAATAAAAATATATTATATATTAATTATATTAGATAGATATCTAATATATCTAGGTATTTATGGTTTAAAACTTGGAAAAACTTTTATGCATGGTAAAATTAATATATCATAATCTTTTGCCATTGCTTCTATATTATTAAAATTATTAGTGTAGATATATCAAAAATGTTATTTAAATATAGAATGCACTTAAAATATCAATAAAAATAGCAAAATATTATTTAATTATATAATACACTTAAAATATCCTTTATGTAAACTGGAGACGTAGTTTAGTTATTAAAGGATGGAGGACCTAATATTAAACGTATAGATTATATATATATATATATATACTAAGATTAAAATTGAGAGATTTATAGATAATAATAAAAAGGATAAAGATAACAAAATGTTTTTAAATATAAATAAAAGTATAATTATGAGGTTGAAGGAGAAATTGTCATGTGACAGTAATTGTAGTCTTTATTAATATTTAGATAATATAATAGGTGAAACTGAACGTAAAAAGAAAAACAGAGTAAACTTTCATTTTCTTCCATGTGGTTTGGTCGTTTTATCAAGTTATCACCATTTCGCTCCTGACATTCATTTCCACCGTTAAATCCTGGTCACATGCCCCTCTCATGAGGGGCATTTAAATCTTTTCAAACCCAACCTTATTATTAATATATCTGTTTATATTTATAAAAATATTAGAAAGAAAAAAATCACTTTCATCCATCTATTTTTCTAACCAACTATAACAACAATCACCCAATCACTTTCATTCCTCTTATCTTTCTAACCTACTGTAACAACAATCACCCCACTTTCAGACACCACCACCACGATTTCTCCATCCTAGCCGACCAACATCTCCATCCTAGCCAACCACCACCATCTCTATCTCTCTCTCTCTCTCTCTCTCTCTCTCTCTATCTCTAAAATCGGAGTTGGCCACCATCATCATCACCTGTTGGTGGCAACAACCTGAGCAACCCACTGTCACCTGTCGGCAACCACCTCAACACCCCACCCCACCTGTCACACCCCAACCGATGGCGGAAACATCGGGGCGCGACACTGAGCGAAACAGATTGTTCAAGAGAATCCATAACAACTATTAAATTACCGAATCTTTAATGTTAATATCCCATACTACTAATAGATACAGTAAAAACAGTTGTTACAGATAATTGTCTAAAAAACAAGCAAACTGTTCCGACAACTCAGATTTTATTAGGTTTGTTTTTAGACTCCATCCTAGCTTGATTCCATGAAAGTAAGCAAACATCCTAGTATTCAAACACCTGTCATATACGTTAAAATAGAGGTCAATACACATAGTGTAAAGGTGAGCATACAAGTTTAATAGTAATAATAGCGTTCGAAAGCGTTTACGCATAACCAGCATGTAACATGTATAGTGTGAAGCTAGCAGGTTATCGACAATGAAATATGCACAGACAAGACATCGAGTTGTAGAATGCGCAACACATATCACCACTGTGACACGTGAAGAGGTAACCTTAACAACCCATGTCCACGACAGGTGCTGAGTCCAAACTAATAGTTCTGACCCGGACCTGTTTCCACCCAAACCAAAACAACCTTTTTTATAATTAACCCATTTTGACCCATGACCCGACCCGAACCGTTTGCCACCCGACCCGTTTGCCAGGTCTATAAATATTAAAGTAGGAACACATACTACGTTATAAGTCAATTTCATATAAAAAGAGGACCTTTTTTATGAGGTGTCTGCACCATTAGATTTGTTTGCATTGTTTATCAATCAGATTTGTTTGTATTGTTTATCTGTTTGGTTTTGACTTAGGTTAGAATGCTTCCGGGTCAGAATGGGTTTGGGTCAGAATGTGTTCAATTGGGTTCGTGTCAAAACGGGTCACAACCAAAATAAGTTCGGGTCAAGATGGATTCTAGCAAAAATAGGTACGGGTTAAAATGGATCAACTTTGACTATATCAAACTACCATAAGATAACTTAAATCAAAGATAAAAAAGAATGGTTAATCTTTATTTATGAGAGACCGTTATTATTATTTAAAAAGAAAAAGATTTTAATCTACTGAGATATGAAAAGGATGCACACAATTGTGTATGTTATTGAATTACATGATTTAATTTATTTGTTGTAAGTTGTAACCATATATTTAAGTACTAGATTTGTCTACAATTTTTTGCTTATCTAATTACATTTTGTTTTAGGTTTGGAGTTTTAAAGGACATAAGCTGAAAGTTAGTTACACCATGGTTAAATGATTTATTACCATTCTAATGGTATGCTTACTATAGTTTCTACTTGTCTGTTTTTTTATGTCATATATATACATTAGTAGAAGCGGAAATATGATGATGTCAGTTCGGTTCGGTTACAGGTCAAAATGGGTCCTTGCCCAAAGAGGTAGCTTTTAGTATGAATTCACATGCAATTGAGTGGTTCGTTATGTGCTGAAAATACGGGTCATAACTTTGATACCGGACAAAATATGAGAAGGAGATCCTTAGCGGGTCAAGTAAATTCTAACTGAAAATCACGTCTTTTGAAGAAAGAACAAACAATTCTTATGTATTGAGGTATGTGTTTCTATTTTCTATTTTGCTAACGCTTGTTATACGTCAAGTTTTGGGACCCAAGGGACATGGTATACTTATTGAGTTCAAAATAGTTTTAGAGTCACAAAACTTGATATATGAACTTATAGGACATGGTATGCTTATTAAGTACTAAATAGTTTAGGGACATGAAATTATGCATGTTATATATCCAAACAAATGCTTAAATTCATATATTAGGATTAAATTCTGATTTTTAAGATTTATATAATTTAATTGTTGTCTCAGGTTAGGAAAGGAGTAGAGGAATACTCGCTGCGGATATGGATGACATTCGCGATGATTGGTAGACTTATGCGGTTACCTCTATTTTTAAGTGACAAATCGTATTTTAGGTGTTGACGATGTATTGACAAACAATTCTTTTTTTTTGTTAACGTTAAAATATTTGTAATACACTTGACAAATGAATATATAATAGATTGTTTTGGTGTGTATATATATATATATATATGTGTGTGTGTGTGTGTGTGTGTGTATTTGTTTTATGAAAAAGATTTTTTGTTCTTGTTATTATACATGTATCCAGGGCAAATTAGTAATTCTATAAAAACATTTAAACAATTAAAAGCATGACACGTGTAAATGAATAGCATGTGTATGTGTCATAAATACTTGTCATGAACGTGTGTCATAAAATGAGTGTCATGAATGTGTGTCATTAAAAGTTGTCATAAAATGAGTGTCATGAATGTGTGTCATTAAATGTATGTCATAAATGTGTGTCATTAACTGTGTGTCATAAAAACATGACACACAAATGCATGTCATGTTAATTTTATAACTCCTGAATCAACGACACGCTTTTGCGTGTCATAATTACCGCTTTATGACGCATAATGTGCGTTAAGAAATGTGTATTTTCTAGTAGTGGTCTTCTTCTTTACTGCGGATTTGAGCGTTCAGTCTTATAGGCTCTAACACCACTTTGTTGCAATATCGAACCAACACGAATGGTTTGATAAATAAAAGAGCTCGGAACACAAGAGAATGAACATAATGTTCGACACTTTTTATTGATAATAAACTGAATACATTAATATAAGAGTAAACTTCCGTTTTGCTCCATGTGGTTTGGTCACTTTAATGGTTTGGCTCCAAACCTTTAAAAATAGCCATTTTATTCCCTGATGTTTCGGTTTTTTTGCCAGTTTGCTCCCCGCCTCTAACTCCATCCAAATTGTTTGTTTTTCCATTTTGCTCCCCACATGGAGCAAACTGGCAACAAAACCAAAACATCAGGGAGTAAAATGGCTATTTTTAAAGGTTTAGGGCAAAACCGTTAAAGTGACCAAACCACAGGGAGCAAAACGGAAGTTTACTCTTAATACAAATCATACCCCCATTTATACTGCTAGTGATGTGTGTAAAATGCAACATATAAATTACATCAAATGTGGCATAAAACTAACCATTTTTTAGTACTAATGTTGGAAAAAGTGTGCTTTTGTCTTCCTTTTGTATTTTCAGGGTTAAATGAGCTTAAATGAACAAAAGAAGCAAAAATGCAGCTAAATCTGACAATAATACAAGAAAAGGAATAAACGTGGCATGCCCGACCCCTCGACAGCATCTTCCCAAGCAAAAACAAGAGATCAGAAGGCTGAACACACCCCGTGTTCATTGAACACGGGGGCGTGCCCAAGTGTCTGCAGAAAAGACAAAGTTGTAGAAGTTTCTATTTCCCAACACGGGGGCGTGCCCAGCGGACACGGGGCCATGGTCAACGCTAAGATTCGCAGAATCCAAACAAATCTTGATAGTATAGATACGCTTCTGCACACGGGGCCGCGCCCAGCGGACACTGGGCGTGGTCAACTAATGCAGACAAACTGCAATTAATGAAGAAAAAGAATATGGATGGACACGGGGCCGTGCCCAATGGGCACGAGGCTGTGTTCGGGCTTCTGTGCAGGCTATACATAGAGGTTCTTGGTTCACTTCAAAGGCATCCCTTGGCAAACCACCTCTCACACACTTCACCCACCCACCACCACCATCACAACCCACATCCACCACCATCATCCATCATCCATCATAGAGTGTGTGTAGTAGTCTCGGGATCCAAGATTGATAGTAAGAGTTCTTGACAATCAAAGGCCATGTTTGCCTAAGTCTCTTACATCACTTGGTGAAGACAAGCATTTAGTGTAATACTTTTTATTTTTAATCTTTTCGCACTTTTTATTTGGTTTTGTATTAATGACTTTAATAACTAGTTTCTTATGTTGAAGGTGAAACTTCCTTATCATTTGTCCGTGGTGTCTTGGCGTTATTTTACTGTCTATATAAAATAAAAGATTTACACCATTCATATCTCCACGGTCTATATGGAGATATGTTGGCTACTTGTTCGGGGGTTAAGGGAATGGTTTGGTAAGCGTCTTGCCTTGTTCAGTGTATAGATCCTGCAAGGACCTGGGTCAAGCTTAGTAGGACCTCCTTCAATACCCACTGCTATTGGATTGCGGGGGTTCGAATTTCTTGATCCCCTCATATGTAAACTACTATTAAAACATTAACCCGGCTACTTAGGTTTGTATCCCTGCTGACTCAAACTACTTAGCCGAGGGTAACGCCACCTTCAAAAGAGGGGCCTACCACATTACGCATTAATAACTTAATTAATTATCTTTCAATAATCCAACCCTTTAGGAGTGTATCCTTGCTTACTCAAACTACTGGGTTGAGGGTAACGTCACCTTCAAAAGAGGGACCTACTACTATAACTAAGATAATCTCTTAAAAAGTGCAAAAGTGCGGAAATAATCAAAGGTTACACTAAAGGCGAGTCGGATCCAAGTGATTCATCTTGTCTATCTGTTTTTATTTTTATTTTTAGTTTTCATTTTTTCATGTTTAAACCTTTTTTTTAAATTTTGATTTGATTAGACGTTGAGGATAAACCGGTACTAAAAGCTCTTGTGTCCTTGGACGACCTCGCTATCTTACCAACGCTATACTACGCTGACGATGGGTGCACTTGCCCATATGTGTGTTTAGTGTTAGTAAAATATCGTGTTTTGTAAATTTAAAACTTGACTAAAGTGTAAAAAGGGCTAAAAATATACATAAAATTATATAACACACCGCACACATCACTAGTAATACGAATTAAACTAGGACTAGGACACCTTAATACTTATCTAAACAACTTAACATTTATCTGAACAATTATTGATATAACTATACTAATAATACAATTAGAAACCTTAGGTTTAATAGATCTCCTTCAACAACCCCTTGAGATCAACCGTGCCTCCCTCTTTAGTCAAACTTTAATCGTAAATCAATGGTTAAAAGTTTTCTAATTTCTAGTGTACTAATTTGTGAGTTTGTATTAGAAAAAAAGCCTACAACCGATTGAATAATGGTTTATATATAGTCAAGTTATTATTAAATCCAGATATATAAAATACATTACAAAACCTATATTATTTTGTCATTTGTAGTGGCCTATGCTCCTGCGCTTGAAAGAAGGGAACTGCTGGTGTAAAAACTAGATACAAATCTACATCTTTTTCTTAGCGTTAAAAACAATCTTATGAATTGTGAGAAACATTTATGATGCAGGGTGTTAGGGTAAAAATCACTACCCCAGTTAGGTCAAGATGATATATAGTAACCAATATTACAAAAATAGTACATGAAAATAAACAAATTTAATGAAGTGTGCAAACAAAGTTTATGCTACTAAAGTAACTCTAATATCACTCTCAATTAAAAAAAATGGTGTGGTCTAGGAAGACTCTTAGTGAAGATGTCTCTACCACATTAAGATTGGTCGGAACAAACTTGGCATATAGTTCGGAGTTATGGGATACCATGTTTGGAGTTAAGAGAGGGCACTTAAATTATTGTTTTGGTTAAAAATTGCAAATATGATTTGTTTAACAAAAATGGGAAAGTGAGGTGAGGTGATTAATAAAATGCTTAGTTTTATGTTGAGGATTCAGGATCATAAGTTATAAAAATGGTTTGTAAACGATTTGTGAAGGAATGTAAGATAATTGCTATCAACACAACATAATTGTTAAAGATATTAACATTCTCAGTTTTAATACTTTTTTACTTTTATTTATTTTCCTTTAACCTCCTATTTTTACTTTATTGCAAGGTGTGGGCTACCTCTATGGGTGCCAGCTATGGGCCTGGGCTGCTTTGGTTTTGCCTGCTGTCTCCAGCTGGAGTTTTCGGAGACCCAGCTAAGGTTGCTATTTATTCCTTGTGTCTGTTGGGTGAAAAGTGCATCAGACAACATCAGGTTCTTAAACAAAACCTTCATCTTCCTCCTTTTCTCTCGTATGTTCTTCGTGAGATAATTGGCGTTTTTATATATTCTAATTTCTGTTCTAATCAGCCACACAATCTATGTTGACTGAATCATTTGTACCTTGAAGAGTTTGCTAATAAAGTTTATGTTATCCGATTGTGTTCATTACATTGAGTTTTCTGATATGGTATCAGAGCTCAAAGGGTGAATTACAATCTTCCGCTGCTAATCCTTGTTAATCGCTCTCTTGAGCTCTACAATAAGGGTTTCCAAATCCCTTCGGACCTAAGGTTTTCGGCTGCCCTGGTACAGATATGATTCAAGGGAGGCTTTGTTCTCTGGTGAAGCCTCAGTATGTTTTCTTTGCCTCACAGTCTGAAACCCTAAGTGAACTGTGAGCCCTTTTATTTTGGCGAACCCTAACTTGGGAACCCCCCTCGGTGAGATCTTTTCTATTCATTCTCGTAGTGGTTGGGTTGTAGGTAAGTGGCTTCTGCACTAAGACCTGCGCTGGCACCTATTGAGTGACGAACCAGCGATCGGGGACACTGGTGCAGTTTCGCCGGTTCCATATTTGTCCTGATCTTTTGGTATCTATATGTGTTTCTTTTATTTTTTTGTGGTGTCTTGGCTGAATATTTGGCTGTTACTTGGTTATCTATACCTTCTTGGCTGATTATTTGATTGTTACTTGTTTTTTTTCTTGTCTCGTGATCTTGGTTGGTTTTGTGTTCATTTGCCATCGGGGATAAAACAGAAAAAACTGACTCGTCTATTACTTTGGTTAATAAACTCGATGATAGTGATCCACTTTATTTGCATGCCAGTGACTCCAGTGGTCTTACTGTTGTTAATGTTAAGTTGAAAGGAACAGAAAATTATGTGGTTTGGTCAAATGCTATGCAACTTTCTTTAATGGCTAAGAATAAATTAGGGTTTATTGATGGATCTTGTAAGAGGTCAACAACTGATGAAGTCTTAGCTAATCAGTGGGATAGATGCAATTCAATTGTTTTAACTAGGATTTTGAACTCTGTCTCTGATGAACTGTATGTTGGTCAAGTTTACTCTAAACTCGCATCTGAAGTGTGGGATGATCTTAAGGAAACTTATAATAAAATAGATGGCTCAGTTGTTTTTGGTTTATTTCAAAAAATTAATTCTGTTAGTCAAAATGGTACGAGTGTCTCTAAATACTATCACAGAATTAATACTATGTGGAAACAATTTGACGCTATGCTTCAATTGCCTTCTTGTACTTGCCATGCTTCTACTAAGTTTATTGAGTTTAATCATTTAATAAAACTCATGCAGTTCTTGATGGGATTAGATGACATTTATCAACCGGTCAGAACAAATCTTTTAACAAGGGATCCCCTCCCATCTGTCAAAACTGCGTTTTCTATAATATCTAGAGAGGAATCACATAGGGATTCAAATAGTTCCTCTAAGGTTCCTAATGTTAGTTTTGCTGCTAAAACTAATCAACTCAATGATAATAAAAAAACGTTTTAACAAAGGTCCTAATCCCAACTTGAAGTGCACTCACTGTAATAAGATAGGTCATGTGGTGGATAAATGCTTTGAGCTTCATGGATACCCATCTAATTTTAGACCACGTCCAAATCAGAATAATAATCAATGGTCTAAACCTAATAGTTCTGCCAATTGTTCTATTAACACTACTGCTAATCATTCTGTTTGTGACAAATCTGTCAGTAATTCTTTGAATTCTCTTACTTCATAGCAATTTTCTAAACGTTTAGGTTTGCTTAATGAGAAAAAGATTGATGATGGGTCTAAGACAAATGTTGGAGGTAAATGTCATAATGTGTTTTCATCTTTAGGCTATTACGAGAGGTCTTATTGTTTTAACAGTAAAACTTGGTCACATAATAATATGTGTTGGATTATTGAATCAGGTGCCAATCAGCACATTATCATAAAGTGAAAATATGTTTTAATAAAGTGGATGTCTCTGATTATAATATAACTGTTAAACACCCTAATGGTACTGACGCCAAGGTGACTACAATAGGGTGTTACAAATTATCCAACTCTGTGATTTTAAGAGATGTCTTTGTGGTCCCTGAATACTGTGTCAATTAGATCTCTGTGCATAAATTAGCCAAAGATAATCAACTTAGGGTTGTGTTTGATGAAGATACTTGTTACATTCAGGATTTGTACTTAAAGAAAACCCTGGTGATTGGTAGACAAACTGATGGTCTGTATTTCTGTGGTAATTCCTTCAATTCTGTTATTGCTTGTTTTAATAAAGCTGAAATTATAAAGCTCTGGCTGATCAAGTCTTAAATGTTTTAAAATTTAAATATGATAAAACTAATACTGAACCCTGTGAAGTTTGTCATAAAGCAAAACAACACAGAGTCCCTTTTCCTTTAAGTGAACATAAAACTTCAAGAATTGGTGACTTAATTCATCTGGATGTTTGGGGTCCATGTAAGGTGTCAAGCATAGAAGGATTCAAATACTTTCTAACTTTTGTTGATGATTTTACTAGGTCTGTTTGGGTATATCTGATGAAATCTAAGGCTGAGGTTTTTGAAAATATTCAAAGTTTCTATAATCTTGTGAAAACTCAGTTTGAAGTAAATATTAAAGTTTTTAGGAGTGACAATGGAACCGAATTTTTTAACTCTCAAATGTCCAACTTTGTTAAGTCAAATGGAATTTTTCACCAAACATCATGTGCTTATACTCCTCAACAAAATGGTGTTGTTGAGAGAAAGCATAGACATTTACTCAATGTTGCTAGAGCTCTATTGTTTCAGTCTGGTGTCCCTTTAAAATTCTGGTCTGAGTGAAGCACTGAAGATTGAAGACCGAAGACCAAGTAACAGACAAGGGGGAGTTTGTTGATGCATATTTTGGTGTCTGTAACTTGTTCTTTATTAGCGTTGTATTTTACGGTCTTTTATTTATCGAGTCTATAAGTCCGTCAGTCAACCAAGTCGGATATCCTCCTATCTAACTTTGGTCCAACAGTATGTCTCTTTGGTTTGTAATGTTTAAAACTGATGCATGTTGCATATTGTGTAGTAGTTTATGTTTATGTGTGTTTACTTGGATCTGCTGTAAACTGTCAAACAGTTTGCAGCTTATCTGTTTTGCAACCCTCGACGAAAGACTATCTTTCGTCGAACACCTGTGTGACGAAAAAGCTTGATGGTCATTACTCTATGTTTCATCGTGGACAGTGACGAATAACCCTGGTTATTCGTCGTCCATGGTTTTTCGTCAGGCCCATTATGTCTTTCGTCGACATTGGGCTGGGCTACCTATATAAACCACACTTGGTTTCTGTGTGAAACCATGAGAGCATATCCTACTGTGAGGTCTACATTCAAGCATTGTGTGTATGTGTTTGATGTTTGTTCTCATCCGTTTAATCAATAGACTGTGAATCTTTGGTTACATCGTGTTTTGATATTCTGTGTTTGGTTTTGCATCGTCACGGGGATTCCGCACTCGTAACCGTGTTTGTTATAAACAGGGATTTGGTTTTGTGATCGATCCTCCGAAAACGGACCTATAAGTGGTATTAGAGCATTGGCTCTTATCCTTGTTTAAATCCAAACATAGTTGTGATTTTATCAAGTGTTTAAATTGGTTTTCATAATTTTCTGAAAAAGTTTCTGAAAATCTGTCAAGATCTTGTTTGTTTGCTAAAAAGTTTTATCAAAAACCTTGTTAGATTGCATGTTTACATGGTAAAACTGGGTTTTCATTGAAAGTTTTAAGCAAATTTGTGTTTCGAAAATTTCTCCAGTAAAAAACTTTGGCCGAAATCTTCAAATCTTCATCTGTGTTCTTGAAGTGTTCAAAGTGTTCTTGATTTTACAATTAAAAGAAAATTGATAATTGATTAAAGAATTGGTAGACCATGCTGGGTTGGTAAAGCAAGGTGTGTTGTTAGGTGAACGTGGGTGTTTTGAATGAAAAGATAAGATTTACAAAATCTCACCAACTCTCTGTCTGTGTCTGTGACCATATCTTGATGAAAAACCCAAGTGACGAATCATCTAGTATTTCGTCAAAAGAACTTCGACGAAAAACCCTGTTTTTCGTAAAAGGGCTGTTGACGAAAAACCTGTTTTTCGTGGCAAGTGTTTTTAACGAAAAACCATTTTTCGTCTAAGTTGGTTTTTCGCCAAAAACCTAGTTTTTCGCCAAAAACCTAGTTTTTCGTGGTGTCATTTATCACAATTTCAACAGAAGGTTTGCAAAAGTACTTTAACAATTTCTTTTCAAGTGTGTGACTAGGTATTCTCATTTATACATCAATTATGAGTACGAGTCCATGGGATTGGAGCACAAGCCCAAGCCCAGGTCAAGATCAGACCTCCGCAGCGGCTTGGTTAAGGAATGTTATGCCACAACAATCAATTAGTGCAAGTCAATGGGCGTGTGTAACGAACCAAAATCAAACTATTCCGAATCTGTTATTAAGTGAGAGTGAAACAGGTAGCAACAATTGCCCGCCAAAGCTGAATCATATGAACGACTATCCATCTTGGAAAGGTCGTTTTCACACTTATGTTCTAGGGCAAAACACCGAACTATGGACGTGTTTCACTACGCCATATAATACTGCTCTTGAAGAAGCAAGATCAAACGCGACGACCTTGGCAAATATGTTAGAAAACGACAAAAAGGCATATGATCTAGAAAAGAAGGCGTTTGCTATTCTTACACAAGCACTCCACAAAGACATTTATCATAAATTCACTTATTGTACTAGCACAAAAGCCTTATGGGATGCCTTGGTAGCAAGAGGAGAAGGGAATGCGGCTACAAGAAAGACACGCCATGATTTGTTGAAAAAGGAATTTGAAGCATTTCAATTCATGGAAAACGAAATGCTAAATGATATGACAACTCGTTTTTGTCATTTAATCAGTGAAATGTATTCTTATACTGTTATTGCAACTCAACAGGAAATGGTTGCAAGGTTTGCTGATGCTCTACCCCCAAAGTGGAGTTCATTCATTGAATTGTTAAAGCATACGGGTGTTTTAGATATTGTCAGTATCTATGAATTCGTTCAGAAGCTGGAACACAAGAATGAAGAAGAAATCCGAAAGGCTAAAAGGATTGCAGTTCCTCAAAATACGGAAATGTATCTAGGAGGGTTTAATCCTGCATCCAGTTCCAGTCAGCAACCAAAGCTACAAACGGCGTTTGTGTCCAATACAAGCTCGTTTCCCTTTCCTCAGTCAGCTCCTCCTCAGGTTTTCGATCCAAGTGCCTATCTCCCACCAGCGCATGTTATTGCTCAAGCTCTTTCAAAACCTCAACTCGATCCGAGTGCCTGGCTCCCTAAACCCCAACCTCCACCTCAAGTTTCCACTACTCATTCTCAATTTGATCCAAGTGCCTATCTTCCTCCCTCACCACAACAAGCTCAACCACAGCAACAGCAAGCATGTTACAGTAACAACCCTCAAACCCTCAAACCCAAAACCCCAACACAGTCAGAGTTGATACTTCAAACCTTTCGAAAGTCAGCATCGAAGTGGCAAAGGAGCATATGGAACTTATTAATACAATGGTTAGTGCCTACTGCAGGTTGGTCGCAGGTCAAATTGGAAACATTAATTTGACCAATGAAGATTATCAACAGATAGACCGTGATGAAATGGAGTTAATGGATAGTAAGTGGGCGTTCGCAAGTGCTGTTAGAAGGGCTAAAGATTATATGAGTCGAACAGGAAGAACTACCTTAGAAAGCAAGAAGGATACGAAGTACGGTTTCGATAAGGAAGTGGTTACGTGTTTCAATTGCGGCGAAAAGGGTCACTTAAAACGTGAGTGCACTCGACCGAGCAAACAAGGCAATCAAAATCCCTTCCGAAATCAGACAAGTACTACCAACACAAATCAAGAAAACCGTGAAAGAAGGTTAGTAGCTGTGAACAACACGACCAACCAAAACCAGTCTGGACCTTCAAACACCAACCAAGCATTAGTTGTTCAAGCTGATGAAGGGTGTAACTGGTCAGTACAATTTGGGGATGGTGATCAAGAAGGAGGAGGAACTGCATCTTATGCAAAAATCATCAATCACATCAAGCATGTTCACAAAGAAGAGTTCTCTGAAAGTGATGATAGTTCGGGTTATAGCGGTAGTTCGGATGAAGAAAGCTCGAATGCGAGAGGTTATAATTCTAAATCAGATGTGAAGGAAGAGTTGAATTCTGATGTTGATGACTTATTAAAGGAAGCTGAGGAGTTAAAGTGTCAGAAATCTATTCTGATCAAGAAGGCTGCTGTCGCATCAAAGGAAATGGAGAAGTTCTTCTCTGAAGATGGATCTTTTTCTTATCAAACTGCCTTTATGGCAAATGTCTCAGCCTCGACAAGTCAGTTAAAATCCGACAATCCTACTCCTAGTGTATGTAATATGTGTGCAGATTTGAAACTGGAATCCGAAAAGATTCATAGTCACAATCAAAGTTTGGTTATTGAACTGTCTAAATTCAAAGAGGCAAACATGGCTTTAGCTCGAAATGAAAAGGATTTTAAATCAGTAATCGAAACTCTAAAGAAAAATGTTTCCGAATTGACAAAAACTGTTTTCGACAAACAAATTGGTAATAATAACTACATTAATATCATTGAGGAAACAAAGAAAGAGCTAGCCATTGCAAAATGCGAGCATGATGCAATCAAGATCAAATTGGAGAGTTATTCTAACTCCCGATATGTGCTTGATCACATTATAGACGTTCAACAGCTGAAAGGGAACAAGAAAGGCGTTGGGTATAAGTCGTGTCCGCCCCCTTTGAGATACAACTATACTCGAATGCCCCGTTTTGAACCAAGTGTGCCTCTTGATTATAAGGAAGTTACTACAGGATTAAGGTTCAAATCGGACAGTTCCTCAAGTACCTCATCTGAAGAAACAGAAACTTCAACATCGACGTATCAAAGTGCTCCAATTATTGAGGACTATGATTCGTCTGATGATGAATCAGATGTGAGTGATCAGGATACATCACTTGATAAGATGAAAGGAGTAGAAATTCCAATTGAGAATCATATTCTTTGTGATCCTCCTACTCCTGTTGTGCAATCTGTTTCCAAACAAGTGATAGATCCTGTCAAGGATGTCAAGGAAGTCAAAGAATCTGTGTCTGCCGTTAAGAGTAATAATGTGTTGTATACTTTGGTCGGTGATGCTAGAATATATTCAGACAAATATTTTCCAATTAAAAATATCAATCCATCTTTGATTGATAAAGTTTTTGAAGATACTACCAGTAAGTTTTCGGGAAAGACAATCCCGGGAGTAGTTGTAACTCAATGTGATCCTATTTCAAAATATGAAATTAGAAAACAATTTGGAAATCAAAGATTACCGACAAAGCAACAACCTATTGCTTCTAAGGGTAAACAACAAGAACAACGTGCTCAAAAGCCTAAAGTTTCTCAATCTAAGTTTGAAACAAAAGGAGCACGTTACAAGAAGAAAAGCGGTGATGTTAAATTTGTAGCATCAAAGGGTACTGATAAAATTGAGACTTTTGAAAATAAATCAAATACCGATTTTGTCCAACAAGTCAAGATTTTAAAACGTAACAGTAAAAACAACTACACCCAACACACAAACGGGTGTGATGAAAGTGCAAGTACCTCTGGATCTACAGGTTCGACATATGTTCGTCAAACGGAATCTCCTAAGTTTGTTGAAAGGAGAACTTGTTTTAAATGTGGGGAGTTTGGACATATCATCAAAAATTGTACAAATACTCCCAAAGAAAAATTTGTTGAAAGAACCCCTCCTGAAAAAGGTCACCAACAACGTCGTTCTGTTCCACCAAAACACGATAAATGAACCGTTAAAAAACAAGAAACAAAACAACGACGTCAAAACGTCAAGACAATAGAAAAGGCTTTAAAATCGGAAGTCAAATCTGTTAAAAGGGAACCAAGTTCATCACAACCGTTAAAACCAGAAGTTTAAAAATATTTTCATAAAACTCAATCTGGTAAACAAAATCAGACTTGGAAACCTAAAACGGGTGAATGTTCAGGGGGAGGTGCTGTATTTCAGAATCATCAAGAAATCGAGATCACATTTCGTGATGCTCAGGGACGACCCAAGACCACTAAGGCTTGGGTCCCCATCCTCAACTAATCGTCAAACGAAATGTGCAGGATGTTCCAGGAGGAACTGTTAATAGTCATTGGATTGTTGACAGTGGAGCATCTAGGCACATGACGGGCGACTTACGGCTTCTGTATGATGTGAAAAACATTTGAGTAGGTTATGTCGCATTTGCTGGAGACAAAGGCGGATATATCACTGGAGAAGGAATGATCTCCAATGGTGTTGTGTGTTTCGATAAAATCAATTATGTACGTCAAATTGATCACAATCTTCTGATTGTTTCGCAGATCTGCGATAAGAAATTCACCATGCATTTTGATGATGTCGATTGTTATGTGCTGAAGCCTGGTTTCAAAATTCCAAAAGAATGGATTCTCTTATCGGCTCCAAGAGTTAATGATCTTTATATTCTTGATATGAGCCAAGCGATTACGACATCTGCACAAGTCACATGTTTTGTCTCGAAAGCTACAGAAAATGAGTCTATATCTTGGCACAGACGAATGGGGCACATTCACTTAAGAAAAATGAACCATTTGGTGAAAAACAATCTTGTAAATGGTGTGCCTATGAGGAATTTTCATCTACAAGATGTATGTGTTTCGTGCAAGAAGGGAAAGCAAACGAAGAAGTCTCACCTGATTAAGAAAGTCAACACTATTAGCATGCCTCTCGAACGTCTTCATATGGACCTCTTTGGACCTATGAAACACAAGACAACTTTTGGGGATGCTTATTGTCTGGTGGTTACTGATGACTATTCTAGATTTTCTTGGGTATCTTTTATGGCGCACAAGAGTGAAACTCCTGAAATCCTCAATAATCTTCTTACTTTGCTAGAAAATTTGTACTCGTTGAAAGTGAAGAGGATTCGAAGCGACAATGGCATTGAGTTCAAAAACCGTATAATGGATGAGTTCTGTACCTCAAAGGGCATTCTTCACGAATACAGTTCTCGCTACACTCCACAACAAAACGGTGTCACTGAGAGGAAGAATCAGACGATAATAGAGACTGCAAGAACGATGTTGGTAGAGTTAGAGCTTCCTATTCAGTTCTGGGGGGAGGCTGCGTGTACTGCTTGCTACACGTTAAACAGAGTTCTCACAGTTAAAAGGCATGACAAGACTTGTTTTGAACTTCTACACAAAAGGAAACCAGATATTTCTCACTTAGAACCTTTTGGTGCTCCATGCACTATGATTGAGCCGCACGGAAAGTTTGGCCCCAAAGCTATCGAGGGCTTCTTCCTTGGATATGCTACTCCGAATTTTCGTGTATGGAATTTGGCAACCAAAAAGATTGAGTTATGGAATGAAGTAAAGGTTCAAAGGTATACTAATTCTGTTAGAGCTCCAGGTTATCCTTGGATGTTCGATTATGATGGGCTATTCGACTCCTTTAATCTGCCAACCTTTGACGAAGCATCTGCCGCCGCTCAAATGATACTTGAAAGTGACAATGCGGCTGACTCGCCATTGGTGAGACCAATTATTGTTAACTCTCAAGCTTCTAATTCGGTTAACAACACGGTCCAAAATGAGGTATTTGAAGATGCTGCTGATTACAATGAGTCATCGGAAGATGATGAACACCATGATGCGAATGAAGGCACTTTAGCTCCGGTTGCTCCTGTTCAAGGTGCTTCTGAAGAAACTCCTCATGTGCCGAATGTCGACACTGCTGAAGGAAATGCATCAACCTCTACGATGATGCATGGCGTGGAGATGGTTATTGATCTTAATCTTAACAATTTGGGTATCAATACTCGTGTCCCTGATGTTCCTGAATCGAGAATTCATGATACCCATCCGCAGCAGAATATTATAGGAGATGTTCAAAGTGGTGTGAAGACGTGTAATCAGCTGAGAAACAACCAGAATGCTGGTTTGTATTCAGCCATCAAAGAATCTGGTCTTCAAAATGATTGGTCCTTTGCGTGTTATGTTTCACAAGAAGAACCAAAGTCTTGGAAAGAAGCTCTAAAGGATAATTCTTGGGTGGAAGCAATGCAGGATGAACTGCAACAGTTTCAAAAGCTGGGTGTCTGGAAGCTTGTTGAAAGGCCTGAAAATTACAAGAGAATTGGCACACGTTGCGTTTTCAAATGTAAAAAGGACGATCGTGGAGTAGTCATTCGAAACAAGGCGAGATTGGTTGTTCAAGGATTTCGTCAGATCGAAGGCATCGACTACAATGAAGTTTATGCACCGGTTGCACGTCTGGAAGCTATTCGGATCTTTTTAGCTTATGCATCATTTAAAGGATTCAAGGTCTACCAGATGGACGTGAAAAGTGCTTTCTTACATGGTGTGGTTCAAGAAGAGGTGCACGTCGAACAACTTCCGGGTTTTGAAGTTCCTATTCATCCTGATCGGGTTTGGTTGCTCAACAAAGCTCTTTATGGTTTACATCAAGCACCGAGGGCTTGGTATGCAACCTTATCTAACTATCTGCTGGAGAATGGTTTTCGGAGAGGTCTTATTGATTGCACTCTCTTTATCAAAGAACAAGATGGAGATCTATTGGTTCAGGTATACGTTGATGATATCATATTTGGTTCAACTAATGATTCTTTGTGCAGGCAATTCGAGCGTGTGATGCAAGAAAAATTCGAGATGAGCGCAATGGGGGAAATGAATTTCTTCTTGGGCCTACAAGTTCAACAAACCGAGTCTGGGATATTCATCCATCAGACTAAATATGTTGGCGACGTCTTGAGCCGGTTCTAGATGTCTGACGCAACGCCCATTGGTACCCCACTTCCGCAGAATCACGGGATTACTCCGGACCTGAAGGGTGAAAGCATTAACTCTTCATACTATCGCGCAATGATCGGATCTCTAATGTATCTCACAGCCTCGAGGCATGACATCATGTATCATACGTGCCTACTTGCAAGATATCAAGCTAACCCGAAGGCCTCACATCTGGGAGCTGTTAAAAGGATTTTCCGCTATTTGAAGGGTTGCCCGGACACCGGTCTCTGATACCCTAGGGATGATAGCTTCGACTTGATCGCGTACAGTGATTCTGATTTTGGTGGCTGCAAAATCGACGGCAAATCAACAACAGCTGGATGTCAATTCTTAGGAAATCGCCTGGTCACATGGCAGTTCAAGAAGCAGACCTGTGTTGCTACATCAACTTGTGAAGCTGAATACATTGATGCCTCTAGTTGTTGCTCCCAAGTCTTGTGGATCCAACAACAAATGCGCGACTACGGTTTTGAATTCCTATTTACTCCTATTTTTGTTGATAACAATGCTGCCTTACAGATCACTAGAAATCCTGTGCAGCATTCCAAGACCAAACACATCGAAATTAAATATCACTTCATACGTGATTGTTTTGACAAAAGACTCATCGATGTTGTTAAAGTCCACACAGATCACCAACGTGCCGACCTGTTCACTAAAGCTTTTGATAAATCACGTTTTGATTATCTTCTTTTGGTCAATGGCATTAAGGTGATACCCGAGTAAAAATTCTTTGGCTAATCGTTTTTGTAAATATTTTCTTTAAAAACTCTAAAAATACAAAAAGATTTTCATTTTCGTAACCTTTTAGCATTTTAGGGGGAGAAAATTCAAGAAAATACAAAAAACATTTGAAAAAGTCAAAAATCCAAAAATATGTCTTTACTTTCTGTCTTTAAGTTTGAAAATTCAAAAATTCAAAAAAAAAAATATAGAAAAGCAAAAATTTAAAAAAAAATAGAAAATCAAAAATGAGTTTCTTGGATAAAGGAAAATGATGATATTCACTGGTGTGGTCGGTCAACATGTTCAAAAATGTAAAACAAAAAAAAATTGAGAAATGTTAAGTATCTCTACTAATGATGTATCGGTAGGCTCACAATCAGATTAAAATGTGCAGGATGATACAAACCTAACAGACTTTAAGTCAGGTGGGAACCATTCATTGGCATATGGTCTTGGTACCAAAATTTCGTTTGATTGATTGCCGAGGTTCTGAGATATACGGTCTTTATGCTGTCTTATCATCTCGGTATCATGGTTGTATCTTTTACCGAAAAATAACGAAGACGAAGTCTAGATCTTCGATGATACTATACATACGTGTACATATTGCATTCGACCTCAATAAGTGATCAACAATCACATGTCCAAACAAAATACTGACCGGTTCACGGACTTGCTCCTGTGCCCTCATGCATATGAAAATCAAGTTCCTCATCAATAAGTGATTCTATCACATAGGGCTTGTTTTCAATCAAAATAAGTGAGTATCTCACATCTTTTATACGGTCAAACAGATGATAAGCGGTATACTCACCGGTAAGATGAACTCTCGTGCATACCTTGATACGGGAATGTGTCGTGAGTGGATGAACACCGACTTGTAAGTATAACCCTTACCGTAAATCGTATCTCCTAATTATGATTACATCTGATCAGTTTGAGCTTATGTGGACAACAATACCGATAATTGTGGTAGTATACTTATCCAAAGCTTTAAACCGAAACAAAAACCATGTTGACAAAGACCGTAAGCTGGTATGATTCTTTTTCCTTGAAACTCGCAAAAGTTTGACATTGTACTGTCGTTTACCGCTTTTTACTGCTTGTCGTTAGTTTACCGCACTTTAATTTCTGTTCTAGTGTAATTTGTAAAGTTCGTTTTTGATTAGCCGAAGTTGAAACTTGGAGTTTTCTGCCGAAAGCCTAAAACCTACTTCATAAAATGTCCTTTGCATTTGGTAAACTTAATCACATGGGAAAATCTGTTCAAACCTGTAAAATATGTTCAAAGTGTGCAATTTCAAAGACTTGGTAATTTTGGGTAAAATGTTTCACGAAAAACCTATAGGTCCACGAAAGACCTAAAGGTCAATGAAAAACCATTTCAGGTCAACCTGTTTAAAGTCTTGGTCAAAATCAAATCTGTTCGCGACGAAATACCATTTTTCGCGAGGTCACGACGAAAAACTCTTGGGCCTTATGGACTTTCATCATGGGCTTACTATGCAAGCCCATCGCGGTTTTTCGTCGAGCCCACAATGTGTTTCGTCGAAGATGGTTTTTCGTCGGAGGGTCTGAGTATATAAGGGGACCCAGTGATCAGAGATGTCACTTTTTCAAACCAAACACTTTGTTCATCTTCTCCAACACTCAAACCCCCATACCCTTTCACCGACTTCAAAGTTCAAACCCCCTTTTCATTTTCTCTAAAATTTTCATCCAATCAAAGGTATTCAAAGGGATATTTTCATGTTTCAAATCATAAGAGACCATGTGCTTTGCTTGAAACTGGTTGACAAACCCTCGGAGACCTTTTTTTTTCTTTGATTTTTGCATATTGTCCTCTGTTTATTTTTCTTTGTTCTTGGTCAAAACTGATAAATCTAGGGTCTTTATATAGATTTATAAATTGATGTGGGTTTGTGTTTCGGATACAAAAACAGGGGTTGGGTTATTGTTTGTTGTTTAGACTGGTTCAGATATTTTTCAGTCAAACTAGTGTCGGATTCAATTCTGGTTTGTTTCCTTGATATTTGGGTTTAAACAAAGTGTCATAGTGCTTGATTTTTCTGAATCAATCGCCGATTCATCATCAGTCGGCGAAAACCCCCTCTGTTCGAAAAACCCCCAAATCATTGTTGTTCATCGAAAAACCCTAACTGTCGATGAAATACCTCTGTCGATGAAATACATCTTTCTTCATAACACCTGTGACGAAATACCTGTTTAACATTGAAATGTTTTTCGTCGAAAGCCTGTCGACTAAAAACCACTGGTCAAAGGTCAATGTTGACTTTGTTTGACCAAGGGTTTTTCGCCATGAAAGGATGTATTTTCGTCGCATTGATGGTCTTTCGTCATTCCACACTTAGAAAAATTTTCAGTTTGATCAGTTGTGTGCACTTTCACAGAATATATGTAAATACATGTTCACTGTTCACATTACACATAAACATGTTTATACATATGTCTAATGCACATATTATGACATTGTGACTTATTGTGATTGTTTTCGAATACAGAATGGCACCAAAAGAGAAGAAATGTAAGTCCGCGACCAAGATAACCGACAAACCTGAAGAACAAGTTATGTCCGAAAAACGCACAATATGATTGCATACCTTGATCCTGAAGGGAAGATCACGGAACTGAAGGAGATCACGCAATGGATAAGGAAATCTCCGATAAACAAGGCTGTTACCTTTTCAACTCCGGTTTATAAGTCGCTCATCAAAGAATTCTGGAATTCTGCAAGCGTTATCGAAGTTGATGGAACTGAGCTTATACAAGGGCGAGTGAATGAAGTGAATGTGAATGTCTCTCCTGATATCTTGAACACTGTACTAGAACTTCAAGACGATCCAAATGCACCGTATTCTATTCCAATCATGTGCACTCTTGGTTGTTTGCAAAGGATGAAGTGTACTGGTGATATTTTCAGCAGTCAGATCAACAAAGGAGATTTGCCGATGCGCTACAAGTTTCTACTACATGTTCTCATTCAATGTATTAGCAATAGGCGAGCTGGCTATGATATGGCAGGCAATGATCTTGTGGGACTGATGGTGGCATTAGTACTGAACAAACCGTTTACCATTTCGAAGTACATCTTTACCAACATGAAGGAAAATATGAAAAGAACCAGTGGTCGTACAACTGGGAATAAGTTCTGGATGTATCCTCGTTTTCTGCAAATGATTATGAATGTCCAGCATCCCGATCTTCCGAAAGCTGATAATGACATTCTGAAGATAGATACGATGATCGAACATTCACTGAAGATATTCAGGGGCATTGCAATGAAGTGATACAAAGAAAGCAAGCCTCCAAGAAAGTTAATCAGTGCTCTTGATAAGACAGACTACATTGCTCCAGAAAACGACAAATGGCGTCACAATGACAGCCAATCTGACGATGAGGAGCCGAAGTTGAAGAAAATGATGGTAGACAAGTTTGGACGAAAGGATTCGGATTCTTCCGACAGTGACGATGATGGTGATGATGAAGGTGGTGATGGTGGAGATGCTGCTGGTACAGCTGGTGATACTTCTGCTGGTGATGATGAAGAGGATACGGAATCGGATGATAATCCACCTGAGCCTGGGTATGAATTCTATTTTGATGAACGTGGTGTAAAAAAGGTCAGGAAGATTAGACAAGAGGATGACGCTGATTATGTTCCTTCAGATACCGAAGCTGAGCTTTTAAAGAAGAAGCAAACGGCTGCCCGTCGAAAGAAAAGGGCAAGGAAGTACATCGGATCTTCATCTGCACCATCTGTGCAGGAGTCCGTTCCACAGCAAGAACCTACTCAAGAAGCAGAAATGAATCTAAACCTTGGATTCACGGCCGATGAAGCTTCTGCTATGGTGTCATCTCCTCCAAGGTCTTCCGAACCAACTCCTGTAGTGACTTCAGCTCCTGAAACTCCTACAGTGACTCCTCAAAAACAGGCTCGCTCAATTGCATCGACCATTCGTGCAACTACTTCGCAGCCGACCTCAGAGCGCAGACAAAGTAGATTCTCTCAGATGCAACAGGATGAAAAGGTAGACTTCCTATTTTCTCAATTGCAAGCTGTTGCAGGTCAAATCGATAGGCAATCGGCTGTGATCAACGCTACCAGAAGCGACATGATAAAACAACAGTTGGAGATAAACACGTTGAATTCCACTGTTGGGTGGCAACAAGCAGAGATCACTCGCCAACAAGCAGAGATTGAGCAAGTGAAAGCAGAGAATGCACGCTTGAAAGCTGCTGATGAAGAAAGAGAACGTCAGTTGCAACAAATGCGAGTTGCGGATAACACTCGTGGTATTGACATGAACCGCTTGAAAGAAAGAAGCACTCAAGTTCAAAGGTTGGTCGAGACTCTTAAAGAAAAGCAAGACGATATGAGAGAGTGGTATAATTCTCGCAACACCACGATAACCGATGGGGTCAAGAAAATCACGGAGGGCTTTGAGTTTGTAAGAAACCGCGTCAACATTTTGTGGGGTGATCGATTCAAACAGCAGGAAGTGTTGAAGAAAAGGGATCATGATTCTGAGGATCCGGGGAACCCTGACCCTTCTGGCACATCGGAGCAACCGCCAGCCACTGCCTCTACTCAAATTGTTGTCTTCAAGCCTTCGCAGCTTGGATCTACTCAAGGTACCTCTGGTGGAACCGTAGAATAGATACAACAACTGGAGAGCAGTTCTTACATTGAAAGCTCTATGGCTGGTACATCCTCTGTCCCTAGCACTGCTGATTTTGCTTTACAGCCTTTACATCCGGTGACTGGAGAAGTTCTTGAAGAGGGAGAGTTTGTTGCAGATCTTTCACATGAACAGCTTCTTGCCTTGAATGAAATGAAAACAGTTGAAGATTCAGTTATTGATCAAATGCCGATTGAACCAGAAACTGTTGATGCTGAAAACATTGAAGAGATAGTGTTTGAAGGCGAAACAAGCAAATCAATGTATGTACGTGCCGATGAAATGGAGTTTGATCCGTTTGATGAAGAATGGATGAAAGAAAATCAGGAAGATATTGACGAGCAGTTAAAGAATCGTACGTCAACAGATAATCCGAAGGATTCATTCCAAGAATGGAGTAAAAGGTTCTTGTCGAAGGTTGAAAGGCCTACGCCTCCTGAAGCACAAGTTGATTTTCTGAAGTTTGAAAAAGTTAAGTCTAATGGGAAGATTCTGAGCTGGATGTTCGTGAAGGAAATTCACTGTGTTGGGATCAAGCGCGAACACTGAATCCATTATTTCAACTCAATGCTGAGCATCTTATCTCTGCCGTTCTATGATGTTGCCGCCTTATCGAAGCTGGAAATAATCAATCGTTCAAATTATTTTGGCGCAACATTATTTGCAAGGAAATTGAAGTTCGAACAGAAGAAATGGTGGAAGGATGAATCGTATAAACCACAGTTTCCAGTTTATCAACAAATCAAGTTCACGTTGGATCCATTGACCTACATGGCTCGATACAAGCTCATATACCAGCCGGCGAAGGTCATGAACAAGATTCCGTTGATGCCCATGGAACAGAACTTTCTTGACGATATGGCGTTGTGGTGTTATGATTCGGATACTCATGAAACGGTTAATCTTTTCAAGGGTTATAAAGAGAACTTCCGGATGCTAGATCCGATGTGGATTGTGAATATGTCGGCGAACGACATCAACAAGCTATTCCGGCATGATATCTTTCATGAAGACAAGGACGCACATCAAGCGCTACAATTTCAACGCGTCGCTTGTTTCTGTTTTTACTGAGGGATACACGCCGGAAGCACATGGTCATTGAAGTACTGAAGATTGAAGACCGAAGACCAAGTAACAGACAAGGGGGGTTTGTTGATGCATATTTTGGTGTCTGTAACTTGTTCTTTATTAGCGTTGTATTTTACGGTCTTTTATTTATCGAGTCTGTATGTCTGTCAGTCGACCAAGTCGGATATCCTCCTATCTAACTTCGGTCCAACAGTATGTCTCTTTGGTTTGTAATGTTTAAAATTGATGCATGTTGCATATTGTGTAGTAGTTTATGTTTATGTGTGTTTACATGGATCTGAACAGTTTGCGGCTTATCTGTTTTGCAGCCCTCGACGAAAGACTATCTTTCTTCGAACACCTGTGTGACAAAAAACCTTGATGGTCATCACTCTATGTTTCGTCGTGGACAGTGACGAATAACCCTGGTTATTCGTCGTCCATGGTTTTTCGTCAGGCCCATTATGTCTTTCGTCGACATTGGGCTGGGCTGCCTATATAAACCACACTTGGTTTCTGTGTGAAACCATGAGAGCATATCCTACTGTGAGGTTTACATTCAAGCATTGTGTTTATGTGTTTGATGTTTGTTCTCATCCGTTTAATCAATAGACTGTGAATCTTTGGTTACATCGTGTTTTGATATTTTGTGTTTGGTTTTGCATCGTCACGGGGATTCCGCACTCGTGACCGTGTTTGCTATAAACATGGATTTGGTTTCGTGATCGATCCTCTGAAAACGGACCTCCACTTCTTTACTGTTTTGAATAATCCTGATAAACTTGATGAAAGAGCTGAAAAAATGTATTTTTATGGGGTATTCAAATTTAAAAAAGGGTTACAAAGTTTGGAGTCTAGATCAGAAGAAATTCATTTTTTCTAGGGATGTCAATTTTTACGAAATTTTTTTCCCTTATAAAACTAAGTTGTTTTCAAAATCTGATCTAGATTACACTGATTTCTTAAATAATTCAAACTTTTTTGATCTTTATGAATCTTCAAGTGACATAAATCCCGATGATGATTAGAAGGTGGAAACTAATTCAGCTGCTGTGACTCAGCAACACAGTAGATCTAATGAATCAACACCTCCAGTTGATACCCAGCAGCCATCCTCTGCTCATGGTATGGCTGATAATCAATAAGTGTATGAGTCTGAACCTAATCCTGTGAGGGTTGACTCTAGTAATAGCAATGAAGAATCAAACCTTCCTGAGGGTACTCACACTACTACTAGGAAATCTACTAGGGGTATGTTTGGCAAAAGTAGCTGGTGGCTGGTGGCTGGTAGCTGGAAGCTGGAAGCTGGTAGCTGGTGGCTGGTGGCTGGTGGCTGGAAGCTGGAAGCTGGTAGCTGTAGCTGTAGCTTTTTAGATATATTTGGTGTTTGGTAGAGTAGCTGGAGCTTTTAATAAAATGTATAAAATGACCAAAATGGACATAACTAAAAATTTAGAAAGTTGGTGCATTAAAAAGTTCCTTATTTTTAGTGGTTAAAATAGTCATTTTTTCCCTAAAAGCTTGTAGCTCCTTCTAAACGCTACTAGTAGTAGCGTTTAACCAAAAGCTTCAAGCTCCTAACCTAAAAGCTTAAAGCTCATTCAACCAAACAAGACTTTTTATTGAGTAGGAGCTTTTTCTTAAAAGCTTAAAGCTAGAAGCTCCTAAAAGCTCCTTGCCAAACATACCCTAGGTCGGTGTCTGTTCCTAAGAAATTTGGCGATTATGTGGTTGAAGGGAAGGTCAAGTTTGGATATGAAAGAGTTGTTAATTATGCTAACTTACCTCCTGATAATATTTGTTTTGCTTCAAATGTTAATAAAATTCTTGAACCTAGTTCATATCAAGAAGCTATTAAGGATACTAATTGGGTGAATGCCATGAATGAAGAGCTTAGTGCTCTTCATGGCAATAATACTTGGTCTATTGTTGATCTTCCTAAAGGAAGAAAACCCATAGGCTGTAAGTGGATCTTTAAGGTTAAATATAAGTCAAATGGAGAAGTTGAGAGGTATAAAGCTAGGTTAGTAGCTAAAGGGTTTAATCAAAGAGAAGGAATAGATTTTGATGAAACATTTTCCCCCGTTGTGAAAATGGTAACTGTTAGGTGTATAGTCAGTATATATGTTCAAAATGATTGGCCTCTTTATCAACTAGATGTTAATAATGCCTTTGTCTATGGAAATTTAAAAGAGGAAGTTTACATGTCTATGCCTGAAGGTCTGAATGATAATCATCTGAATAAGGTGTGCAAATTAAACAAATCTTTGTATGGTCTAAAACAAGCTCCCCGAATGTGGAATGAAAAACTTATAAATGTTCTCTTGAAAATTGGGTTCTATCCATCCAAATGTGATTATTCTATGTTCATAAAGTCTGATGAAAATGTTTTTATTGTTATGCTGGTTTACGTGGATGATATCATCCTAACTGGTAACAACAAACAAGAAATTGACAATGTAAAAAGGCTTCTACAGTCTGAGTTTAAAATCAAAGATTTAGGTTTTCTAAAGTTCTTTTTGGGAATTGAAGTTATTAAAACTCAAGAAGGAACATGTTTAACTCAAAGAAAGTATTGTATGGATTTATTGAATGAGTTTGGAATGAGTGGATGTAAACCGGTTTCATGTCCTATTGAACTAAACTACGTTGTTACAAATTTGTGTAAAAAGGAAGAAAATAATTTTGTTAATATTAATGAATATCAAAGGCTGGTTGGGAAACTAATTTACTTGTCTCATACCAGACCTGACATAGCTTATGTTGTTCATTTTCTTTCTCCATATATGCATAAGCCAACTATGGCTCAGTCTCAAATTGCATTCAAGTTGTTGAGGTATTTGAAAGGTGCTCCTAGTACTGGTTTAATGTTTAAAAAAGGTGACAAGTTTGAACTGTCTGCTTATGTTGACTCTGATTGGGCTAAGTGCATTGACAGCCGAAGGTCAGTTACAGGATTTTGTATATTTCTGGGAAGGTCCTTGGTTTCTTGGAAAAGTAAAAAACAAAGTGTTGTAGCTAGATCCTCTGCTAAAGCAGATTACAGGTCTATGTGTGCTGCTTTATGTGAGATAATGTGGTTGGTTAACATCTTACAAGAATTGCAGGTTAAAATCACTTTGCCTATTGATTTAAGATGTGATAACACTGTTGCTTTGTCCATAGCCGCAAATCCGGTTTTTCATGACAAAACCAAACATTTTGAGATTGATTTGTTCTTCCTTCGTGAAAAAAAATTGCCTCTAGTATGGTCAAAACAATTGGGGTTTCTTCCTTAAATCAATATGCGGATCTTTTTACTAAAGGGTTACAACCAGTTGATCATCTCAAAATGTGTAAGTGCTTGGCTCTCTCCAACAGGGGCGTACCTACATTATGGGGTGGGTGGGCGGCCGCACCCCTTGGAAAAAAAGTTTTAGTGGTATTTTTCGCGAAAAATCCCGACCGCACCCCTTGGAAAATTCTGACCGCGCCCCTTGGAAATTTTCGTCCGCACCCTTTAGGAAAAAATGTTAGGAATATATATAAAAAAATTGTGAACACGGATTGAAACCCGACCCAATTATGTAAACAAGTTAGCCCACTAACCCCTTTATAAAACTTGAATTCATTCTATCAAACCCAATAAGTTAATATCAATCCAAGCCCAACCCAAATACAACTTTAATTAAACAAAATTAGTCCAATTTACAAAAAAAAAAAAAAAAGACTCAATCGACTGACAGCTTTGTGCGACTCACGCATGGGCGGTTCTTAGAAGCCCACTGGCAGGGCCACGGCCCGGGCAAGTTTTTCGGCCGTAGTTCTAATTTTCAACATTTCAATCGAAGTTTTTTATATATATACTATGTTTGGCCCGGGCTTGCCCCGACTTTTTTTGGTGCCCGTGTCTTTCGGCCCTGGCACGTTCAATGGGCAAGATCCGCCACTAGACTCACGCCCTCCCTCTGCCTCACCTCACTTCCAGCGACCTGCGACACCCTCACCCCGACGGCGACTGCAACATTCCGACGAATAATAGCTTTATTCCGGCCACGAACAAGTACATGTTTTGTTTTTTGTTATTTTAATGTTTATGTGATTTTGTTCAAGACTCATGAGATACTAGGATGGGTTAAAAAATTTTAAATTTTTATGTGTTTTGAGGTAATTTGGGGTTGTTCTAGTCTTTATAGGAGCTTAATCTTTTATTGATTATATGATTCTAGTATAGGGTTTGAAAAGTTGAAATTTAAAACTTGAAAATTAAGGAATATTGATGGTTGAACACTCAAAGATTTTAGTTTGATGTTTTTTGTTTTATATGACCCGACCCGACTCGAACCGAATTTTTTATTTATATATCTAGGCGGCCTAAAATTTTTAAAATATTCCGCACCCCCATAGAAAAATTCCTAGGTCCGCCACTGCTCTCCAATCCATTTAGTATTAAAACTGAGGGGGGTGTTAAAGATATTAACATTCACAGTTTTAATACTTTTTTACTTTTATTTATTTTCCTTTAACCTCCTATTTTTTCTTTATTGCAAGGTGTGGGCTGCTTTTATGGGTACCAGCTATGGACCTGGGCTGCTTTGGTTTTGCCTGCTGTCTCCAGCTAGAGTTTTCGGAGACCCAGTTAGGGTTTCTTTGCTATTTATTCCTTATGTCAGTTGGGTGAAAAGTGCATCAGACAACATCAACTTCTTACACAAAACCTTCATCTTCCTCCTTTTCTCTCACATGTTCTTCGTGAGATAACTAGTGTTTTTATATTTTCTAATCACTAGTACAAAAGCAGTTTTTTGGTGCTAGAATTTATGCCTTTTTAAGAGCTTTTTGAGAGAGCACCAATAAATATACCACCAAATAATGTGATTTGTTGGTGCTGCTCAATAAGAGCACCATTAAATCTCTAAACACACCACCAAAAAATCAATAATAGAAACCAAATCAGTCCACCATTAAATCTCTAAACACCACAAAAAAATCAAAGATAGAAACCAAATTAGTCCACCGTTAATTCTCTAAACACACCACCAAAAAATCAATGTGAATTATTGACGCTGGTCCGTAAAAATATACATTAGTTGAACAAATGTTTTTTAGTTTTATTTTATTTATAAAACATCCAAGATCTAATACAAAGGCAAATAAAATAAAAAACTATACAAACAAAAAATGTATAAAATCTACAAGCATAATGAAATAAAATTACATGTTCATAGGAAGCTACAAAGAATGAGATACAAACATGATTTCTATAAAGCCATTTCCTAAAATAACAATTTAAACACATATAATCAAAACCAAATCAACATAGTGTATAATTGTACATCCTTGGAACTTCAAAGCATAATGACGTCCATCGCCGTAATAGTTTCCCGGCGAGTATCTTCGGTCTATTTGATGGCATCACGCATAAAATCATAAAGAAAGATCTTCAAAAATCTTGTGTCTCTTCATAGATAAGGCCATTGATACGCTTTACACCACATCGCTGGTTTCTTGATACTATCGAAGCCGTTCCGGAAAACTTTCCGGTGATGCTTTGCTCCTCCTTAACATTTTTCTATCTCTAAAAAAGATTTTGATTTTAAGATTGTGTATGTATATATGTGGGTATAAAGGTTGTGTTTTTGGAGACTTAATTTGATCCATTGATTGAAAAGGATGAGAGCAATTGAAAACCGTAGGATTATGATCCATGTGATGCCTAATAAAATGTTTTGATTGGTTCACTTTGTTGGTGATATTAACAACTTCACTCTCAAAAAATCAATTTAATGGTGCTATTACCAACTTTACCCTTAAAAAATCAATTTAATGGTGCTGTAAACTCTGGTGCTTTGTAATTTATTTTTTTGGTGGTGTGTTTATTTATTAGTTTGGTAATCTTGTTATTTGGTGCTTTGTATTCTAAAACAACACCAAAAACTGAATTTTACACCACCAAAAAAATGATTTTGTACTAGTGAATTTCTGTTCTAATCAGTCACACAATCTGTGTTGACTGAATCATTTGTACCTTGACGAGTTTGCTAATAAAGTTTATGTTATCCGATTGTGTTAATTACATGTTTCTGATAATAATTGACACGGGGAAAAATCCCTGGATCTCTTGGAAAGATGATTTCCGGCACTAAATAATGGAGCTGGAAACTACACAGCTCAACTAATATTAAACTTGTAAAAAAGTACAAAAGTGAGACTTTATCGATCGAACTAAGTGTTACAGCGAGTATCTTTGCGAGTATATGTGTAGAAGTGTTGGCAGTGAGTGAATTGTGTCCCTAAACTGATTGCATCAAGTCTATTTATAGTACAAATCAAGAAATAAATCCTAACTAAACTCCTGAGAATTCCGGGATCCTGAGAAGACCAATTCCACAACCGTTGGGCCAAGGGGGTGTTTCATTTTGGGTTCAGAAGTGGGTTCGTAAGAGTCCGAGTGAGTAGCTTGTGTGGAACCTTTGGGCAAAAAGTAATACTAACCCAACACTTTATAATTCGGCTGGCTTGTTACAGTTGGATTATTGTATTAACTAAGACGACCTTCAAATGGTTAGTAATCGTTGCAGGGGTGGATCTAATATTAATGCCGGGTTTGGGGGACATGTGATATCTGTGGTGGCTTGGAAAAGAAGACTATTAGGTTCCCCAGGATTTTGGTTATATGACTGTTGGAGGTGTCGGGATTTTTTTAGGTGTGACTACTTTAGTTAGATTAGAAATGGGGTACTGTGGGATTTAATGTGCACTTGGGTTGTGACTACATAAGTTGGGTCCAAGAAGCATTTGGGTTGGCGGTAGCAGTCCGTGTCCTAATCATTTAATATTTTATATTTATTTGTGGTGACTTTACCTTTTTAAAAGCTGTTGCAAACTATAAAGTGTAGCTATACGAAATTTTTGAAGATCTTGGATAGCATTTATAATGTTAATCAACTCTATAGCTAATTAAGATAAGAAGCTAGGAATTATGATTTCTTTTGTGTATTGAAGATTTGTTCATATATAAATATTTGTTGAAAGTGGCTGTAAATGATAAACCAATATATAACATTGGGTTTACATGATTGAATAAACAAGATTGCAAGATTGTCAAATAATACAAACGAAATGGAACATGTTCTTTTTTTGGTTATTTAATTTAAATATGTATCAAAGATTGAAGAGAATAGTCGTCACAATTAATCTTGCAACTCCGTATGTTTAAATTGGTATGTTGTTTGTAATTAGCTTATACGGCGACATAGAGTGATTCCATCACCCACCGGAAGCTGACAAATCTCCACTCTCGGGTCCACAGCCAACGCTTTGTTAAGCTCTAACACGAAATCTCTGTAGTACCTAACATACTTTCTAAGTGGAGCATCTGGGGGTGCCACCAAAGATCCGTTCCAAAGGGTGTTATCGTACCCAATCACACCCCCAATTTTGACTAGATCGATCAACCTTTTATGATAGTTAAGATAGTTATCTTTATCCGCGTCCACAAAAATAAAGTCAAACGATCCATGGCATTTTTCCTGTAAATCAGAATCATAAATAAGAATCGATTTGTAATTGAAAAGTGATCAATGCAATGTGTCATAAATTGTTAGTACTTACATCTTCGACCATTTGGTCAAGAAGAGGAAGAGCAGGACCTTCTCTAAAGTCAATCTTGTGAGCTACACCGGCTTTCTCAATCATGGGAAGACCAATTTCATAATTCTCACGGTTTATATCCAAAGCCAAAATCTTACCATCTTCTGGAAGAGCAAGGGCCGTAGAAAGAAGGGAATAACCGGTATACACACCAATCTCCATCGTGTTTTTAGCATTTATAAGTTTAAGAAGCAAGTTCAAAAACTGTCCTTCATCAGCAGATGTAGTCATAAGATTCCTGCATTTAGTATTACAATTTTTAAGTAACAAGTGTTATAAAACAAAATGGCTGCATAATGTGTTAGGAAATCGAAAAGCGCTTACCAAGGGTGTTTAGCGGTGACCTCACGTAGCTCTTTCATGGGTTGTGGTTCTCTGGGGTACACGCTGGTTTCAAGAATGTATTGGTAAAGTGCATCACTTTGAAGGAGGCTTTTGTGGCCAACTTCTTGGTGTTTGGCAGGTTGAGTTTCTCCAGTAGCAGCTGCCATTGTTGTGTTGAATTTGTTTTGGTATGTGTGTGTGTGTGTAGAAGTGAACCTGAAATGAAAGGAGAAGTGCATCGGATTATATAGGTCAGAGCAAGAAGTATCCGGGAAGGTGGTCCGGTTAGTGAGACTACTTGAGCTTTCATTGCTGATGTTGACTTGGCCAACCATTGTGGAAGACTGTATCATATGTAGTTGGTTGCCTAGTGGATTTATTTTTGATTTCTACATCGTTTCTGGTTAATGATTAGTTAGATTTATGGTAATACCTTCACGTTTGTTATTTGAAATCTTTATTAATATTGATTTTGTGATTATTTTAATTTATTTAGAGATAGTATAATAATAAAATAACAATATAATCATTGTTTAATCGAAGAAGTTGAACTTTTCAAAGAACCAAAACTCACCAACCAACAAATCTCTACAGTAATTAAGTTAGTTGAACATAAAAAAAATGGATTTTTGATTTTGTGTTGGTTCGTGGTTTCAAAACTAAAAATACCAAATTATTAGTTGTATCTGGTCTTATAACGAATATTTGAAATTATAGTATTGTTATTTGTAAAACTATGGAACAATTTTTCTTTAATATTTTATTTAGATTAATTTCATATTGTGTCTGGAATAAAATTACTCAACGGGAATAGTCGTGTATCAAGAATTAACATTTTGCCTATCTTTCTAATAATTAATTCTATGGAAAAATTTAGTGATTTTTAATTAACTTTCAACATAAATTATACATTTGTGATATGTATACATAATGCCATTTCTGAGTAAGTTAATGTCTATTTTGCTTTAGAATGATTCAAACTGTCTATAATTTTACATTTTTTGAAGTTGCTGCAAAGTATAAAGTGTAGTTATATGGGATTTTTGAAGATCATGGATAGCAGTTATAATGTTACCAAACTCTATAGCAGTTATAACCTAGTTATTTCTGAGTAAGTTAATGTATTTTTTCTTTTGTGTATTGAAGTTGTATTCATATTGAAAGAGATCGATGTATAGAATAATTGTCCATCTTTCCTTCTCATTCCTCATTAGTATAAATACAATATGATTGACTCCTATACAAGGCAATGATACAACAGAAATATCGAAATATATCTATCCTATCTAATAAATGAGGATTTTGGGTTGCCACATGACACCCTTAACACACTAGGATTTTGGAGGGAAGTTTTTCTACAATTTACTAATTTAGAGATTTATTAAAAAGATAATTATAACTACCTAATTTAGTAAAAAAAATATTCCGAAATTTCTGTTCAGTTTTATATCCCTAAATTAACCTTCATATTTTACTCCTGTGGAAATGGACAATTAGTTTAATCCATGTTGACCATTCCCAAAAATCGAAATCATTTTTTAAATTTCCATGATACGATTTTTTCATCATAGTCGGTTGTTCAGTACTTTTGATGGGGTTCACAAAGTTGTAGTTTTAGTATTCAAAATCATCATTTTTTAAATTTGAGTATACCAAGATATATAAAAAATCAAGGTTTATTCAAATGTTAATCCTATGAAAAATGCAGGCCAATTAAAAAAGAAGACAAAATACCACTAAGTTTAAAACTTTTCACATTTAAAGCCGTAGAATGAGAATAACCTTTTCTTTGTTTTGCTTTTATCTATTCTCTATATAGGTTTTTATTATATCGGTACATCATTCATAAACAGATTTAGGTATTGATGTTAGGATTTAGGATCACTTTATCTGTGATGGACACCACACCTACAATGAAGTAGATGACGAATGTAAAAACAAAATGTTTGAAATATTAACTTTTCTTTCCCATGCCTCTTAAGGGGATCTCATGTTTAAACATGGGTAAGAAGAAATAATTTAGAATTATTGGTGTAAAAAGGTAACATTTGCCACTAAAATAAATAAGATTTTGTTTGAATTATGTTTAAGTTTGACTTTCTAACTATACATTCAACTTCATTAAAGAATATTGTGTGATTATTATGTATCTTTATGCATGTTTGTTGATGTATATATTTTTTGTATGTTTCCAAGGAGGGTAAATAGATTGGTGTTCAGATGCAAGGATTTGAAATATCCTCATGAATGGTTAGGATATGGTTGGAAGAAAATGGATGTCCGACCCGATATTCTTGCTCTAATTTTATGTGCAATTGAAACGAGCTCATAATCTACTCAATCCAATGATAACGTGTTCTTTATACAACTCGTGTAATACATGGTTTGAGAATTGTTATTGTAATTTTTGTTTTTGTTTTTTTGTTACTTAAAGTAATATGTAATTTCTTTTATATATTGTTTATTTTTCAACCCGTGTACTACATGTCTGAACTCGAAACCGAAAAATAATCAAATGAGAGAATTAAATTGCATTAAACGTCTTCAATGCATTTTAATTCCCCATTTAATTCTCAGTCAAAACCGTTTGACTCGTCAGTTTCAATGCTGAAATGTAACTGCACAGTGTAACTGCACTGTCATAACTAGAAGCTACTGCGCGCGCGCAAGGAAGACTGGTTCGGGCGCGCAAGTCTGCACGCTCATGCGTGCGTGCACCATTTTGGCTCACTTCCATGCACGTGTGCGCCACCTTGGCTCAATCCCATGCGCGCGTGCGCCACGTCACATGTGAGCCTCTACGACCACGCCACATAGTCGCGACGTGGCTCACTTTGGTGCGCCGCACACGTCACTTCAGTGCCCATGGTCCATGTGCGAGTGCGCGCCACTATTACTGAAAATAAACTCGCCAAAATATTACTGAAATAAATTTCAGTTGCCGAGACTGGTTGTGTTGTCTGCGTTTTGCAGTATAAGCACTGTGTTGCGGAGTAACACGTGGTACGCGCTTAAACTTGAAAAATAAAGTTTTTAAGCGTTTTAAATTTATTTTTCAACGCGAACCTGATTAAAATAACATTTTAATCATAACATAATAATTTTGGGGTTTAAATATTATCCGGGCGGTCACCAACGTTCATTTCGCAGTTTTGTCGTAAATAGTTCTAAAGTTCGAATAAACATGTTTTTGCCATACCGAATCCTTCGAAACTTATTTCTAAGTTATGTAAAAGGAATTTAGGGTATGTTTAGCCTATGTCAATGTTCTGGAGTTTTTGTTGCATTAAACTGATTATTTTTACGCATCAGATCGCGTATAACCTTCCAGAAAGCGATTTAAAGCTCGAAATCGAACAAGAATTGATATGTGCAAACGATACACATATTTATACAAATCCCAAGTATGAAATACAATATTTCATTGGTTTGGTATTTGTTTGATGGTTGAAGTGACACAGGTGTCACAGTCTCCCCTACTTTAGGAAATTTCGTCCCGAAATTTAATTTTAGAGGAAACTTGTGTGTGCTCGAAAACAGAGTCGGAGAATGTAAGATAAAATAACATTGGTCAAGGTCCTTTCTAGTAACTTAAATAACGCTATGTTCGCAATGTAATAAGGAACACTTATATATAGGAAGTACCAGCGGCGTATCCACCATGCTCCTTTCTACATTGTTCCCGTTTCGTTATTCACATCACTATAGGTCTTAACACATGATAAAACTTGCTGTGGTTTCTGTGCACTGAATTCCATAATTATGTATGCATCCATAATTACATAATTTCTTGCACAGTCCGCACAAAGCCTAAAAACAAATCGTCTAAGGATAGATGATCGATTTTCAAATGGAATTGAGATTTGTGTACTTGTTTTGGTAATCACCTAAGAATATGTGATAGTATTGTTTTAAGATCTAAACACAAGGTAACTTGTGTTAGGGTCCTTGGAAGGTTATAGTCTAGGTCAAAATTTTACTAATAACCTAATTCCCTATAACCATGAACTCTGATACCAACTCTTCTGTCACACCCCGACCACGTAAAACAACAAATCGTGGCGGAAACGTCGGGGAGTGTTGTAACAGAATCATTGTTTCACAACACATGGAAATTAGAATATTGTTTTATTACATAAAAAGTTACATTGTCTTGGAATTTGATCAACAAACAGTACAATTGCCGTTCATGTTTTTATAATTACTAAGTCCCATGTCCATCCTATGTAAAGCAATCAACAGTCGTCACGAAATAAAACCTGAAACATATGTGAAAGTAAATACGTCAGCATAAAAATGCCTGTGAGTAACATAGGTTTTTGTGAATTAGATTCATGGCTTTGGATCATATAAGAAAAGGTTTTATGTTTATAAAAGTAGCCATGACTCCTTGATAAAAGTTTGGTTTCTAGAACACTTTGCATTGATATAAAAGTTGTAGTATACATAAAAATATACCTTGGTTTTAAGAAAGTCGGATAAGTAATATATTAAAATATATTTTAGTTTCAAAACAGTTAAACAGATAGTATATTAAATATACTTTAGTTGTTAAAATAATAGTTTTCGGTAGTATATCATAAGTATACTTTGGCCTTGTAAATAACATATCAACTATGTTTTAGTAGATAACAAAATATATGTTGGATTTGTACATAGTATATTAAATTATACTTTGGTAAATCATATCACGTTGGTAGTATCTCGGAACATACCTAATATCGTGGTTTGGCAATATATCAAATTATATTTTAGCAATAGCATATCAAATTATGCTTTGGCAAAACAGTATCACGTTGGTAGTATATCGGAATATACCATAAATCGCGATTTGGCAATACATTCAAACCTTAGTGCATCAAACTACACTTTGGAGACTATAGAAATACCACAAAGGCAAATTTTATTTGGTTCAAATTTGGTTTCTGACATTCCATACAACAGGAATGGGGTGTCTAGTCCTATAGCGCTATATCGTACCACCAATCGGCTTGATCATTGTTAATGAATGTATAAGTAAACATATGAACAAACAAATAGTCGTAATAAACTTCAGAAATCAGTGTTTAAACCATGGATAATAGTTCAATTCGTCAAAAGATAGTACTTATGCATGTGTAATCATATAGTCGAAATCATGAAAAGATTGTCTAGGCACATATGTTTCACCCCAAAACATTGAAAACAGTAATAGAGGGGACTATGTACTCACCTTTGGGTGCGTTTTTATATGTTAACACAATCCCTCAAATTGTTTATTCGTCCTAAATTAAATAAGAACGATTTAATAATCAAAAACCCTTAAAAATACATAAGTTTCTCCGATACTTAGAATTTTCACATAACTTTGAGATTTTCTCGAAAAGTTATTATTTTTTTATTATATTGGTGTATTTATGTATATATATATGAGTTCATATACATATTTTAAGAACTTTGCGACTTGAACGATTTTATTGGTGACTCTCATCATGTTTTAAGCAATTATATCTACGATTTGCGCATCGTAATATATATACTCAAACGTAACATACTAATAATAGCGTAATACACATAATTTTGTCAAGGATTAACATGTCATCATAATATACCAAATAATGTTATTTTGAGTGTTTATAATCTATTCTAGAACACTTTTTTCATACCATCATTTTTTATCATTTCTTGAGCTTTAAATCAACATGTATTCTTATGTACAAGTGCCAAAAGCACACTATCATATCAACATCGTTTTATATGAATCTAAATGCAACAAATATGTAACTTATTCATGTTTATTTGCTGATGGATTTAAACATTTATCATATCATGCATATATCATCAAAACCCTTGCATTTTAACTATCATTCAAAACTGGGCTGTTTTCGGTAATTTTAATAAAATAGTTAACTTACTCCAAAAATCACCAAATTTTTACAGAATATTTTAAACGATCCAAATATTATTGTGTAAAAATATCGGGATCCAATTCATTACCAATATTTTATAAAAAAATCATTTACCGGACTGCAATCAGACTCGTCACTTTCTGACTGTGGTCCACGGAATAATTCATTTAAAATTTATCGTAAGTCCGATTGATGAAATTCCAGTGGGAGAATTACAACGACATCAGTGGTCATCTACCGTACAAATTTCATGAGCTAATTCTACACAGATTTCAAGTTATGACGAAAACATAACACACATTTTCTGCAGTAAAAACGCAGCTTTTGCTGTTGTACAAAACGGACCTTTAAAAATAGTAAACCACCTCGAAAAAATATGATTCCAGTGCCATTTGATTTTTTTTTCGAAAACATATAATTTAGACTTCAGAAAATCGATTTTTCGATTTATAACGGCCCGTTTACAGCCAGCTGAAGTTGGCTGTAAATGTTATTCAGCATGCTTTAAATCGCTTAAATGTTACTAAAACATGCAAGCAAATATCCTAAACAAGTGTTTATCAAGAAATCAAACTCAAAACTCATACACCCATATATATATATATGTACGGTCATACATACACCCATATACATCACCATTTTCATTTAGTATCAAGACCCATTTCTTTTTGTTTTCAAGTTTGTGAAAATTCCAAGATTCAAGAGAAACTTCAAATCATCAAGAACAACCAAGAATCAAGAGTATGATTTAAACATAAATGTTATACCTTCAAGATTCAAGTAAGTTGTTGGATGAGGTTTTGATGATATGGAGCTTGAAATCACTTGAAAGCACCTTGGAAACTCCTTTGGATCTTCACACCAACTTGAAATATGCTTGGAATAGGGTTTGATATTGAAGAAGAAGGTTGCAAAAATGGAGATGGAGGTGATGGTGAGTGTTTACGGTTGGGAGAGAGAGAGGAAGGGAGTGGAGTGGTGAAGTGTGAGGTGAGTGGTCATACTTATAGTGTAAGATCATAGTATATCTTACAATATCTCAATAATATCTAAGAAAGATCATATAAAATCTAAATATATCTTGGCAAGATTTTTGAGATTTAGCAAAATTTTGTGGGACCACCATCATGGTGACCGTGAACATATAGTGGGGGGGGGGGAGGTTAAATGTAATTTTTGATTGGTAAATTTGATAAAACAGGTATTTAACTGGATACCGGGTATTTCATCTAGCGTTTAAATCCCGGTTTATGGCGTTCTAAATTATTTTTATTATTCTATAAAAATAAACTCGCCAAAATATTACTGAAATAAATTTCAGTTGCCGAGACTGGTTGTGTTGTCTGCGTTTTGCAGTATAAGCACTGTGTTGCGTAGTAACACGTGGTACGCGCTTAAACTTGAAAAATAAAGTTTTTAAGCGTTTTAAATTTATTTTTCAACACGAACCTGATTAAAATAACATTTTAATCATAACATAATAATTTTGGGGTTTAAATATTATCCGGGCGGTCACCAACGTTCGTTTCGCAGTTTTGTCGTAAATAGTTCTAAAGTTCGAATAAACATGTTTTTGCCATACCGAATCCTTCGAAACTTATTTCTAAGTTATGTAAAAGGAATTTAGGGTATGTTTAGCCTATGTCACTGTTCTGGAGTTTTTGTTGCATTAAACTGATTATATTTACGCATCAGATCGCGTATAACCTTCCAGAAAGCGATTTAAAGCTCGAAATCGAACAAAAATTGATATGTGAAAACGATACACATATTTATACAAAACCCAAGTATGAAATACAGTATTTCATTGGTTTGGTATTTGTTTGATGGTTGAAGTGACACAGGTGTCACAGTCTCCCCTACTTTAGGAAATTTCGTCCCGAAATTTAATTTTAGAGGAAACTTGTGTGTGCTCGAAAACAGAGTCGGAGAATGTAAGATAAAATAACATTGGTCAAGGTCCTGGACTTCTAGTAACTTAAATAACGCTATGTTCGCAATGTAATAAGGAACACTTATATATAGGAAGTACCAGCGGCGTATCCACCATGCTCCTTTCTACATTGTTCCCGTTTCGTTATTCACATCACTATAGGTCTTAACACATGATAAAACTTGATGTGGTTTCTGTGCACTGAATTCCATAATTATGTATGCATCCATAATTACGTAATTTCTTGCTCAGTCCGCACAGTTCATTTCATAATACGTAGGGGAAAGATCAATCGAATAAACATGAAGTGACTTGACTAGACCATCAAAGGATCTTTTTAACTAGATCAATGAACGATCTTCTTAACCAGATCAACACATGATCTTCTTAACTAGATCGTCGTACAATCTCTTTAAATAGACCACTAATGGGTCTTTTTATTGAATCAAATAATCGTTTTGAAATAGCACTTTGGAATCCAAGGTTCTTACTATTTGCATAGAAAAGCCTCTTAAGGAATATAAGATAGTACTTTGAGTATCCTTCTGAGAATCCAACATATGAAAATACGGAAGATTCTACTAGGACTTAGATAGCAAGCTTTAGAATCACACATAAACACATAATCACATAATCGCATAGTTGTTAACTTAGTTATTAGCTCGTTCATTAACTTGAATTAATGCATTTAAAGTACGCCAGAAATCCAATCGAGGACTTCCATTGGTACTCAAAACATCCCCAAGAATCTAACTATGAAGATAGGAAGATCTTATAAGGATTTGGCTTTGTCTTGGTCGTACCGTAACATTTGTATTAGAGCACGCAATGAATCCACTTAAGGACTCATGAAAGTACCTTTAGGTATCAAATCAAAGATTTGAAATGGTATTTCAAGTATCTGTAACTTGTACCTTGTACTTTGTTTCTTAAAAGAAACGAGTACTTAGGATTTTTGGGGAGATCACGAGTGATCATAAAATGAAAGAATCACATGAGTAGTTTGTTTTGTAAGGAACATGGTTCCTTGGTGTCGGCATCATAGGGTTGTACACACACAATCGTATCAGTTTCGTAAAATAAAATTGAAACAACAAATTTTATTTATGTATCAACTGAGTCGATTCAAACATCCAAAATATACAAAGAAAAACAAAAGACTAATTGTTCACTGCTACATCGTCGTTTGCGTTTGCCTCGTTTATGTTAAACACTCGTCCACGTGCTGGATTCGCGTTAAGAAGTCTTGGGCAATTGTTGCGGTAGTGAGTAAGGTCACCACAGTTATAACACGACCCAGGAGGGAACTGTGCTTGAGCAACAGCAGGATTTGCAGCAGCTTGGTTAGCATAACGGCATGTATTGACCAAATGTCCCAATCGCCCACAGTGGGTACATTTGTGACACTGTACTTGCTCCAGATGATGACGGTTGCATTTATTGCACAAAGGTGCAGTACCAACATAGTTTTTCTTTGTACGAGGTTGTGCTGGCTGGTTTGGTGCAACCTGATTGTTCTAAGCAGTTATTGCGTAGTTTTGTGAAGCCTTGCGCTTCTTCTTCTTGGATGTCTCGGCCTGTCTATCCTTTGGTTCTTCTTGTGCAGACTTGTCAGATGGTTTTGGGTCGCCCTTTCGAAAAAGCTTACCTTTCCTGATCTGGGATTCAGTCAGGGTAGCAGACAATTCAATGGCCTGTCTGACGGTAGTAGGATTGCTACCAGTAACGATATCCTGAACTAGGTCAGGAAGACCATCAATGTACTTTTCAATCGCCTTCTCCACAGGCGTAACCATAGCAGGACATAACAGGCTCAGTTCCTCATAACGGTCAGTGTAGGCTCGATGTTCACCACTATCTTGCTTTAAATCATCGAATTCTCTTTCCAACGCTCTAAGATCATGACGAGGACATAACTCCTTCATCATTAGAGCCCGAAGCTCCTCCCAAGTTTGAGCTAGTGCCACATCGGCACCCCTATCACGCATCACACCGTTCGACCATGTAAGAGCACGCTTCTCGAACACACTGGATGCAAACTCAACCTTACGCTCATTCGGACATTGCACATGTCTGAATGTGCTCTCCAAACTTTCAAACCATTGCAGGAGCGCGGTTGCTCCTTGAGTCCCAGAAAACTTCAAACGTTTAGCAGAGTTGAATGTCTTAAAGTTGCACAGAACATGTGCGTTGGTGTTGTTGTTTGCTTAGTTTAACTGGGTAACTAGGTTCGGGAGTACAGCAGCGATTTGCTGAGTGATCAAGGCTGCCATTGCGGCGTCTTGACTTTGATCACGTCGAGGAGGCATTTAAAAGAAAAAGGAACACAAGGAAATGTGTGAGATTGACATAAAACAATCAAAAGGAGTATTGAAAACTTCGTCAAAACGAAGGAAGGTGGTCGTTTGTCCGTTACTTAAAACAAACAAACAACACAGTGACTAATCAAAGTAAAGAGGTCTACATAATGCATAATGAAGACATGCTTTAGCCTATAAGTGGACACTCACCCCAAGAGTTCCCATGTAAGAGTGACTGGTCCGATTATGTGGATTTGTATGAACACTCTAGCCTTAGACAGAAAACTCAGGGTACAGGCACCCACCCTTCCGGATTGCACGTGTTCACATTATTAAGACTCAAACTTTTACGAGATTTGAAAACTTTAAAGGCGTAAAGCCTAAAAACTAATCGTCTAAGGATAGATGATCGATTTTCAAATGGAATTGAGATTTGTGTACTTGTTTTGGTAATCACCTAAGAATAGGTGATAGTATCTAAACACAAGGTAACTTGTGTTAGGGTCCTAGGAAGGTTATAGTCTAGGTCAAAATTTTACTAATAACCTAATTCTCTATAACCATGAGCTCTGATACAAACTCTTCTGTCACACCCCGACCAAGTAAAACAACAAATCGTGGCGGAAACGTTGGGGAGTGTTGTAACAGAATCATTGTTTCACAACACATGGAAATTAGAATATTGTTTTATTACATAAAAAGTTACATTGTCTTGGAATTTGATCAACAAACAGTACAATTGCCGTTCATGTTTTTATAATTACTAAGTCCCATGTCCATCCTATGTAAAGCAATCAACAGTCGTCACGAAATAAAACCTGAAACATATGTGAAAGTAAATACGTCAGCATAAAAATGCCTGTGAGTAACATAGGTTTTTGTGAATTAGATTCTTGGCTTTGGATCATATAAGAAAAGGTTTTATGTTTATAAAAGTAGCCATGACTCCTTGATAAAAGTTTGGTTTCTAGAACACTTTGCATTGATATAAAAGTTGTAGTATACATAAAAATATACCTTGGTTTTAAGAAAGTCGGATAAGTAATATATTAAAATATATTTTAGTTTCAAAACAGTTAAACAGATAGTATATTAAATATACTTTAGTTGTTAAAATAATAGTTTTCGGTAGTATATCATAAGTATACTTTGGTCTTGTAAATAACATATCAACTATATTTTAGTAGATAACAAAATATATGTTGGATTTGTGCATAGTATATCAAATTATACTTTGGTAAATCATATCGCGTTGGTAGTATTTCGGAACATACCTAAAATCGTGGTTTGGCAATATATCAAATTATATTTTAGTAAACAATAGCATATCAAATTATGCTTTGGCAAAACAGTATCACGTTGGTACTATATCGGAATATACCATAAATCGCGATTTGGCAATACATTCAAACCTTAGTGCATCAAACTACACTTTGGAGACCATAGAAATACCACAAAGGCAAATTCTATTCGGTTAAAATTTGGTTTCTGACATTCCATACAACAGGAATGGGGTGTCTAGTCCTATAGTGCTATATCGTACCACCAATCGGCTTGATCATTGTTAATGAATGTATAAGTAAACATATGAACAAACAAATAGTCGTAACAAACTTCAGAAATCAGTGTTTAAACCATGGATAATAGTTCAATTCGTCAAAAGATAGTACTTATGCATGTGTAATCATATAGTCGAAATCATGAAAATATTGTCTAGGCACATATGTTTCACCCCAAAACATTGAAAACAGTAAAAGAGGGGACTATGTAATCACCTTTGGGTGCGTTTTTATATGTTAACACAATCCCTCAAATTGTTTATTCGTCCTAAATTAAATAAGAACGATTTAATAATAAAAAACCCACAAAAATACATAAGTTTCTCCGATACTTAGAATTTTCACATAACTTTGAGATTTTCTCGAAAAGTTATTATTTTTTATTATATTGGTGTATTTATGTATATATATGAGTTCATATACATATTTTAAGAACTTTGTGACTTGAACGAATTTATTGGTGACTCTCATCATGTTATAAGCAATTATATCTACGATTTGCGCGTCGTAATATATATACTCAAACGTAACATACTAATAATAGCGTAATACACATAATTTTGTCAAGGATTAACATGTCATCATAATATACCAAATAATGTTATTTTTAGTGTTTATAATATGTTCTAGAACACTTTTGTCATACCATCATTTTTTATCATTTCTTGAGCTTTAAATCAACATGTATTCTTATGTACAAGTGCCTAAAGCACACTATCATATCAACATCATTTTATATGAATCTAAATGCAACAAATATGTAACTTATTCATGTTTATTTGCTGATGGATTTGAACATTTATCATATCATGCATATATCATCAAAACCCTTGCATTTTAACTATCATTCAAAACTGGGCTGTTTTCGGGAATTTTAATAAAATAGTTACCTTACTCCAAAAATTCCCAAATTTTTACAGAATATTTAGAAAGATCCAAATATTATTGTGTAAAAATATCGGGATCCAATTCATTACCAATATTTTATAAAAAATCATTTACCGGACTGCAATCAGACTCGTCACTTTCTGACTGCAGTCCACGGAATAATTCATTTAAAATTTATCGTAAGTCCGATTGAGAATTACAGTGGTCATCTACAGTACAAATTTCATGAGCTAATTCTACACAGATTTCAAGGTATGACAAAAACATAACACACATTTTCTGCAGTAAAAACGCAGCTTTTGCTGCTGTACGAAACGGACCTTTAAAAATAGTAAACCACCTCGAAAAAATGTGATTCCAGTGCCATTTGATTCGTTTTTCAAAAAAATATAATTTATACTTCAGAAAATCTATTTTTCGATTTATAACGGTCCGTTTACAGCCAGCTGAAGTTGGCTGTAAATGTTATTCAGCATGCTTTAAATCGTTTAAATGTTACTAAAACATGCAAGCAAATATCCTAAACAAGTGTTTATCAAGAAATCAAACTCAAAACTCAAAGACCCACATATATACATATATATATATATATAGATATGTACGGTCATACATACACCCATATACATCACCATTTTCATTTAGTATCAAGACCCATTTCTTTTAGTTTTCAATTTTGTGAAAATTCCAAGATTCAAGAGAAACTTCAAATCATCAAGAACAACCAAGAATCAAGAGTATGATTTAAACATAAATGTTATACCTTCAAGATTCAAGTAAGTTGTTGGATGAGGTTTTGATAATATGGAGCTTGAAATCACTTGAAAGCACCTTGGAAACTCCTTTGGATCTTCACACCAACTTGAAATATGCTTGGAATGGGGTTTGATCTTGAAGAAGAAGGTTTCAAAAATGGAGATGGAGGTGATGGTGGGTGTTTATGGTTGGGAGTGGAGTGGTGAAGTGTGAGGTGAGTGGTCATACTTATAGTGCAAGATCATAGTATATCTTATAATATCTCAATAATATCTAAGAAAGATCATATAAAATCTAAATATATCTTGGCAATATTTTTGAGATTTAGCAAAATTTTGTGGGACCACCCTCATGGTGACCGTGAACATATAGTGGGGGGGGGGGGAGGTTAAATGTAATTTTTGATTGGTAAATTTGATAAAACAGGTATTTAACTGGATACCGGGTATTTTATCTAGCGTTTAAATCCCGGTTTATGGCGTTCTAAATTATTTTTATTATTCTATAAAAATAAACTCGCCAAAATATTACTGAAATAAATTTCAGTTGCCGAGACTGGCTGTGTTGTCTGCGTTTTGCAGTATAAGCACTATGTTGCGCAGTAACACGCGGTACACGCTTATACTTGAAAAATAACGTTTTTAAGCGTTTTAAAATTATTTTTCAACACGAACCTGATTAAAATAAAATTTTAATCATAACATAATATTTTTGGGGTTTAAATATTATCCGGGCGGTCACCAACGTTCGTTTCGCAGTTTTGTCGTAAATAGTTCTAAAGTTCGAATAAACATGTTTTTGCCATACCGAATCCTTAGAAACTTATTTCTAAGTTATGTAAAAGGCATTTAGGGTATGTTTAGCCTATGTCACTGTTCCAGAGTGTTTGTTGCATTAAATTGGTTATATTTACGCATCAGATCGCGTATAACCTTCCAGAAAGCGATTTAAAGCTCGAAATCGAACAAGAATTGATATGTGCAAACGATACACATATTTATACAAATCTCAAGTATGAAATACAATATTTCATTGGTTTGGTATTTGTTTGATGGTTGAAGTGACACATGTGTCACAATAATGTTACCAAACTCTATAGCAATTATAACCTAGTTATTTCTAAGTAAGTTAATGTCTTTTTTCTTTTGTGTATTGAAGTTGTATTCATATTGAAAGAGATCGATGTATAGAATAATTGTCCATCTTTCCTTCTCATTCCTCATTAGTATAAATACAATATGATTGACACCAATACAAGGCAATGATACAACAGAATTATCAAAATATATCTATCCTATCTAATAAATGAGGATTTTGGGTTGCCACATGGCACCCTTAACACACTAGGATTTTGGAGGCAAGTTTTTCTACAATTTACTAATTTAGAGATTTATTAAAAAGATAATTATAACTACCTAATTTAGTAAAAAAAAATATTCCGAAATTTCTGTTCAGTTTTATATCCCTAAATTAACCTTCATATTTTACTCGTGTGGAAATGGACAATTAGTTTAATCCATGTTGACCATTCCCAAAAATCGAAAATAATTTTTTAAATTTCCATCGTACGATTTTTGCATCATAGTCGGTTGTTTAGTACTTTTGAAGGGGTTCACAAAGTTGTAGTTTTAGTACTCAAAATCATCACATTCATCTAAAAAGTTATGTTGTAAATAATGTGCAAGATAAATTTGAGTATACCAAGATATATAAAAAATCAAGGTTTATTCAAATGTTAATCCTATGAAAAATGCAGGCCAATTAAAAAAGACGACAAAATACCACTAAGTTTGAAACTTTTCACATTTAAAGCCCTAAAATGAGAATAACCTTTTATTTGTTTTGCTTTTATCTATTCTCTATATAGGTTTTTATTATATCGGTACATCATTCATAAACATATTTAGGTATTGATGTTAGGATTTAGGATGACTTTATCTGTGATGGACACCACACCTACAATGAAGTAGATGACGAATGTAAAAAAAATGTTTGAAATATTAACTTTTCTTTCTCATGCCTCTTAAAGGGATCTCATGTTTAAACGGGGGTAATAAGAAATAATTTAGAATTATTGGTATAAAAAGGGTAACATTTGCCACTAAAATAAATAAGATTTTGTTTGAATTATGTTTAGGTTTGACTTTCTAACTATACATTCAACTTCATTAAAGAATATTGTGTGATTATTATGTATCTTTATGCATGTTTGTTGATGTATATATTTTTTGTATGTTTCCAAGGGGGTAAATAGATTGGTGTTCAGATGCAAGGATTTGAAATATCCTCAAGAATGGTTAGGATATGGTTGGAAGAAAATGGATGTCCGACCCGATATTCTTGGTTTAATTTTATGTGCAATTGAAACGAGCTCATAATCTACTCAATCCAATGATAACGTGTTCTGTATACAACTCGTATAATACATGGTTTGAGAATTGTTATTGTAATTTTTGTTTCAGTTTTTTTATTTTTTTGTTACTTAAAGTAATATGTAATTTCTTTTATATATTGTTTATTTATATACTTTTGACTTATATATTTTTCGTTTTTCAACCCGTGTACTACGCGGGTTACTAACCTAGTATGGACATATATAATCTCCTAAATATATGTCTATTACATATACAGTGGATGGAAACGATAAACAAATATATAACATTGGGTTTACATGATTAAATAAACAAGATTGCAAGAGTGTTAAATAATACAAAGAAAAAGGAACTATTTTTTTGTTATTTATTTTTAACATACATATCAAAGATTGAAGACAATAGTCGTCACAATTAATCTTGCAACTCCGTATGCTTTAGTTGGTATGATGTTTGTAATTAGCTTATACGGCGACATAGAGTGATTCCATCACCCACCGGAAGCTGACAAATCTCCACTCTCGGGTCCACAGCCAACGCTTTGTTAAGCTCTAACACGAAATCTCTGTAATACCTAACATACTTTCTAAGTGGAGCATCTGGCGGTGCCACCAAAGATCCGTTCCAAAGGGTGTTATCGTACCCAATCACACCCCCAATTTTGACTAGATCGATCAACCTTTTATGATAGTTAAGATAGTTATCTTTATCCGCGTCCACAAAAATAAAGTCAAACGATCCATGGCATTTTTCCTGTAAATCAGAATCATAAATAAGAATGGAGTTGTAACTGAAAAATGATAATTGCAACTTGTCATAAATTTGTAAGTACTTACATCTTCGACCATTTGGTCAAGAAGAGGAAGAGCAGGACCTTCTCTAAAGTCAATCTTGTGAGCAACACCGGCTTTCTCAATAATGGGAAGACCGATTTCATAATTCTCACGGTTTATATCCAAAGCCAAAATCTTACCATCTTCTGGGAGAGCAAGGGCCGTAGAAAGAAGGGAATAACCGGTATACACACCAATCTCCATTGTGTTCTTTGCATTTATAAGTTTAAGAAGTAAGTTCAAAAACTGTCCTTCATCAGCAGATGTAGTCATAAGATTCCTGCATTTAGTATTGCAATTTTTAAGTTACAAGAGTTATAAAACAAAATGTCCGCATAACATGTTACAACACTAGGCCAATTCGAAAGGCACTTACCAAGGGTGTTTAGCGGTGACCTCACGTAGCTCTTTCTTGGGTTGTGGTTCTCTGGGGTACACGCTGGTTTCAAGAATGTATTGGTAAAGTGCATCACTTTGAAGGAGGCTTTTGTGGCCAACTTCTTGGTGTTTTGCAGGTTGAGTTTCTCCAGTAGCAGCTGCCATTGTTATGGTGAATTTGGTTATGTGTGTGTGGAATGGTTGGTGTTAATCAGATGTAGAGGTGAACCTGAAATGAAAGGAGAAATGAATTGGGTTATATAGGGAGGGAGTGGGCAAATAAGGAGTATCGCAGAAGGTGTTGCGTTTGGTGAGAGTGAGACTTGTTAGCTTACATTGCAGATGTTGACTTGGCCAACCATAGTGGAAAACAAGAGTTGGTAACCTAGTGGAGATATTTTTATTTTATACTTCATTTATGGTTAATGCTTATTTGCACCAACTTCTCTTTTTGTTATGTTAAATTTGTGAAGAACCAAAACTCACCAACCAAAAAACCTCAAAACAATTTTTTAGTTAGTTGAAGTTGAACATCAATGATATTGTTATTTATAGCTTTATCTCGGTTTATGGTTTTTCAAACTTAAGAACTCAAAATATTAATTGTATGTAGTCGAATGAAGTTGTATTTTTATTTGATCTTATCTTGCAAGTTTTTTTGGTTTTGATGTGTTCTAAGACTATCCACATCAAGGATGTTTGTAGGTGACATGAAGAGTGTTTATTCCTATGTGGAGGGCATTTGTGAGAGGGATGGATTAGTGGGTGTTGTAGAGGATGACATGGAGGGTGTTCATTCTTCACAATTCTTGGGGAAGAATGGTGAAGAATGGCCTAATGGTGGGTCCTTTTTTTTTTTTATAAGGTTGTTTGTGGGAAGGATATATATGTTATTGTTGTGGGTAAAAAGTGTTTGTGGGAAGAATAAGTGAAAAGCTGATGTGGCATGCTGATTAGGCTGTTTGTAGAAAGGATAGCCTTTCACTGATGCGGATAGTCTAATATCTTTAGGAGTTACTTAGTCAACACGCTTTACCTGCAAGTTAGTGTCAAAATAACAGTTAGAAGCATTAACCGTCATTAATCAGGATCCCGAAATTCCCGCTGAATATGCCATCTACAGTTTTGACCGTCACAATACTCATTCCGCGTGTTCTACAATATATCTCTGGCTAGGTGTAGCCAAGTCCACATTCTCAAATTGTGTTGTGAACCCGAAATAGCCAAATGTGGGGAGCAAAGAAATATATATGCCGTGAATTAAACGACAAAATTCGGTGGTGAACTAAAATGTTCAACTTACTTGAATTATAACTAGTAATAACCACCCCGCGTTGCGGCGGGGGCATGTATAAATTCTTTCCTAACACATCAATTGTAGCAACTCCAATTCTTTCGTAACACATCAATTGTAGCAACTCCAATTCTTTCGTAACATATCAATTGTAGCAACTCTAATCGGTTAGGCCCTAGAACACACTATTTTACATATATCTGTAAAAAGACTTTAAACCCTAAAACCAACCAACGAAAAGTATAGAGAAGTAAATTTAATAAGATTGTCTGCATATTTAACAGTTAACTATATTCAATGAATTCAACAGCTAGATTGTTGTTTGTCTTCCACCGTATAATATAATCCACTCCAATTCACTTGCTAAATCTAAAAGTAAATTTGGATCAAGGTATAATGATCCATCCTTGGTTGGTCACCACCGAAGATAGAAGAGGTGTGGACCTGGATTGTGATGGATACGGTTTGATTAGATTTTGTGGTCAAGTCCACTCAACATTCTTAGTTCAATGCTCCAAAGGATAAATTATCATTGAAGTATTTCTTTTTCATTGCATTGAGAACCAATTTTTCCTTTTCAATTCATTGAAAAACTCCTACATTTGCAACTAAATATTTTTTATTTATGCGAAATCATCAACACATTATCTTGATTTTCTCAAATCACCACCACTCGTGATTGCCACCACCACCCTCTCACGAATTTCAGTGAACCACTTCATTCACCGGCAACTCCTCTTTTGCTATCATACGCTGTTTCCGATGACGTCAATCCATTATTATCATTCACCTTTTGATGTGCACCCGTTTAAATACACCCATTTAATAAACGCCTTTACCTAACCATCTAAATCTATACTAATTGTTTTATAGAAAGGTTCAAAGAAACATGTAAAACTACTCATATTTCTATACATTTGATAATTTAATAACCAATTATCTACTTATTTATAGCAATACAGTTTACTTGCAAATAAGATTTGAGTTCAACCAAACGGCATTTTTAGTACCATTCGACTTGAGGCGAATCGGTTACCAATATTCTACCTTTTTTTATTTTTAAGTGAAATAATTTGTTTAAAAAAACCTCACTCAGCCCCACCGGGTACGGTGGTTCTTGGATCTATAGAGTCTCATTATTCCATATATAAATTAGAAACTTTTTTTTTGCATCAAGACTTGTACCTCATGCTTGGGGACTTTTTCAAAAAACTTTATTTTTCACTTTTAACCTTAAAGTTTTTTCTTTTACATTTTAACCCATTTGAATATTTACTTTTAACTCAAACTTTTTCATCTTTTATAATTTAACACAACACTTTATTATTTACAACTTTGATTCCCCATACTTTTTATCTTTCGCAAGTTTTTCGTTTTACACTTCGTTCTAAATTTTTTTGAGTTAACATGTCGTAGCGTGCATGTGAGGTTCAATGTTTTTGCTCTATTTTATCATATTTGACAGACCCGCCGCAACGCCTCCATTTTTTCCCTTTTGAAAACTTCCCCGCAATGGGCGGGTCCTAGATCGACTAAGTTATTATTTTATATGTTTTACGTTTCTGGTTAATTTCTTCGCATTAAGACACTGTAACGGGTGTGCGTGGTTCAACGATTTTAGTCTCCTTTTTGTTCAGTGTAATTTTTACCATTTTATCTATTTAATTTTTACAATGTTGAGAGTCGATGTTGTTGTGGCATTGGTGTTACTTGGCACGGTTTTAAGAACGTTTTTAACCTATTAATTTTTTTATAAATATTTTGTTTCGATTAGCCCTATACTTCATTTACTTAAAAACTATTTTTTACGTGCATATTTTATGTACGGGTATGTATAAATATGATTTATTCTACATTCCGACGTCAACTTTTTTTATAGACGAGTCAGGTCAAATATAATACGTTTTCGTTTAAAGAAACCATTTTTACGTGCATATTTTTATGTACGTTTTGGTATAAATTCAAGTTGTTCTACGTTTCGAAGTAAACTTTTTTGTGAAATGATTCAGGTCAAATATAATATGTTTTCGTTTTTTATTTTATGTATGTTTCGTAAAGTTTTTTTCGAACCGAGTAGAGTCAAATTATGGTCTCTTTTTCTCCCCTTTTTCCGAAGGCTCTAATTAATCCCTTTCGATTACACGTGCATATTTTCCTTCGTACCCGTTACGTTTTCTATGTATGAGTTGGGTCACATATAATACGTTATGATTGTTCGATATGAATTCCATTTACTTTACGTTTGATCCAATCACAATGCTTATACAGGTTACACTGAGTTTGAGTGGATACATCGAAATGTATGTTTTCATATGGTTAATGCATCGTATAACATTTGGACTAATCCATTCAATGTTTACGATGTACCCGCGCCGCAACGCGGGCGGGTGTTAACCCTAGTTTCCATAAAAATATATATAAAAGTTCTATATACCCAAAAAAACAAACAGCAAATCACTATTATAATTGAGTAAATTTGCAAGCAAGATCTTACAATACAATACCAAATGATCAATCTTGTAACAAAATATAATACCAAAAGAGGGAAAAGGAAAATCATGAAAGTAGTCATAACTCATAAGAGTAAGCATCAAATACAAACCACCGTAGAGGAAAACACCTAATCATCTAAAGATGATTTTTTTTTATAAAGATGAAACCCTTATGATTGACTGCCAGTGGGTTTAAAAAGGTTGAAAATTTAAGATAAAATTTCAAGGTTCACATAAATCTTGGATCTTGAAGTGGTTTACGGAGGTTCTCCGGCGTTGACGCCGGCAGAGAAGCGGCGGTGGGTGGTGGTAGATAGTGTAAAACTCAGAAGAAAGAGGTGGCGCCACCATTGGTGGTGGCCAGTTCCGACAGCAAGTCGCCGGAAAACCCTCAGTACCACCACCTACTCTCTACTATGTCTATCTCCCACACCATCACTCCCGTTGCCTTAACACCCCAACCGTCATCACCACAACCATCACAACCATAGCCACCGCCATGCACCGGCGGTTAATGTACCTTTATAACATGGTGCCACTGTGGTGATGGCTGAGAAGTAGTGTGTAAAACAGTTTGGAAAGAAAAGTGTGAAAATAATAATGGATGTCAGGTTTTAAACAAATACAACCATCACAATAATACCAGTCCATGGTTTTGTATAAACCATCATACAATAATTAAAGCATTAGGTATAACTATGAATGCAACAATATCTTGCAAATTGATATTATATAAATATACAAGATTTAAAAAAAAAGAAAAAAACTCTTTGTATTTTATTACTCATTTATATAATCTTAAAACAGCTATTTCCATTCTTAGTCCTTTATATGCCTTTTACAGGTTGACCCTTATGATTTATTTTTGGTTTGCCTTGGTCCCTTGCATTGTTCATACGCCTTTTTTTATTTATTATAGAAATTATTAACTCGGAGCGGTAACATTGGAAGTGTCTGTTTGGTAAAAATCCATTGGAACTGAAATTTCAAGATTGGGCCACATTGGAAAGGTAACTCGAAACAGTGGCGTTTAGTTATAGTCGAATCCTTGAAGTAGAAGAGTGGAATTGGCTTCTATCAAAGAGGATCGCAGGGATAATCGAGCGATGAGGAAAATGATTATGAGGAGATTCGATTTGTGAAAACACATATGGATTTGAGAAAATGGATCTGATAAGAGGAGATCCAGACCTATAACCCAGATAAAGATCTGCAAAATCATTGCATAAAATTAAAAAAAACAAAAATTGAAGAAACCCTATATTAGAAGGGTGTTGATAAACGTACCCCTTTTCTGTTAAATTTACTTGTTATACTCCCCCCCCCCCTGAAGTTTCAAATAAATACAATTAAACCTTTTATTTTGTATTTTTTAACTTGCAATTACTTAAAGTTTTTATTCATTATATAAAATATAATAAGAATAAGAATAAAAATTAAGTACATGATTAATACCCGGGGTTTACTTATTTTGCTATTTTGATACCTATATTTACAAATCACACCATTGTGATCAACTTTTACGAATTGTTTCACCACTAATGTATGTAGTTGTAGAATTTATTACATGGTTAGTACCTATGATGTGCTTTTGGTGAAATGAGTTTGTAAAAGTTGGTACTAATTGTATAATTTTCAATAAATAGGTAAGAAAATCATAAAATAGACAAACCACAAGTACTAGCCATGTAATTAATTCTAATAATAAAAATATATTATATATTAATTATATTTGACAGATATCTAATATATCTAGGTATTTATGGTTTAAAACTTGGAAAAACTTTTATGCATGGTAAAATTAATATATCATAATCTTTTGCCAATGCTTCTATATTATTAAAATTATTAGTGTAGATATAGCAAAATGTTATTTAAATATAGAATGCACTTGAAATATCAATAGATATAGCAAAATGTTATTTAAATATATAATACATTTAAAATATCCTTTATGTAAACTGGAGACGTAGTTTAGTTATTAAAGGATGGAGGACCTAATATTAAACGTATAGATTATATATATATATATATATATATATATATATATATACTAAGATTAAAATTGAAAGATTTATAGATAATAATAAAAAGGATAAAGATAACAAAATATTTTTAAATATAAATAAAAGTATAATTATGAGGTTGAAGGAGAAATTGTCATGTGCGACAGTAATTGTAGTCTTTATTAATATTTAGATAATATAATAGGTGAAACTGAACGTCAAAAGAAAAAAAGAATAAACTTTTGTTTTCCTCCATGTGGTTTGGTCGTTTTAACGGTTTTGCCTATATCCTTTAAAAATAGTTATTTTACTCCCTGATTTAATCAAGTTATCACCATTTCGCTCCTGACATCCATTTCCACCGTTAAATCCTGGTCACATGCCCCTCACATGAGGGGCATTTAAATCTTTTCAAATCCAACCTTATTATTAATATATATGTTTATATTTATAAAAATATTAGAAAGAAAAAAATCACTTTCATCCATTTATTTTTCTAACCTACTGTAACAACAAACACCCAATCACTTTCATTCCTCTTATCTTTCTAACCTACAGTAACAACAATCACCCTACTATCAGACACCACCCCCACGATTTCTCCATCCTAGCCGACCAACATCTCCATCCTAGCCAACCACCACCATCTCTATTTCTCTCTTTCTCTCTCTCTCTCTCTCTCTCTCTCTAAAATCGGAGTTGGCCACCATCATCATCACCTGTTGGTGGCAAAAACCTGAGCAACCCACTGTCACCTGTCGGCAACCACCTCAACACCCCACCCCACCTGTCACACCCCAACCGATGGCGGAAACATCGGGGCGCGGCACTGAGAGAAATAGATTGTTCAAGAGAATCCATAACAATTATTAAATTACCAAATCTTTAATGTTAATATCCCATACTACTAACAGATACAGTAAAAACAGTTATTACAGATAATTGTCTCAAAAACAAGCAAACTGTTCCGACAACTCAGATTTTATTAGGTTTGTTTCTAGACTCCATCCTAGCTTGATTCCATGAAAGCAAGCAAACATCCTAGTATTCAAACACCTGTCACATACGTTAAAATAGAGGTCAATACACATAGTGTAAAGGTGAGCATACAAGTTTAATAGTAATAATAGCGTTCGAAAGCATTTACGCATAACCAGGATGTAACATGTATATTGTGAAGCTAGTAGGTTATCGACAATGAAATATGCACAGACAAGACAGCGAGTTGTAGAATGCGCAACACATATCACCACTGTGACACGTGTAGAGGTAACCATAACAACCCCTATCCACGACAGGTGCTGAGTCCAAACTAATAGTATTATCGTTGCCAAGGCGTCAGGCAACAATCACTGTGTTAACATAACATACAAGCATTCATCGAGTAACACGTATAAAATGCAGTAACGGTCAGCGTATAAAAGTGTTTGCGTCATGTGTTCGATGTGATTTAGAATAAGTAGCGTATGTAACACCCAAAAGTGCTTAAAGCAAAAAGGGATCGAGTATACTCACAGCGATGGATGTTAAGGGATTGAAGGGAGCGCTGGAGTGATTAGCCTGAACAGTTTACGATAGCATAAGTGAATGAACGGTGCGTAAAATGGTGAAAAATGGGCAAGTAACGAATGGTCATTCGATCGGATGGCAATCCGAACGGATGGCCACTCGATCGGATTTCAATCCGTTCGGATGGTCATTCGTTCGGATGGCCATTCGGTCGGATTGACACTCGTTTGGGATGGATGTGTTTGTGTATGATGACTTTGAAGTTTTCGTTGTAGCATTTTGAAAACATAGAAGTATCTCTACCTTTCAGGTCGCCCGGTCAAACGGTCGTTCGTTCGGATGGGGATCCGTCGGTTAGACATTTCTCAGAGAACGAGTTCACAACAGGATTGTCACTAGACCGGATGGTCTTCCGATCGGGTGGCAATCCGTTGGAAACTAATGATTTTTGAAAATTTACGAAAAAATGTTAAGTGTGGAAACCAAATGCAATCCGATCGAATGGCAATCTGATCGGACGAAAATCCGTCCCGACGATCTGATTGTTTGAATCTTGATGATTTTGATAACTTTTGCGGTTTGCTTGAGACGGTATGACAACGTACTAAACAATGGAACCTCGTCAAGTCCCAAGTCGTCCGATCGAATAGGAATCACCCAAATCCGATCAGTCAACTGTTCTTTGACGGTTGTTCATGTTCAGTCCGAAATCGGTTGTCTCGTTGATAGGAATCAGATCTGCAACTGACACTCCATTAGAGGATGAGTAGAAGGCCTGAACTAGCTCCGATTCTATCGGTTTTGAGTGCATTGAGTGTAAAAGAGTTGAAAGAAAGTTAGAAACCATCTTTAAAAATGAAAATAGTGTTGAATCATGTGGAAATATTGTAGATCTGAGTTGTTCTTGGTGGAATAATGTCAAAACTTGAAGTTCATAAGAACTCCATGATGACAGCATCCTAGAACATCTCAAATCCGTTGATTTCACGGTTAAAAGTTAAGATTCAAAGGTGAAAATGATGAAGTAGTGCGTGTAGATCATAGAAGTACAAGATTTGAGTTGAAAACTTACAAGAATCGCGAGAAATCGAGAGAAAGAAGGCCTTGAGCGTGCTGGTCGAATGAGGGAGAGCTGTCACATCACAAGTGATGTGACAGAGGGGTATTAATAGGTTGCCAAAAAGGGAAAGGAGGAGCAAGTGTCGGATAGCTCACCGATTGGATGACACTTCGATCGGATGGCAATCCGATCGGATGGCAATCCGATCGGATGGAAATCCGATCGGTTGGCCATTCGATCGAATGGTCAATCGATCGAGTGGCTCCGACGGGTTGCGTTTCGGCGTTTCGTTTTACGTGTTGAGTGTTGCGATGCGTTTCGAGTGAGCGATGCGATAGTATTACTCGTTAGTTACACAAATAACCTAACTACTATATCTAACATACAATCACTATAAATAACTTGCGTTTAGCGTTTGCGATTAGATTGCGATGCGATAGAAATGTGATTGCGATTAAACACCTCAACATAAACCTAACATGCACAAGTAACACATAATAGTACACACACGTAAAACAATATTCAGAACACATAATTTGAGTTGCGATGCGATAGCGTTGCGGTTAGCGTTAAGTCGATTAGCGATAAAACATGCGATTTAAACCTCTATTATTAACAAGTACTCCACATAATACAACTAAAGCGATTTAAAATAGAATTCGATTACAAGTCAAAAAGCACAATTCTGTAGTTAAGCAAGGAGTGACAGATCGCAATTAGCAATCTTTTCTTCCTTTGACTTTAACTTTGACTTGTACTTTGACTTTCGAAAAAGGCGGGTTCTTACACCACCCCACTGTCAAGATCACCTGACCGCTAGAGACCACCGTAGCGCTTCCATTTTGGCTTCGATCTACGGTTATAGAAGACGACACAGTTAGAGCTTCAATCTAGGGTTCAGTCCATCTAGTGGTTTGGGTTTAAATTATGCCTTCCTTCAAAGAATCTGGTAAACATATCTCGGTTTAGTGGAATGTGGAATATGAACAGTGGTGGCAATCAACGATGACGATGAATCTGAACTTCGGTGGCGAGAGTCGATGGTGGTATGGCTGATGAATGTGATGACGGTGGTAGTGTGTTAGGTGATAATGAAGGTGGGGTATTCAGTTTAGAGAGAGAGAAAGAGAGAGAGACTGTAAATCGAAGCAATAGAGATTAGGGGGAATGGTGGTGGTGATGTCGGGTTAGGTGGTGAATGGTGGTGGTGATGTCGGGTGGTGGCGTCAGGGTGGTGGGTGGCGGGTAATGTCAGGTGGAGGGTGGTGGTGTATAAGAGAGAGGGATATCTTGTAGAGTGAGATCTTGTAAAGAAAGAGAGAGTAAAGATTGTATTTGTTATGTGTGTGTATATATTAATACTTTACATTTAGATATAAATTACCAAAGTACCCTAATTTTATATTTGAAATTACCAAAATACCCATTCAGTTAACATACAATATGGATGGAGTTAAGGCCGTGGAGTAAACTGCCGACAAAACCGAAACATCAAGGAGTAAAATGACTATTTTTAAAGGATTGAGGCAAAACAATTAGAACGACCAAACCACAAGTAGTAAAACAGAAGTTTACTGAAGAAAAAAATAAAACCATGTTTGTAGCTGATGCATCAAAATTTATACATACCAAAAGAAATAGTAAAAATGTGAGACAAAACCCAAATGTTTTGTTCTGCTTAGTGTATGTACTGTTTGGCATTTTGGACTCTTAGATCTTGTTCATTGCTAGATGATTGGCTGTTACAGTCTGAATAAAGTTATCATTAAGAAAAAGAAAGATTTGAAAAAATGTTGATTCTTTAAACAAGATTATTCCTCTCGAGTAAATGTTAATATTTACACAATTAAAAAATAAACATAATATATAATATAAAAAATACAATATAAAATTCACTTGGTTTTAGAAACTACAAACCAAGATGAAATCGAAAAATCACTTTTCTATTTCATGTTTAACTAAATAAGATATATCACAAAACCTATATATGGTTTTCCACAATGGTTGGCCAAGTCAACATCAGCAATGAAAGCTCAAGTCACCAACCGCACCACCTTCCACGATCCCACTCTGGCTGACCGGATCGCTATATAACCCGATGTAGTTCTCGTTTCATTTCAGGTCACTTCTACATCTGATTAACACACTCCATTCCACACACACATAACCAAATTCACCACATCAATGGCTGATACTGGAGAAACTCAACCTGCCAAACACCAAGAAGTTGGCCACAAAAGCCTTCTTCAAAGTGATGCACTTTACCAATACATTCTCGAAACCAGCGTATACCCCAGAGAACCACAACGATGAAAGGGCTACGTGAGGTCACCGCTAAAACACCCTTGGTAAGTACTTTTCGATTTCCTAATGTTGTAACACATTATGTAGCCATTTTGTTTTATAACTCTTGTTACTTAAAAATTGTAATACTTAATGCAGGAATCTTATGACCACATCTGCTGATGAAGGACAGTTTTTGAACGTGCTTCTTAAACATATAAATGCTAAAACACGATGGAGATTGGCGAGTATACCGGTTATTCCCTTCTTTTTACGGCCCTTGCTCTCCCAGAAGATGGAAAAATATTGGTGAAGAAACACTGACCTTTACGGTAGTATCCGACTAGGACTTCAACTCTTGGTGATCTGAACTGCTAGCTACAAAACAGAACACCGTTGGGACTCGTTACAGGAATGTGGTTATTCCTGTAACCACCCTCCGGCGTGAGCATAAGTCTCGGTTTGGGAGAAAGTAAATACGTTTGTAAAGAGAAAGTAAATGAAAGCAAGATGATCGTACCTTAGATGTTTACCTCTATTTATAGTCTACAATTAGGGTTTCCCTTAACTTAGGATGGGCTCTGATAAGTTAGGGATTTGCATGATCTTCCCAAAAGGTTCGGGATTCAGTTACGTAGTTTATCCATGCAGAATAGAACATTCTGGAATAAACATATGTAATTAATTATTTATAATAAAATAATAGGTAATGACCGGGTCGGGTTAGCCGATCCGGGTCATACCTCGTCATGTCCCCTCCAGTCCGAAGTTATGAAATGAAATTCATGAAATCGGACTAAAAAAGGAAAAGTCAAAATTTCCCCCTTTGAGTGTAAGTCTCTCGAGTGGGGTACCATTATGCATTTTGAAAAAATGGCGGCGATGGAAAAGGATGTGACAGTTAAGTCATCATTAGGATGACAACTGTACCTACCCTATAATGACGCGTGTTCCCATCCCTTTACCTTTTCGAATTCGAAAAGTTGCCATTCCTTATAAATAGAGTTCCTGTTTAGGGTTTTGAGTTTCATTTCCTTCCTTCGTCACGACCTCTTTCTTCCACTTCTTGACTCCAAAAAATGGCTTCCAAAGCTGGCGAATCATCTTCCTCTGCCCAAGCCGGTGCTGATGCCCTCTATTGCAAATGGGGGCTTGTATTGTACAACAATTTTATTCAAGATTATGGTATTAAAGCAGAGTGGAATCCTATACTTCCGTCAATGTCAGATACGGTGTTTCCGTTAAAAAGGGTAAAATCACTCTGTTTAGTGATTTTTTCAGGTTTTGCAACTTCCGATTGCCGATTACCAAGTTCTGTAAGTTGGTTCTTGATTATTATCCCATCCATATTTCCCAATTGCATCCGTTAAGGTTGGTTAAACTTCGTCAATTTGAGTTTACTTGTATCGCCTTAGGGCATATCACTGAACTCATAGTTTTCCGGGCTTTTTTCGTCCTTTTATGGAAATCCCCTTTTTTCACCTTCGATAGGCGAGATGTCGATGTGTCTTGCCTGAGAGAAATTCCTACCACTTCCAAAGATAAAGATTGGAAGAAAAATTCTTCTACATTGATGCCGGTGTCGTTCCAGGAGATATGCAATGGAGGGAGATGGGACCCAAGGATAAAGTGAAAGACGATGGTCCCCCACAAGATGCTTATGTGGCAAACGCCCTTTATAAGAGATTATGTGAGTGCCCATCCGAGTGTATGGTGATCCCGGAGGGAGCCCTGGTGATGGCTGGAATGAGCCTGCTATGGCGCGACATCAGGCTTTATCCTTCCTTCCAGAGGGGTGATGAAGGTATGTGTCTCTTCTTTTTTAAACAAACTCTATTAATTATATGTGAATTAACATGCGTAATCATTACAGGGAAATGGAGTTTGTTTGATTTTGTCGATCCTCCACGGAACGCTGCTTTAAGGGCCGCGGACCATGTGCTTGGTGAACAGGAACCAGATGTTCTGAGAATTCACTTGGAGCAGTTTTTACTTCCACCTGTGTCAGCGGACCCGGCTGTTTACATTTCTCAGCCTCCCCCCAGCGGGGGAAGTAATGTTCCTGCCATAGAGAAGAAACCAACCCGGGTAAAAATCACCGGGAGGAAGTACATGGCCGCGGGGGCCGCTACTTCCTCGGATGGCGTGACCGCACCCGCTGGGAGTGCTGCTGTTACTGTTGCTGAGTTGACAAGTCTGACCCGCGTGTCGAAAAAACGCAAGACTTTTATTGTACCTACCCTAACTGCTTTCGAGGCTATGCAAGCCGCTTACGCCTTACCCCTCGGTAAGTACTTTTATCTGTGGGTGTCATTGTGGACTTTGTCTTCTATGTTGCTGAAGATCTAATTTTAATACAGGTTCTACTGCTGGGGTTCCAGTTGAGGGTGTGTCTTCTGCCTCCTTGACATCTGTGGATACTATGCCTTCCGCTACTAGCGGACCAAGCCTTTCAGAGCTTATATCTCAGGCAAGTGCTGCCGCTGCTGTTAGTTGCTTGATGCGTGTGAAGTGTTATATATATTAGGTGTATATTGTAAGCCCTTTAACACTTTTTTAGCCAAGTTTTAAATGTATAAAACACAATATTTACTAACACTAAACACACATATGGGCAAGTGCACCCATCGTCGGCGTAGTATAGTGTTGGTAAGATACCGAGGTCGTCCAAGGACACAAGAGCTTTTAGTACCGGTTTATCCTCAACATCTAATCAAATAAAAAAGTTTTAGAAAAATGTTTTAAACTAAGAAAATAAAAACTAACTAAAATGCTGAAAAATAAAAATAAAAGAAAAACAGATAGACAAGATGAATCACTTGGTTTCGACTCGTGTATAGTGTAACCTTTGATTATTTCCGCACTTTTGCACTTATTTAAGAGATTATCTTAGTTATTGTAGTAGGCCCCTCTTTTGAAGGTGACGTTACCCTCAACCCAGTAGTTTGAGTCAGCAAGGATACAATCCTAAAGGGTCAGATTATTGAAAGAGAATTAATTAAGTTATTAATGCAAATTATGGTAGGCCCCTCTTTTGGAGGTGACGTTACCCTCGACTAAGTAGTCTGAGTCAGCAGGGATACAGTCCTAAATAGCCGGGTTATAGTATTAATAGTAGTTTAACTTATGAGGGGATCAAAGAGTTTGGACCCCCGCCATCCAATACCGTTAAGTATTGAAGGAGGTCCTACTAAATTTGATCCAGGTCCATTGCAGGACCTCTAAACGCTGAACAATGGCAAGACTCTTACCAAACCGTTCCCTTAACCCCCGACCAGGTAGCCAACATACCTCCATATAGACCGTGGAGATATGAATGGTGAAAATCTTTTATTTTATATAGACAGTAAAATAATGTCAAGACACCACGGAAAAACGATAAGGAAGAATCACCTTCAACATAAGAAACTAGTTATTAAAGTCATTAATACAAAACCAAATAAAAAGTGCGAAAAGATTAGAAATAAAAAGTATTACACTAGACACTTGTCTTCACCAAGTGATGTAAGAGACTTAGGCAAACATGGCCTTGATTGTCAAGAACTCTTACGATCAATCTTGGATCCCGAGACGACTCACACACTCTATGATGGACAATGGATGATGGTGGTGGATGATGGTGTTATGGTGGTGGTGGGTGGTGGGTGAAGTGTGAGAGAGGTGGTGTGCCAAGGGATGGTTTGAGCTTGAGCCAAGCACTCCTATTTATAGGCTGAACAGAAGCTCGGGCACGGCCCCGTGTCCACATCCTTCTCTTTCTTCATTTAATGCAGCTTGTCTTATTAGTTGACCACGCCCCCGTGTCCGCTGAACACGACCCCGTGTGCAGAAGAATCTTTGTACTATAAAGATTTGCCTGGATTGTGCGAATCTTATAGTTGACCACGGCCCCGTGTCCCCTGAGCACGGCCCCGTGGTGGGCAATAGAAGCTTCTACCACTTTGTCTTTTCTGCTGACACTTGGGCACGCCCCCATGCTGGCTGAGCACGGGGCGTGTTCAGTCTTTTGTCTTCTTGTTTTGCTTGGGAAGACGCTGTCGTGGGGTCGGGCATGTCACGTCTTGTTCCTTTTCTTGTATTTATGTTAGATTTTGATGTCTTTTTGCTTCTTTTGTTAATTTGAGCTCATTTAATCCTGAAAATACAAAAGGAAGACAAAAGCACACTTTTTTCCAACATTAGTACTAAAAAAGGGTTAGTTTTATGCCACAATTGATGTAATTTATATGTTTCATTTTGCACACATCATTGCTCTATACCACCCCCTATGCCCACGGTTGCTGTGGCGATGACCACCAGTCTGGTGTCCACATCACTGCCTTCCAGTATTACCCCCGCCTCCTTGTTTGACTCTCCTTTCAGCGTTTTTTCTGCAACTGGAAAGGAGATGCCTACGGCGCTTGCTGCTCACGAAGCAACCAGTGTCGGAGATACCGCCATGAGCGATGCTGGGGGGGTCTAGTAGCGGGATTGCTGATGATGGGGCCCGTTTGGGTGATGATCTTTATTTGCCTACCATCAACTGGGATCCCAACATGCAAGATAAACGCTACCAACCCAGGTGGAAAATTGCTGAGTCTTCCAGATTGATTTTTCCCTAGTGATTCAACATTGGGTTGAGCAGGCCTACCCTCCGGCTGAGTCAGCATACGTTGAGGGGTTGAACAATGAAAATCTGATGAATTCCACTAAGGTGGATTCCGTTAGTCAGCCCCAGAGGCTTGCAGAGATCCGGCATAGCTGGATGCATGATAACAATGAACTCCACCAAGCACGGGCCGCTATTCAGGAGCTAAAGGATAAGAGGTACCGCTTGGAGAGTCAACTCCAAGCCGCTAGGTTGAGGGAGAGCAAGTTTTTATCTGAGAAAAATAAAGCAGAGGATGACTTGAAGCGGGTGACTACCAACCTTGCTGAAGAGAGAATATTGTGGGCCTGCGATATAGCAGAGAAGGATCGGGTCCTTGCTCATGCCAAATCTATTCAAGAAGAATTGGTGCCTAAAGCTGTTACCGAGGCTCAAAAGGTGAGATCTGAAATGTCTGCAAAGATGGAAAAATTCCGAATTGACACTGAATTTGTGTCTCAGGTGCAGGAGCGGTACCAGGCTTTAACTGTTGAGGTAGAAGCATCTAACGCCAAGGTTCAGGTGAAGCAGGTTGAGCTAGAGGAGCGTGAAGCACGGCTTAGGGAGGTTCAACAACAGTGTGATTCCCTTGTTTCCGAGAGGAACAAATTAGTTGAATCTTTCGCCACCCATCAGGCACGCCTAAAGGAGGTGGAAAATGCTTTGGAACAAACAAACGCCGAGGTGGACAGCCTGACTAGCCAGCTTGCTGAGTTACGAGGTGACAGGAATTGGCTGATAACTAATGGCCTGGTTGGGGCGTTTGAGTATCTCCGCCAGTCGGGGTCTTTTACGGCGTTATTGGAGCGCCTCTCTGCTGCAGCTTATCAGTCTGGCCATCATGATGGTGTTTACAAGGGCTACTTTGAGTGCCAACAGCCAGAGAAGATTACTCCCGAGTTCCACACAACGAGGGGCAAACTTCAGGTAGATATGGCGGATGCTCTTGAAGCGGCATGCAATGAGCCACTGCCCGCGTATGCTGATCTAATGGATAAAATGAACGAAGATGGCGTGGACTCCTTACGCCTAATGTTGGACCCCGCGGAGGAGTCGGATGAGGAATGAGTGTTTTTACTTTGTTTGTTATGTACACTGTTCCCTGGATATTTTGTATAAACACTGTTATGCTTGGGTTATGTGCAAACACTCGATTAGGTGTCAGACATTTAATGCTAATATCATGATGAATGACGCCGACGTTTGCCTGAAATGGGGCGATTTGACATGTGATGATTACTTTTCATTAATTGTTTTGTCGTCATCACTTTCAAACTATTTCAACTTCGATAAATTAAGTTACTTTTTTTCCAAATTTGGTAATTCGAAAAAATGAGTCGGAGGTGCTATAAACAGCGACTTTTCGAAATTTTCCGACGTCTGGATGCGGCTGACGCTTTAGTTCGTCTCCAAATTCCGGTAACGGAGGAGATGATCAGGGGAAAAGGAGTGACCTCTGATAATGTCTTACCCTGGGTTAGCCGGTCCTGCAAGAGTGTCATATATGAGGATCCTCCAAAAGCTGACGCAGGTGTGATTTCACTATCAGCTGACAATTTGATGGAAACCCTTCCTCCTGACCATGTTCAACGATGCAGACAGGTGTACGAGCATCGTCGTCGTAGCCGTTCCTGCACAAATGCGGTTGATGATCCGGAGGTAGTGGCTTTTCCGGTGGATGAGGAGAATGTTGATGATCTGGTCGTTGATCCTCATCCGTTGGAATACTATGGTGTGGCATTGTACACCCCTGCAGAGGTGAGGGCAATGCTTTCCAAGAAGTAGATATTTTAGAACATGTTCGTTTTTTGGCTCCCGTTTGTTGGTATTTAGCAACAGGGACAAGTACTTGGTTTTTTGCAAGATAGTTGTATGCATTTATTACCAAAATACCTATCTTTTTGTAGTGGTTAATGTATCTACTACCAAGATACCCACTCTTAGCACTGTATATTTTTAATCCATGTTGACCATTCCCAAAAATCGAAATCATTTTTTAAATTTCCATCATACGATTTTTGCATCATAGTCGGTTGTTTAGTACTTTTGATGGGGTTCACAAAGTTGTAGTTTTAGTATTCAAAATCATCATATTCATCTAAAAAGTTATGTTGTAGATAATGTGCAAGATAAATTTGAGTATACCAAGATATATAAAAAATCAAGGTTTATTCAAATGTTAATCCTATGAAAAATGCAGGCCAATTAAAAAAGACGACAAAATACCATTAAGTTTGAAACTTTTCACATTTAAGGCCGTAAAATGAGAATAACCTTTTATTTGTTTTGCTTTTATCTATTCTCTATATAGGTTTTTATTATATCGGTACATCATTCATAAACAGATTTAGGTATTGATGTTAGGATTTAGGATGACTTTATCTGTGATCACTACTAGAAAACTATATATTTTCCTACAAAAGTTTCCCACAAATTTCCCACAACTAAAATTTTGTTACAAATTTTGCCCGGTTTGCTAACAAAAAAGAAAACCCAAAACTTTTCTACAATTTTCCAACAAAATTTCCACACAAAAACCATTTGTAGCAATTTCGTCACAACATTTATTAGCTTTTCGACAAAATTCAGACAAACTAAACTAAAAGTTTATATAATTTGTAACCACAACAAAATAAATAACTAAAAAAATAAAATTTCTAAATTTGTCGGAAAGTTGTAACAAATTGATACCATTTGCTACATATTTTCGACAAAAAAAAGTTAATCTATTTATCATTTGTTAATTTTTGAAAAGTAAATAATTTAAAGAAAAAACTTTTAAATTAGTCGGAAATCTGTAGCAAATTGACATTAGTTGCTACGGATTTCCTAAAAAAAAACTTAATTCATTTGTAATTATTCATTTTTAGAAAAATAAATAATTTTAAAATAAAATGTCAAATTTGTCGAAAATTTGTAGCAAACTAACACCATTTACTATAGATTTCCTACAAAAAAAGTTATTTTATTTGTTATTTATCAATTTTTGAAAAATAAATAATTTTAAAAAATAAAGGGAAAAATTACACTTTTCGTCATTTATGTTTATAGCTAGTTGCAATGGATGACCTTTACCTTTAATAATTACAGCCACAGTCCTTTATTTTGAAAACTTGTTACACCTTTCGTCCTTTAGCACTAACCAGGTTAAAATTTTTCCGTTAAATTTATTTACTTAGGGGCAGTTTAGTCTTTCTACTTAATTATTTATAGTATAAATAAAAAAATAAAATCAAATATAAATACTTTTTTTTTCTATTTCACTCTCTCTCTCTCACTTTCTCTCTCTCTAACCAAGACCCACCCCACTGCCGCCTCCATCAGATCTTCATCCATCACCACCGCCTCCATCAGATCTTCATCCATCACCACCGCCTCCATCAGATCTATTCATCCATCACCACCACCCCTGTCTTCCGGACACCCCGTCGCCGCCATCAGATTTGTTCATCCATCACCACCGCCTCCATCAGATCTCTCATCAAGGTGACCTGCAACCGTTTCGAAGCCAAATATGAGAGATTTCACCCATTTTCCAGGTGACTTCCCCATTGCTACAAGTTTGGGATTAAACCCCTGTTTATTCCCAGAGGTCGAAAACAGAGTAATCCAAATTCTGAAGCAATATGCATACCATTTGTGGATTTGTTGGGAAACCGAATGATGAGGTGCAGTGCAGGCAGGGGAGGCGTGGGGTTAAATAGGTAGTGAAGAAGAAGGGGGAGTGGGGGGTGGGTAACTTCCATTTCGAAGCCAAATAGATGGTCCATTGATGGATTGAGTGGTGAATGTTTGAAGGAGAGTGCTGAAGATAATGCGGGTTGTTGATGAAAAGGATTTTGTAGAGTAAGTTTTTTTTAGATCTGGGTTTTAGAGGAGATTAAGAGGATTTTTGGAGAGAGAGAGAGAGAGTTCTTTTGAATTTTGAAGATAAATAACAATTTTGTATTCTGCAAATTGTGAGTTTGAAGATGAACATAACAATAACAAGATCTAAACCAGTTTAGAGAGTTGGGGATCTGGATGGAGGCGGAGGTGGTGGCGTGGTGTGGCGGATCTGGTGGTGGTGATGTTATAAGTCGGCTGGATTTGGTGGTGGCGGGTTTGTGGTGGCCGGATGTGGTGGTGGTGGCTGCGATAAGGAGGTGGCTGCGATAAGGAGGTGGGTGGTGGTGGAGGTTGATTAAAGTGAGTGGGGGGATAGTTGACCAGGGGATGATTTATGTTAACTATATATATATTTTTTTACTTTTTTAAATAAACGAGTAAAATTACTGATTTACCCTCATGTGCAAGTCACTTGACCAGACTTAACTTAAATTTTTAACCTGGTTAGTGCTAAAGGACGAAAGGTGTAACAAGTTTTCAAAATAAAGGACTGTGGCTGTAATTATTAAAGGTAAAGGTCATCCATTGCAACTAGCTATAAACATAAAGGACGAAAAGTGTAATTTTTCCAAAATAAAGTGTTAGATTTGTCAAAAATTTGTAGGAAACTAATCCCACTTGCTACAGATTTCCTACAAAAACCATTATTTATTTGTTATTTATAAATGTTTAAAAATAAATAATTTTAAAAATAAAAATATTAAATTTGTCGTAAATTTGTAGCAAACTAACATCATTTACCACATATTTCCTACAAAAAAAAGTTATTTTATTTGTTATTTATCAATTTTAGAAAAATAAATAATTTTAAAAGTTTCCTACAAATTTCACACAACTCATTTTTTGCTACAACTTTCATATAGTTTTCCGACAAAAAAGAAAAACAAGAAAAACCTAAAACTTTTCCACAATTTTCAGACAAATGGCCACACAATAAGTATTTGTAGTAATTTTGTCGAAAAATTTATAACCCTTGCGACGAAATTCCTAGAAAATAAATTAAACTTTCATATTGTGTATTCATACAACAAAATAAATAATTTAAAAAATAAAACTCATAAGTTTGTTAGAAATTTGTAGTTATTTTATTTTTGATTTATGAATTTTAATAAAATAAACAACTTAAAATGTAAAATGTTAAATTTGTCGAAAATTTGTAGCAAATTGACCCCGTTTGCTACAAATTTCCTACAAAAAAAAAGTCATTTTATTTGTTATTTCTTAATTTTAGTAAAGTAAATAATTTTAAAAAATAAAATATTTAGTTTGTCGAAAATTTGTAACAAATTGACCATGTTTGCGATAATTTTCTAACAAAAAAATAGTTATTTTATTTGTTGTGTCTTAATTTTAGTAAACTAAATCATTTAAAAAATAATGTTTCATTTGTCGAAAATTTGTAGCAAATTGACCTTGCTTGCTACAGTTTTCCCACAAAAAAGTAATTTTATTTGTTGTGTCTTAATTTTCGTAAAGTAAATAATTTAAAAACGTAAAATGTTTCATTGTCGAAAATGTGTAGCAAATTGACCTTTTTTGCTACAGTTTTCCGACAAAAAAATTATTTTATTTGTTGTGTCTTAGCTTTAGTAAAGTAAGTAATTTAAAAAAAGTAAAATGTTTTGTTTGTCGAAAATTTGTAGCAAATTGACCATGTTTGCTACAGTTTTCCGGTAAAAAAGTTATTTTATTTGTTGTGTCTTAACTTTAGTAAAGTAAATAATATAGAAAAGAAAAATGCTTCGTTTGTAGAAAATTTGTAGCAAATTAATCGTATTTGCTACAATTCTCTGACAAAAAAATTTATTTTATTTGTTATTTCTTAATTTTATTCACACCACTCTTTCAACCTACAGGGAGGACAAGTCGTCCCTGCAGGGCAAATTTATATAACTTTTTTATTTCTATTTTATCTTTTTTAAGAACTATTATTATTATTGTTATCAGAGAGAAAAATAATAGTTATTACTATCAATAGAATTAGCATTATTATTTAAACTGATTTTGCAGTTATAATAGATTTATCATTTGGTCTTTAATTTATAATAATTAGGTTGTATAATAAATATTAATTTTAATTAGTCTTTTTTTATTATTGTTGATAAATAAAAAAACGTTTTCAGTTGTATATGTGTATAGGGTATCTTTGGGTATATGTGTATGTGTATGTTTGTCATTATGTATTAAAAAAACGCTTCTTTCGTCACATAAACTATAAACTATGGATCTCGTCAAGTAGGGTTAATCCTTTCTTTTTCGAGGTCGATGGCCGAACCGTCCGCTAACCTGACTCCTTCATAAGGAAACACACCGTGACTCGTAACAAGGAGGATGGGGTGGGGGTGCTCCTTGTTACCACTCCCCTGCGTGAGAATCAGTATTTGCTTAAGAGCAAAGTGTGTGTTTGAGTAGTAAGTGAGAGAGAGCATGTCACACCCCAACCGATGGCGGAAACATCGGGGCGAGGCACTGAGCGAAACAGATTGTCCAAGAGAATCCATAACAGCTATTAATGACAATATATTAATCGTTAACGTCCCATACCATCAACATATAAAGTAAAAATGGTTATTAAAGATATTGTTCTCAAACACAAATAGACTGTTCCGAAAACTCCGATTTTATTCGTGGGTTTCTAGACCACCTATCTTGATTCATCACAGCGTAACTTAGCATCCTAATCAACCTGTCACATACGTTAAAATAAAGTCAATACATAGAGTGTAAATGTGAGTACACAAGTTTGATAGCATATAGTATAGCGAAAGCGTTACACATAACCAGCATGTAACACGTAGGAATGTGAAGCAAGTAGGCTATCGACAATGACATATGAAACCGACATGACTGCGAGTGTAGAATGCGCAACACATTATCACCACTGTGACCATGTGAAGTAAAACCCTTAACAACCCTTGTCCACGACAGGTGCTGAGTCCAAACTATAGTACTATCGTTGCTAATGTGTCAGGCAATAATCACTGTGTATACATTACATACCAGCTGTCACACCCTCAAAATCCACGCGCGGAATACTACCGCAAGGCGTGTGACTAACCAGGATCCAGCCACTAATTATTTTGAACCTTTTAGTTATTATTACAAATAATGGTATAATTAGCGACCAATTTTAAATTTTCCAAAACATAGTTTGAGTTTGCAGCGGAAAGGAGAGAAGAACACATCGTAATTTAAAACCACAAGTTTGTTCACATGAAACTTACGAACCACGCACTCCATCCGATTGCAACGTCCGTCCAAAGTTGTACCAAGCAACCTGCAAAGCATGCAGTAGAGTGTCAACATAACGTTGGCGAGTTCACGTGTTTACAGTTTTCCAGTTTTAATTTCCAAAAACTTGTTTCAACATTTAATTTACTCATTTATACATGCCAGGGGGAGCTACCCCATAGGTAAGCTACTAAACTGTTACAATACCGAATACTTACTTAACCGTACGTTTCCGCAGTGCCCCGTTTGTCAATGTTCTATCATCATTGACGGTTTGCCTGAGTACATTAGTTCACTCTCGTTCACAGTAACAAGGGTCGGTGTGAGGCTGGTTAGACCTAAATAGCGCTATCAACTAATAACCCGTTCGCCAGGCCCCGGCGACTAATCGTTATTAAGAAGTAGGGCCTTGAGTGATAGAGTTTCATTTAGTTTTGCTTGTTGCATCCAGTATAAATAGTAATTAACTAAGGGTCCCGCATAAGGGGAGAAAAGTAGTCTTGTATCCGTCACAAGGAGATAGCGTTGTTACCCGTATCCCACACAAGGAGATAGAAATACCGTATCTCGCACAAGGAGATAGTAAGCAACCACAAACCAGGAAAAGTGTTTCGTTCCGTTTCCCAACCACCGGGAACGCATGCTTTAAGTAAAAAGTAGTGAACTCACATTCGCTTTGCTCGGTAGTTAATTTACTTGTGTTACGTTGGTTAACCATACCCTATTATGATTTATAAATATTTATTACGTTCGTATGCAAGTAGTGTCACGTATAATCCTACACGTATCTAACACATAGCATGCATGTCTTACAAGCATACACGGTATTGGGCCTATCCTAGCATGTAAACAGTTAAACAGTAACAGTTAGACATTAACACAAGCACACAGTCCAAAACATCAGTTAACACCTAGTACATAAGGCACACCAATTTTATTTGGCCTGTCCTAATCATATAAACAGTCAACTAGCAGCAGCATGTAGTAAAGTTAAACACACAGTCCAAGCACGTCAATGCACATTGTGGCCCAATAACCAAGTCACGCAGCCCAATCGAGACCCGGTGGTCTCGACTCGAGACTATGAGATATCGAGTCGCAGCCACGAGATTCTGAGTCGCAACAGCTGGTCTCGGGTTGTGCAGTTTTTGAGTCGCAACCTTGAGTCGAGATCAGGAGATCTTCGAGTCGCAACCAACTTGGTCTCGAGTCCCCTGTTATACGTCATTCAGTTTCGAGTTTGCGAATAGAGAGGTCTCGAGTCGCAACCTTACGGTCTCGACTCGCAACCACCACCGATGCTTCTAGACCCCTTATCCAATTTGGTACTATCCAATCAGGTTTCCTTAACATGTTCCACCATACCGTACAATCATCAAATAAGATCAAACCATCACATTTCAAATATTCATGGCATCTTCAAATAGTTCATTCATATTAGCATATTATACACATTCAGTGCACAGCTCAAGAACATAATCAGTTCACAACAACCAGCATACATTCTATAGAACAGGAACATGTATACGCCTAATCTATATATATCATGAACACCGTTGTATACTATCATTTAGCATAGAACAACTTCAAATCTCATTGTATAATATCAGTCAATCACCCAAGAACAAACCTTAGTACAAAACAGACAACACACCTGAGTTTCTATCTAGAATTTGCAATGAACCCTAATAATATTAACCTCCACATATTACTGATATAATAAATAAACCACATAGAATTTCAAAAATACATTACTGGCCACGAATCACAATTTTTAGTTCAACCTAATAAATAATCAAACACATGCTCAGATACACACCTGTTGTCCGAGGGACGGTGAACCGGGTTCCGGTGGTCCGTCGCTGCCATGGTTGCTCCGGTCGTCGGCGCTGCTGGTTCGCCAGAGAACCACCACCACCACCATCATCCTCATCACCTCGCTGTTTTGTGGTTAACCGGAGCTCCGCCGAAATTTGATACGAACAACCAAACGGCCGGAGTCACATAGACCTTTACAGGTTTGAAAGAAAGGAGATGGGGGAGTGTTGAAGCCACTTACCGGAGAAAACCTTGAATCAGTTAAGTCGTGAAAGGCCTTCACCACCACCGTCGTAGCGGCGGCGCCTGGATATTCTCGCTGAAAAAATAGACGTCTTCGACTCTTCTCTTTCTCTCTCTGTTCTCATTGTCGTGCTGCCCGTCTGCCGCCGCATCGCTGTGTGCCACCACCAGGATGGTGGTGGTCAGCCGTTTCCGTTCACGAAAGACGAGGAGGAGAGAGGTGCAGGAAGTGTTCGGGTTTTGGTGTGGCCGGGAAAAATCATTGCAGAGAGGGAGAGGGGTTTGTCGTTGGATTACACGGCACCCGCCGACCGGAATTCCAGCTCCGGTCGCCGGACAGGAGAACCGAGAGGAAGAGATGGAGTGTGCGGTTGTGATCAGTCTTAGGGTTTTGGTTTCATTTGAAAACAAATGAGAGGGGTAGGGTTTTAGGGATATTTTATAGTGTAGGGTTTTTAGGTGAGTTGGGTCGGGCTTGGGCCCGAGTGTGTTTGGATCCGCAATGTTATGTGCCTCGCTCCAACGTATTGGCCCGTTATAATAACTCGTACGTAAATAATTGGAATTCTCGTCGTGGATTATTATTTTATAAAATATTGACGATAATAAAAAAAATAATAATAATAAATAAATAATAATAGTGAATTCTAGAATTAATAAAATGCTCGTTTCTCGACAATCAGGAATAAGGGTTCGGGTTGTCACATTCTCCCCATGTTACAGGAATTTCGTCCTCGAAATTAGGAAAGGGTCAAACGATACACTATATATGTATACATAGACTCCATTACCATGCGTAGATACAAGCAGTTTCACACAAGTCCACAAAATGAACATGTAAGCCACATAGCACATACAGTCACATAGCACGAAAAAATCATGTAGCACAAGATCCACAGAGTTCGTACGTATTTCACATAGTATAGAATTTCACAAATTTAATTATAACATCTAAGAAACGTACATGAAAACCCTGTAACACCCTTTTTATTATAATGAGATTACTTAATATAATACATGAGTTTATACAAAAAATCCCAAATTTACAAAAATGTTTTCGATTCAAAATACCAAACATGATCATGTTAATTACTAAACGAAAGTTTAAAGTAACTTCTACTAGTCACTACCGACTAGTTTAAAAGCTTAGGACATAGTTAACAATTCATCTACATCAAAATCATCGTCTAAAACAAAGTTAAGTTAACGCGGAAGCTACAAAATGCGTGTTCGGTTCTTCGACATTGCTTGGCCGCCATCCGGAAGCCCACCATAATCACCTAAGGTCAAAACCACTAAAAACATTAGTTTTGGCATTGACATAATACGTGTAAACATGTTCCAACATCAAATCAATAAAAGAAAATAAAAATTCTGATTTTTAATCCTCCCGCGTGTCGCGGCAGGTGACATCAAATCCGTCGCGACTCGCGACGGCTTCCGCGTGTCGCGGGGGTATTCATGTCTTCCTCCGCGTGGCGCGGGGGAACACGTTTTCCAGCAGGTGCAGGTTTAAAACCTGCATTTCTGCCCAGCTCCGAAAATTGTAAAAATTCTAACTTTAAAAGGTCATAACTTGTCACTCGCTAGTCCGTTTTAACCGATTCTTTTTCCTATGAGTCCGTAATAAAATTTCAGATCCAACCATGTAAGTTTCACATTACGGAAACCGAGATACTGACAATCGGTTCACGATTTCCTTATTTCAATTATCCAACCCATTGTTGTAAGTGCATAGCACCATTTTTCAACTCTTAAAACTTTTCGGACATAATTACCCAAATTCCCGGGCTCATAAATTTTGCACATTCGCGCCATTCCATGGCTTCGTGTTCCATTGGAACTAGTTACTTGTTTCATCGGAATTCAAGCATTCCGTTACAAGCAACCCCTTTTTATTTATCCTCTATTATTTGACCCAAGTTCCCGGGTTCTTAGACTTAGATTTATATAACCAAACCAATAGTATGGTACAATACATCATTTATCGAAGTATGAGACTTTCAAGTCTCTACTTTCATGATTCTTATTAAAAGCATCATTTTGACCCGTTTGGCTATTTAGTGAAAACCATCACTTCATTTACTAGCCAAACTAAGTTCCAAGTTTTACTTTGACCCATTTGATGGTCGAGTGTGCTTCGCCACTTTAACGACGCATCAAACGTATTCATTACACTACAACATCATTCTCACTACAAAACTAAACATGTATACATAATTTAACGGGACTAAAGCCACGTACCTTTAAAGCACACCTTTTCCGCGAGTATCACCTCCGGCGTGTCCACTTGACGTTCCGGATTCTTTGCCTAAAGAGTTCAATTCATAACAAAATTAGAACTCTTTCATAAGCTTTAACGCATTAATTCATAACATATGCAAATCTGCGTTTTTAGCAATCTTTAACGTTTTAACCCTCATTTAGGCGTTTTATCAAACACCTTGCGGGTCAGATTTCTACATGATCTAAACCAAGTTCATAACTTGAAATTATTACCCAAATCAACTTCAATTACACAATATACACATATTTTAACATCAACAATTTCAGAGATTAGCTCACAAATTTCAGTTTACACTAGAACAAGAGTCTTAATCCTAGTGTTTATCAAGTTCTACTAACTTACTAATCACCCACTATAGTGATTTTGATTCTTACAACTAACATGCAAGATTTTGACAAGAAATCATCTAGGGTTTGTCCCTAGACTTCACATTACTTCCAATTTCATGTTTTACAACACATAATCAAGCTCAACCTTCGATTTCAATCACATGCAAGAATTTGAGTTGTATCAAAACAACCTAATTTGACATACCTTATGACCTCCTTGACGAGGAGATCATGATTCTATGTTCAGATTCCGATTATGACATGATTTGAGCCTTCAATTTGAGAGTTTAGTAGGATTTAGGGTTCTGAAAGTGTGGGTGTCGCCCCTGTGGTTTCTTGATCGACCAGAACTCCAAAAATGGAGTGTTTGGTTTTTATTTTACTAATTATTAGTAATTTAAGTTTCAATTTTGACAACCTAGGTCCCTCCACTCTTATTTAGTTTATATCTTTGGCTTTTTAACTCATTCCTGTGTTACTACAAGACTTCTAACTAACTGGGTTATTTATCCTAGTTAGTTTATTCTTGTTTATTATACACTTTATAATTCTAGTATAAAGTTTTGAAATTTCGGGATGTTACAAGTCCACCCCCCTTAAAAAGGGTTTCATCCCCGAAACCGTAATACGTACCAAATAGTTTAGGGTAGAGCCGTTGCATCTCTTCTTCGGATTCCCACGTGGTATCCGCACCCCTTTTGTGCTCCCATTTAACCTTCACTTGGTTAATTACTTTGTTCCTCAGATTCTTCTCTTTTCGATCTAAAATTGCAATTGGCCTCACTGCATAGTTGAGGCTGTTATCCACCCCGATATCATCATAGCGAATACGAGCAGTTTCGTCTGCTAAGCATTTTCAGATATGTGACACATGGAATGTGCTATGAATTCCACTCAACTCTTCGGGTAGTTCAAGGCGATATGCTACCTTACCAACCCGTTCAGTGATTCTGAATGGCCCAATGAACCTCGGACTCAACTTTCCTCTTTTTCTGAACCGTATAATTCCTTTCCATGGGGATACTTTTAGCATTACTTTATCGCCAACTTGAAATTCAATTGGTCTGTTCCGTTTATCTGCGTACGCTTTTTGTCGAGCCTGAGCCGCCTTTAGGTTAGCTCGGACCAAGTCGATCTTCTCATTCGTATTCCGGATTATATCAGTAGGAGCTAGTCCTCGTGGACCCACTTCTCCCCAACATACCGGGGTTCGACACTTTCTTCCATATAACATTTCGTAAGGAGCCATTTTAATGCTCGTGTGATAGCTGTTGTTATATGAGAACTCGACCAAGGGTAGATAGACATCCCAACTACCCCCGAAGTCGATAATGCAAGCCCGCAACATATCTTCCAACGTTTGTATCGTTCTCTCACTTTGCCCATCCGTTTGTGGATGGTAAGCAGTGCTAATGAACAATTTAGTTCCCATTTGTTCTTGGAATTCGTGCCAAAATTTCAAAGTAAACCGAGTATCTCTGTCTGATACAATGGATATCGGCACTCCATGACGTGCTATTATTTCATTGGTGTACACTTCCGACATCTTTTCGGATGTATAAGTCTCACAAATCGGAATGAAGTGAGCAGTTTTTGTCAATCTATCCACAACTACCCATATAGCATCAAACCCGCGATTGGTTTTGGGCAATTTGGTTAACAAATCCATCGTGATTTGTTCCCATTTCCAAACTGGGATATCCAGCGGTTGCCACTTACCATACGGCTTTTGGTGCTCCGCTTTGACTTGTAAACAAGTCAAACACTTTTCCACATATTTCACAATATCTCTTTTCATTCCGGGCCACCAATAGTTTTGTTTTAAGTCATTATACATTTTGGTCGCCCCCGGATGAATTGAATAATGAGATTTATGGGCCTCGTCAAGTAGACGCACCTTGGCCCCACACGTATTTGGAACCCAAACTCTCCCAAATCGAGTCTTCAATCCTTGGTTATCATCCTCCAGGTCTTTTAGCTGCCCAACTATCCTTTCCTTCTTCACATTTTCTTCCTTGATTGCTTCAATTTGAGATTTTCGGATTTGTTCAAGCAAACCCGATGTCACAATTAGTTGCATCGATCGTACTCGAATAGGCGTATAATCTGTTTTTCGGCTCAACACGTCTGCCACTACATTAGCCTTCCCGGGGTGGTAATGTATTTCACAATCAAAGTCTTTGACAGTTTCTAACCACTGCCTCTGCCTCATATTTAATTCCTTTTGATTGAAGAAATACTTTAAGCTTTTGTGGTCGGTAAAGATAGTGCACTTCACCCCATACAAGTAATGCCTCCATATCTTCAAGGCAAACACCACTGCTGCCAACTCTAGGTCATGGGTAGGATATCTCTTTTCATGAGTCTTTAGCTGCCTCGAGGCATAGGCTATAACCTTGCCCCGCTGCATCAAAACGCAGCCAAGTCCCGAATGCGATGCATCCGAGTAAACTACCATATCCTCCGTTCCGTCCGGTAATGTCAATACCGGTGCATGGGTCAATTTTTCCTTGAGCGTTTGGAACGCCCTTTCTTGATCCTCGGCCCAAATAAACTTTTCATCCTTACGGGTTAGCTTGGTCAACGGCGTAGCAATTTTGGAGAAATCTTGTATGAATCTCCGATAATAACCCGCAAGCCCCAAGAAGCTTCTGATTTCCGAAGGATTCTTCGGTGGAGTCCATCTCGACACAGCTTATATCTTTGAAGGATCTACTAACACCCCGTTTGCACTAATGATGTGCCCAAGAAATTGCACCTCTCGTAACCAGAAGGCACATTTTGAGAATTTTGCATACAATTTCTCTTTCGTGAGCGTCTCCAACACTTCATGCAAATGACTTGCATGTTCCGCTTCATTCTTGGAGTATATCAAGATGTCATCAATGAACACTATCACTGACTTGTCTAGCATGGGTTTGCAAACCCGGTTCATGAGATCCATGAAAGCCGTGTGTGCATTAGTTAACCCAAAGGACATCACGAGAAACTCGTAATGTCCATACCGTGTACGAAAAGCCGTTTTCGGTACATCCTCCTCTTTGACTTTCAACTGATGATACCCCGATCTGAGGTCGATTTTTGAGAACCAACTTGCACCTTGTAATTGGTCAAATAGGTCATCAATTCTTGGAAGTGGATATCGATTCTTTACCGTGAGTTTATTCAACTCCTGGTAATCAATGCACATACGCATGCTCCCGTCCTTCTTTCTCACGAATAATACCGGTGCGCTCCATGGAGACACACTTGGCCGAATAAATCCCTTGTCGAGCAATTCTTGGATTTGGGACATCAATTCTTGCAATTCTGATGGCGCGAGCCGATACGGCGCCTTGGCCACAGGTTTCGCGCCCGGAATCAATTCAATTCCGAACTCTACCTCCCGTTCCGGCGGTATTCCCGGTAAATCTTCCGGAAATACATCAGCGTATTCGCGTACCACTGGTACGTCTTCAATTTTCGGCGTCTCTTTATCGGGTTCATTTGCGTTAATCATAAACGCTTTACATCCGCGCCTCATAAGCTTATGAGCTTTTAGTATTGAGCACATAATGGGACTGCCCCCTTTTTCGCCATAGATGGTGACTTGTTTTCTGTTTGGAGATGTAAATTTTATCTCCTTGCGGAAACATATCACTTCTGCATGATGTCGAGATAACCAATCCATCCCGACCACTACTTGGAATTCTCCCAATGACATAGGGATCAAATCTATTAAATATTTCTCATCATCAATGTTTATTTTGCAGTCTCGACATACATCACATACAAGGAAACTTTTGTTATCACCTATTTCTACCTCTAATGGCATAGGCAATTTCGTTAGTACAAAAGAAGGATGTCGAATAAATCCATGTGAAACAAAAGATTTATTCGCACCCGTATCAAATAACACATGTGCAGGAATCGAGTTTATAGCAAATATACCTGAAACCACATCGGGTTCCACCTTTGCTTCGGCTGCCGTTAACTGGAAGGATCTTGCTTTTGCTCTTGGTGTATCGGTACGTGTATCCTTGTCATCTTTCTTCCCGATTAATTCCGGACACTCCGATTTCTTGTGACCCGGTTGATAACATTTGTAACACACCGACACCTTCCCCGAGCACAACGTAGCCGTGTGCCCGGTTTTCCCACAAATAGGACATGGCTTGTCCTTAAACTAGCACTCACCCTTGGGCCCTTTCCCGCATATCTTGCAGCTTGATGACCCGCTTTTTCCTTCTTGTTTCTTTGAGGATTCGTTCGGACGTGCCTTTTTCGTCGGGTTTGGGTTGACTACCTGTGCCCTTCTTTCGCCTTTTTCTATCTGTTTCTTCAACTCTATCTCTCGTTCCCGAGCAACGTTTATAATTTCGGTGAGAGTCTCATACTTCGAAGGAGTCATAAACTCCCTATACTCGGCGCTTAGCATATTATAATAATAATATATTTTCTGCTCTTCATTCGTTATGAGATCATCACAAAACTTCATTTTATCCATGAACGTTCCCGTGATTTTATCGATAGATTCACCCTTGTGTCGAAGCTGCATAAATTCTTCCTTGATTTTGTTAATGATTGCCTTGGGACTATGATATTTAAGAAACGGCGTCTTAAACTCGTCCCATGTCATAGCCTTAGCCGCTTCACTTCCGATCTCTTTCTTCTTGTTATCCCACCAATATTTCGCCTGACCCCTTAACTGACCCGTGCCATAAGCCACGAAGTCATCCTCATCGCAATGGGTCCTTTCAAATACTCCTTCCATATCACTTAGCCACCTTTGGCATATTATCGGGTCAACCTCCCCATTGTAGATTGGCGGTTTACACGCCATGAACTCTTTATAAGCACAAGATTTTCGTCCTCCCGACTTCTCCTTTGCTAAATTGGTATTATCCTCCAATTTCTTAATCCTTTCTTCCACCACTGATAATACCGTGTTTTGGATTTTGTCGATAAAACCCGACAAACTGTTTTCGATTGCTTTTCCTACCTCCTCAGCAATCACTTCTCTCATTTGCTCGATGACTCTTGGCACCGCATCATCATTACCTTTATTCGCCATCTTTAACTGAAATATTTACATCAAGCGTTAACATTTCATCTATAACATGTGATTCATTTACTTCGGTTTATTCAAGTTCGTGACTTGTTTTCACCGTTCTTATTTAATGCACTTTCCGGGTTTGAGTGTGTTAACACACTCTTCCCATGCATATCTATTCATTATTCCATCTTCATACTTAATAACTCTACTAAGAACAATTTACTCTTACCGGATGTTTGATCAAGCTTGAACCGAACACACTTGTTAACAATCTTGAGCTCTGATTACCAACTTGTAACACCCTTTTTATTATAATGAGATTACTTAATATAATACATGAGTTTATATAAAAATCCCAAATTTACAAAAATGTTTTCGATTCAAAATACCAAACATGATCATGTTAATTACTAAACAAAAGTTTAAAGTAACTTCTACTAGTCACTACCGACTAGTTTAAAAGCTTAGGACATAGTTAACAATTCATCTACATCAAAATCATCGTCTAAAACAAAGTTAAGTTACGCGGAAGCTACAAAATGCGTGTTCGGTTCTTCGACATTGCTTGACCGCCATCCGGAAGCCCACCATAATCACCTAAGGTCAAAACCACTAAAAACATTAGTTTTGGCATTGACATAATACGTGTAAACATGTTCCAACATCAAATCAATAAAAGAAAATAAAAATTCTGATTTTTAATCCTCCCGCGTGTCGCGGCAGGTGACATCAAATCCGTCGCGACTCGCGACGGCTTCCGCGTGTCGCGGGGGTATTCATGTCTTCCTCCGCGGGGCGCGGGAGAACACGTTTTCCAGCAGGTGCAGGTTTAAAACCTGCATTTCTGCCCAGCTCCGAAAATTGTAAAAACTCTAACTTTAAAAGGTCATAACTTGTCACTCGCTAGTCCGTTTTAACCGATTCTTTTTCCTATGAGTCCGTAATAAAATTTCGGATCCAACCATGTAAGTTTCACATTACGGAAACCGAGATACCGACAATCAGTTCATGATTTCCTTATTTCAATTATCCAACCCATTGTTGTAAGTGCATAGCACCATTTTTCAACTCTTAAAACTTTTCGGACATAATTACCCAAATTCCAGGGCTCATAAATTTTGCACATTCGCGCCATTCCATGGCTTCGCGTTCCCTTGGAACTAGTTACTTGTTTCATCGGAATTCAAGCATTCCGTTACAAGCAACCCCTTTTTATTTATCCTCTATTATTTGACCCAAGTTCCCGGGTTCTTAGACTTAGATTTATATAACCAAACCAATAGTATGGTACAATACATCATTTATCGAAGTATGAGACTTTCAAGTCTCTACATTCATGATTCTTATTAAAAGCATCATTTTGACCCGTTTGGCTATTTAGTGAAAACCATCACTTCATTTACTAGCCAAACTGAGTTCCAAGTTTTACTTTGACCCATTTGATGGTCGAGTGTGCTTCGCCACTTTAACGACGCATCAAACGTATTCATTACACTACAACATCATTCTCACTACAAAACTAAACATGTATACATAATTTAACGGGACTAAAGCCACGTACCTTTAAAGCACACCTTTTTCGCGAGTATCACCTCCGGCGTGTCCACTTGACGTTCCGGATTCTTTGCCTAAAGAGTTCAATTCATAACAAAATTAGAACTCTTTCATAAGCTTTAACGCATTAATTCATAACATATGCAAATCTGCGTTTTTAGCAATCTTTAACGTTTTAACCCTCATTTAGGTGTTTTATCAAACACCTTGCGGGTCAGATTTCTACATGATCTAAACCAAGTTCATAACTTGAAATTATTACCCAAATCAACTTCAATTAGACAGTATACACATATTTTAACATCAACAATTTCAGAGATTAGCTCACAAATTTCAGTTTACACTAGAACAAGAGTCTTAATCCTAGTGTTTATCAAGTTCTACTAACTTACTAATCACTCACTATAGTGATTTTGATTCTTACAACTAACATGCAAGATTTTGACAAGAAATCATCTAGGGTTTGTCCCTAGACTTCACATTACTTCTAATTTCATGTTTTACAACACATAATCAAGCTCAACCTTCGATTTCAATCACATGCAAGAATTTGAGTTGTATCAAAACAACCTAATTTGACATACCTTATGACCTCCTTGACGAGGAGATCACGATTCTATGTTCAGATTTCGATTATGACATGATTTGAGCCTTCAATTTGAGAGTTTAGTAGGATTTAGGGTTCTGAAAGTGTGGGTGTCGCCCCTGTGGTTTCTTGATCGACCAGAACTCCAAAAATGGAGTGTTTGGTTTTTATTTTACTAATTATTAGTAATTTAAGTTTCAATTTTGACAACCTAGGTCCCTCCACTCTTATTTAGTTTATATCTTTGGCTTTTTAACTCATTCCTGTATTACTACAAGACTTCTAACTAACTGGGTTATTTATCCTAGTTAGTTTATTCTTGTTTATTATACACTTTATAATTCTAGTATAAAGTTTTGAAATTTCTGGATGTTACAAACCCTAAGTGTCACATTATCCCCAAGTTCAAAAAATTTCGTCCCGAAATTTAGCACGCAGCCACTGACAAGCTAGTGTGTTTAAACGTTTTCGTGGGGCGTCACATCACCCCCTGTTGGTTTGAAATTTCTTTCCGAAATTCAGCTGTAGCCTCAGTGCTTGAAGTAATGTTTGTAGACAACTGGGGATACATGCACATCAGCTGGTTTTCCCGTACCCAGGTAAACTCTGGGCCACGGCGCGAGTTCCAACGGACTCGTTCTGTTGTTACCTACCACGCTTGAGGGTTTTGATTTCTTGATCCCTGATTTCAGCCGGTTCCTCAACGAAGCGTAGTTGGTTGTTGATAACGAGTTCCTAAAAAGGAACAACGAATGTTTCATCTGACAGACACTTCTTCAGATTAGGTATGTGAAAGACGTTGTGTCCGCACACAGCTCTTCAGGCAGGTTTAGTCTGCAAAGCTACCTTACCGATCCTTTCGGTAATTTCGAATGGTTCAACATATCGCGGATTAAGTCCGTCCCGTTTGCCAAAACGTACCACACCCTTCCAGGGTGAAACTTTAAGTAGAACTCAGTCTCCGACTAGGAATCTTAGGGGTTTCCTACGCTTATCCGCGTAATCTTTCTGACGGTCTGGAGCTGCCGCCATGCGTTGTCTATTTTGGGCAATCCTACCCATTGTGTCAAGTGCAAGTTCTGGGCCGGTAATTCGGCTTCCGCTAGACACAGAAGTGACCGGCATCTGTGTCCTGCAATGCCTCATATGGTGCTGCCTGAATGCTGGTGCGGTAGCAGTTGTTGGAAG